>OZ026494.1:2500-602500 GCA_964019985.1 Aurelia sp. 4 Dawson et al 2005 | reverse complement strand
CTAAGATTAGATGTCAAATGAAAATACCTTGAAGTAACGGAAATCAGTGATTCAAACATCACTTGCGGAAATCAGTTAATGTTGAGTTTTTGACAAGATGGTTTTGATGTACCAGAGTGATTTGTCCTATAAAAACAGAAAACGCGGCAAGTGCATGTTTTACTTCAGATCTGACTTTCATTTTCAAAGACATCAAATCTTCGAAAGACTGTTTAACGGCGCTCCCTGGTTCTGTTTTTTGACTCTATGGGGTTATATGTGGGTCTGACAACAGTTCATAAGACAAATCACTTTTGAAATTTGAATCATATGACTGATTACAATGTATGAGCGATATATGACAGCAAATGTGTAACAGTTTTAAATCTACATTAGTAGCGTACCACCTTTATCTATTACTGTTCATGTTCTTTGAACTGGTGAGCCAACTTATCAGTGAGCCACAGATTTGAATTGTTTGGCAGGCTTATGGAGGATCGGTACGGTGGCTCACAATGAAAATTTCACTTCGTGGATCAGTGATAAAGGTGGTTCATTCGTTACTAAAACATTCTTGGGCGACAGTTTTCCATTCTGTTCAATTAGATACACCTGGGTACCAGAGCCTAATTTTGTGCCATCATGATAGCACTGCTGTCAGCGGTTGCCGAAGACAGTTCCATGTGCGCAATATTGAAAGTATGATGATAATATCTCATTTTTCCCAACCTTGATACAACGGCCATTACTTCTACGGTAGAGGTTGCGAGAAGACCGTTTGGGGACTGGGAATGAAGTTGTATTTTTCTATAACAAAAACTGCACTTTTTGCACCGTCGATTAACAGTTAAAAAACAATATAGCAATCAACTTGTCAGACGATTGTTACTATTTTTAGTTCATGGTTGCCAGACTTCAGATGATAGTTACATGAAGGCCTTGTTTGTTTGTTTCAATTTGTTTTGAGTGGGCTTGCCAGGATTTCTAGCTACTGAAAGCTAATTTAGGCCCACTGTGCATGCCGCATCCAGGCACGGGACCCCTAGTTTAACGTCCCTTCGGAAGGACAGCGAGGTGAGTTGCGAGGTCAGGCCTCAGTGGTCACCCATCCGAAATCTGACCTCACTCGACCAAGCTTAACTTCAGTCACCTGACGAAGACTGTATCAGCCACTCGGCCACTCACCACTCGGCTAATCACCCCGCCTTGCCAGCACATGTTGCTGTTGACCACAATCATAAGCGCTTTGATGACGAGTGCTCCGAGAGACTATCTCGCAGCACTCACTGACTATGGTTATTTCTAGTTAGCCATCTTGTCGCTAGCCTGCGTCACGCAGGCTGTCATTTCGCTAGTCAATGAATTCAAAGTTTTGGTACGCTCCCAGATCTGCATTTCATCAGGTGGCTCAAAGATGGCTCACTACTTTGTTAAAATATGTTCACAAAATACACAAAAACAATACAGGGTGTTTAAAAAAACGCAACCCACTTTCATTCGAGATTCTTCAGGAAACAATAAGATTTGAATCAATTTGAGAATACCATCTGAAATTACAATCTATCTTCTTTCCAATGATATCCAGGTTGGGTGGATTGATTTAATCTTTCATTGCTTAATTGACGTTTTTGTAAGTATGACCAAATAGATGACAATCCACTCTTGTAAGAGAATATCTTATCATTATCTACAAATACATTATCTATCACTATTTATATCATATTATCTATATCATATTATCTACCGGTTGAGTCAATAAAAACATCCGGCGTTTGAAAAATTCCTGACCCCTCAATGTTAAAGCAATGATGTTGAAACTGTCTTGTTTTATCCCCAATATGTCAAATTAGGTTCAGTAATTTGCCCCGCTTTAATCAGTCATTCCTTCCCATTGAAATAGGAGATTTTCTGCAGAAAGCCCCTTTCGAAAACTTGAAAGAACAAGCGAAAACAGCAAGCAAAATTTCCCTTTGTTCTCCTTCCTGGCAAGAATGACTCTTGGATGTGTTCGTGTATTTTGTCCTCATGGGCGAATGGAATCCCCCTGAATAAGTTATTCACATTAGGGGGAAGACTTTTCAACCTGCCAAATCGAAAGCACGTGCTAAAGCGTACTGAAAGTCATTGCTTTGAGGTAAACACATTAGGGACTTTTGCTTGTAATTTTAGCACGTTTTTTGAGGCTCCTCACAGGGACTCATTTTAGAAATTGCCTACAGATTCAGAACAAAGTGACCGATTATGGCTAAGAAAATTTCTAAAAATAATTGAACATGTTGCAAAATATTGTTGCTTATATATTCAAGGAGCAGTAGCCTTTCAAACGTCGGGCATTTTTTCTGACTCACCCGGTATATTGTATTATATTATATTATATTATATCATATCACATCATATTATATCATATCATATTATATCATATCACATCATATTATATTATATTATATTATATTATATCATATCACATCATATTATATTATATTATATTATATCATATCACATCATATTATATCATATTATATTATATCATATCACATCATATTATATTATATTATATTATATCATATCACATCATATTATATTATATTATATTATATTACATTATAACATATCATATCACATCATATTATATTATATTATATCATATCATATCACATCATATTATGTTATATTATATTATATTATATTATATTATATTATATTATATTATATTATATTATATTATAACATATCATATCATATCATATCATATTATATTATATCATATCATATCACATCATATTATGTTATATTATATTATATCATATTATATTATATTATGTTATATCATATCACATCATATTATATCATATCACATCATATCATATCATATTATATTACATTATATTATATTATATTATATTATATTAATAATATATTATAATAATATATTATAATATAAAAACACAACTGTTGCCGACATACGTTTCGATTAAAATCTTCTTCAGTGTTGCCGACATACGTTTCGATTAAAATCTTCTTCAGTGTTGCCGACATACATTTCGATTAAAATCTTCTTCAGTGTCGGCAACAGTTGTGTTTTTATATTTTTATTTCTGTTTGTTCAAGAGGATGGTTTAGTTTATTATATTATAATACATTATTATATATTATAATAATATATATTTTATTGACCGGTATTATGTTATATTATTTATATCATTATCTATCATTATCTTATCATTATCTATCATGAGGATGAAATTGTCTTCCTCCCTCCTCAAAGCATAACTGCTTCTAGGCCTGAAATATTTTGCAAACACTTTTTTCATACTTTTTGACTGGAAAAGGGGGAAAAATGACCAAACTTAAGGAAGTATCAATTTAATTATAAATAATGCTATCAATGTATTCAAACTGCATATCATTAGAAAGAAGAAGGGTTGTACTTTCAGATGGTATAAAATATATCTACTCAAATTTAGTCAATCTTTTGAGATTTTTTATTATAGTTGGATTGCGTTTTTATTTTTAGAAACCCTGTAGATTAAGGCTGCTGTCTACTAATGAAAGTTTAACAATGATTCAGACTAAGTGTCTTATCATGGTATCAGTTTGCTGTTTACATTTGGAAGTTTGGACTTATTTCATTCAATGGGATACATTGACGATGAAACGAGTCTGTTGATACTTTCTATTTTGACTTGATTAACTGCAAGTATCTGAACTTCTTTTCATGTTACTCAAGCCATTTACTAATGACTTATGATATGACAGTGTTCCAATTTCTCTCTATCTCAACAGAAGGCGACTTGATTGGCAAGACATGGAAATTCGAATCAGTTCACTGTAAAAACCATTTTATTCATCAAACCAGCAACAACCAGGTCACGTATCCGCAGATAGGTAGAAACAGGGAGCGCCTTCGGTGCTCCCAGGGTAAAAACAACCAAAATTCTGATTCGGATTCATTGTGGTATGTTGTTCATGGTTTATGTGGTCGTGGCATTAGTTTCCAGTCAAAGAAACATCCAGATCGTTATATTTGTGGCGAGAAGAATCAGGTATACACTCAAGTCTATGGAGGCAGTGAACAGATGAAGGAAGATGCTTGCTTTCTGGTGAAAAGGGACTCACATCATGACTTATCCTTTGAATCAGTCAGTAAGCCTAACCACTTCTTGAAATGTACAAGAAATGATTTCATAAAAGCCAGCGTTATCAATAATATACCAGGTAAACAATTATGGAAGCCAGTACCTGTGGAATGATATTTTCCTCACTGCATTCAGTTGATTTAGCTGGGATTTAGTCTCTTAAATCTGTCATAAAAAACTAAATAGTCAAGCAATCTTGCAATGTGTCATAATAAATTTTTCGACTTCAATCGAAATATTCACTCGCGAACCATCAGCCCCGGCAGGTGCACTTCAATATAAAAAGTGATACACAAGCTTGTCTGAAGCTTTCCAAAACATACCCTTTTCACTGAGAAATGACTCCGCAGTTGGACCCTATTCACTGACATTTCATTGCAATGTTTTATACATGTATACCCCTATTCTTGAGAATCACTGACATGCTCTGCAGACTATTTCCTTTAGACTTCACTAAAGTAAGCAGTGAATTACCAACTACTCAAAATGGAACAGAACATTTGTATATTTTTCTCAGTTCAACAGAAGATAAACACTTATACTACATATATCCTTTCCACTACACATCAACTCACTGAACAAAAATATGGTTGAAACCATATTGTATGGTTTGGTCTCAGTCATATACCCTACAAACTCAGGTTTCTAAATTCTTTTAACACTGGTTTTGTGCAGTCTAGGTTTCTGGCTGTATGTGCATGAGATTTGTTCAATGTTGACCAAAGCACAACAGTCTCGAAGAAACATAAATTGCATCTCCTTTACAGCACTAAAATTCATTTTAACTTCAAGGAAATGTTGCCCTTAGGGTGCCCTTATTATTGTTTGATCATACCATTTCCGAGAAAATATATGGCAAACAAAATATTTAAGTTTTTTAGGCCTGGTGGGCATAACCCTCTTTATGCCTGAAGAAAATAGTAATTGAAATGAAAAATAACTGGGGCCAAATGACTGTCTTACCACTACCAAATTACATGTAAGCAGCATCAGTAAAATGATTTTTTCAACTTCTCCATCACTCACGTTGCGATTTGAGGTTCGTTCGGCTAATCGCTTCTAAACTTTTCCCGCGTTTTTAGAATGCCTCTGATTGCAAAAGAGGCTCCCATTCTTCCGCATTGTTTCAATGGAAAGATGGCTGTGGGTTTGTCAGAGCCTCTAGTCAAAATGTAATCATTTTTGAGTGAATGCTCCACTACCATGAAGTTACAGTGACTGTGGTAGGATGTTTTGCTATGGAGATGCTTTTGCTTTTATTTCCCAAGACAGAAAAATATAAATCTATTGTTGAACTGAATAGCCTGAGATCAGGCTCTCTGGTAAAGAAGCTATGCAGCATAGGCTAGGAGCTGATCATCCTGCCAAAAAAGAAAACCGTGTCAGGCTTTCAATCAGAGAAAATGGAGTTACTGATGTAAAATGGTTTTTCCAATTGCAATGTATCACCAGTTACCTTGGAATAGGAAACATGACCCCTACAAAAAGAATTCACAAGTCTTGCTGTTCTTGCCTTTGAATGTGTCTCAAGGGTACTGGGTTCTGCCCTCCCTTCTGCACCTGCTTTTAGATTTAGCCGGTGGCTTCCTAAGTGTTTGCTATAAGCAAAAGAGTTATGACTGAATTTTATACACATCAAGTGAGGCATTGACTTTGTCCAAAGAAAGATTTTTACAGCACAGACATTTTTACACCACAGACTGTTTTGGTCTCAAGAAGCAGAGAAAGGAAGTGTATATATGATAATGACATTATGAATTTGATAATAATTCAGAATCAAGTTTATTGCACCCCATGACTAGTCTTATATACATCATATGAGAAAATAGTAAACAGCAGTCTTATTACTTGAAAATATTTGGTTTTGATTGAAGGCCTTTTCTCAAAATTTGCTGACTATATTCTAAAATAACCCTTTTTTATAAATCCTAGGTCCTAGGATTTGAAAATTTTTTACCCCTTTCTCAGTGAATTTACAGACAAGCTTGCGTATCACTTTTTATATACAAGTGCACCCGCCGGGCCATCAGCCTTGATCAACAATTGAAAAAGCTGACTTCGATGTTTCCAATAAACTAAAACATCCTCAGGTATAGCAGAAAATAAGATACAAAAATTTGAGCGGTTATTTTCACATGCGTTTCGATGGAAAAGATCTTCTTCAGTGTATCAGCATGGAGCACCGCGGACACCTTTAATTTGAACGAAATGTTTATTCGATACTATTACCTTAACTGCGAGCGAAGCGAGCAGCCTCTAAGGTGGTAGCATTGACCATAAATCAAGGTAGCAGTATCAAATAAACATTTCGTTCAAATTAAAGGTGTCTGCGGTGCTCCATGGTTTAAGTCAATTGATTTACAGCTGGCATGCGCCAATTCCTTCTTTTGTATCACACAGAGACATCAAGCCAACTAAAATACAGTCGCCCACGGTCTCCTATCAGGATGGATCAAGATGCATCTACATTATCGGTTCTGGCCTACTGTAAAAGCTCTATTAAGCCCTTGGGAGCTTATTGAATTTCGGACATTCCAGTTGGGGAGCTCAATAAATAGCAAGGAGGGCTTTTCACAAATCAAATGACATGGATACGACTGATAGCTTTTCACCATCCATATTTCGCGGAGTCGACATACAATTTTAAGAGTTAAATGCATAAATTCGGCAAAGTTTTTATCCCAAACCACATCAAAATAAAGATGCAAGCTTCTTTAGCTGCAATTTGATGTAAGTGGGGCTTAACGGAGAGGGGGCACATTAACAATTTGGCTCAGAGGGGAGGGGCTTATCTTAGAGAAAGGTAAGTTGATCTACCAGCATGCCTGCGAGCCAGCAAAGGACCATGGCTGAAATGACACTTTTAATTCTTACTTCAGCAGGAAGTGGCTTACTAGACCTAACACAAGTAATATAACTAATACACTAACTCGTGTCTGGAAATTTCTGGAAAACCTGCCCATGTTTAAGGAAAATTTGTCGAAAAAGGGACCCTTGTGAATAGAATTTTGGAGCCAAAACCCACCCATATGGGCGGCAAATACCAGTACCCTCAAGATGTTATGTTACCCCCTCCTCGGGCAAAAAGTCTTAAGTCATAAGCCTTAACCATCTATGATTTACACAGCTGAACATGAGCAGTTGAAAAAGTGAGTGCTTGAGTTCAGACAACTGCGCAGGAGGATTTCATTCGTTGCCATAGATTTTCATTGATGACCACATTCATGAAGAAAAGTGCTGCATTGTGTACTATGAATGGTTAAGAATCCGCTCCGCAATTTTACTTGATTGCTTGTGCGAAGGAAAACATCTACCTATATAGTTATGAAAATTTTCCTCAGCAGAAGCATACAAATTTAAGGATAACTACAGTAACTTCTTCAAGAGAACTTAAAGGCAACGTAACACATTCATGTGGAACCTCTAAGATAACACAAGATAACAGCTTAGTTTTTGATACATTTACATAATCACCTTTGAAAACTATGGAAATCCTTAGGAGATCTCTGGAAATTGGTAAATCATTGACAAATCTGTCCAGAAATCCGGAAATCCCGGTGGAAATGCCAGGGATTTCTGAAATCCCGAAAATCTTGTGCGCTATTTTAGGTAGTGAAAGGCCCGTCAGTCTGTAAGGTGTTAGGCGTGGTAGGTTAGTTAGTTGTGTTAATTTGTTATCTATTTATGTTGGTTTTTGTCAGGTGGATTTTGTCTTGTAGTTGCGTTACATGTGTTAGGTGTGTCATGTAATAGTATAATGGGATCGATCACTCTTGTCAAATGGCTATACCATTGGCAAAAGGGCGGTGTGTTGTGCACTACTGTGCAAAGATCTGGCACAAAAGAACGTGACGTCCATTTTGAATGCAAATCAACTTTTCTCTTCAAGAATCATCACAACAAAAATTTCATCTGAACAGAAACAGCAAGGGATCCACAGAGGATAACAGCTGTTAGGTTTTTATGACCAAACACACTACCAACAAAAATTGGTCTGTATTAAAGCCTGGTTTCCATATGATCGTTACGATCGTTTGGATCGCTGTGAACGACTCCAGCGATCCAGATCGTTGCAATCGCTGGTTGATCACTGGAATAGAACAAGGCTCTATCCTAGCGATCCTGATCGTTGCGATCGCTGGTTGATCGCTGGAATAGAACAAGGCTCTATCCTAGCGATCCTGATCGTTGCGCTCGCTAGGAGGGCGCAAGGAGCGGACACATTTGCTTTGAACTGCTTTGAACTTTGAACTGCTGAAATTATTTTCTCAAGATTTGTCCATAGCTAAATCTCGTAGCCGCTATAAATAGGCTGAAGAAAATGTCTACACATCCATTGTTTCTTTAGCTGTACAATGAAGTCACACGTGTGTAAGTTATCAAATACAATAGACTTCATTCACTGTGTCAGCCCGCCTCACTTGAATGGATGCATTGTTTGTACACTTATTACAATTCACCTGCAGCACTTCTTCAAATAATTAGGTTAGCACTCATCTTGAAGAGAAAATTTGGTAATGCTCTTTAATATAGAAGGTTTTGATGAGGATTTTCCGGCATTCGTTAAATCAAATTCCTGTTTTCATTCAACACTTACAACATGCTTTGCAAATTGATGAATAGTTTGTGAAATTTTTGGCTTTTCAGCTGCACACAGTTGATTAACTAATCAAAGTTTGATGTGTAAGGCAGTTGTTATAGGCTTATCAATTAAAAGCGAGTCTCAGCGGTGAGGCAGCATAATATTCCAAAAATGCAATGAGGGGTTTGAATGGGTTGTTTCTTATAAAAGATGCGTGTACTAAAACTCAAATTTGAAGAGGATTTCAATAAAACTTGCTCAGATCATTAGTTTCTCAAAAAGTTCGTGGAAGGAGAATAAGGGAATGATGGATGCTTTGCTGAGAAGGACTTGAAAACATTGAACCAAGAAATGAGAGAAGATAACCAGCTAAACTAACAAGACCCATACCCCAGCCATACAAGAACCATCGAGGTATTACAGCACAAAAGCATGAAAACCCCCGTCTTTTACTCTTATGGATTTGGTTAAAGCACCTCAAGAACTGCTGAGTGGTCATTTCGATGGAAGAAAGATGTGGAGCTCTTCACATAGTTACGTTATCTTTGGGTGAGTTCATAAGTTTGAACATCGTCAAGTTTTGTGACAATTTTCTTCTTCAATCATCCGATGATAAGTTTATTTTATCTTATTGTAACTAGACGGTTTGGAAACAGCATAGATCTGATAGGCGCACTTGTAAATACTGGTTTCATTTGAAATACAAGCTTTTGGTGATAAGGTTCACTCTATCATGATGTGCCAACAGTTTCAAGAGGCTATGAAAATGTCACGAATCTAAAATAGCAGTTCTATATCGAAATGTAAACTATCTTATGTAATGCGTGAAATGATATTATCTGGTAATTGAGTCAAAAGGACAAGGACTGCTTGAATCCAAGTAACAACTTTCTTTCGTTCTTTCTTACTTTCTTTCTTTCTTACTCACTCACTTACTCATTTCCTTACTTTCTTTCCTTCTTACTAAAATGTTCCAAAGTGAAATGTGAATCTTCCTTGCAATAAGCGTACGTACCTAATTAATGTTTTTCATAATGATCTGTCATCATGTAAATCGGATTACTGTTGCGTATCTTGATCAAGCAAATTGATATGATTTTGCAATCAACTTCAAATAGTAGTTATTTAGTTCATCTTATGTTTGTGGTAATTCGGTTGGAAGCCGTCTTGGTAAAGGATAAAAAGTAATTACAACATAATCTTACTTTTGGGTTATTAGGATTATCTGATAGCAGCTAGATTTTTTTATAGAATGCATCTTTTTTCTTGGTAACCATTTATCAAAGCATGAGACTGACGCTTGCACTTATTTTCGATAAGAAACCGCCTATACCCTATAAGAAAATCAACTGTCAGATCGTAAAAATTAAGAAACTGCAGAACTGGGAAAAGTGATTTAAGCAGTTACCTATTTCGCATCTTCTTCTGACATTTTCTATATCACCTTTATTGTAGCTGCGCAATAATTGCTACATCAGTAATACATACTGAGATCCTTCGCTTGCCATGCAAAAGTTCTGCTAACTATACCATCAACGTATATGATGCTGCTCTGCAAGGATCACTCATAACGACACTGCGGTTTAAAAGTGATGAAGAATGTCGTTTTGCATGTTTGATGGATGTCCAATGCAAGTCATACAATAAAGAAATTAAGGGAGATGAAAGATGCGAACTGAATCGTAAAACTACAGAGATTAAAGAGGATAAAGCGACGCTTGTGGGAAGGCCTGGATGGATTTTTAAGTCGACAAACTACTCCGATCCTTTGGTAAGAAATCAGACATTTTCAAATAAATACTCTTTATGGAATCGGACTTGATAGAAGTTGTAGCTTATCATTGATTCTTATATCATACGTCAGTTCTCTCTGCACGAAAAATTCTCCCATAAACGACGGACTTTCTTGGTTTTTCCGTTATCTTTGATAAGGAAGTACTGACTACTTGTGAAATTTACTGCATCTTTTGATATGATTTATCATACTTTTGTTGACAGCTTGGAGAAAACTGCAAAAATCAAAATCCATGTCCTGAGAACATTCTGTGTCGAGATACGTGTTCTTATCCTGGGTACAAATGCTATCCGTGCCAAAAAGGAAAGTTTGGTCTCCGTTGTGATAAAGGTAAGCTTTCAGATTTTTTTCCTTTCTGTGCATAATTGTATCATATTTTAGAAGGTCTTGCAGTTTTGTTAGCAGTCAAAAATTTGCTACTTTAAATATTTTTCTCCATTGAAAATCTTCAAAAATAGTCATCTTTTAGACTTTTTGCTAATCATTTCTTTGAAAAATTGAAAGTCTGGACTAAGAGGGAGTTTCTCAAAAAATTTTTGAGTAATGAAAGGCCTTTCATGGATTTCTCAGCTAATCTTTTGAATGCTCTCCATAAATGTTAGTGAAGGAAAATCGGTCGAAGAAATAGGCTTCCAGTTTCGATTTATTTACTTGACAGATTGTAACAAGCGGATGACATCTGCCTCTGGAACATTGCAATCTCCAAACTACCCATCTCCATACCCAAACATTGCAAACTGTGTGTACCAAATTTCCCTGCCTGGTGGAACCAAAATCAAACTTACTATCGAGAAGATTGACTTGGAAACGAGTAAAGATTGCATGAATGACAAACTGCGTATTTATGATGGGATGGACGCAAGTGCAACGAAGCTGGGAAGGATCTGCAATAGCAGTGACAACGGAAGAATATTCAATTCATCTGGAAATCATTTATTTCTGGTTTTTAAAACGGATGACAGAGTCACTAAAACTGGATTCAAAGCAAGTTATACCACGATTCCTTTAGGTAACAAATTCAAACACTTCAAAGGTTTGAATTTCTAATTCACAACGAAGAAAAGAACTTAAAACTACAAACAATCAATATTTATTGAAATTTCATATTTCTGGTAGTTCGGATTCAGCCTTTCGTTGGATTCCGTTTCACAATCATAGACAAGAAAATTCTGATAAAAGCTGACAATATCTAAGAGTTAGACAAATCACATGTTCATGCCCCTTCCTCCACCTCCTTTCTATTTCCTTGATATGGGGTTCGCTTTAGGGGTAATGAAGTAAAATCTAGCTCAACGTAACTGACCTGGCAAGGAGAGAAGGAGATATTAAAAGTGAATAAGCTGAATTAAAAGATGAGATAGCATAATTTTATAAATAGCCTGTTGTATTTAATAATCCAGCTCGTGGCGAAAGAAAGCAGAGCCAACGAAAACAATGGAGGGATTAGGTGTTTCTTTGTCCTATTTATAGACAAGCGCGATATATCTCAGGTCATTCACTTTAACATAGCATAACATAAAATAACATAACATAACATAACATAACATAACATATCATAACATAACATAAAATAACATAACATAACATAACATAAAATAACATAACATAACATAACATAACATAGCATAACATAAAATAACATAACATAACATAAAATAACATAACATAACATAACATAACATAGCATAACATAAAATAACATAACATAACATAAAATAACATAACATAACATAACATAAAATAAAATAACATAACATAACATAACATAACAACATAACATAACATAACATAACATAAAATAACATAACATAACATAACATAACATAACATATCATAACATAACATATCATAACATAAAATAACATAACATAACATAACATAAAATAACATAACATAACATAACATAACATATCATAACATAAAATAACATAACATAACATAAAATAACATAACATAACATAACATAACATAACATAGCATAACATAAAATAACATAACATAACATAAAATAACATAACATAACATAACATAACATAGCATAACATAAAATAACATAACATAACATAAAATAACATAACATAACATAACATAAAATAACATAACATAACATAACATAACATAACATAACATAACAACATAACATAACATAACATAAAATAACATAACATAACATAACATAACATAAAATAACATAACATAACATATCATAACATAACATATCATAACATAAAATAACATAACATAACATAACATAACATAGCATAACATAAAATAACATAACATAACATAACATAACATAACATAACATAACATAGCATAACATAACATAACATATCATAACATAAAATAACATAACATAACATAACATAACATAACATAACATAACATAGCATAACATAAAATAACATAACATAACATAACATAACATAACATAACATAGAAACATAACATAACATAACATAACATAACATAACATAACATAACATAAAATAACATAACATAACATAACATAACATATCATAACATAAAATAACATAACATAACATAACATAACATAACATAACATAACATAGCATAACATAAAATAACATAACATAACATAAAATAACATAACATAACATAACATAACATAGCATAACATAAAATAACATAACATAACATAAAATAACATAACATAACATAACATAAAATAACATAACATAACATAACATAACATAACATAACATAACATAACATAACATAACATAACAACATAACATAACATAACATAACATAAAATAACATAACATAACATAACATAACATAACATAACATAACATAACATAACATAACATAACATAACATAACATAAAATAACATAACATAACATATCATAACATAACATATCATAACATAAAATAACATAACATAACATAACATAACATAACATAGCATAACATAAAATAACATAACATAACATAAAATAACATAACATAACATAACATAACATAACATAGCATAACATAAAATAACATAACATAACATAAAATAACATAACATAACATAACATAAAATAACATAACATAACATAACATAACATAACATAAAATAACATAACATAACATAACATATCATAACATAACATAGCATAACATAAAATAACATAACATAACATAAAATAACATAACATAACATAACATAAAATAACATAACATAACATAACATAAAATAACATAACATAACATAACATAACATAACATAACATAACATAACATAAAATAACATAACATAACATAACATAACATAACATAACATAACATAAAATAACATAACATAACATAACATAACATAACATAACATAACATAACATAACATAACATAACATAACATAAAATAACATAACATAACATAACATAACATAAAATAACATAACATAACATAACATAACATAACATATCATAACATAACATATCATAACATAAAATAACATAACATAACATAACATAACATAGCATAACATAAAATAACATAACATAACATAAAATAACATAACATAACATAACATATCATAACATAACATAGCATAACATAAAATAACATAACATAACATAAAATAACATAACATAACATGACATAAAATAACATAACATAACATAACATAAAATAAAATAACATAACATAACATAACATAACATAACATAACATAACATAACATAACATAACATAACATAACATAAAATAACATAACATAACATAACATAACATAACATAACATAACATAACATAGCATAACAAACATAACATAACATAACTTAACATAACATAACATAACATAACATAACATAACATAACATAACATAACATAACATAACATAACATAGCATAACAAACATAACATAACATAACATAACATAACATAACATAACATAACTTAACTTAACTTAACATAACATAACATAACATAACATAACATAACATAACATAGCATAACATAAAATAACATAACATAACATAAAATAACATAACATAACATAACATAACATAACATAGCATAACATAAAATAACATAACATAACATAAAATAACATAACATAACATAACATAAAATAACATAACATAACATAACATAACATAACATAACATAACAACATAACATAACATAACATAACATAACATAACATAAAATAACATAACATAACATAACATAACATAACATAAAATAACATAACATAACATATCATAACATAACATATCATAACATAAAATAACATAACATAACATAACATAACATAACATAACATAACATAGCATAACATAAAATAACATAACATAACATAAAATAACATAACATAACATAACATAACATAACATAACATAACATAAAATAACATAACATAACATAACATATCATAACATAACATAGCATAACATAAAATAACATAACATAACATAAAATAACATAACATAACATAACATAAAATAACATAACATAACATAACATAAAATAACATAACATAACATAACATAACATAACATAAAATAACATAACATAAAATAACATAACATAACATAACATAACATAACATAACATAACATAACATAACATAAAATATCATAACATAAAATAACATAACATAACATAACATAACATAGCATAACATAAAATAACATAACATAACATAAAATAACATAACATAACATAACATATCATAACATAACATAGCATAACATAAAATAACATAACATAACATAAAATAACATAACATAACATAACATAACATAACATAAAATAACATAACATAACATAACATAACATAACATAACATAACATAACATAACATAACATAAAATAACATAACATAAAATAACATAACATAACATAACATAACATAACATAACATAACATAAAATAACATAACATAACATAACATAACATAACATAACATAACATAACATAACATAACATAAAATAACATAACATAACATAACATAACATAAAATAACATAACATAACATAACATAACATAACATAACATAACATAACATAACATATCATAACATAAAATAACATAACATAACATAACATAACATAGCATAACATAAAATAACATAACATAACATAAAATAACATAACATAACATAACATATCATAACATAACATAGCATAACATAAAATAACATAACATAACATAAAATAACATAACATAACATAACATAAAATAACATAACATAACATAACATAACATAAAATAACATAACATAACATAACATAACATAACATAACATAAAATAACATAACATAACATAACATAACATAACATAATATAACATAGCATAACAAACATAACATAACATAACTTAACATAACATAACATAACATAACATAACATAACATAACATAACATAACATAACATAACATAACATAACATAACATAACATAGCATAACAAACATAACATAACATAACATAACATAACATAACATAACATAACATAACATAACATAACATAACATAACTTAACTTAACTTAACATAACATAACATAACATAACATAACATAACATAGCATAACATAAAATAACATAACATAACATAAAATAACATAACATAACATAACATAAAATAACATAACATAACATAACGTAACATAACATAACATAACATAACATAACATAACATAACATAACATAACATAACATAACATAACATAACAACATAACATAACATAACATAACATAAAATAACATAACATAACATAACATAACATAACATAACATAACATAACATAACATAAAATAACATAACATAACATAACATAACATAACATAACATAACATAACATAACATAACATAACATAACATAGAAACATTCTGTCGAGGTAGACAATGCTCAAAAATCAATCAGTTTTTGCTTGCTCACGAACTGAAATCTGCTACTCTATTTTGAAGTTATTTATGAGGGTCCTTCTCCCCTTCAAGAAACCATCAAAATAATTTAAAATTAAGACCAAGTTTCCTGCCTTATAGCAGTGACTTTTACGTGCATTAGCATGTGTCATCCCTTCGGTAGGACGAAAGTGTCATGCCTAAGGATCATAGCAACAACATCATTCCAGGAGATTTCATCGTCTCAAGGGGATATCACGTACTGCGTGCTGAAATATGTTTGCACTTTGGTGGACACAGATTTCAAGGAAAAAATAGAATGAAGAAAAGAGGTTGAATTGAATTGTATTGCTAGAAATCCTATCAGCTCATTGGATAATGCAAGATTCGAGCACATTTCGACTAATTCGCACCTATTTGAGAACGTGGCCTAATTCTGCAGCAGGAAATGTCAATCAATGGATTCGTTTGTTTAAC
This sequence comes from Aurelia sp. 4 Dawson et al 2005, assembly GCA_964019985.1. Taxonomy (NCBI): domain Eukaryota; kingdom Metazoa; phylum Cnidaria; class Scyphozoa; order Semaeostomeae; family Ulmaridae; genus Aurelia; species Aurelia sp. 4 Dawson et al 2005. The sequence continues at coordinate 585,666 of OZ026494.1, read as the reverse complement.
AGCCCCTACTAATTCAGTAGTTATGCTAATTTAGTTTATTTGCCAACATCACCCACTGCCTTCATAGCCAAGAAGCTGCTGCCCAAATGGAAATTGTTTCTTCGACTCACCAGGATGAATAGATGAAAATTGTAAATTTCTAGGCATTATCAATAGCATGCTTTGTTCATGGCTATGTATCATTAACAATATCATACTCTGACGATAGGAAAATACCTTTGAAAGTTGAATAGATCGTTTAAGTTTTCTCATGAAATGTTCAAAGCGAGTTTTGGTGTGGCGATAAACTGACGACATGATTCCTTGCATTCGTTCAATGTTTTCAATCTGATGTTTTATTTTCACAACAGCTAAGCAGGGACTAAAATCTTGGGAAAGCTCTGAAGAAACATCGAACGTCTTTTGTCCTTTGGACGTCGAAAGAAAAGTCCATCGCCGCTTCGAACGTCACTTGGAACGTCGCTTTCGCTTTGAAGGATCGAGCTTTGAGCTAATCAGCCGATCAGGCAATCAAACGCTAAGAAAAGGCACGTGGGCTGACCATATTAAGAAAGTAACGATGTGATTGCTTGACCAAACTTAGTCCCCGTTTGAGCCTGTCTTTTCGTGAATCTCAATTTGAAGCTATGAAGCTATAAACAACATACACTTCAATGCAAAAAACTAAGACTCGTGTAGTCAGTCTAGTGTGGTGATTCAACGAATCAAGATGATATATCAACAAGTAATTCAGGCAAGTTGCGACAAGTCAATGCAATAGAATAGTAATGATGGTGGTAGGTATGCTTTTAAAATCTGCATTGTGAGGATCATCTACTTTCATTTGTTTATTTGTTTACTTGACAGATTGTGACATTTTGATGACATCAGCTTCTGCGACATTCCAATCTCCCAACTACCCATCACCATACCCTCATTTCGCAACATGTAAATATAACATTTCCCTGCTGGTTGGTTACAAAGTCAAACTACATATCGAAAGCTTTGATTTGGAAACCAGTGATGATTGCATATTTGATAAATTGATCATCTATGATGGATCAACGACAAGTGCACCAAAATTGGCAACGCTTTGCTCAGACAGTGGTAGTGGTAGACAGTTCAATTCAACATCAAATCATCTCTTGGTAGTATTCAAGTCGGATCACAGTTTGGCCGGAAAAGGATTTAAAGCAAATTACAGCATCGCTCAATAATGGTAGCATTGTATCATCATTTGTCATAGTTTCACAAGAACGGTAAAACGGAACAAAAGGTCAATCAGTGACAGTGTTTCTTCGCACTTGTTTGCAAGTCAACAAGAACAGATTTTGTAACACAGTATCAATAGCATCAGTCGCGTTTGATTGAAACTACCTTTCAAATTGATTAGCCACTGCAGAAAAAGGAAATTCTCTCAACGAGTAGATCAAAACAAACAAACAAACAAACAAACAACCGGAAAAGCTGTTCTGAAAACAGTAGGGCACACTATCGCCTTATGCACAGAGAAGTTAGAAGCTTTCCATGAAAGAAGAAGCACAAATCTGAAGACCTAACCTCGCAAATGATGTTTATTATTTTAAGCCGTAGATATGCGAGAAGTGCAAGACTTCCTGCTCACCTTCTGCTCAGCTAGAGTGCCTCCATAATCTCTGTATGCTCCTTATAACTGATTTGTCGCTAATACAGAGACTTGTTGCCAAACAGATTCTGAAACCGGATTGATTTATAGCCTCTTTTTCACAAGCACTACAAGCCTAAAATTCAGCAGGACGGAAAAATCTCTTGCTTCCCTGTGCTTTTTTCGCGCATGTCAAATGTATTTTTCCGTGCTGCTCTAAAATTCGTACCACGGAATCAATGTTTTAGTTGATTTTGCTGCTGTGTTCAGTGATCATCAAAGGAGTCAAAAAAATGCCCAAAACCTGTTGAATAATCCAGAAAATAACACACTGACACCGAATTTTATTTGAATTCAAAGAAAGGCAGACAATTTTGTGACTGACAAAACTGACGATGGTTGGTGAGCATGAATTGTAATTTCAGAGAAGTTCAGAGTGACCACGATCAAGGAATCAAAGAGTCGTCAGAATTAGAAATCACATCATCATTATGCATCGTCATTATTAGCAACCAGCTGAGCAACATCTGAATTATAGGAAATTAGTAAACTATAGGAAAATTACTTGGAAATCAAAACATGTCCGAAAAGATTATTTTACATGTCATGTAGGTCAGTTCACTTTGAAATCGACAAATAAAAGTAGATCTCTAGTACTTTTGATTTAAAATGATGTCAAAGGGGTTGATTGTTTGGTCTATAGAAGTGTCGGCAGGATGCGGGCCTAACCCTAACCCTAATCTCAATGAACGCAATACATTTTTTCTCCAGTCTTTTAATTACTCTCCTTAACTTTGACTTTTATCTCTTGCCAATGTTTTCAAACATTTTCAGGTGTTGTTGAAGGCCATTCGATCAACAATATACGTTTCTATATCGTTCTTTATCCAAGTTTCAGATTCCAATATTTCTGTGAAACTTCTTCAGGCATCTCAGCAACTTACTCCGTAAACACAGGCATACTCCCCAGGCAATATTGGGCCAAAATTTAGCTGGCGTAAGAGCTCAGATTTTCCCGCCAAAACTTTTCCGCCAAAACATGCTAAATTTCTCTTCTGGGAAGAGCTGAGCTGAACAGTAAGGAGGTATGTGAAGAATGCAAAATGGACTTTGATTCTTGAAGTAAAGAGATCTCGAGTCCCCTTGTCAAAACTACCCTCGCCATCAGAGCCTTAAAAAAGAAAAAGAGAGGGGAAATTTCTTTTCTCTATTTCTTCTACTTTTTGAATTTTCATTAGGCTTTGGTACCTAGGGTATGTCCAAACATATTTTGCAAAATTTTAGATAAAGATTCCCTGTTTCCACATGCAGTTACAAGCTATTTGACCTTTTGTAGACTCCTTCACAAATTGACTAAAAAAGCAAATTTTTAGCTGTCAATTTTAAAGTCGCATGACATGTGAAACGATCTTTTTGGACATGTTTTGATTTCCAAAAAAATTTCCTTGCAGTTTCTTCGAACTGAAATAGAAAGGCACAGTCTGAAACCATGCGATTTTTTTCGTTAATTTCAAAACCCTGTAAATCTTGATTTAGGCCGAATATCGAGAAAATGCACATTGGAAGTGTGCATCAGAGTTCATTTTTAAGAAATTCGTTGTCGTTGTTTGAAAATATTCGAAAACGGCAAATCTGCGGCACAGAAAGAAAGAGGGGTTTTAGTCCTTTTTCGAGGCTTGGTTTGTTTACAGCGAGCCGCCTTCTTTAAAAATAGCGTGATCTGATTGGTCAATCTCCAAATCAAAAGAAACTCAGCGGTCTATTGAAAACGAAATGTTGCCCTGTTATCTGTCACAGTTTTGTGACGTCTTGAATCTTACACCCAGAAATGCGGCGAACGACAGAATCGATCAACACAATGCTCACACCAATCGTCTGTTTGTTTACTTCCTTGTTGAGGATATCCTGGACTGTTCCTTTTGTCCGAGTCTTTTGTTATGCTGGTAATGTTTCAAGCAGATCAGCTGCCGAGGAACCTATTACCATGCGCGAGAATCTCTTTGTGTCTTTGCTATGCTTAAATCCTTGTTTGGATTGTGGTTGGATTCTCCGCCCACATCCTTTCCATCCACAAACTAAACATACTGTGTGCGCAAGACCACAGGTATCCTCTTTCGGGATTAGCCGTTGCTTTGAACTCTTTGAGCATTGACCATTCCCGACAAGTCCAATGAAACAAGACATAACTTTGAATTCGCTGAATGTGCTCTTTTCGCGCATATTCAGATCTGGAAAATCTGAAGAAGATCTTTCATCTTAGAAATGTTTGGGTTTTCTCACGTCGAAGCAATCATTTTGCTGGCCTGCTATTGTGCCATACTTTTGATAGGAGCCTTGGGAAATGGTTGGTTTCTCATTTCTGTAGGTAAGTTCGTTATTTACATTTTCGAATAAAGCTCCCGGTCAAATGATGCAATGTTTCACCCAACATTCCACCCAACATCATGTTGGGGCACCTGCACAGGTGGCGGAGAATGGTTCCGTAATGCTTGCACAATTCAGTAATACATACAAATGTACTAAGATTTCGTCATACCTGCTAGTTCACAGTGTTAAATTTCTCTTGAATCCTCTATTATTGATTACAAAGACTCCAATCTCCATATCTCTGCTGTGTCATCGCTTAGGCCACAAATTCTGTTGTGTTGAAATTCTGTTGTGTTGTTGCAGTTGTAAATGAATACACAAACAACACAACAGAATTTCAACACAACAGAATTTATGGCCTAAACAATAACACAGCAGAGATATGGAGATTGGAATCTTTGTAATCAATAGAGGATTCAAGAGAAATTTACCACAGTGAAGTAGCAGGTATGACTAAATCTTAGTGCATTTGTATGTATTACTGAATCGTGCAAGCATTACTGAACCATTCTCCGCCACCTGTGGCACCTGCAAATGTTTTCGGTGGAATGTTGGGTGAAATGTTGGGTGAGATGTTGGATGGTTTCACCGGAGCTGCTTCTGGTTGAGGCAGTTGCATTCTTTGTATTGATAGTATTCTTACTGACAACCCAAGACAATACTGGCAACTCATAACTAGATAAGATGAGAAAATGGGGAAAAGATATCAAGACCACAAAAGATGAAATCAGCAGTTCTAAATGGGTCTCATGCTTTGAAAAACTTTTCTACTCTAATGGAGGAACGACCAACCATAGCTCTATCTACCTTGTTTTCAACGACCTAGATTTTGCTATCAAAAGAGAAGAAGTATTGACTGCAAGAAGATCCCTAAAAAAGGATAAATCTCCAGGCTGAGACAACATCCTATTCTTTTCAACACTTTCATAGATGATATTGGATCTATTTTCACTGAAAACTGTGATCCAGTAAGACTCTCAGACAAAGATCTCAATCACCTTTTGTATGCTGACGATCTTATACTCCTATCTAAATCCCCGGAGGGACTTCAGAACTCTATTAACCATTTAGACGAGTACTGCCAATTATGGGACCTTAACTTGATGCCATATTCAAGTTCAATCTAACAGTACCAAAAGCTCTGGACCTATTTGAAAAACTTGTGCAACCCATCCTTCTTTGCGGCAGCGAGGTCTGGGCATCTTTTTCTTCCCATCAACTCAACTTCATCTCCAAAAACTCAGATGCACTTCTAAGATATTCCTTAGAATCACCAGTTAATAGACCAAAGCTGAAATTCTGTTAAGCAAATCCTGGGCCTGAAACGAAACTCCTCTTCTCTAGCTGTCTATGGAGAACTGGGTATTATACCCACTACTCTCTTTGCTGTCATTCGTACCATTAAATTCTGGCATAGAGTCTCCCACCTAAATGACAATCTCCTCGTGAAAAAGGCGTTCACTGAGTCAAAGTCCATCCCAAGCAACATATCTAATTGGATCAGTTCGGTGAAATGGGCACTAGAAGCTATAGGACTTTCTACCCTTCATCTCTCAGTCCTGACCAGGTTAACAAAGTAGTCAAGGATAAGGTTTTCAAAATCTTTCAAAGTTTTTAGAAGTCAGAGCTAACTTCTGCACATCAAGGCTCTCTACGGCACAGCAAACTGTGAACGTACAAAACTTTTTTTTTAAGTCTCAACTGAAACTAGAAGAGTACTTGTCAGTTAGTATGAACTTTAAATACCGTAAAACCTTGTGCAAATTCAGATGCAGTGACCATACATTATTGATTGAGACTGGAAGACACAGAGGGCTTGATGTCAATGACCGTATTTGTAAAAACTGTTCCCTTGGCCTCATTGAAGATGAGGTATATTTTCTCCTTGTATGCCCGGCCTATAGCGTTCCTAGATCGGATCTTTATCACACACCTCGGTCGAACCCCTTAAAACGAATTTGCAATTCCAGAAGATAATGAGCTCTAATGATAATGTTACAATAGCCGCCCTAGCATCGTACCTTGTTCAAGCCAACCAGATAAGGGAAATTCTAGCCAAAGAACACCAGTATGCTGAATCTGCACCTGGATGATCACATATCTATATTTACATTTTTTTTTCTCTTTCAATTTATTCATACATTACCGTTCATGTTCCTTATGTTTCCGTTGATTATAGTTTAGTTGTTCTTAAAGTTTAGTTTAGTTTAGTTTTACTGTTATAGCTGCCATACATAGCTTTATGTAATGCTGTATAGCAATGATGATGATGATGATGATGATGATGATGATGATGATGATGATGATGATGATGATGATGATGATGATGATGATGATGATGATTGCGTGGGGAAATCTTCCCCGCGCCACTTCGATTGCTTTCAGCCGCAGCCGCGGCTGTAGAGGGGCATCCCTTCTACTGATTTATCACTGAAAATTCCATGCAATTATTGTAACTTAGTAGCCATATTTGTAGCCATTTCAATTTTCATGAGAGGGTACTGAAGAATTCACTTCGAACGGCCAATTTGGCATCACGTGGTTGGAAAGGGCTATTTGATTGGCTGAAGACCATGAAATTGGATGATTTCCGCAGGCTTCAGCAACCAGTAAGGATCTGAGCTGTATGCTAATATTGTAAGGAGCATATAAGTCAAGTCTTTCAATAGGACACAGGGAAACTCATCAATCTTCCAATTTCACACTTATCAGCCTATGGCGTTGCTGTATTTCTGTCATATGACCGAAAATAAGCCCTTGGAGACAAATTTTCGAGTACCCTTTTGAAAATCAAAATAGGCATTTGAGTAATAAAATACAGAGCTGGTTTTGGCACGAGTCGATTCTACAGGCACTACTCCATATTTTACATTGTGCATATGGATAAAATCTCATCAGAGATTATCAGCGCTACATCGAACTTAATACCTCCGAAAATAGGCCTATCAAATATTACTGAGGAACGCAACAAGAACCGTAAAAGCTCTATTAAGCCCCCTCTCTAAAAAGCCCCTCCCCCTGAGTCAAAATGTGAAATAAGCCCCCTCTCTATCAAGCCCTCCCCCCACTTACACAAAATTCTAGTCCAAATTGGACGCCATGCCAAAGATTAGGCCGTTCAGAGACCAACTGCGTTTGAGCTGAAAATGTACCGAGACAAGGCAGTTGGCAATCGCTACATTTAAGTTCAATATTGAGAAAGGGTTTGCGAACATTTTTATCATGATTTGCCCTGACATTTTTATCAGAGTCCTAGGGCATTCCCTATTCTCGGATTAACTGTGCTTCGAAACCCCAAAGGGGGGGGGGTAACTACCATATATGCTGGTACGGGATGTGTCATTTTTAGGGTGCCTTTTTTCGAGCAGATAATGAATTTTGGGGTATCATTTTTGCTAAAATCACAAGTAGTCATGAATTTTGGGGTGTCACTTAAAAAAATAACTCTTTAGGGTATTGGTTTTGATCAAAATTTCAATTACTTGGCTAAATTTTGGATGCTTGTCACAATTGCCTGTCAATGTATTTTCAATGGCCTGTAAATTTTGGGGTATCGTTTTCGCGATAATTTTGTAAATTTTAGGGTGTGGTTTCAGACGTCAAATGGCACACCCGCGTCATCCGCCTACTGAAGTTACCCCCCCCCCCCGGGTGGAAACCCGACCGTTTGTGACACATCTCTTTTAGGTGGTCGTTAAGGCCGATCACCTTCACCAGACCATCTTTTTGGACTAGCCTCCGAGCAATTTCCTAGGACACTGTAGAAGTAACTCTTTTGATACTTGAGTATTTATTTCTAGGAAGGAAGAAGCGTCGACAGCCAGATGACACATATATGATGTGCCTTGCTGCTTGTGACTTATTGCAATCGATTTGTGGTCTTCCATTATTCCTTATAGTGAGCAAGGCAGTGAAGATTATTGATCCACACATACTGAACTTGCATTCATACACATCGCTCTTCTCAGTATTTGTGCGTTACGTAGTATTTCTTGCATCTTCATGGTTACTTGACATATTAATTGTGGAGAAATACAGGTGAATAGTTCATTAACATAGTTTTGAAATTATCAGAAATTCTGAATCAAAATATTACTTGGTGTTTTATACAGCGCCCCCACCCCACCCCACCACGCCTCGTGTATAAATGAGCTGAGTGGACAATTTAGGATTGTAGAGAACTGGGACAATGCGTAATAGGATGCATGGATGAGATTGTTTCAGTGAATAATTGTTAAACTAATGATGTAATTTCCAGTTACCTGGAGTCTTTTTACCTTTTTAAAGCTCAATCGGCTAGGAGGGGGTGGGGGTGGGGGGAGTACATAACTTGTGAATGGACGGTGGTCTGCCGCCCGGTTTCCAGAAAGCTACCCTTTTCTAATTGCAAAAACTTGCCTTCATACCCACTTTTCATATTCATATTTTCATATTTCAGTTTTTAGGGAGGAAATCCTTCAACCAACTGGTTGATTTACAAGGGACCCTCCATATGAAAACTTACAAAACTAAACAAGTTAAAAACCGCTTAAAACTATTTACAATGAATGAAGACAACTAACCAAAAACTCCTATCTACAAAAAATAAAAGAAAAGTACCTAAAACAAAACGGACTAGGAATTCATCCAACGACCGAGCAACGAACCAGCCCCCCCATGCCCAATGCCCGCCAGGCCGACAACGAAAACTGAAAAAAACAAATATCTGTTCCTGACCCAGCCGACACCAAATCATAAACTTTAATTCATATTTTCATATTTGAATCTTTTAAGGAGGGTAGCCCTTCGGCAGAAGCCGTTTTTCAAGGGGCCCTCCGATAAAAACTTAATTACAACATACCGATAAAAATAATAAGTCACTAATATATAAAAACCATAATTTAGAAGCCTATTTACAATTAAACAATATATACAATGGAGAGTAAAAGTTAACCCATTATTGATTTCTTAAAACCATTCAGGGAGGATGCCGTTTTAGACTCAGCGGGAAGGCTATTCCATAGTTTAGCTCCCCGGAACGAGAGGCATTTTTGCCCATTTGCTGAATTTTTCTTTGGCAACGTTAAATCAGTCTCAGTGTTCCGGAGGTTGCGGGGGGAGCAAGCAGAGTTTTTGGTGAACAGGTTACACAGGTATTGTGGAGCCAGATCATTGAGCGACTTGAAGACCATTGTTTTAGACTCATTACCAATGAGTTCTTCAATGGTCTTCCAGCCCAACTCCACAATAAGTGGTCTGCTAGGGGTGTCAAAACTGCTATTTGTAATGATTCTAGCAGCACGATTTTGGAGCTTCTGCAGCTGGCTGATGTCTGTAGATCCAGCACAACCCCAGACAGAACAACAGTATCGAAAGTGGGGCTCAAAACTATGTTTAAAAGTATTTATAGAAGATGCCTGTTTGATCTCAGCTGGGAGGCTATTCAGGAAAAGAAAAACATTGAAGATATTTGGAGGAAATCTACCCATTTTAAGTTCTTTTTGCGAATTTCAACCGAAGCCACCCATGCTTAAGGAAACTGTCTGTCTAAAAGAGAACCTTATTCAGAGAATATGGGCGGCACATACACGTATCATTAACATGTTACGCACCTCCCGTGGTTCGACTGGTCAAGTTTGGCGTGGTGCCTCCATCTTGCAGCTAGCATGGCTGCATTATTATTATTCATTTATTTATTCATTTATCTATTTATTTATTGTTGGATTGTAAAAGATAGCTACAGTAGATAGCTAATTAATTCCAACTCTAAAACTTTAGAATACAAAATAATTACTACAAGAAAAAATTTGGATAAAATATTGACATGCCATTAAAAGTATACAGTATAAAAGTAGAAATCTAAATTTTTTTCTCATAGAAAGCCTAAATTCAGACAATAATACCACGGCTACAACAACAGCATACGCCACCGCAGGGAAGGACCGCAGTCTCTGTGTCCTGAGATTTCACGCTATACTGAAGAAGCGATCTGAAAGCAAAGCACTTGGATCTTGCTTCATTTGAACATAGTCAACTATGATTTGAATGACAATATCAATAGCATGAGGGAGATCATCGGGCAAAAAACAAAGGAAGAGCTATGTCTGCAGTGGCAACGCACTTTAGTGGCAGGAGATATCATTCGTCGAAAATTTTAGTAGCAAAATTATCTGCAGATATATAGTAGCAGTTTGGGTCCGCATTTCCCTTATGAAATCATTGACCAGAGTGACGGTACCGTCTTAAGTGATAAGTATAATCCATTTCTAATGATAATTTATGGTGGTGGGCCACCGTATGTGGGTCACCGTATGTGGGTCACCGTATGTGGGTCACCGTATGTGAGTCACCGTATGTGGGTCACCGTATGTGGGTCACCGTATGTGGGTCACCGTATGTGGGTCACCGTATGTGGGTCACCGTATGTGGGTCACCGTATGTGGGTCACCGTATGTGGGTCACCGTATGTGGGTCACCGTATGTGGGTCACCGTATGTGGGTCACCGTATGTGGGTCACCGTATGTGGGTCACCGTAGATAACACTGGGGATTGTGTAGATAAAACTGAATTGATGTGTTTTTTGCAGATCATTTACTGTACGGGAAGAAGACAGACAAATATCACCACCAAAGCAAGCTATCGGACTGTTTGTAATGTTCTGTATTGCTGGCTTATTCTCAGCAATCCCGCTCCTGGTCCTAATTCCACAAGTACCGATGCGGTCAGTCTTCCGAATATGGGGAGTTACATTCCTTATGGTTAGCTGGTTTCTACCGCTTGTGTTTTTCTTCGTTTGCCTTGGAATCACTATCTATGAAATGCAGGGAAATTACCTCAGGAATGCTGATGGCAATGACTTTCTTTCGAGAAATTTCATTGCAAAGAAGAGAGCATTATTCATGATAATCATCATGGCTTTACAGTTCTTCGTGCTCACATCTCCTACGAATATCATGGAGGTCATCTTTCAGTTTCTTCCATGGAACGCCACTGCTGTTAAAGCAATACCATGGTTATCTTGTCTCACCTTCGTTAATTGCTGCATTAAGCCAATAGTCTATGCTGTCATGCGTCCAAATTTTGAAGAAAGGCAATACCGAGATGGCGAAGAAGCAGTTCAACCAGCTCCAGATGCCCCATTGATTGATGATGGTGCAACTGCTGAAACATGTCATTGAAGCAAATTTACATAGTTAAAAGGAATCAAAATAGCTTTATCGAATTGCCTCTGGTAGAACTCACGAGAATATCACCTCTGCGGAGGATCAGAATGAATGAACTAACAGTGAAGAGAAAGACTTCGAACCCTTTGATCAGATATTATCATGCAAATTTGTTTTTATTGTTTTATTGTTTTGCATAGAGGGAGAGGGAGGGAGCCTTTGGAGGGAGGAAGAGGAAGAGTTTGTGGATCATGGTTTTGAGAGAAGGTACTCTGGATTTTGGGAGTATCTGACAGGGCCTTTTTTAACATTAAAACTGGGGGGCAATTGCCCCCCCATCCCTAGAGTTTGCCCCCCCCCCAGTCTCTAAATTTTTGACCCCAGAAAATTATCCCATATTTTAACTAAGTTATTTTCAGAACATAAGTTATTTCCGCCATCACTGCGTTGGATTACAAGGCAGGATGCGAAAGCCACGTGTAAATGAATGGAGTAGGATAACTATGAAGCGTGGTTTAGCCCAAAATTAAACTGCAAAATGAAAAGCCATTCGAGTCGATTCTAAACTAAAAAACAAAATGAACTGACATTTTAAAAGTCATTTTGATACTCAATTTTGCTGTTCACATGAATGGCTTTTAGTTTAATGTATCGAAACGTCCATTCGTTTTGCCCTTTCAAAATGGCTTTTAGTTTAATCTATCGAAACGTCCATTCGTTTTGTCCTTTCAAAATGGCTTTTAGTTTAATGTATCGAAATGTCCATTCGTTTTGCCCTTTCAAAATGGCTTTTAGTTTAATGTATCGAAACGTCCATTCGTTTTGCCCTTTCAAAATGGCTTTTAGTTTAATCTGTCGAAACGTCCATTCGTTTTGTCCTTTCAAAATGGCTTTTAGTTTAATGTATCGAAATGTCCATTCGTTTTGCCCTTTCAAAATGGCTTTTAGTTTAATGTATCGAAACGTCCATTCGTTTTGTCCTTTCAAAATGGCTTTTAGTTTAATGTATCGAAATGTCCATTCGTTTTGCCCTTTCAAAATGGCTTTAGTTTAATCTATCGAAACGTCCATTCGTTTTGCCCTTTCAAAATGGCTTTTAGTTTAATCTATCGAAACGTCCATTCGTTTTGTCCTTTCAAAATGGCTTTTAGTTTAATGTATCGAAATGTCCATTCGTTTTGCCCTTTCAAAATGGCTTTTAGTTTAATGTATCGAAACGTCCATTCGTTTTGTCCTTTCAAAATGGCTTTTAGTTTAATGTATCGAAATGTCCATTCGTTTTGCCCTTTCAAAATGGCTTTAGTTTAATGTATCGAAACGTCCATTCGTTTTGCCCTTTCAAAATGGCTTTTAGTTTAATGTATCGAAATGTCCATTCGTTTTGCCCTTTCAAAATGGCTTTAGTTTAATCTATCGAAACGTCCATTCGTTTTGCCCTTTCAAAATGGCCTTTAGTTTAATCTATCGAAACGTCCATTCATTTTGCAAATAGAGGTGAAAACGAGGTTTGTTACCCAGGTTACCGTTGCTAGCTCAGCTCAGATCTGAGAGGTGCTGCAGGACTAGAAGATTGTTTCCTGACATCCATGAAAAGCGTTGGTGTGGATGAAGCGATGATCAGAGAAAAGTTTGCAGGGGTGACTACAGATGGTGAATCTGCAAATACTGGAAGAAATACTGGGTTGTGGAAGAGAATTGAAGACTCTGCTGGTCATGAATTGATGAACTTCTGGTGTGCTTGTCATCGTTCAGATCTTGCTATGGAAGATATGGAAGCCAGTGTTCCTGAGCTAAAAATGTGGAAGTCAAATCTGCTCTCCATCTCAGAATACTACCACAAGTCCGCCGTTAGAACGAAAAGCCTCAAGACTCTTTTGCCGACCATGAAGGCCTACCCAACGTACATTTCGCACAGCACATAAATAATGTTTGCATAGCTGTCCTACATAATTTGAAAGGCAGCCTACAGCACTGGACAAATTTGTCAGAAGACCAAACTATGGATAGGAGAGAAAGGCAAAAGGCTCAAGGCAACCTTAATGTATGGAAAGAGGACTGAGTGAATGCCTACCTCACTTCTTTGATGTCCGATGTATGTCCTGTGTTTCAAACTTTGCAAAAACAGCTGCAGAAAGTATCAATCATCATTCCTGACATCATGAAATTCAAAGATGTTGCAATCCAGAAGCTCACTGCTATGACAGACGCACCTTATTTTGGTGGCGCTGAGGAGAAGTGGGTCAAAGAGAATGGTTCCCTAGATGAAATCGAATCTGCCCCTGACAATGTAACACAAGCAAAGAAAACTCATCGTTTGATTGATGGTCTTCACAGGGGGCGACCATTCAGTACAATAAGAAAAGAAGTGATCACCAGTGCAATCAACTTCCTAGAACAACGGCTTGATTCTGAGCAGGGAATAATCATCAAGACGATTAAAGACATCTGCTGCGCGAAATCACCAACCGACTTTATAACTCGTTCGAAACCGTTGTTGGCATGTGCAGGCATATCAGGGGACCAAGTTAAAGAGTTTTCAGATACTCAAAAGGAGTTCGACAAGGCTGTCCCTTGAGCCCCACTCTTTTCAACTTTTTTATCAATGACCTAATTGGCCAAGTTGAATCGGTTAATCCAGCTCCCCTTTCCCTCCAGGACAACGTAAGTTGCCTTTTATATGCAGATGACCTTATCTTACTGTCCAAAACTGCGAACGGTTTGCAAACTATGCTGAACGAACTAAGTAATTTCTGCAAATCATGGAGAATCAATGTCAATACTAAAAAGACCAAATGCATTACGTTCCAGAAAAAAAGCAGAGTAAACAAAAAAGATTCATTCTTTTTCGACAACGAATTACTCGAAAATGTTAACGAATACAAGTACCTAGGAATAACCATAAATTCTGCCGGTTCTTTCAACCCCACTTTCGACATCCTTAGCAACAAGGCCAATCGAGCGATATATGCTCTTAATAGTAAATATGCTACAAAACGATTACCAGTGTGGGCTGCTTCAAAACTATTTGACTCTGTAATTTCCCCTATCCTCCTTTATGGCTCTGAGATTTGGGGAGCATTTGGTTACCTTGATTATGAAAAATGGGATAGTAACCCCATTGAAAAAGTACACCTATCATTTTGTAAACATGTTCTTGGAGTAAACAGATCCACCACCAATAATTTAGTTCGAGGTGAACTCGGAAGATATCCTTTAAAAACCACCATAGACTGTAGATATATTTCCTTCTTGCAGCACATCAAAAACATGCCCCAAAGCAGTTTAGTATACCAAGCATTAATTGCAAATAAAGAATTAGATAGCAATATTAATTTTACTACACATCTGAATAATATTGGAGCCTCAACTAAGTCACCTAATATTTTAAACATGACAAAAAATCAAGTAAAAAATACCATGAAATTGTCTTATAATAAAGTATGGAAGTCCCGAATTCAAGAAACTAGCAAAGGTAAATTTTTCACTAGCATTAAGAAAAACATATTCTTCGAGCCTTATCTTACCTCAGCTCTAACTCGTAGTGAAAGAATTTTGATCACCAAATTACGAACCAGTGATCATGACCTTGAGATTGAAAAAGGCAGACGCCACAAACCAGTCATTCCAAGGGAAAATAGATTTTGTAAATTTTGTAACAATAACCAGATTGAAGACGAAATACATTTTATCTTCGAATGCACCACGTATGAAGCCCAAAAATCAAATTTCCTACGAAAATGTCATAATCTCTTCCCGAGGACCAAACATTTAGGTTACCAAGATCTTCTCCAATTTATTTTCATGAATCCCAGTCCTCATCTTCTTTCAGATCTAATATCCTACATCCATGATATTTCTAACACCCGTTCTCAACTCAGTTTAACCCCTGCGCCCTTAGGTCAATAACCAATACCTAATAACTGATTACTATAAATTACGATTAATTATTTTGACTTTGCTGTTGTTGTTTTGTTCTTAAATCTTCGTAGATTTAGTTATTGGTTAGAGTATACCATGTATAACTTTATATCTATTGAAGAATTATAAAAAAAAAAAAAAAAAAGATACCGTGTTTGAGACTCTTCCTGACTTTAGACCAAGCACTGATCTGTTGGAAAAAGACTTTTCTATGAGGATTCTCTCCATGCTAAGGAAAAGTACCGGACTTGTCCAAAATCTACTGTCCGCTATTATTGTCGTATCACCTGACAGTATGACGGTTGAAAGAAGTGTTTCCATATACAACATTTTATATTCAAAATTAAGAACATCAACGCAACAATCAACACTAAAAAGTAGACTGTTGATTGCATGGAATGGCGTCCCAACTTCTAATTATGATCCAAGGCCAGCCATAGCAAGATTTTTTCAAAAGAAGGATCGCCGGGAATCAAGGCCAAATGTAGAAACTTATAAAAATAGAGACTTTGTTTCAAAATTTTTTGAAGGCATTGTACAAGACTTAAGACTAGCGCATATTTTAACTTTTAAAGAGTGTCCGAATTTCAAATGAGAATAAACTTCATTTTATTCATTGCAAGTAGCTTTGAAGGGCGTGGTCACAAAAATATTCAGCAAGTAGCCCCTACTCTCCCATACTTTCTTGCTTCGTTTCTATCAAATCAGACAAACCGCTCCCTTTTCTATGATTTGCCTCCCCACTTAAAATCCGTTAAAAAAGGCTCTGGTATCTGATAGAGACATGTTTCGAATTTGAACATCCTTGTTGTAGTGAGAGATCGGTACAGACAGAGATTTTGCTGTAACATACATTATCTTGGAAACCTATTGTTCATTTTATTAGCATCGTGTTGGAAAGAACTTGGCTGAGATTTGGATCGAAGTACATAAAATGGATTATTCATGTTGTTATGTTAATTTTTGTTATACTTGGAGTACACGTACAGGGTTTATTGCCATAGAAATGAGCTATCTCGGATGCTATTTTAGGCAGTATGTCTCAACAGCCTCCAGATGGGCTAAAGAGGACACCTACGCACCCATCGTTTTTAGCCACACAATAACATGGCACTTGGCTTATCAAACACAATGGGGTGTATTTTCAACTTGGCCTCGGGCCAGCCTTTAACCATGTCTGCTCCTATTAAAGGGGCTAGGTAATGTAACCGTAAACAAATCTGTTATCTCTAAAATCTTAATTGTTGCCCACACATGGCCATTGTGTCTGCACAGATTTTCGTAGATGGGGTACATAAATAATTTCATACATTTATCCAAACTGCATTCTTTAGAAAGAACATTTTACTTCCTAATGGTGCATCTATTGTTCCTTTTTTGTACCTTGTCATATTCTTGAGATTTTCAGCTCCCAGGGGGGGGGCACTTGTGAAAATTTGATAGGAGTGTTTGTGTCATTTTTTTGGGTTTGAAATTTAGGAAAATGTCATTTTTTGGATTCGCTAAATTGGGGTCATTTTTTGGGGTTGAAAAGATTGTCGTCATTTTTTTGGGTTACTGAACTTTGTATCTAGAAAATCATGATCTCAATTAATGGAAGTGCTATAGATTATTGAATAATTCTTTCTTCCCAACCATGCTGAATCAGAAGTTTTACCTACTCTATGCGTCAATTCATTGATATAGTTGTTGAAAAAAAGTTGGTCATTATCATTAACAAATGATGATTTAAACAAATCACAAGAGTTGCTGTGATGGTGTCCAAATTCAATATCAGTTTTACTATCTTGTGCAGAATCGAAAGGTGCAATTTTCTCAATTTAACTTGTGGTACAAAAAGGATAGTTATGGGAGCTCAAGAATAATTCCGTCATTTTTCTGGGTTTGAACATTTTGGGCCTGTCATTTTTTGGGTAGACAAAAAATCTGTCCAAATGAGCATCCCTTTCTTAGATTTTATAGAGTGCCCCCCCCCTGGGTTTCAACTATGGTTGGGTTGCGTTTTTTCTGAAATGCCTGTATGGATAAACTCTTTTGCGTGAAAAGTACATTGATAAATTATGAATGTTCATCGTTCTTGGTATCCTGCTCTGCTTATTCTGCAGGTGTCGTGAAGAATGGAAAGTTCTGGTGTTGTGACGCATGTTAACACACGGAAATTAGTCATGTTTGTTTGTCAATATCCTACAACTTTGTCTTGAAAGGGCAACCGACACAGTGCCTACACGGTTTCCCAACAGTGCTCATTACATTACGAACAGGGTATTTCAAGCAATCGATTGTTTCTGAACCAATGTGTTTTGTTTACTAGTATATTCCAGGTGCTGTGCTGCGCGAATTCATATCTGGAAAATCAGAAGGACGAGATCTTTCATGTTTTGAGGACATCAGTAAAGATGTATTATAATTTCGACAACTTTCCCGTCGAATCAATCATTTTGCTGTTTTGCTATTGTTTAATACTTGTGATAGGAGTCTTGGGAAATGGTTGGTTTCTCTTTTTGATAGTTAAGTTTTTTGCCTAGTTCTTTATCATTATTGTGAAGAATGAGCACATGTCACATGGTAGGGCAGATTTCTGCAGAGGGGGGAAGCGATCAAACAAACGAGGTAGGTAGCTGCTGGGCATGTACAACTGCTTTTCTTGTGTAACAGAGATCAGGCATACCTGAATTAGTTTAACCAGGGCTGAAGCCAAGGGAGGCTGGGCTGGGGGGCTGGGGGGCGGAGCGCCCCCAGGAGACCATTTGTCGGAAAATGTTGCTCTCTTGTCGGAAATTCTGGAGGATTTTGAGGAGAAATAATGCATAAAACATGAATTATTATTGTTAAAAAACATCAATTCCAACAGAAATTATTGACTTCATGGCATATTTTTTATTGATATTGACTAATTGTGTTGATTTCAACGTTGGATTGCGAACTGTGGCCACGTCCCTTTATGTAAACGCTCTTTTTCATTGTAAATTCTTTTTCACATCAGATGTCAGGCACTTTATCCACTAAATCGAACGAGTTATGTTTGCAACATCATTTCAGTCATTTCAACACTGACCTGACATCTGATGTGGAACAGAATCTGGTACATTATCCAGTAGTTTTTAGTCGTTTGTAATGTAGTCGTAGTCAGTTCAACGTTGCATGTCCTTTTATATTGGCCATGGGGTAGTCATTATCTTTCGCTCCCCATGGTATAACTTTTTGTATTTGCATAAAAAAATGTGGCCAAATATTAGTTACCGAGGAGCTAGATCGGTCATATAATGCATAAATTTAACGTATGTTCCTACAACTGTTGTTGTTGCTGTTGTTGTGAATGGTTTCTTCGTTGGAAAATTTTGGTCTTTCGCCCCTCCCCCCTACACAATCATGGCTGGTATCGGCCCTGAGTTTAACCATTCAATTATTGCTTCTGTTTGAAAACTTCGATGCGTGAGCAGTGATATGCACCCGGAAAACGGTTATGCCTTTGGAAAACGATCAATCAGGTGTTAAGGTAGCCTACACGCAGCCTCAACTCCTGAGTTGAGGCTGCGCACAGGCTGGTGTTAAGGGTGATCTGAAGCAAAACTTTTTATTGACGAATAGCATTTTTGAATGAGAAAGACTGTCTTTTAAAATTTTGTGATACCTTCTTTCATTTTCGAGTTATCCACTAATTTATTTGATTGGCTGATGACGTTATTTTTTTGCAAAAAGTAAAGATAGTGTACGAGGCTATGGCACGCGAAAATCACAAAAATCCGATAAACCTAGTTTGTAACTGATAAACTAGGATTATCACTTTGATAAATTCGGTTTATCGCGATAAACTAGGTTTATCAATTGATAAACTGGGATTATCAACATCTGGGTTTATCAAATTGATAAACTCGATGCATCAACCACCACTTTGATCAACTAGGATTATCAACTAATAAACTAGAACAAGGTGTCAAGCTGTCCAAAATTCAACCGTTTCCATGTATGCTGATGACACGCAAGTCTGTGCTACCAGTCTTCGGATATAAATGAGCTGAACGAGGCCATTAATATCAATCTCAAGCAACTGGACATTTGGCTTCAAGGCACAAACTCTCCTTAAATGTTGCAAAAACAAACTCCATGCTTGTTTCCACCAAGCAAAAGCACAATATCCTCAAAAGTCGAAATGATGATTTGGATTTGAAAATTTGCGATAATGAGATCGAAATAATCCAAAAAACCAAGTACCTTGGTGTGCAGATCGACAACTCTCTAAACTGGAAGGAACACATCAAGACTGTCTCTACCAAAGTTTCAAGAGCTATCGGCTTTTTAAAACATGCCAAGACGTTCCTAAGACAGGAGACATTGAAGACTCTTTACACAGGTATTGTAGAGCCACACTTTCGATACTGTTGCTCTATTTGGGGTTGCGCCGGTTCGACTGAGCTTACTCAGTTGCAAAAACTTCAAAACCGAGCTGCAAGAATTATAACCAACAGCAGCTTTGAAACCCCAAGTAGACCACTCATCGACAAGCTGGGCTGGAAGACCATTGAACAACTCGTAGCTAGTGAATCTAAAACAATGGTCTTCAAGTCCCTGTATGAACTGGCTCCCCAATACTTGTGTGACCTTTTCACCCGAAACTAACAGTGCTCTTCCCATGTCTTGTGCAACTCAGAGACAGATTTAAGACTACCCATGAAAAAGTCAAGTAATGGGCAAAAATGTTTTTCCTATCGAGGAGCAAAAGCTTGGAATAACCTTCATGCGATACCAAACAGGCATCTTCCCTCAATAGTTTTAAAAAATCTATTTAGGACTTTTTCTTTTACACTAGATTTTGTAAATTTTGTATTAGTTTTTATATTATGGTTTTTATATTGTAATTTTGGCTTTTTATTCGGTAATTGTATATTGTAAGTAGTTTTGTTTAGTGGAGGGCCCCTTGTAAATCAACTCTGTTGAAGGGCAACCCTCCTTAATAAAATCAAATATCAAAATAAATATCAAAATAAATATCAAAATAAATATCAAAATAAATATCAAAATATATCAAAAGGCATCAAATTCAATGCCATTCAGTTCCGCTACCAACGTGTAATGAAATATACTGTAGGCCTAATGTCCTGCATTTATACTGGCAATCCCTGCACTGGTACGGCAGGGCGCATCATTTGTCATGCTAGTAGCAGAAGCCTAGGCAGTGGCCTAACAGTAGTGACAGTACTGGTGCCTGCAGCACCCCTTTTGCTACTTGTTGGAGTTGGTAAGAAGCTGCTGCCAATGCCGGTCACTAGCGCCAGAGCACGACCTAGTATGGCAGCCAGCTCTCTTGCCTGGAAAGGAGAGGGATGCAACTGCAGGCTGTGTAGACCTTTCGTGGGCTCAGGTTGGGTTCTTAAAAGGATAAATTCGTTGCATTGTAAATACTAAAAATTCTGTTAAAACATTGTAAAATCTGTATATAAGTATATTATACTGAATTATTCCTTATGTTAGATCATTGTGACTATAGTCAGATATATATGTGTTTTTCTTTTATTTTGAAACAATTCTACTTTGCAGTAGGCTTGAATTAGCTATCATTGTACGCCTACTTTGAACATATGGATAATAATGAATAATGATAAATGCCCTGGTTCCGTTGTCCGCCATTCCAAAACTTGCACTTTTCTCACTCCCCTGGTCAGTTGCCCTATTGCGTTTTTGCTGCCAAAACAGTCGAGAGAAACGTGCATTCTGCTTCCAGCCTCGATTCAACTGATTTAAGCAGAAGGAGGTTAAGAGTAAAAATCCGAAATTTTCATGCGCTTGACTAAACATCTGAAATTGCAGGCCACTTGACCGCCAATCTGAAGTTATCGGGAGGAAGATAAAGAATCTGAGATGAGTCACGAATTATGCAAAATCTGAACTAAGTACAAATCTGAAATTGAAATTCTGACTGTTATAGTGTAGACACTGAAATTCTGACTGTTATATATTTGGCGGTAATGGCGCCTCATGAAAGAAGTAACGCTTTTGTCTATTTTTTCTAGGAAGGAAAAAACGTTGGCAATCGGAAGATTCATACATGATGAGCCTTGCTACCGTGGATTTACTTCGATCGATTCTTGGGCTGCCACTTTTCCTAATGAGCAACATGATAATTGATGATTCCGAAGCCCTTCTCGCGTCATGAATTACCTATGGTCGCTGATGGGCGTCATTGATAATTCAACATGGTTTGCGTCGTCATGGTTACTGGTAGCATTGATTGTCGATAGATTCATGTAAGTAAATGATTTTATAGTTGTGAAATTTTTTGAAGTTCTGATATTTCATGGTACTGTTTGCAAAACTTTATCATTAGACAATTTAGGACAATGGAGAGCTAAGACTGAGTTTTATAGTTGTCTTGAGGGCACATGACAAGATAGCTAACCCCGGGGGGGGGGGGTCACTCGACTTTCCAAGATACGAGGTTGTGCCATTCAAATGGTGAAAGCACCACCCATAAATCGGGAGAAATTTCTCAAAAGTATACCCATAAATCCGGAGAAATTTCTTAATAGTATACCCATAAATCCGGAGAAATTTCTTAATAGTAATCCATAAATCTGGAAAATTATACCACTTAAAATCATACCCGAAATTCCGAAAATGCCTAAAAAAGTCACCAATAAATGAATTTTTACAAAAAACTATACCCATAAATCCGGAAAATGCAAAACATTGTTCAAAACCAAACCCATAAATCCGGACTCTATCATGAAAAGGGTACCCATAAAATGGCACAAGCCCGTACCATGGAAAAGTTACGTACCCCCCCCCCTGGGTAGCGAACTTTCTATCTATTCCGAGATATACCAGCACTAAGGAACATAGTTACTTCTGACCCAAGTTTCTTTGTGTTTCATGGAATTCATACTTGCGCATAATTAAAATGTCCTTATACTGATGTGTTCAATTCGTGGTTCTCTATTTATACGTTGAAAGATAGTCGAAATGAACGTCAGTGACAATTTCCACACTTTTCCAGCGGTGCGATCGCACGCGCAAAATTATCTACGAGTGCAAAATGCTGCGCGCGTACCTTATTTCTATCGAAAAGGACTGCATACTGAACAAATAAACATTTCGATATATTTTTTTGCAGATCATTCAGATCAATCACTGTGCCAGAAGAAGACAGACGACTATCATTACGAAAGCAGGCCATTGTACTCTTTGTTATATTCTCTGTTGCTGTGTTGTTCTCGGCATTCGCATTTCTATATTTCGTTCCAAACATATCGTTTCTGTTACTAGACCGAATTGGGATGGTGATTATCGTGGTGCTTCCTTGGTTTCTGCCTCTCGTAGTTTTCTTCTTATGTCTTGTCTTCATTGTCATAAAATTGAAGGGAAATTACAAGAGGAATGCTAATGGCGATGACATCAAAATGCTTTCGAGAATTCTTTCTAAGAAAGAGAGATCACTGTTCATAATAATCATCATGGCAGTTCAATTCTTCGTGCTCACACTTCCTTCCCTAATCATCTTCGTGCTCCATCATCTGTTTCTTTCTTGGAGGAATGTGACTTCTATTAACGCATCTAGATGGCTAAATTGCCTCATCTTCATTAATAGCTGCATCAAACCAATCGTCTATGCTGTGATGCGTCCAAATACTGAAGAACGGTCAGGCCAAGATGCACAAGAAGTACTTCAACCATCCGAAGAAGAAGCCCCATTGATTGATGGGGGTGTAGTTGCAGAAACATGTCATTGAATACAAAACTCCACATACATAAAAGGTTTTCATTCAGTGATTGTAGCCTTTTCTCTCATACAGTGGAACCTCCATATAACAGGCACTTGTTGAACCCATGTTATTGTCCATTGTAGCTTGTAAAAAGGTGTCCGCTGTATAGAGATGTCATCTTTCATCATACTGTAAATTGGGACGAAACTATTTGTCAGTTGTTCTGAGGTGGACGTTAAATAGAGGTGTCCGTTAACTGAGGTTCCGCCACTGTACACTAGCCTGCCTCAACTAAATTCAATTCCACACTCCCTTCCAACTGTGAAAAAATGTACAGACATCATCAGATTTCGAACGAATAAGTTTTCGCTAAGGCTTTCACTGAAACAGTTTCACCGAACTAGAAGGTTTTACCCATAATATACATTTTCTATTTTGGGTGCAATTTTGACTTGCCCAAGTCTCTTCCGTACCAAATTCCAAAATAATGACCTCTGTGAAAGAGGCTTCCCTTGTCTCCTGCGCATGGGTAACTTTTAAGTGGCAGTTTCTGTAGAAATAAACGAAGGATAGACTTGGGCCAGTTCAGGATAGACTTGGGCCAGTTCAGGTGCATTTTCAAGATAGAATTTTGATACGGGAGGGGGGCGTGAACAGATAAAGCTGGTACCATACTGAAAGTAGCCACTTGGCATCGGATAAATTTGTAGGAAGAAGTAATGGTATGCTTATCAAATGTAATGTGAGGTCCTAGCAAATTATATGGCGTAAATAAGGACGATAATTGAAATGATTTGATAACACTCTGCAATAAAATTGCACTGACTATAGTTACCTGTATTGAATGATAAACATTACCACCAACAACCATGCTGTTGCAAGGAGTGATGTAAATTCAGCAAAATAAGCAAACCCAACTACCTCCTTATTACCAAAGGTTTGAAGTCCAAACTTCACAAATCCAACAGCCGTCCTACATATATCGGAAAAAGCAAGGCCCATCATGTAATGTCATCTCTCTCTCTCGCCGTTTCTTACTTCCTATGAAATGAAGGCAAACAATCGAATAAACTTATCTTCTAGCTACTGCGATCAATAATCTAACCTTATTACAATCAAGATATTTCATCTCCTCTTAAAGTGAATTGAGCACTCCTCAATTGTTAAAATTACAGCGCCCTAAAACGGAAGATGCCTGAAATATCCTTTGCACTGTGCATTTGCTAGTCGATCAAAATATACTACAACTTTGTAAGTTGTTTCTACAAAACCTGCATCAATAGAGTTCCTGAAGTGAGCCATTCCTAAGAGCCTTAGATTGCAATAGGCTAGGCCCTAAAAATATCAGTTACGAAGCTATTTCGGGTCTTCAAAAAGTAAAAGGAGTTGACTGGGCCAAGCGAAAGAGATTTAGCGAGATTTCGAATTGATAAGATAGAGTCAACTCACCAAAAGATCACCATTGTGCAGCAAACTTTAGCTTTGATTGAAGGCTAATCGTTTTAAAAACATTTCTCAATGGTTAAGTTTTAAAAGTTGTTTTTAAAACTTAACCATCCATCAACTTACCCATCCAGGAGTAAGTCGTTTTGAAACAATTCTCGACGACCACAAGCTTATTCAAAAAAGCATTATTACCACAGGACATTACAAAACAAAGAATGAGCACATGTTTCAGTAGCAGTCCACCGCCCAACAGGGCAACCCAGGACAAGAGCAAAAGAACATTCCAAACTGCCTAAGCATACACCAGACCACAAACAAACCCATGCTCAGATGTAGCTGGATATTGTATAAATATATTCTGGCAAAGTACATAGCGAGCGAAATTGCACGATTCTATCAAGGCTATATTGCATACCTGTAACTTTCATGACAATGATATTTTCAACCAATCCAATGTAAAGAATAACAGAATAACAAACTGTCAAATATTGTGTTTGTGTCATATTGGCCAAAATTTACAAGTAGAGCAGCCGAAGAAATATTCTTTCCTTTTTCATGTGCCAACTCCCGGAAGGAGCCTGTGGGGAGCCTGTTTTTCTTGCTTTTTATTATAATCCTATCTTGTGACGTCATATAATTAGGGCTTCCACATATGTAACAGTTAGACAGAAACAGAGAAAATCTACAATGTTTTATTTATCAGTGAAGGCATATTTGTAAAACAAAGGATCATGGTCTCAGACAACGTAGCAAACAACTGTGTTCAAGCTCGCTCTGCATTTTTAGGCGTGAAATTGAATCTTAAGAAAGCCAAATTGCTTTGTCTTATCGGTAACCTGGGTCTTCATTTTCACAAATTCGCTCTTGCTTTCAAATCATATGATCTTAAACACTAAATTTCTGTAACTAACATAAATGGAGACTTTTGTAAACTCTTGTCTTAGATTAGAAAGGGGATCTTAGACAGGCGGGCATTATTGAAGATTTTGGCCTCGAAGGAAAGGTTCATTAGAGGGTGGGCTTAAAAGAGACGGGGGTGAAATAGAGCTTTTACGAGATGCATACAACATTGTGGATTCTCTGCTTTATGTTTCGGATATATTGAAGCTATTTCGAATCGGAATCATGATAAAATGCAAGAAAACAGCACACTGAGGATAAAACAGATTCTTTCCGGGAGCTGGAATAAGAAGATCAAGGTGTGGTTTACTTGAAGATTCAAGCAAATACGCAAACATGTTTGAGGAAAAGAAGACAGCTATGATAGTTTGTTATTCCATTATTCTTTACATTGGATTGATTGGAAATATCATTGTCATGAAAGTTATTGGTAATGTAGTTTATTCAAAGATTTTTTGGCTCGTTTTCTTTCTTAAAACCGTGGAAATACCTATTATGTAAGTAACCTAGGGGCAGGAAGAAGAGAAAGTGTTAACAAGATGACTGTAAGTTGAAAGCAAGGATTTGAAAGCTTGTAAGTTGAAGGAAAATGAGTCAGTACGTGGTTCCAAAAGGAAGATAAGACAGAGACAGAGAGAGACAGGTTCTTCTTTTTCAAAGGCAGTTTGGCATGTAGCTGATTGGCCAAAATTTGGTCGTTGCCTTTCCCTTTTGATCCAATCTCTGACAACTTTTTCAAGTTCAACCATCTTCCAAGCTGGTTCCGACACTATTCTTACTTTTTCACTAAATGATGCCTGAATTGTATATTTTCCCGACATTCTGTTTGAAGAAACTATGAATACTAAGGCCATTTAAAAATTTTGTACCACTAATCATTTGTTAAACAATGAAGATGTGAATCAGATTCAATAAAGTGCCTAGCAGAGTTTCATTGAAAAGGAGCATTCACTTGTTTTATCCTGGAAATATCAACAACTAAAATGTGCAAAAACATCACTATTTGTCACTGCACATTTTCCATTCATCACTGCACAAATTGGTCATCACTGCATCTTAAATTAACCCTTACCTACTTTGTAACAATTAAACACAAATAAAAACCATTTCAAGAGTTGAACTTGAGGAAACATACGTCTGAAACGTTTTCGTTGATGTAAACCAAAAGAAGACTGCTTTGGTTCATGTACACCCTGTTTGTTGATATTGGAGCTTTGAGCCTCGTAATGATAATGGCTAAGATCAACTTTGTTGTCAACTTCGTACCAACCTCAAAACTAGAGCCTTGGCGTTTTGGCCCTGACAAATTCTTCAAGCACAAAGAATCAAGCCTTAATAAGATTTTTAAAACTTCAGATCATATCGTATCATATTTGTTATAGCTCATTTATTGCCAAGTTTTTCTCTTCTTAAAATCAAAATTCTTAACTACATACTTCCAATCTGCTTCAAAACGTTGCTTGGGGCAAAATGACAAAGCTTTTTGGTAGAAAACTTGAACTTTCAAGATAAATATTTCAACTCTCAAAGCATCAAATCTGCAATACAAGGTGAAGGTAAAGGTACCTATTTTAAACTTGAATATCGAAGAACGGTTTAAGAATGATCATTCATAATCTCTATCGCTCGGCCCAACGAAAACGATTTATCTTTGCGACAGGGAGCCTGTCCCATTGTAATATAAACTCTTAGGTGGGCCCCAATCTCATTTTTTTATATTCTCAAAAAATTTACACAGACAAACAATTACAATACAAATGCTAAGGGAGCATGGTAATACATAAAACCCTAAGACTTACACTTAACATGGAGACACAAATATTACAACATTGTTACAAGGTATTAAGCTACACTATTCTTTTTGTAGGAAGAAAGAAACGACGGGGCAAAGCTGACTTTTACATGATGGGCCTTGCTTTTGCCGATATATGCAGGACGGTTTTTGGATGTGTAGAGTTTGGAATGCAACTGTTTGAAATACCTCGAAGGAAAGCTCGTATATACCAAAGGGTGTTCATTTATCTTGCTGAACTTACACCACTCCTTGCCACAGCATGGTTATTGGTGGTAATGATTGTCATTCAATACAGGTAATAACAGTATAGTCACAATAATACTAAAGGGTGTATGTATTGAAATAAATCTACTTTTTCTATTTGGCAAATGATGTCAATTCTAGTCCCATTTACAGCACATAACTTGAAGTCATATTTGGTATGCGTACACTTTTTTTATATAAGAAACTTGGATCAGGCATTAGCACTAAAAGTGTCTTAATTTCACATGAAATTTTATCCATTTTAGTACTAAAAGTTTCTTAACTGGTTTCTTATTATTTTAATACAGAATTAACTGGTTTCTTATTTTTCTGAATGCAGAATTATCAATGTGGTTGCTAACACTGCTGCAGATATGTTTCTTGAATCATAGAGGAATAAACAGTGTTCTGTTATGTTGAAAACAGAAACGGTTCGATAATATTGCTCAAGAATAAGGTTCAGCGATCTATTTGCTATAATATCCATGCTTTTAACTTTGAAAAGTTTCTTAGTAGTTTGTTAAAATTCTGCCTATAAGAAATTATACTCTCAGAGCGCTAAACTAAAGAAACTGAAGTGCTGGCAAAATATGACTTAAAGGGAATCAACACTGATACGACCCCAAAAATTTAAAAACAGAAAACAGGAAGTACCAAAACACATGTGCGTCATCTGAATGGCTACTGTGGAGGAGCTATAAATCCAACTTTTCCATTTTTCAAAGTTTTGAATAGACGAGATTTCCACTTAGAGTCTAGCACTGAGTTTGGGCAAATCTGACAAGAGGCTACAGTAGAAACCCTTATAAACCAGACTGTAAAGTTTGGTCTGCGCGGGGAACGCGTTCCCCGCGCAAAAATTTCTGGCTTGTTTTCTGTCTGCGCAAAATTCTTTGATAGACCACTTTCTGCACAGAATTTTCAACCAGTTTGCAGCGTTACATGCGCAGTTTTCAAAAAAAACTTCCAAATTTTGTTTCTGCCCAGAATGGAGCGGTTTCAATACAATTCTTGCACCTTTGCTCTTCGTTTGGATGGTTGATATAGCATGGACAAGAATAATGAGAGAGACAGTTGAGGCAAGGGGCTCTTGGAGTAAGGCTGAAATAGAGATCTAGCCTAAGCTCTGACATTACGACGAGAGAACGACAAAAGGGCTGCATTTTAAAGTAGCCACTTATTGTGCCTTCCCTCTGCAATAAACAAGAAACCACTGATCAGGTTGACTCAAAAAATGTCTCAAACTCTAAGCTGTATCATGGACCAAACTTTCTCAGTGAAACAAGAGTCACAGTGTTTTCAATGTCACAAATTTTTGGGAAAAAGAAAGTTGTCCTTATAAATGAGCTGTATTTTCTTTACAGATCAATCACAATACCAGAAAAACGAAAAGGAACCACACCTGCAAAACAATTTGTTGGCGTTGTCATTGTCTACTTGGTTTCTTTACTCTTGGCGTTACCAACTCTACTGCGATATGGATATATTGCATACTTTTGCTTTGCATGGTGTGTGCCACTTGTTGTTGTCACAATGATGGTTTTTCTTATTTTCATGGAAATGAGAAAACGTACCTCAGGAAGGCTTGCTGGTGGAGATGACATTGAAAACATGCAAAGGAAACACACAGCCACGAGGAAATCAGTGATGGTGATTGTGCTAATTGCCATCCAGTTCTTTCTTCTGACCTGTCCATACCAGCTGATCGCATTTGTCCCGCCAGGGACTCAAATATCCTTCTGGTTCAATTGCCTGTCATATGTTAATGGTTGCATCAAGCCAATCATCATTGCATTGATGTTTAAAAGCATTAATGAGGATGAATCGCGCACAGAGGAAGCATCCCGCACAACTGCCCCAAGAGGATTTGAACCATTCACAAATAAAACATTTGTTGGAGATGATTTAGCAGAAACAAGTCATTAAATGGAACCATAGACTCTGATGGAAAACATTCAAAAGTTGAAGAAAACCCTGTGAATAGACTGAATGAGTGAAAAAAAAACAATCCCAAATTGAAAAGCCATTTCTCCCTAGATACCAAATAGACTTACGACCTGGAGTTTCTTGTTTCCCTGTGTTCTTTTGACTTGGTGATGGTACTTCGGTCAACAGATTCTCATATTCTGAAAAACCTGACTTGTCCCGGATACTATCAGTAGAAGTCTTTCTTCAGAAGAGCTAGACGCCCGTCGAAGCGCTTTGTGGTCTGCGCAGTATCGATCGCAGGGTCATCGTCCTTCATCCTTCCTTCATGAAATTGCGCATGCCTCAAAAAGCTTAGCCTGCGTGCATCCCCTACTGTTCCTTTAGAGTTGAAACTTCCCGTTGAATTTAATTCATTTTCTGATGCCAGTAGGCGTCAGAAAATGAATTCAATTCAACGGGAAATTTCAACTCTGCGGAAACAGTAGGGGATGCACGCAGGCTAAAAAAGCTTCGCTCATCCACCTGTGGCTCATCCTATTGATCAGCGAGCCAATCAATTTTGATGTCTTTTCCTTTGTGATCCACAAAAGGGGGAATTCCTAGTATCCCGAACAATGACCTTATTTATCCCCAAACTCCGAGCTTTGTTACAGCATGATAGAATTTTCGAATCGACTAAAGAACTGAAAACATTCCCACGGGATTCGAGATTCGAAGCCGTGATCGCAAAAACTAGGGTTTGCTTTTCTACTGTTTCATTATGAGTCCCTGTTGAGCAAGGTTTACCGCAGGGATACAAGGGACTCATCGTCTCGGCTACTCCCTTCTGCAATTATCAATTATGAGGGATCTTCTCAAGGACCCTTTCAAACAAGCTCAAAATCGCGATAAAATTTTCTGCTTTAACCCTGTTTTCCACCAGGCGAATGTTTGCGCGCGAAGCGAATTTTTTCGAGTTCAAGCATGCGCAGTTTGATCCCTACAGGCAAGAATATTTTCACTGGCTCATTTTCTCTTACCGTGGGTACCAGGCTGTCTCGAAATTTCCTTATTGAGAGAGTTTTGTACCCAGAGTACTTTTCACTCTGCGAAAAAATGAGTTGGAACAGTTCCTACTTTTTGCCACGGAAAAAATTCGCTTATATCAAAATAATTCGCCAAGTGGAAAACCGGCTTCACAGCTATGACTTTTATGTGCTTTTAGCACGTTTTATTCCTTTGAGAGGACAAGAGTGTCATTTCTGGGAGCATAACAACATTATTCCACGCGACTTTACCCCATTCAAACTGGCAAGCTAAACCAACTTTATCTAAACCATAAATTTCAACCAATAAAATGCGTTCGATTTGTGGACAGGCTCAATTCGGTAACCTGTGAGTGGGGTGTTTTTATCCTCCACAGAGGATAGCACGCGCTAAAACGTCTTGCAATCAATGCTCTGTAAATAATAGTTTCGCCAACGATATCGTCTTGGAATCTAGGAAGAAGCGATCTTTCGACAGGGATTGCCCTTTTATACTCACCCACTAAAAATTGATTCGTTCTTTTGGTTACCATCCGGACAATCATTTTGTAATTTTCCAATTTACCAGCTCTACTCTTTGCTGAAACTGCTTATTGTTGTCAAGTTACAGGCAATCTGTAAAGCAGTTTCAGAATCGTTCAGAGCAGTCACAGACTTCCGGATCAAATTTGCTAATGTTTACTAATCTCCAAAGTAGTAAAAATTAACCTTGCTACCTTGGCAGCCTATTGTGTACGGGTGAGCCAGTAAAAAGTTCCCACTTTTAAAAATTCGTAGCGCCAAGAGTACTTCATAGATTCGAATGATTCAAATTCCAGTTAAAAGCGAAAGATTGAAGTATTTTTGTGATTTTTCTTGGTCTCGTACCAGAACTACATGTATCGGTAAACTTAACTTTTATAAAAATAAAAATAAAATAAAAATAAAAATACGCAATGGGCCTTTCACCTCCATCAAGAGCTTTATGACATCAGTTAATAAACAAATAGCTACTAAAGATTTTCAGCCCCATCGCTATACTGTAAGTGTGCAGTGGATATCCCTTGCGCAGGAGGTGTGGAGCTCAAGAAGAAAACATCGAACATTTGTATCATTGCCAAAAGTTTAAAGAAAAACCTTTGAACTTAAAAAAATTTACTAAAAACTGACCCGACAAAATTCGGCAAGATTTTTGAAAAAGTGAAGACATTTTCGTCATAAATAGAAAAAGGGAAACACATACATTCTCCTAATCAAAAAACCTGTGTTACTGTTACATTGAAGTAACTGGTAACTGCTCCGAAATGGAGAACTAGGTTGTTCTTATTGTTATCATTATTATCATTATTATCATTATCATCATTATTTTAATAATCATTATCATTGTGATTATTAATTGCTTGTATGTGTAATATCAAAGCTATAATACAATGGTCCTTCGTTTTTTCTTGATTGATTCTTCCCTTTTCAAGACTTGTAACCCCCCGGGGGGGGGGGTACACGCATACTTGACTTGACGGGATGTGCCGCTCAACAGGGTGTCCTTTTACGGTAAAAATCATGCGACAGGGTGTCCTTTTCTGAGAAAAATCATGCGACAGGGTATTACAATTGATAAGAAAAATCATGCGACAGGGTATTACAATTGATAAGAAAAATATGCGACAGGGTATTACAATTGATAAGAAAAATATGCGACAGGGTATTACAATTGATAAGAAAAATCATGCGACAGGGTATTACAATTGATAAGAAAAATATGCGACAGGGTATTACAATTGATAAGAAAAATCATGCGACAGGGTATTACAATTGATAAGAAAAATATGCGACAGGGTATTACAATTGATAAGAAAAATATGCAACAGGGTATTACAATTGATAAGAAAAATCATGCGACAGGGTATTACAATTGATAAGAAAAATCATGCGACAGGGTATTACAATTGATAAGAAAAATCATGCGACAGGGTATTACAATTGATAAGAAAAATATGCGACAGGGTATTACAATTGATAAGAAAAATATGCGACAGGGTATTACAATTGATAAGAAAAATATGCGACAGGGTATTACAATTGATAAGAAAAATATGCGACAGGGTATTACAATTGATAAGAAAAATCATGCGACAGGGTATTACAATTGATAAGAAAAATATGCGACAGGGTATTACAATTGATAAGAAAAATATGCGACAGGGTATTACAATTGATAAGAAAAATATGCGACAGGGTATTACAATTGATAAGAAAAATATGCGACAGGGTATTACAATTGATAAGAAAA
Source organism: Aurelia sp. 4 Dawson et al 2005 (assembly GCA_964019985.1). Taxonomy (NCBI): domain Eukaryota; kingdom Metazoa; phylum Cnidaria; class Scyphozoa; order Semaeostomeae; family Ulmaridae; genus Aurelia; species Aurelia sp. 4 Dawson et al 2005. The sequence goes on along the minus strand of OZ026494.1, from coordinate 553,331 downwards.
ATCATGCGACAGGGTATTACAATTGATAAGAAAAATATGCGACAGGGTATTACAATTGATAAGAAAAATATGCGACAGGGTATTACAATTGATAAGAAAAATCATGCGACAGGGTATTACAATTGATAAGAAAAATATGCGACAGGGTATTACAATTGATAAGAAAAATATGCGACAGGGTATTACAATTGATAAGAAAAATATGCGACAGGGTATTACAATTGATAAGAAAAATCATGCGACAGGGTATTACAATTGATAAGAAAAATATGCGACAGGGTATTACAATTAATAAGAAAAATATGCGACAGGGTATTACAATTAATAAGAAAAATCATGCGACAGGGTATTACAATTGATAAGAAAAATCATGCGACAGGGTATTACAATTGATAAGAAAAATATGCGACAGGGTATTACAATTGATAAGAAAAATCATGCGACAGGGTATTACAATTGATAAGAAAAATATGCGACAGGGTATTACAATTGATAAGAAAAATCATGCGACAGGGTATTACAATTGATAAGAAAAATATGCGACAGGGTATTACAATTGATAAGAAAAATCATGCGACAGGGTACCATGTGCAAGGATGCCTTTTAAGGTTCTCTTGAAACAATGGATTTTGCCAACATTTTTACGCGATAGGGTACAGGGTGTGAAGATAGTTGCCACACACCCCGTCACTTCCCTAGTCAAGTAACCCTCCGGGTTTATAGCCCTGCTACTTCCATATATAGAATCGTGAATGGTGCGATTTTCATATGAAACTGATATGGAACAAGCCAAGCAATGTAACATGACCTGCATTTGACGCGCATTTGACTTCCTGATTGGTTCTGAACAGCCTATGACACACCCTTTCAGAGAAGTCTAAAGACTTTGCCTCGTTTTCGCTCAGCTTCTCGATATTTCAAAATGGCTGCTGCAGCTTTGACTGAATCTAATCTAGGACTGAAACCTATGGCCCTTAACATGACACACTATTTTATACAGAGAACACCACGAAAACCATTTCAGTATGATTTTTCCAATCGATATTTCTCTTGAAATCAATCCAGTCAAATGCTTCTCGGTTGAGGCCAAGCTTTCTTTAATACGTAAAATAGTCTGCAGTAAAAACTTTGATGAGATTTCGTATGTTTCTACCTAGCATCTGTACTTAGGATTGCATCTGTAGATAGTTTTAGGATTCTGAGAACCTTAGCTTATCGAAACAGAGTCCTGGCCCTTCCTCTCTATGTTCTTATAGCCTGGAATTAGATGGTGCCGGCAACTCTCCTCACTCTGCGTAGCAAATTCGGCAAAGCGGGACTCGATCCACCAACCTTCAGGTTATTGGTATTAAGGATGCTACCATAGAGCCATCCTCGCTGCGATTAAGATTTCATATTTCCAGTATCTATCTCTGGACAACATGGAGTTACGTTGCATCCCGCTGCATCAGAAAATCTTGACGATATCATATTTGCGCTGTTGATGTAAGCCATGTGGCATTTTGCTTTTACTTTTGAGTTTGACGTAAACCAGGCAGAAAACAAGCTGTGCCTTCAATCCTGGGTATTTGTGATGGAGATGTATTGCAGTCATGCACTGAAACAGCTATCAAGCCCTCACGAGGGGTGCTTAGAAAAGAGGCAGGACGTAGTCACGAAGGAAAGTCTATAACTAACCATCTCCAGTAAGGCACTTTGCATAGTATTCTTGGAAACCTGGGCTTTTGTTTCAAAAACTTTGCTCATGCTCCCGAACCGTATCATTATTAGCAGTTAGTTTCTACAGTAACTCAGATAAATAGAAAGCCTTTGTAAACTCTTGTACTTGATAGCTACAAGAGGAGGATTAGACGGGGACATTTTTTTAAGATTCCGCCTCAAAGAAAGGAGTTCATTTAAGAGTGGCAGTGGACTGTATGGTGGAGGGAGGGGAGGGGTGAAATATAGCCTGTGTTCCATTGGGACACACGCTAGGTGAAATACAGCTTTTACAGGGTGCATACAACATCTTGTCATAGAACTATGATCTTGGATCCTATTCCGCAGACTGTGCATTGTCTGCACTTGGAGAAAAACAATGGGAATATCTTGAACCCGGTTCTGGAATGAAACACCGGAAAACGCAATAACGGCCTTGGAATAAGATATAGCAAAATGGCTAGAAGTCTTGTTTTTAGTGTCTTCATCAATAAATTCTAAGATCATATAAAAACCGAATGATTCCCGAAAATAGCTTGTTAAGAGAGCATCAAAGTGATCTTTGGAGAAAAAATGCGTTGATTCCTCCCTGCAACATGTTTATCATGGTACACCAACATGGCGGACAGCCCCGGTTGCTATAGGTTGCTATGCATTTTGGACACGTGATGAAAACACTCTATTGATACCAATTCCAAATTCTGAGTATTTTGCATTGCTCTATTTGAGGACCAACTTCATTGTGACTAAAGTTTCGTGAAAATGCGAGAAAAGGAGCACGTCGGGAGACATTTGAAAGGATAAAAGATCTTGTGAATTAGTCCACAAAGACAGCGATACTAAATACTGCCTATCTGGTAAATATTTACGAATAATTTCAAGTTTAACTGTACCTATCCTGGAAACAAGATGCGAAAGATTTGATCCTGTCTTGGGTTTTGTTATTGAAATCAATACCGCATCGGCATGCATATCCTCAAGTACTTCATCTATTTATTGAGTAGATCATATGGACGAATTCGACCTGCTTTATGTTTCGCACATGTGGAAGCCCTTATCATCTGACGTAATGAGGTAGGAATATGACAAAAAGCAAGAAAACATTCAACTTAGAAGTAAACAGACTCTTTCTGGATGTCAGAATAAGAAGGAAGAAATAAGAACACCTTGTTTGTTCTAATTGTAAATTCGAACCAATGCGTCTTGAGCTGAGATGGCTAATGATGATGCAATGACTGTGGTTTTGACAATATGTTATTCCCTTATTCTTTACGTAGGAATGGTTGGAAATGTCATTGTCATAAAAGTCATAGGTAAGTCATTTATTCAAAAATAAATTCAACAACTTTGCCTTATCCACCTGATTGTCGGATGGGAGCATGCTTTTTAGTTTCAGCAGGGACGAGAAAACACTTTTAATTCTACTTCCAGCTTTTTATATCTTCTTGTTGGTAATAGCAAACATGAAATGAAACCATTTTAAGCGTTGAAGTTGAGGAGACGTACGTCGTGAAGGTTTGTTTTAATTTCATGGAAAACGTCACCGATATGACTTCAAAATGGAAAATTTGTAAAAAAAATCGGAAATTTTTGAACCAATAACAGTGAGTAGACCCAACCGATAGTTAGACACTGCAGGTATGCCTCCGCTTGTATACTTTTGCAGAGAAAAATCTGTCACGTCTTGCGGAGGGAGAAGTCTTCAACGATCTCTTTGAGAGCTCCTACGTCGTAACGTATAAATGTTTTCTCCACAACAGTAAATTCAGCGGTAATCTAGCACAACTGTGGTGTCTAAGCACCCATGATGTCCTTAAGCTGTCAAAAACTGCGACAGATAACGTAATGAAGCACCTGTGAGTAATAAGCTTGGCGCTTCTGAGCGCTTCACTGTGGGTCAAATCAGAGGAGTAGGCGCTTTTAAATTATGCTGCACCAAAAATATATAATGTATTAGAATGATGGAATGAATTGACTTGCATTATCGTTGATAGCATTCTAAAGTTGTTATGGCATGTTTTCAGGTCTCTATATTGTGATCTCTAACAATATTTTCATTGTACTTGAAATAGAGCTCTGATCCTCTAAACCAGAATTTTTTTAACTGAATCACGTTCAATCTTTCAACTTGCACCAAAGACATTATTGTGTCGGATCAAGCATCCCTAATGGTAAGATATCATGATATCTTGCTGATGGTAAATCTCGATTTTGTGTTGCAATTCTTCTTTATGTGTCATGCGCTAAGGCGTTGATGATCATGCTCCTCCAAACTTCTCTATTACGATTACGTGACTTTTACGTCATAAATACATAGAAAGATGGCAACGAATAGGCAACAGGTCTTAGGTCATCTGTGACTGTAACTGATTTTCCGCAAAGAAAATGCAAGCCAACAAAATTATGATTTTCTAAAACTGTGAGGTGAGAGTCGCCTAGTCTGTTTCTATTGAAGATATTTTATCAAACTTGGTACCAAAATGCTCGAGTGTCATCATTCTTCAAAAGTACAAACTTGTTACTGTTGTTGCCGTCGCTTTGCTATTGACCTCTGTCTTTCATAGGAAGTAACAAACGCCGAGGCAAAGATGACATTTACTTGACGAGTCTTGCTATTACCAATATTTGGAGGACGGTTAGTGGACTTGCCCAATACGAGGCATGGAAAACGTGGAAAGCAAAACAAACAAAATCAATAATGGAAGAAGGGGTTATAAGAGAGATGCAACGCTTGCATCGCAATTTCACTTTCTGTGATCTAACACCACTCCTCATAACTGCGTGGCTGCTGGTGTTAATGCTGCTCGTTCGATACAGGTAAATATAGAGTTCTGATAAAACGAAACCTTGACACAAGTTTTATATTTTTTAGCAATCTGTACTAAATTTTATATATAGTGGAAGCTCACGATTCATCGGTATTTGAAAGCACAGGTGCAATCATTTAAAAATTAATCGTGTCAAATGTTTTTACCATATATTTTTTCAAATGAATTGCTCAAACGCACTTTATAATCTCAGAGAGAGTATTTTGGATAAGGTGAATTCCACGATTCATTTTGGTCCATCCTTTACTTGCCATTGAAGTAAATGCGATACAACAGTCAATACAATTGTCTGTTTCGAAAAGGAATGCAACTGCCAATGGCAAGTAAATTACAGAACAGAATGGAACGTGGAAATCTCGTTCCCATGCAGGCCTCTTACTAACATTTTTCTAATCTCTGGGTCTGAACGATGGATACTGCTGATAAAAATTTCCATGTCTAAATTAGCCTTTGATTGGTAGATTAACATTGAAGTTTTGAAAATCGGCCATTTCCTTTTCATTTCACAGCCCACGGAAGGGGCACACCAGAAGGTGAAGGATATTATGTGTTACTTGCTAACAGATGGATTTGGGGAGATAAGACGGATATGAAATGGGGACAGTCAAATGCTGAGCCCAGTGACTAAGCAAATTGAGTGTTTCCTTCAAAAGGCAATCTTCAGTGAACATTCCTGACCATGTTTACATTTCAGGAGTATTTTCTCAATTTGAACACTGAGCTTCAGATCTTCTGCAAGATACCAGGCTGCAACAGATTTACACATAGTTTTATCATCCCAAGATAATTTGCAAAACATTAATCAGAGGAAAAGAGAAATTATCATTGTGTGAATTCCGCTGCATCTTTTTCAGATCAATCACTGTACCAGAAAAACCAATACAAAACACGCCTGCAAGACAACTGGTTGCTGTCATCATTTTGTACTTGGCTTCATCACTGTTGGTGTTACCATACGTTTTAATTGATGTGATACCGCTTGCATTTATGGGATACCTTTTCTATGGATGGCTGGCACCACTTGTTATTGTCATAGCCATGGTTCGTGTTATTTTCAAGAAACTGAGAGAAAGGGCTCCAGCAGGGGCCATAGGTGGAAATGAGATAGAAAGCCTGCAAAGGGAACACACAGCCACAAAAGCAACAGTCACAATGATCATGATAATTGCCATCCACTTCTTCCTTCTCACCTTTCCAAGCCTGGCATGCAACTTCATGATTGGTACTTTCATGGGTTCCCCAATTTATGTGTGTCACATATTAGTGGTTGTATGACACCAATTGTCATTGCATTGATGTTTAGAAGCATTAACGATGTAGAACCAAGTGGAAACAAGACATCATGCAGAGATACCCCTAAGCCATTCACAAACAAATTACTTGTTGAAGAAAAGTCAGCAGAAACAAGTTACTGAAGAAGAAATTCAGAAGTTAAACTTGTCATCAAATGTAATTATATCATGGAACTGTCTCTCTTCCCTGACTATGGTTGATGATACAATCCTGCCTGAGAAATTGGTTCATTCTTTGGTTACTTTTGAGAAAAGTTTTGTAATTTGCAACCTATTCACCAGACTGATTCAAACTGATGGGTGATTCTTCATAAAAGCATTTCAGAATCCTTTGGAACTGGGCCTACACTTGATCAAATTTTCTGGAAATTAGTAATCCCCACAGCCGATGAAAATCAAACTTGACACTGCCTGCGTAGGCTTTCTTGTTGCCTAGGCTGCCTATTGCATGGAGACAACTGCAAAACCTTGTACTGTATTAAGTGTAAAAACTTTACTGTCGATGCAGCACTGCAGTGAATAACTGTGAGTAAACTCTTAAAACTATCAAATCTAGAAAGATAGAGTACTGTAGCAGCCATATTAAAGAATCATTCAAACCAGCTTATAATGATTTACAGGTAAGTAAATCAACATTGTACTACATACAGTCATTTCCCATCTACCTAATTAAGTGCTACTGATTACTGTACTTCCCTTATTAGATCTATCTGTCTTTACATTTGTTGATAATCTACAATAACTTCATGTCTTTAGGTTACTATTCACTCCAGAGCAAAACTATGAAAGCATGAAACTATGATTTACATACAGACTTATAACTTAATGTACTAAAAGTAAAAAAGAATAAGAAATTGTTAGTGGACTGTCTTTTCGTGACAAGTACAGTACCTTGTTTAGTGTCAGTAAACAGATGTCGCACATACCTACTTCAAAGCAAATGTCTTTATCATGAAATATTCTCAAGCCAGTACCTTGAGTTCTTTTCATTCCACTTCTGAGCCAACTTCACTGTATTGATCATTGACACCAGAATGGTCCATCAAATCCTGCAATGCATTTTCTACTGCTTCAAATGCCTTCCCTGTCTCAGTAAATCTGCTCATGATTGCTTCTTCTGACTGCTTATAATTCTCTGTCAGACTCTGAAAGCTTTCTTCAATAACTTTTAACAGTTCTTGTGGAGTCTGTGTGTCTGTAGAGGCCATTTCCTAAAAAGAACAATTCCTTTAAGTGTTTGCTACTCTTGAACCTATAGCAGATCTTCAAATGAGCCCCAAGGGGCTATTTGCCAAAAGCACTGGTTACGGTTACTCTAAGCGCCTTTCCCTACAATTTTCAAGATGGGATAGAATTTTCAAGAAGTGACTACCGGGTATCCCAAAAAAAATGCAACAGATTTAAAAAATTCTAACACAAGCTGTTTCAAACTAAGAATTTAATAATAATTTTTCTCCAAATTTCCATTAATAAGATTAAATTTTGAGATATTTTTCAGAATTTTAGGTGGCCTGGTTGCAGAGTTATAACTCGACAAACTCAAAATTTGCTGTCATGGCAAAACCAGACCTCCCATCACTAGTGCAAAGCATACTGCAAAATTACCAGCGTCGCATTATCTGCAACTTTACAGGATTACAGAAAAGCACATAATTTGATCAAGAAACTGTGACAAAAGAGATCCCTTGATGATTTATGAGTTATCTAGTTTTAAGGGAGCTCTCAGTGTTCATTTCCAATTGAAAGCATAACTGTAAGAATGGCCTAGCCATGTTAGAAAAAGCTATTCTAAAATGACAAAATGACAAAAAGTCATGAACGAAATCTTCATACAAGTATCTGTTCAATGTTCAATCAACTTTTGTGATTGAGCGCTTGTCACAAACCTTTGGTAATTGCTAAGACTGTCATTTTTTATAATTTGACAATTTAATCAACTATTGCTAATGTAGCAGCTCTGGTTTTGACGTGGAAGCAATTTTGAACCTTGCTGATTTTTAACTTTACAACCAAGTTACCAAAAATAATGGAAAATATATCAAAATTTATTCTAATAATTGCAGATTTCAATAAAAATAATTGTTTGCTAACAAGTATGAAACAGCTTCCAGTAGCATTATTCAAATCTGTTGCGTTTTTCTGGGACACCCGGTATGTATTAAGGCAACAACAAAAACTTGGGTAAAGCAGTAAGGACTGAAAATTGGAATAAATTTTGTAAAAGCTTTGATGTTTTGAAATGTTGCCTTAATGGTACAAGATCTATCAAATTCTGGGTCTGCTGGAATCAAGCACCTTTCTCTCGAAGATCTCTGGCAGCTCACTCTAAACAGCATAAAAACAAGAGAACAAAATAAATTGATGAGTCTTTGGCAGAAATTGTGCATTGATTCAATCGGAGCTGCCTTCCCATTTTTCACCTTTCTTTGATGTGTATTATTAAAACAAAATATTACACAGCCTTTGTGAGCATGAAGAAAACAAGAATCGTTTCTTTGTTTTGGATGCCAAACGTACTAGAAATACAGTAAAAAGGCTCACAAATGAAGCTGCTTTTGTTCAATGTAAACCTTCATCTAAAACTTCACTCAATCATCAACATGATATTCAACATTTATGACTTTTAGCTTTGAAAGCAAAAATGGCACATATTCATTCTAAACAATTGAACTTTTGTTTGCGCACTGCGGTTTATCTATAATAAGCCATGAAACCACCTGCCCCAGCCCATGGCAAGGTAGTCAGGCCAAGGTTGTTTGATTGAGCTCGTTTGTTGTGAGCAGTCAGGCCATTGGAGCAGATAGAAGACAGCTGGCATGCTGAAAGCATTTTATTCAAATTATCGGCATCATTCATTAGAGTTTCAAATGTTAGTCAATTCCTTACCAAGGCTTTAATTCGTAGGCTGGTGATCTTTTTGGATGGATGGTTGCTAGATTTTGGCGCTCTTCTGCCCGCCTATTCTTTCGCTTGCCTTCAACGAAATGAAACAAATGTTTTTTTTTTGCTTTTTGTTTACACAGCAACGACCACAAAACCTCGTTTACAATATGCCTCTTATCCATTAAGCCTCGATTTCATATATATTGCCATAGTAACCTTAACAAATGGTTGTTGTTCCATAGCAACAAATTTCGCTGGCAGTCATTAAGGAGAAAATATTCGCTGAGGAAGTCATGCTCGAGAGTCACTGTGTAAATGTTTTAATACCTTGAATTGGACACAAAATCAACAAGAGTAATACTATCAAATTGTTTTCAAGACTATAAAGAAGAACTTCAACCGTTTGAAAGATGTCTGGATATGATTTCGATCGAGATTATTTGCCGCGAATTTTGAGTGGCAGCCGGAGTGGCTTGACAGAATCAACACGGCCTAAAACAAGCATAACATTCATTGACGAAGGAAATCAAGATGCCCGTGATATCTGGAGTGACAGTGCGATAGACAAATATGGAAAAGGAAAGCATTCAAAGCATCATTATTCAAAGAAGAGGAGACCTATTTCTGCTGATAGTTCAGTCAGTTCTGTTTCGTCAATCTCGGAATTTAATGAGGAGGTGGGTGGGAGAAGTTTTCTAGGGTCGATTCGGCCATTTCGAAACATTGAGCTTTTCGTAACACTCGTTAACTTTGTAAAGGCTTTTTTATGCCTCATTTCTGTAAACCAAATTCTTCTCTTTTATCATTGTTTGAATAATAACATTTTGCTTTTCTCTCTGGTGTTGTGCCATCACACAGATAACAACTACTACAGTAAGGCCCCGCATTTAAGAAACCACCTAAAAGAAACTTTTAGGCTGCTAAAAAATGATTAGACCCCCTGCCTATAAGAAACTCTTGAGGCTCGCATCCAAAATAAAGTTTCTTGTATTTTGAGTAACATTAATTGCTGGTCTGATAGAGTGAGAGCATTACACTTCATACATGATTCATTAAGAAATTACCAGCGAGATATTTTGGACTTAACAGATTTTTGCCTAAATTTTAATTCATGCCCTTGACAATCATTTTTGACACACATGTATGGCTGAATATGGATGATATACCAATGGACCGTCCCGTTTTGGTTTAACTTATTTGCCTAGGACTTCAAAGAAATTAAAGTAGCAATTTAAGAAACTTGAGCCTAAAACATGAGAAGTATCAGAGATATAAGAAACATTTTAGGCTGCGGTGTGAAAAAGTAGTTTCTTAAATGCGGGGCCTTACTGTATTAGAGTTGAATGAAGCTTCTTTAAGCATTTGCTTGTTGAAACATTAAGGCCATTTTTCAAAAAGTTGTAAATTGCTCAGTAGCCTCTCTAGAAATTATTTGATAGAACAGTATACATTTCTTTTTTCAGCCATCAGAAGACAGTTTCAAACTTGATTTATCAGAGTTACTTGATTCAAAGAAAGATGCGCCAGAACATAGACCATACAGGTAAAATACGAGCTGTTTGATGTGCTGAGCAATTTTCCCTCTTTGTAAGTTAGCTGGTAGACTTGCCAGAAAATTACCAACTGAAAGTCATAGTTTTGTGTTAAGGAAATAGTAGATTGGCTAAGGAAGAATAATTTATTTGCACAGGCAGCCATGAACACTTACCAAAATGGGAGAAGCTTCGAGCAACAATCAAACTTGCAAGGACAGAGCAGAAACTGTGCATACATGTGCAAAATCTTGCAACTTTGAGCCCCCCCCCCCTAGCTCCCTGCAACAGACCCCAAAATTAGGCAACACTTTGTATTTACGTCCTTGACTTACCGTTTCAAAAAAACCTTATCTATCCAACACTTCCTTATCTCAGATTGCTTGATTACGCTCAGATTATGCAATTTCTGCTCTGTCACTTGCAAGCAGATAAACTTTACTTCTGAACAGCCTGCATATACAGTATGATGCACTTTTGAACAAGGTCTACGTGTTTACTGTATTTCAATTATCTTTTCAGATCAAGTAATGAACGATTTGCTACAAATACTTGGCCACATCCACCAAAATACAGTCAAGGTGAAGACATTTTGAAAAAGGTAATTGCCAGGCTTTTTACAATAGTCTTTCCACATTAGAATAGTTAAATACAACTGCTCCTTTTAGCCTTGCAGGAAGGAAGTTTTCTGGCTTATGAGATTCCTGTAGTTGCAAACAGATATCAATTTCAGCACTTTTACAATGGAGAAAATATGTTGTGTAATTCAAAAGTTATGAGAACAATGAGAGCTGCATGATGTCAATGAATGTAGAATTTTTAAAGTTTATCATTCAAAGAATGATTTCAAGTACTGTACAGTATTTACAGTATGTTACACATTTTTGGATGGGAAAAGGAGTTAGAATTCTTCTCACTCTGAAAAGAATTTCCAAAAAGTCTTATCTGAAAGATCATAGAAGCTTTTAAAAGAAAATTCTTAACAAATTACAAATCCCTCAAAATTTTGTTAAAATGGTACAGTATAAATGCTTGTAAGACCTTGTTTACAGTGTGACTGCTCTTTTCTTATCGTGTTAAGTAAATTGTCTTTCCAGAGTGCAGATTTAGCAAGAAGCCTTCCAATGGATGTCAGCAAACTTGATATAGATGATAAAGATCTGCTGGACTCTCAAAGAAAGAAACTTGACAGTCTTGGTCAAGAAAGAGACAGTCTAAGTCTACAGGTTAGTAACTTAGAAATACATACTCTGAACAGTCTTATAGATAATTTTCCATGGCAAACCAAAACTATACCAACTTGGATCAATCATGAACTATATAGCAGTAACAAGAAAAGTTTCATGCCAGATTTGACATGAATGTACTGCTTTCTGTTTAAAATACTGTATGTCAGCTAATGTTTTTCCAAATTTGTGAATTTCATAGAGAGAAAGTTCAATGAAGTTCTAGAGAAAACTTTAAGAGAATTTCGTTGGTCAAGACCCTGCCATACAAATAAAATGGATGAAATACATTTTAAGTACCTTGTTTTGAGTACCAGAAGTGAGTCTAAAAAGGAAAACAGTGGTTCAATTGGTGGATGATTCCTAAATCTTTGTCATGGACTAATTGCTATCTTGCTATAAATTGCTTTGTTACTTTTTTCTGCTAAAAATGTTTTGAAGAATGGTATTCCCTCCTAGGCAAACCATTACAGACAAAGAGCAGAGAATGCTGCAAGTGACCTAGCTGCTGAAAAAGTAAAGAATCAAACATTGACTGAAGAGGTCAGATCTTGTAATTTCACTCTTATCGTGCCCTTGCTACTGGAAAATTCCTGGCCAGTCAATATGAAAAACAAAAGTTAAAATCTTGAAAGAATACTTGAGTTGTTGTTACACCTCACACCAATTGCTGTTATCACCACACAGACAACAAGATACAGTACTGTACATTTCTTTATTCATTGTGTGTTGTCTACTGGAGCTGACATTTCCTTGGACACTAAGTATACCTACAACTTTGAATTTTAATTTTCAGATTAAAAAGGGAAGAGCAAAAATGTCAGATATGCAGCAAAAGATCATGGATTTGAAGGTAAACAGATGTTAGAAAGAATTAACAATGATATGCTTGAAAAGCTGGAAAAATTCATTTTTTGCAGCCTATTGATGAAATTTTTACCAGCAATGGGTTATATTTATTTCTGATTACCATCCAAAGTTTCACACTGAACAGTAGCAATCAAAGACTGTAGGCTATAATTTGAGAATTTTTGCTATATTTCAGTGTGAGATTGAAAGTGGGAAACAACTGCAAGCCCGAACAAGTGCAATGTTATCATCCCTACAGCATCGAGTGAAAGATGCGGAGGACTTTGCAGCCGATAAAGAAAATAAGATGTCTCGGGTTGATGTCACAGTGGCCTCTCTCAAAAAAGAGCTTCAAAGGCAGATAGATGAGAGACAGAAAGTGGAAGTTTCATTAAAACATCATTTGAGTGTTGAAGAAGAGAATTCAAAGAGAGCCGCAGAATGGGAACGCAAGGTAAATATTGTTCTTAGGGCCCATATAAGATAACAGCACATTAATCATTATGTTGATACAGTAGGTCATCTGGGATAAATATTTGCAATATTTTCATTATCAGTATTACAACTTCTGTACTTGGTTTTTGTATTGTCTTGCCTTTTTATTTCCCTGACTCCTTTGAAAAAGTAAGGTCATCTTTTATGACAGTGAAAGTGGCTTCTTTCTTGCATTTTAACTGTAACTGTCCAAAGCAAATAGGCTATAGCTGAGTCCCAAAGTAAAAAGCCAATGGTACCAAAATGTTCTCATCCCATTCTTTTTATAAAGCTCTCATTTTAACAAACTCTTAAGGCGCCAAATTATTTCTGCTATAATCACATGATAACTCAAAGATCCAAGTTTTTTCACAACGATTGAGGTAACTCCCTCTCTTCACATGGGCATGGCCTTACCTTTTTTCTATACGTCTGAACTAACATCGCAAGTTTCTCCCATTAAAAAGTTACAGAAAAATCTCAAAATCATGAATAGTCACAAAAGCATTGAACAATCATTTTAGTTATTAAAACCCCAAACAATTTTGAAAAAGTAATTTGCTCTTCGCTTCCTCCATCCCAAAACTCTGGATCATTTCAGCCTTGATTGATCAGATTCATTTTGATTACAGCTTCGTGAAATGTGTGCTTTGTTGGCAAATGTACTGGGTATTGATGCACCTGGAAGCCTTGAAGCAAGTGATCTCATCATCTCAAGGGTATGTACACTAATAACAGACTACTATATGGTATAGCTTTTTTAGGGAATGCCTGAAAATGGGCGTAAACATTTGATCAAATTAGAAGGGACTCTTCACACACAACAATACACAGTCGCTAATCATTGTCTTGCTGGAGTTAAGGTATAGATCTTCAGTAAGTACAAATTAAAGATTTTGAATCCCATGGCAAAAAATGTGTAGAAGATACAGTAGCTCTTACCCTTGAAAACTTGTACATTCTTTGTTATTCTGGGGATCTGGGTGCATGCATCTACCTTAGCGTCAATTAAAGCTTAACCCCTAGGAAGAACAGGGTTTAGGTTTTTTGAATTTCTATTATTAATTCTTATCCACTTATTAATTAATTCTCTAGACAAGGGTTCCTTTTTCGGCAGATTTTCCATAAACATGGGTGGGATATCCAGAAATTGGCGAAAAATAGCCAAAATGGGTCATTTTCCGCCAAAATTTATCATAAAAGTGGAAATGATAGCAAATTTCGGTAATTAGATGAGGGTACTTTTCTGAAAACCGGGTGGCAGACCCTCGTCCATCCGCACCTCATGTACCCCCCCCCCGGGGATTTAGCACCAGCAGAACAAATGAAATTCAAGGCCAAGTGAATCTTCAAGGGTGGTACCCTGGGTACCAGAGCCTATAGTGTGGGGAACGAGAATAGGAACGAGAATAAAATAAAAATAAAAAGGGGGAAGCCCCTTTTATAGGCTCTGGCACCCAGAGTACAAGGGTGGTAACTTCATTCTTGCTTATTCGCTAAATATATTCGTTTTTTTCAGGTGAAAGAAGCAGTTCGAGATTACGATTCGCTGCAGAAGCAAATGCATTCTGTCACGCATCAATTTCAAAATTCAGATCTTGAAGTGAAAGCTAGCAGGTAAGAAATAACTTCTCTGTAGCAATATTTATTCAACATCATCTCAATCATAAATAAGTATATTTATTTGGTTAACTTTGTTGGAAATGATCGATTCATTGTAGCAGCCATTATTCGTATTCATCATCTTTATTTGAATACTTACATGCTGGTGATCTGTGTTGTAAGAATTTAATTGTTTATGTTTTCCCACGCCAATAATAGACCATTCCGTCGCAGTCGAATGCGAAGGAGCTGTTCACGTTGCATCTCGGTATCACATGGGACTTTGAATTCGAAATCGATCCCGGGATTTAACATGAACAGCTCATTCACTGTTTCAACTGCAGACCGGTGATTTCTCCGTAGCGTATCTTTAAACTATGTGGTCGCTACTGAAAATCTGCAACTTCCTGCTTCAAGTTCACTTTTGATTGAGAGGTTTAGGCTGGGACTGGACCCTTCAACGCATATTTAAAGTTTTTGGTATTTTGCACGTAAAGAGATTTTCACTAGTTTCAAAATCAACTTAAAACGGTAAAACGTATTGTTTGTATTGAAAACAGAGAGAATACTCCTCAGTTGCTCGAGGCTGCAATGGCGGATCATTCATAATCATAAGCTTTAAGATATCACTTTTATTTTAAATATTTTGAGACGTCGTTTTTCCTGCCGTCAAGTCAATTCATTAACCATTTGTTCCTAGGGAAACTATAATGCGACTAGTTGCAGACCTTGGTAAGGAGCAGAAAGTGGCAGGAGAAAGACTGAAGGAGATCGAAGAATTGACGAGAGACAGAGACATTGCCAAACAAAAAGTGAGAGAAGCTGAACTAGAGTTACAACAAGTAAAAGATTCTTTGAAACAAAGCCAGGAAGCTTGGAATGAGACCAGAGAACGGCTTACAGAGCAAGATATAAAGTTAGTATTTTTATGGAAACGCCATTGTTCCAGAACAATACACTTTATTACAAAATCAGCAAAAATTGATTATCAGTCCTATCATGAAATTTATTTTTGGCCTCCTCTTCCGTCAATGATCCGAGTATATCTAAAGCTGATGACATTTTTGTTTCAGTACTCAGAGTTAAAGAAAATATGCACATTTAAAGACGTCATTTGGGCTATACTTTCTTAAGCAACACAGCAAGGTTGCTTGAAAGTCAACATTTTGAGATTTTCCATTATCTTGCATGTCTCCGATGATAGTTTGTGTTTCTTTCTGCCATCTATAACCAAAGAAATTGATTTAGCAATCATTGTTGCTTCTTCAACGTATAATTCACAACCAAGAAGCCCTAAAACAGCTAATTTGCTAACTTCCAATCCAAGATCAGCTTACTTAGGAAACAATGCTATCCTTGGTCGACTTGTCAAAACTAATTCGACGAGCACCTTGGCAATTAAATCCTGGTGATGATTTCAACAGGGGTACTTTTTTGGACATCTGGTATCATTTCATTGATTTATTTGACAGTTCTCTTTTCCTTCTGAATAGTGATTTTACTTCCTTGCCTTTTACTCCGCATAGTGATATAGATTCAGAAACTGCAAAGTTTGGCAAGCGTTGATATGATCTCTTTCGGTATTGAGTCTGTCATTTATCGACTGGACACGACTGGACATTTATCTTCTGTCCCACAGGTTGCATAAATATGACAAGGCATTACACTCGAAAGAAGAATCTTATCATAAAGCTGATATCAAGGTAAATATCACTGACCTCCATCGTTGTAGCCATTTACCCCTTTTATGAAGCTACTTTCATGGTTTACAGTGTGATCTGTAAGAAAATAGATAAAAGTTTCTTTAATCATTCATTTGATTGATGTTTTCAAAGACTCTACCAGTAAGGTGCTATGACGCAGTGTAAAACCCGCATAAAATGAACCTATGATCTTTCCTGTCGCAGGCTGGGGTCCCTCCCGCCCTCCGTAACAGGCTGAAGTGCCTCCCACACATTCATATAGTACTCGTTCTTTTATAAAGGCTGCTTGATTGCCAAAAATCAGCCTGGAGGGTTTTGATTAGCAGTTTCTCTTATGCGATATTTTACTGTAATCCTCTGACTTTGCGGCCAGAGCAGTATTCAGTTGGACAGGTTTCAATCTCAGGAAGAGCTATACCTCTTCAACGGCACGAAATGGAATCGCTGACTTTGTTAGATATCTTCTACTTCTGCAGTCCCAGTTCTTGGCGCTAAAAACCGTAATTTCGCCAAAGAATTACTGATACCGATGAAAACTGATACCGAAGCCATATCGATGAATTCAGTAGGCTTGTAAAGTTTCGAAATTTCTGATAGTGTCTTAATTGATCTTTCAGTTGAAACATTTCAAGCGTCAGCTGTCAGAGTTGTTATCAACTGTAGATGACTCTGTCAGTGAGAAGGAAGAAGATATTTTGCTCAGAGTTAGAAAGATGCATCAGTTATATAAGGAGAAGAAATCGGTGAGGGACAACATTTACCATTCTTAAATTTCTCCGATCGTTTTTGTTCGTTGTTTTGTTTTTTCTGTACCATTTTAGCTTACGATCCGCTTTGCTAAGGGAACTGACTAATAAAAACCTGCGAAGTTATCTTGATAAAGCAAGGTTGAATAGTCTTAAAGTCGTGAATAAAACTTTTTCAGTTGGTAGGACCAATGTGATAGGTGATAAATTTTAAGGGGAAACTTACAGAATGACGAGAACGGGCAGGAACAGAAAAACAACAAAAAGCAGAGACGAGAAGTTTTGAGAATACAAAGATTGTTGCAACAAGTAAACAAAGATTGTTACAATAATGAAAATAAATAGCGAGGTAATATGAAGGGACAGAAATTAATCTTTTTAAAAACAGCAAAGCATAGAAACTACAAGAATCGTCCAAACAGTAATGCCATACTCTCAAGTTTGTACTTTTTGTGTACCTTTCTGTGTCTGAAGTTACTGAAGCTATAGGCGTTCTCTGTATTGAAAGGACAGGATTTAGATCTGCCGAGCAAACATTTTGAAAGCTTTGAAAACTAGTTACCCCAGTGATGAAGTTTTCACAGAAAATCCGATATTTCCAGTGAGGATCAGCTATCAAATATTCCTGAAAAACAATTGATTTATTGGCCATTCAATTTATTTGTCATTCAGCCTGTTGGCCATTCAAAGCGACATTATATGTAGATTTGTCACTTCTATTTCACCATACAGTTTCATGTCATACATTAATTACCGTCATTTTGTAGAGTCAAGAGAAACTGAAATCCCGAGTATCAGCACTGGCCGAAGAACTGACGAACCAGCGGAATTTACAGCATACAGCATTGTCAAGGGCAAGTGAAGCAGAGAACCAACGTGAAAATATGATGGAGCGAATAAAAGCTTTAGAAGGAGAACTGATAGCAGCTGATGTTGAAAGGGATCGATTGAAAGATGACAGAAATAAGGTATGGGTTTGCAGAATTCAGCCGAGTTAGTATACGGTAAAATAACTGATTCTTTTCGTTCTCCTTCAACTGAGAATTCATAGTAATGAAACCATAGCAAAATAGAGCAAAATCACTTGAAAATCACAAGAAAATCACAGAAAAATCAGAGAGCACAACTGGTCAATGAAAAATTGCAAACACATCAACATCACAGATGAAAGTCTTGTAATTCAAAGAGTCATAAAAATCTTGTATAACATTTTGAAAGTGAATTTCCAATTGGAGTTAGTAGACAATTAACAGAAATCACCGGATTAATTTAAATGATTTGAGATAATATCATTCAGAGGAACATCGTAAAAGAGGGCTATCAATGAAAATCTGGTGGCATTTTTAAATGAAGTCGCCGAGAGCACAAATTGAAGATTCGTATAATCAGCAAACAGTTTTATAAGGGATGTATTTTTGCCAGTAACTGGACAAAAAATTAAAATTATGGTTATATAACTCCTGATAAAGTTTTCTACTGATGTCATTGAAAGAATTTTAACTTTCTCGTAGTTCATGGCATTTATTGACAAAATATCACGTGCAATGAAATTAGATGAAGTTGCCGTTGAAGGTGGTTTTGACATAAATTCAGATGCCATCCTTCTCAGGGCTGAACAGCTGTCAAAATCAGAGGTAAGGTTTTCACATTATTATTGAAAGCTAGAATTGTTATACTTTGGTTTACCCTTTTTTGTTTCTAGAATGAATGTTGTGAGATCTTTTTCTAGGAAGTGCAAAATCGTACAGGAACTCCTTGTCTTGCGTTAATTAAACTCTTTTCAGCATTTTTCGCTAAATCGT
Organism: Aurelia sp. 4 Dawson et al 2005; assembly: GCA_964019985.1. NCBI lineage: Eukaryota > Metazoa > Cnidaria > Scyphozoa > Semaeostomeae > Ulmaridae > Aurelia > Aurelia sp. 4 Dawson et al 2005. Next base: position 534,696 of record OZ026494.1, on the reverse strand, counting down.
AGTAACGGACTGCTTGTCGATTGTCGTTTCGAGTTAACGTATCGGATGTCCCAGAAAAAAGGTAACAGATTTGATCAGGGTTGGTGCTAGGGATTTGGCTCTCACCATTCAGAAATAATCTTCAAACTAATCCTCGATAGTCAACTTGAAGAAAGATGCCTCGTTTGTTGATATTGGAGCATTGAGATTAGAGATTTTCATCTTGAAAGTCCAGATTTGCCCCCACCTCTCCAGACCAGAGCTTTTCTATCAAAGTGAAATGTGTTTCTGTATTTGCTGTATCAGTATAACATTTAACTACGGCTCACTAATGAGCATATATGCTAAGAGCTGTTATTAGATGTGAATCTCTGATTTCTACATTCTCAACCATAAACATCCGCGTAAATCTTTACCAAAATTTCGTTGCAAGATAAAGATTGACATCTTGCGACGACTACTTATTCTAAAGATGTTCCAGTTTGGTTATGTCTTGGCACTTCATTTTATTTTACATTTCTGTGAAACGTGATCACTTTCTTTCAGACTAGTTCTCTGCAAGACAGAACTTCAACAATTTACAACCTACAGAGAAAATCCAAAACACTGAAACAACAGTTAGAGAGCAAAGATTTTCAACTTTCCCTGAGCAAAAAGAAAATGAGTGAGTTAGAAGAGATTTTGAAAGATAGAAGCCGAATCGAGAATGAGAGAGATGATACAACAATCAAACATCAAAAACTGCAAAAGAAATGTGAAAGGTTACAAGATGAATTAAACAAACACAAAGATATTGTAACACAATTGAAAGCAAAGATAATGGATTATGGCGAACAACAAGTATGTACAGTCAGCTTTCTTCATTCTGATTTCTTCAAATTTATGTTTTCCGCTATGCCGAAATGGGAATTTTACATTAAAGAACTTTGTTGATTAACATTTTCTTAAGATTTTCAGCCCATAATTCCGCCAAACAGGTCTATAGCCGTTGATGGAAAATACATGTGAGCTTCAATTAAAATCTAAATTAACTGTTAAATGAATATCAAATGATTTGGACATTTTGTGGCATGCGGTATGTCAATAGATCCAAGAGGCCTGCTCCAAGATGTTCCTAACTCAAGACTGCCTTTTTATCATCTCCCTCTATTTTGTATGTTTTAACTTGACATTTTTAAGGTTTGGTTAGTAATTCATTTCTTTTTTGTTAAATTCAATATAAAGTAAACACAATAAATGCAGATGATTTGCTCTTATGAAGTGGTAGTCTAGTTTTAGGATGTCAGCTTGTTGATTCTTTATCCATGAGGCAGGTTTCCATTCAGTCTTCATTCAGTATTTTATTCTAAGTTGACTCCAACGACTTCTTGCTATTTCTAGGTAATTTTTTTTCTAAATGCATGCCGCGTCCAGGCTCGGTAGTCCTGGCTTAAAGTCCCCTCAAAAGGACCAAGATTTTAATCCGCCAAGTGTTTACTGCATAGCTTTTGTATGTCAAAGTCGTTTATCAAGAATTTTTGCTACTTGCAGATAAAAATTGAAGAGCAGAAACGTACAATTGAGGATCTTGAAGCAGTGGTGAATCGACTTGCGAAAAGTAAAAATAAGGCCGATCGACAATTAGCAGAGAAAAGACAAGCTTTGAAATCAACATCAAAAGAAAAAGACATAGAATTAGAGAAAACAAATAGTAATTTTCAACAACTTGAAAAAGAATTACAGTTGACGAAAGATGCGCTGGAAGAAGCTCAGAATCGAGAAAGACAGGTATGAATCAATATTTTCATAATCAAATGAAGATGGAAAAGCAGTACATCCACTGTGATTAGGGTCATCGGAATTCCCACCATGACAGGAACTTGCAATTGAATTTTACAAGATTCACAATCATCAAAATTAATATTTGTCTCACATTAGATATCAGATGATATTCGCAACAGTATGCAATTTTGATGCGCATGGGATCAGTTTCGCAAACTAATATTCAGTCTAACCGACTCTTTACGTGGCAATCATTTCTTCAAACTACTTTTTCACTTGCTCATTTGATCCATAAATTGACTAGACTTGGCACCTGTTATTTCAAAGTTTCAACTTGCTGAATACCTTGGGGTTTTCGAAAGCCGCACGCAACCAAAGCCACATTTATGACTTCCAATGCTACAGGGTTAACCTTCGTATTTTGCAAAGAGACTAAAATGTTTAGCAAAAGTTGAAGTGAAAGTATCAATCTAGATGGTATCTTCCTAAATCAAAACAGTTGGGCTTGATGTTGAAATTTCTTGTTGTTTATAGGTTCATGCTATTTGGCGCACTATTTTTCATTTCTGATTTGTCGATGCAATTTATTTCTCCTTTCAGTTGGTGAATTTCCGTCAAGCTCTTGCAAAACTCATTGGCCTTGAAATAGAAGATTTGTCTGTTCCTGATTATGAGATCATATCGAGGCTAGAAAAGATTGTACAAGGCTATTCATCTTATACAGACACAGTGAAGACCCTTGAGAGTACTTTATCCACCATGGAGAAAGATTTTAGACATGGTTACACTGATGTTAAGAATATCTTGCATGCACCTTGATCGATTTGAGATGTTTCAATCATATTGCACTTTGCAGTTGAAAAAGGGCACAATTCCCTTGCAGATCATTAATGAAGACCATTATACAAGGTTTCATATCACGAGATAGTACCAAGACAAGGTGTCTCAAAATAATGTGTGCCCGTTTCTTGTGGCTTTGATTGTCTTGGTTTTGTACGCAGTTGCATATAAATGAACAACGCTATCAACCCTTTCGAAATTGCAGAGCACATTTTAATGCAATACCAGAACCCTTTCTTTGAAAATTTACGATGTTAGCATTTAGCATAGAAGTCCTGTTTTGCGGCAAAATCACTTGTTTTTACCTTTCCTCTGCAATAAATCAGCAACCACTTTTCAGATTGACTCAAACCAGGTCTCAAAATCTAAGTCGAAGCTTGACCTATGCAACTGTGAAACGAATGAGGCAGTCAAAGCTACAGCTCCTTTACAGAGGTCACATAAACGTACCGCAGTTGTTTAGTCTACCTTGTAAATGGAAGAGCTGAGGCTTGAAAGTAAATAAGAAGTAATTTCAGTGTATCAAGTGGTTGTTTGGCCAATGCAGGAAGTAGTTTTGCTACGACATGACTAGTATGATCAGAGACAAAAATCACAAAGATTGGCACTTTTCTCAGGGCTCTTGTTGATAATAGCATTCAGAGTTTGAAGAGGTTGCCCTGTTGAAACATTATTATAATAATTATCATGTGTATAAATATATTAATATTTCAAATATTGATTAGCAAATCGCAGCTTAACTTATTTATGACTTCTGACAGTTATAACTTTTGCAATTCCACTGCTCTTGATTGACTGAGAATTTGGTTAAAAAAGGCTTCGTCTTCATGATATATCTGCAGATAATGTCACTTAATCAATAGATCGTTGAATAACTATTTTGAGATTGAGACCATTTCCTGCACTTTTTGTCTCCTTTCAAGAATTATGCGTGAGTTTTTCATATCTGTAGTATCTTGAGAGATGTATTGCATACCCTTAGGAAAACCTTTCATTTGAACATCATTCAATACCCATTAAACAGGGGGTCTGCACCGTAATCTATAGATTAGATTTGGTTTTTATCCATCAGATACGTTTAATACTGTTTCAGAGTAATAGAATGGAATTAGGTTTGGAAAATATTTCTGCATTGACAAAACATTCTAGGACTAGTCTACCCTGCATATAACAGTTACAAAATAAGTTCTTCTAGTAGTTTTTGCAATAACATGTTCTTATTTTATCTACCGTCCCTGTCAAAACTCATTGGTACATATGCGTTTTGTGTTGAAAAGAAGCCTTTTCTGAATGCTGGGTACTAGCTTGGCCTTCCCCCATTAGAATGTTGGCTGAATGAAGTGAAGAACACAAATACTTGTGAACTCATCTATCAATTTCCATCAGCTTCCAACATTGCAAGGGGCTGAGGAGGACCTCAACTTGAAATTTCCTCCAAAAGCCTCGTGTCTCAAGAGTTTTGTCCGCCCCTGGTCGTAGCTGACAATCATCAAAACGAGAATGAATGCTTTATTAACGTGTTGCTTGCATATGTTATCGTTCTCGAGTCATACTCAATTTGCATGCTTTCAATGTATAAACACCTCCCGTAAGCATTCTTTTTTTTTCTTTATTCATTTAAAAAACAACAATCTATAAAAACAACAAGATTAATTAACTACGTGCCATCCATAGTGGGAAAGGACTTATAGTCAGCGAGTCCCCACTATGTATGGTACTCACAATTTAATATAAACTGCTCTAATTATAGCCGTAGGAGAGGAACGCCCCAGGAGCAAACAATTGGCCATTGTGTTTGGCGCTTGAGGTTTAACGAGCAACGAGCAACGAGCCTGCACCTTCGGAGGTCCATGCTCGAGCAGAATCAATCAAGAGTAAAGATTGTAGTGTCTCCAGGCCATGGACAATTTAACGAGCAGTAAGCATTCAAAACAAACTTAGTGTTTCTGGCCACTAAAGCCAAGAAAAGAAAGAAACGTTTAGCACCAGACCAGAGGTCAATCAAAATTCGTCATAAAAACAGTTCTCATCCACCAAATCTCAAATAGCCACTTTGTATCGTTAAAATAAAGAAGAAGAATGACACTCAAAGAAAAGACAAGCATCTAGAGAGAGGAATTGGGGCAATTACATGTGTAATCCAGTCATCCTCATCCCCCTCCCCCGCATCACCCTCATCCTCATCGCTTTCAGTGTAACTCAGAAGGAGACTGAAGTCTTCCTTTGTTGTTGTGCTGTTTGTTGTTGTTGCTGATGTTTGATGTTGATTCAAGTCAAAGCAGCTGAAAATGGCGACTTTGGAAAGAGGTCGCTCTCTGGCAATCAGCACATATCGTGCATAAAATCAGCCAAGTCATGTCTTTAAACACCTTAGATTGTAGTGAAAATGGATGGTAAGGCTTTTTGTTACTTATTCTTTGTATTTTCTTGCCTTAGAAACGAAAAAGCTTCCTGCCAAATACAAATTACAAAATGTAGGCCAAAAAACATTTGACCAAGTTACTAAACTTTGATGACGTCACAAAGGCCAAGGAAACAAGAAGTAAACATAGGACAAAGAATTTTACGCAATATCCAAAAGCACATAAAATTTATTGCATATTATCGTTTGCAGCTATTTTAGAAAAAGGCCAACTTGATCTTTTATGCTATCCCTGCCACTGTGATTAGTTTTGGGGTGTTTATAACTTGTCTTTAGATTTGTTTTGCAAATTATATTTTTACTATCTTATATTTATATTTCTTCAAATATTGTAAATATTTCAACTTATGCTGTGAATTTTCACATCTTTACTGTATACATACATGCAAATAAAGCCAAATACAAATTTTGAGACATAAATGTAAATTTGTCTCTTGTAGATTAAATCGTTGGCAGTGTAAAACAGCAAATTGGAAAATCCCATTTTTATTGTTGGTCATTGAAAGGATTGAATCCTCCATCCAAATTATAGAATTATACAGTAACAATGTCTCCAATGTTTATTTTATTCCAGGAATGAAATACCATTGTGATGTCTGCTTGGCAGATTGCTCAGGTCTCAGAATAACATGTACAGATTGTACTGATTTGGATCTTTGCATCAAGGTATAGTTCTTTAAGTTGAGGAGGTTTCTTCAGCCCATCCCCAGGACCCCTAGTCATGTTGGCATCTCAATATGGCGGGCAGTCCTGTGGATGAGGTTGGAGTTTCTTGTTAGGTTTTCTATCGCTTTATTATTCCGCACTGTTTGGAGCAGGTTTCCTTATTTCATTTGTTTAGAGTTTGATCTTTATGACTTTTATTTCCTGTGAGACCGGGGCACATCTGGCTCCCACTTCAAATCCACCCTTCTCTCTGTCAGCTTTTTCTTTACTTCTCCTTATGCTTACGGCCAGACCTTTTCTATTTCAGTTATAACACATGTGTATTAAGCAGGTCCCTTTGTTAGGTCGTTTCTGTTGTTATATGCCCTATTGTAATCTAGGTTTTTAGGTAGGTCCCCTAGCCTTGTAAGAACAGTTACTGAAGAAGATGAAAGTCGAAACATTTACAAAGTCGTAGTATATTTCTGAATTTATCTTTTAAGTTGAGATTTTGAAATTATGTGAACAATAAGCTTTCGCTTTAAAAATCCAGATGATGGAAAAACATAATTCCTGGATAGCTTTTCCATGAAAAGGGGCCTCTGTGAAAAGAAAGGGCTCTGTGCCGAACATGTCTGGTGCACAGGTTTATCGGCACACTTGTCCAGTGTACGAAAATTAACTTCCCATACAGTACATACTGGATCAAGGGCACATGTCCATGAAATAACACACATTTGAATGGCGGATGTAGCTAATAATTACATTGTTGCATCATCTTTGCATAAATTTTCCATGTAGAGTGACTTTCATGTCATCTTTTATGTAAATTTCACACCTAGAACTGTTTGACTTGGAACAATTCAGCAAAGCCTCAAACTTTGACTTCTTTATCTTTAGTGTTTCTCAACTGGTATGGAGATGGGTGATCATAAGAAAGACCATGGATATCAGCTTGTTGTAAGTCACATTTGCTGGCAATGTATTTTTCTGAATGTGTTCAAATTTACAAAAATACAGTTGCACACACATGGTTTCCTGCCAAAGAAGTTTATAAAAATAGAAATACAGTATTTGCAGTGTATGCTCAAGAAACCTGAAGAATTCTTGTGATGCCAACGTGGACAGAAGCTATTTTACTAAACAATTATTTTGAAATAGCAAATTTCAAATTTAAATGAAAAGTTAAGGCATGCAGAGTTTACTGCATTTTACCATGAAAAGAGTGCTGTTTCATCTTTTGTTTCATCTGTTGTTTCATCTGTTGGCATAAGTGTTGCCACAAATTCATAACAATAACAGTAATTTTTGAACTGTTTTGAAAAGTTTTGTACAGCCCTTTGCTCATTTATCTCCTTCAAATTCATACCCGGTGTCCCAAAAAAAGTTTTCTGATTTGATAAAAAAAAAATCCATTGCATAATACCCAACCCAGATCCAAATATTGACTCCATCCCCGATCTATGCACTGTGATTTTCCAAAATAGTTCCCTGAAGTACAGAATATGTAACTGAAATGTTCAAGAAATAGCTAAAATGGAAACATTGTCAAAGAATCAAAGCCTTAATGATGTCTTTCCCGTTCTCTGTCTTTCTGAGGACTGTATGTGAAGATGAGGGGGTTTGGCTTATTGCCATCTGCTCACACAATCATAAACAGGTCAGATGCAGTGTCAATAAAGCCTTCTCAAGCTGTCTCTTATTCTATTGAATACAACTGAATTATGCATTATGGTCTGATTTTGTTAGTGTCTTGAGCTGTGGCTGGAGTGGTCACAAGACTGGTAGGGGGAGGGAGGAAAATACATCTTCTAATGTCAAAATAAGCAGAAATGCCTACCATCTATTTTCATTCCATTCCATGTTGGTGCAGTTTCTTTTCACTTCCAAAACATGGCACTCACAACTAGTGTTATTGCTAGACTATATCTTATAGGAAAAGACTGATTCTATATCTTACAGGATAATGGAACATTTCCAATTCTGGTCGAAGATTGGACAGCTGAAGAAGAAATGCTTTTGTTGGATGGCATTGAACAACATGGTTATGGAAATTGGTAAACAGCTTTTAGAGAACGTCAATCAAAATATCATATCAGTGATGAAAAAAGTCAAACAATTTTTTGACCAAAAATATTTTGTCTGAAGTATATTTGTCTGAACCTTTTTGCATCTACATAATCTCCCAACTTTTTCAAACAGGAAAAACCTTTCACCAGGTAGCCCACTGTTTCAGTGAAATAAGTACTCATTATAGTTTTTTGCTGAGAAACATTGTTGCTTCTTTGGATGACAGACCTAGGTCTTGTCAAGTGAGAACCTAACTTTTTCAGTAAAGAGCATTGCTTTCCATCAAGAAATGGGTTCTTCAGTGTGTGTTTTGTTGCCATAAATAGCCATGGAAGGAAATGAATTGACTCAAATTTCTATTTTTCCAACAAGAATGGCAACTTTCTAACAAAATGTTCACAAAGGAGTCTTGGGCCCCTGGCCTCCCAGCCATTTATTCATCACTTTGAAAAATGTCACAGGAGCTGTTCATATTCTTGCTTTGATCTCATAATTTTTTTGATTCATACTTTATTTTCCTTGAAGGGATGACATTGCTGATCACATTGGGACCAAAACACCTCAAGGTAGATTTTGTGCATTGATAGAAAAAGAATTGTCATGAGAAACTGAATGGCTTCATTTCTTTTATTGTTTAAATCATGTATACGTTAATGTGGCTTTTCAGGAGAAGAATCCTTGTATGTAGGTATTGAAATGCCAGAGTTCTAATTTATGAATAAAGAATTTTGCAGGGAGATTATTTTTACACAGCAACATTTCTTGCCAAAAACTCTCAGAATCCTTCTGTTGAATCTCTTTAGAGACCAAACAGCACTATGATGATATTTTCTTATCAAAGAACATTGGGAAAGGTTAGTTTACTTTTACAGTAGTTCTTTGTTCAGTATGTACTCAAATTTGATATATATACCACAAAGAAACCTTTAAATGGGTCAGTCACACTCTAATGAGAGAGTCAACTTTAAATGGCCTTGATGTTAAAAAAATCAGTTTTTGTCTATTTCTCATTTGCTTTCCTCTGCAATTGTGTCAAATAGAAAATATATATATTGTTTATTCTAGAGTCACTGCATAACTTTAAAGGCTTTATATTAGAAACTGAGGAGGTCATGAACATCTTCAAATTGCTTCTATTTCCCAAGTGGTCACAACTCCTACTAGTGGATGCGGTTTTTTTTTGTAAGAATATTTGATCCGAGCCAACTATTCTCTACCTCTGATCAGTGAATAAAAGGCCATGGTATCTGTAAGTTGATACATTCCTGATTCCTCTTCTGGAACTTTCTTCCAACTCCAGGATTTTTTATCATTGAGGTTTACTCCTCTAGTTTCCTTGTTCATGTGGTCCCTACCGTCTGGCCTGTCAGACTCGGTTAGACATATCTGGAGCATTCACTCCCACTAGCATAGCTCTTTGGTTTGCTAGGATACACTAGTTGCTCCATTGCAACAAGGTGATGAAACAGAAAGAATATCAGAAACTGAAGATGCTATTTTAAAAATTTGAAGCAAGTTGTTTCTTCTACCATATTACATCTGATTCACTCTTTTTTGAGAATTTTTCTGATCATTTTTTTGATAGTCTTCATTTTTTCTTCCCAAAATATAGTAACACTTTCAAGAGGTTTGAATGACATTGGTGATCTAACACTTGATAATGGTAAGTTAGCCTTGTTGAAGAATTGTTTTCCTTTGTCATGCTTAGATAATAAATAATTAAAAGAATGAATATTGTCAATGATTTTGCCTTGAAATGAATATGAATTCCTGTTTCTATAATTTATCTGCTTGAAACCTGAAGAGTCAACTTTATTCATTTTGTATTTCAGAAATCTAGATCTCTATCTGTTGCAACATGCCTGTGAAAATCTTGATGAATGGAAGTTTGATTTTGAAAATGTCTCACACAAACTGAACATGAATGTAGAGTTCATTTTTTCTTATGCCACATCATTTTTAATTTTTTGGAGTAGCTTTAAAACTATTTCATTGGTTTTTTTTTGTTTCAACTTAACTTCACTGATCAATATAATGCTCAGGCTTTCAATGTTTTATCATTTATCATGATCAGTCACTGTATTTTGTTCTTATTTCAGGTGAACTTGCACAGTGTTTGATAAACCCACCAGATCCTTTGGAGTTGCCTGTTGCAGAACAACAGGAACTTGGATATATGCCATATAGGGATGATTTTGAAAGGGTAGATATTTTTTGAATATTTTCTGCACTTGCAAATTGATCCTGCATTACTTCAATGATAGTTAAGTTGAGTAATATTTTTAATGATATTTTTTCTATACTATATTTCTATACTATATACTATACTATACTATACTTTACTTTACTTTACTTTACTTTACTTTACTTTACTTTACTTTACTATGCTATATATGACTATACTTTTTCAATGTTTCATTCAGTTAGAGTGGAATTCAGTTTTGAGAAAAAAGCAACCAAGTTTGGTTGGTATCTTCTAAATTCTTCTCCGTCGTGCTGTAAACTTGTAAGATCAGAAAAATTTAGAATAGCTTTTGGGGATGGAGAATTTAATTTTGTCGTACCAATTATTTGCAAAGAAAGGGTCACATCAAGACGAAAATTCTGACATTTCTCAACCAGTGTCTTTCAGGACACTTGGATGAGATGAGACTGAGATGAGAAAATTTTGTTTGGTAACATCACACATCTCAAAGAGCCAACAATTAGAAAAAATGCCTGTAAGGGGTTTGTATGGGAAGCCAACATTTCAGGTTCCATTCTGGTCCATAATTTATGTGGCATCGAAGTTCACATTGCACGTTTCAGAAATAGAATTCGTAAATTTCAGTAGCAAGTAAATCATAGACCAGAACGGAATGAGGAATCCTTGTTCCCAAACATTCCCCTTACAAGCATTTTTCTAATCTCGGGATCTTCATGATGAGCGATTTTACCAAAAAAATTTCCTCATCTAAGCTAGCTTTTAACTGATAGATTACGGTTTTAGTGTTGAATATCGGTCACATACTTCTTATTCCTTAGCCTGCCAAACGCGTGAACTTTTTTGTGACTCACCCGGTACAATGTGTCTTTCTTATAAAGCTTTTTTATTTAGGAATACGACAATGATGGAGAACATTTGATCAGAGCATTATCATGTAACAGAGACGACGATGAAATGGAAACAAGTAAGTATTACCACAGTTCTTGAAATCGCCTCATGTTATGGCTATGGTTTGGGCCATGTTCTCCTTTCAACGACCTTGGTCAGTAAAAATAACAATAGTAATACTAATAATAAAAGCCATTTAAATTGCGTCATTTATTAGCACGGCTCAAAGGCGCATTGCATGATGTTTATAAAACTAATAGAATGATGTCATATGCAGTATTACGAAGAATACTCAAAGTTTCTTGTAAAATAAATAAAATCTATTTGAAATACTCTTGAAATGAATTAATTTTCAGTCTACTGTTAAAGTGATGAAATAATCCACTGCTCGCAACGTGCATGGAATTCTGTTCCCAAGAAGAGGAGAGGCACCTGCAAATGCACGATCTCCCGTGGTCACTAGCAGTAACAAAATATTTCCAAAAAGCAATGCTCGGATTTCTCGTTTAATAACCGAACAATAATGCAATATATAGCAAAAACAATTAATCTTTCTTAGAATTAATATTGTTATATTGCATATTGTTTGCATAGACCTTAGCTATCCTGAAGGTAGTCTGAATGGAGCAATATTTTTATGCATTTTATGCATTTTATTCGAGAGTAGTGGTGTTTATGTGCACATTAACCGGTTTTGTGCTGTACAGGAAAATATAAAGCTTGAGGTCTTAAGAGTACAGATATAGCTTGCGAGGTCTTTGCATTACGACCGAGGGCTTTATATTTTCCTGTACAACGACAAACCAGTTAGTATTAATTTTATTTCCTAATAGCTTCTAATTGTGACTCGTATCATTTATTCAAACATATTTTGCTACTGCCATGTCGTTTATTTTTATTGTAAGTCTCACAGGGCTAAAGCAGTTGATATGGAGACAAAAAACGCGACCTTGTATCGTATCATACAAAGCTACGGAAAGCCCGCAGTAAATGTGTGATTAACCAATGGGAGTGATTCTCCAATTTCTCCAAGGAATGATTAACCAATAGGTGGCGAGATTCTGTATTGCCTCGTTTTTGAATAATAACAGCTAAATGGTATATTTGCTACTTCCCGATCTTCAGGCTTGAAAATCTCACATGTTGATATGTATTGGCGCATATTGAAGGAAAGAGTTCGACGAAAAACGTAAGGCTATTCTCTTACTTTGCATTATTTCTAAAGAAGAACTTTGGTTACAATTTATTAGATGTGCCAAGTTCTGAAGGGACACATAACCTGGTCTCCTGGGATCCCTTGCAATTTGTCTCTTGCCTTTGCACTTCGACAAATTTAAATCAATTCGATAATCACTATTTTACACTTCGAATTAAACGTCCTTCAAAGTATAAATTTATGAGATCTTTTGGAATATTTAAGTCAAGATTGCTGTTGTGAAATAATAGTTTCATGGTCATAAATATTTTGTCTTGAAAGATTGATGACTAAACCCTAAATCATAAAGTTCAAAGTAATGGCATTCTGCCATGAAGGAAGAAAGTTGATATAGGGAAAGTATTTTATCTTCTTCAGTAATTTTTTATGTACTGCATACCGCGCTGTAGATGCAATGAAAAAGTTTATTCGGGCTCAATCGTATGTGTACCAAGTTGAATTCTTCTTATCTCTTCTGTTAGGATTGCAAGGAATTATGGGTTGATTACTAGCAAACATAAACTTATTGGTAAGTAACAGAAATTCATTAATACACTCTGAATAACAATCTTGTTGTACCTAAATATCTTGTATGTTGACTCAAGTAATTGAATAGTGCTGCAAAGCTAAAAACAAGCCCTTCCTGTGATTTTTTCTTCGATTTTTTATGTGTAGCAAATGAGGACTTTTTGGAAATTGTTAAAAGGCTTTAAAATGAAAAACGTAGCCAGCTGTTTGTTGAGAAATTATTGTCATTTTTAAGTCGATAAATGTTTGGTCTGGTAAGTTTACAATTTTTGTAAGCTCTCCGCTCCTTCCAGCACATTTTTACCGATATATGTTTACTTGCTAAAACGTTAACAGCAGAAGTTGAACTCACCTGAAACCTGATCAAAAAGTTCTTTCATGATATTTTAGTTAATGTAGGAAGTGAGAATCATTCTCCTTATAAAGGTGCCATAAAGGCGATTTCATATAAAGAGGTGAGCATTTTTAGACAGTTCTGATGTAATAATTCGTTTTAGCTTCACGACGAAAGCTGAGCAAGGACGACAGGTAATCGAATATTTTTAGTTTGTCATTAAAACGTTTATCTAATCTGGAGCTTTTTGGAAGTTGTTGAAGTTCTCATTTGTCGCAAAATTAGGAAAGGGTGCTAAGAAAAGTTTTGCATTTCCTGTGGCAGAGGCAGAATCGCACATCTATTTGTTTATTGCATATCAAATCGAGAAATTGCCAAAAAGCATTCAATGTCTTTTTTCTTTTTAAGGGACTTCAAGGACAAAATCAGGGTTTTCGCTCAACTGATTTCATCAGCTGAATGGGAAGAATTCATTAGTAATCGAATAAGTAAGTTTTTGGAATATTTTTTCTGACATTTTAGATGTTGCGATTTTTATCATGTAGATACACGTAGATATTTTTTATAAGGCATTACCTATAAGTAAATCAACTCTCAGATCGCAAAAAATTAAGAAACTTTGGTACAAAGAAACTATTAATCTTCTACGGGGAAATTAAAGAAACTATCAATTTGTGAAGTAGATCCTAGCCTGTATATGTTTATTTTATTTTTACTTGTTTCCTGGGCAGGGAAAATGAAAATTGTTGAAGCAAAGCAGGTACTTGTTTGAAGCGACTGAGAAACTTTGTAAAATATGTAAGTAGAGTTTCTTATCTTAAAATCTAGTGGCCCAAATTCTTAGTTTCTTTTAAAAATACGTAAAGGTAGGTAGGCAAACAATTTTTTTTACCTATCAAAAACTCGAGGTAGCGATGTCGCTTTTGGGGCGGAACAAGCTTGAAGCCTATGTCGATAAAATTGACGTTTGAGATAACGTTTTTCGTCAGACAACAAACCACACATCATTTATACGGCAACTAGGGAGAAATTATTAGTTTTGAAGGGACAATAATGAATGAGACGTCTGAAGTTCAAAATGTAAAAAAATGTATTGATCGAGATGCAAAATGGAGTTGCCGGGTTTCGAACCCGGGGCCTCTTACTTGCGAAGCAAGCGCTCTACCACTGAGCTACAACCCCGTGCCCATTTAGGCAAGGTATCATGGTAATTGTTCTTGTGAGGTGGTGATTTCCATTCTGATTTGACGCTGCGAGGGCTACAAACAGAATGAAACGTGATTTTGATAAAAGCAGATACACTGTGTTGACTTGTAAATTGTCTCAGTTGTTTCAAGTGCACACATCATTGTGCAGAAATGTTTTCCCAGCCAGATGATGTAGACATTTTAGGCACACAAGGACATGGCAATGAAACCACCCCATGATATAAATGAAATTTTTATTTTTCTGAAAAGGAGAAAAAGAAATTAAATCAAGAATAAAGGAACTGGCAAGGTATCGGAAATGTGGAATAAAGAAATTAGCTGGTTTGTAACAAATTTTAAAATTTTTTCATTATTCATTGATTCGTTGTTTCTTTCTTTAATTCATACTACACAATCTTTTTCTTTAATTCATATTTCATATGACATATCTATCTTTCACCTCGTTTTTTCGTTCACATAATTGTTGTTCTGTTTATTTTCATAGCTTGTCAAGAATATGAAGACCTTCGTTTCAAAAGAGATAAAAGGAAAGAAAATAAACGAAAATTGGTGTGAAAGATTTGTACCGTATTATTTCATCGTTTATATCGTTTCTTCGTTATGACGTAATGAAACTCAAAACGTTGGAAGAAGGGAAAATGCAAATCAACTTTAAGCACAGATTAACCTTTTTAATTACAAATAAATTGAAAAGATTAGAATAAAGCCATGAAACAAAAATACCCCTTGAATACCTTCTGAAAACATTGTTTTGGTTTTGCAGCATGTTACTTCACCACCAAGAACCACTAAGGTGTCATCAGGAAACAAAAAGGAGTACGTAATTTTCATTTATATCAAGGCCTGTTCTCTTTTCAGTAACTATTGTTTGGTATAACTATGATAGTGACCTCAGTTAAAGGCAGTAAGAAATGTTTATTGCAGTTTTTATTTGGAGATTTATAGCAAATATAGTATATTTTATTGCTTTTTTATTGAGTTGATGAAAACCAAAAGGTCATTGGCTGTAAACATTTTCAAGCTCTTTTAGCTACTTTATGCAGATGCAATATTTTGTGATTTTGATTAATATTTGAATATGTATTTGTTTATTACTATTTTCTTGTCTTTTTTCCTCAGCCTAACACCAGATGATGAAAAAGGCTCCATTAAACTTTCACCTGATCAAGGTTCGTAGTGAACTTAAATGTTTTTACAGTTGTAAAAAAGTTGATAAAGATTTCAAAGTTTCTTATCCATATCTTAGATTTGTTTCTTTTCTCCAGTTGTAAGGCACTTTTGAAATTTTCAGGCATAGCTATAGGAACCGGTGGCACTGGGCCAAAATAGTGCCCTTGAAGTGTTGTGCGCCCCCCCCCCCGAAGTTTGAGATGCCTCCTACAGCCCCATTTTCCGGTTCTTTAGCCTCTAAGCTTTAAATTTCTGCGAGTTGAAACTTTATTATCTGCTTAGAGAATACAAATAGGTAAGTTAGCCAAGCAAGGCCAATAACAGTGCACATTTTGAAATAACGTAGCAACAAAATAAAATCAGTTTTTGACCTTTTTCACATTTACATTTTGATAATTACTTCATACTTATACTTTTATCAATCATAACAGATCTTTCACCAGAAATGCTCTTCAAGGATTCAATCAAAAATGACACGTGTTATCAACTTCTTTCCGACAAAGAAAAGCAGGTCTGAGTCTTATTTCTCGACTTACAACAATGAGTTCATTTTCATCTGGCATTTTTGTCTGGTGAAACAATTTAGATATAACTAACGTCTGGCGTAACAATCTATATATATTCTCTACACCCAACAAACAAGCAAACAAACAAGCGAGGACATTTCTTGATCCATACTTACGCCACAGCTTACGCAGTATTTCGAATATCGTAATTTAGTTTGATGGCTGATTCAATACCTTGTTCTAGCTTCAAGGACAATTCGTTGCTAATTTACGGCACTTGAAATTCGAAAAATGTGAGAACTGACAAAATGCTATTTTCCTGTATTTGAAAATGGCTCAATGTTTTTGTGTTATCAGTAAACAATATGATTAACCTGTTTTTATTTTACTTCAAACTGTAGAAAACTTTCAGCACATCAACAGAGCCTTTTCAAGCTTTTTTGGAGAACAAAGAAGGCACTGTTTTTTGAAGAACTCACTTTTTCGACTTTTGTGCGCTATAAATCAGAAACGACTTGTCAGACTGATTCAAAGAAGTTATCAAACTGGATTTTGAAGCCTATCCTATGCACATGCATTGAAGATGGTACAATGGAGCAGAAAGCTCCTCCGAAGTAGCCACTTAGATCGGGCGCCATTTTTTTGTTGGCACAAACTGTATATTGTTCCAGTTTTAAATCAGTGACTCTCTTGACATTGCTCACACTTGAATTAGATTCATCAAAGGAACACAGACAAATAAAGCTAAGCTTTGAAGTTCACAAATTGAAACTTATATTTTAAATTATATTTTATTTCTGCATCCTTAGCTGAAATGATGATGTTAAAATTGGCGCAGATTAAAAGTTATCAAAACTTTATCAAAACTTATCGTTGATTAATCGAGTAAAAAGGTCGATTTGTTGGCTAAATTCATAAATAACAATTGACGAATATCTCTCTTTCCATCATTAGCTTTGTTGCAGCTTAAAAATGAAATGCACACGTTACGTCACAGTTAAAGGGATTTTATTGAAGGTATCTACCTTTGATTTATCGTGTTGAAATCTGATAGAAGTTAATGATTTAGATGTGTGATTTAAATGTAAAGATAACTACTTTATGCTTTATCTTTGGAACTTAATTACTTATCACACTTCTTATCTTTCTTATCTTTTGTAGAACATCAACTTTTACAGGCTTCACAGTTTACAGGGTCTCGATTTTGCCCTGGAAATACCGGAGTCTTGTGTTCTAGCTACACTTAATTGTACAAACAGAAATTCTTGCTTTACAGAATGAATAACAAATTGTACCCAACGTTTAAAAAAAGCCATTCATGGATAACTTTGTAACCAATATGCAAACAAATGATTTTTAGTGCAAAATTTAAAATAAGCTTAAATAGCGGACTCATGATAATAAATCCATGGACATCCAATAAACTTGTAACCTGGAGGAAAACACTATCAACTCCTGTAAACGAACAATAATCAAAATATTGGAAACAAAACTGTTAAACTTGAACGAAAATCACGTTATCACTTACCAACAACGTTATTAGACCAAATCATTACGCCAAATACGCGCTTCGTCGCACACTCCTCAGTTCGCATGAACCAAACTGAAGAGTCTATGACGAAACGCGTACTTGGTGCAATGATTTGGTCTAATAACGTTGTTGGTAAATGATTACTTTATTTTCTTGCAGGTTAATGCGCACATTTTTAAGTTGTTTCATATTTACCTTTCAGGATATTGTTGCAAAACGACATGGCATTCAAGTAAAGACTCGTTATCCACCAAATTTGACGAAACAACAAAGGCGAACAATTTTGGAATTTCTCAATGAAGCTGGATGGACATCAGAACAGAAACAAGGATAAGTTTTTCTTTTTGCTCACTTATCCTTTGCGAAATCTGGTCAATTTTTGTGAGGAACATTATTCTTGATTCTTTATGTAGAGTGGCGTGCAGTTTAACATAACATACACAAGAAACGAAATATCTTTTAGTTGAATCATGAAATGTAATATGAGCTCTAAGATAAAATATTTGATGCTACGATGCTGTAACTCCGCGGTCCTTACCGGATGAGCAAGGAAGTCTACTTTGAGCGTCGATTGCGGGAAAGAAGGAAGTGATTTTCTTTGGAATTTCAGTTGCTATGTAACGATGAACGGTTGACTAAGACGTGAAAACACAACACATCTGTGCATTGATTCCAAAACCGTATTACCTGATTACGTGTTGAGGCCTAATTTGGTCTTTCTCCGTCGCATAGCAATTCAAATTTCCAGACAGAATCAATTCTTCTTTTGTTTACATTCAACCAAAAATAGATATTTGTTTTTAGACACCCGGTAGTAATATTATATTGCATCAAAAAATTTCCACAAAGTTTATCACGGTAGATTCATGCGTCTCTGTAAGAAAAGTGACAGTTCTCATAAGCCCGTGTGGTTAACCATATCCCCAGGGCTGCATCGACATACGGTGCGGTCAAAGGCCTAAGGGGGACTGCCTCCATCCCATAATGAGCAACGTTAAGCATTGTACAGAGAAATCAACAAGCACCTTGTGAGTCAGGCTGGTCTTGCCCTATTTCAGGGCTTTTCAAAGCAGCTAGACAGTACGAGACCCATTAGCCAGTATTTGATGCCAGGAGCAACTTTTTCATGAAAAGCTCGTGGGAATGGTCGAATTCTAAGATCAAATTTTGAAGAAAATACATGGAAGATTTCAGTGTAGCTTTTTTCATAAGAATGCTGAACAAAATATGTTTTCAAATATTTGCAAGTACAGAATAACTTTATTTGTTACATGTTTACGTATATGCGTTCTGTGGATGCGGTCTATAAAGGATTTTTAATCACTTTGTATTCATCTATTCACATCCAGAACACCGAGGCTAAGCAATTTGGTAAACTATGGTAAAGCATAAAATAGCTTAGTTCTTAAAATCACTCCTGTATTTTGATAGGCCTAGTTTAATTAATTTGAATTTAAAGACTATTTTATTTAAGAATTCTTCTTTATCATAATCATTAAATATGTCGTAGGAATAACTTTGTGATGTTTGAAATATCTTCTATATGACTTCCTTTCCTCCAAAGCAAGGGGAATTTCACTTTTTCGAAGAATCGTGCGAGATTTTTTTAAGAATAAAAGAAGTTTTACTGGTTTTTGGTGGATTTTCTTGAAAATAGAAGGATTTTATGCAATGGTGTGCGCGAATTTTGCGAGTGAAATGCCTCTCGCTCGAAAATTATAACAATAACTAGCCTATTCATGTAAATGTATTTTCGCGGGTATTCTTTGGCGTATGCATAGAGCACATAGCTACATTCCGTTATTCCTTCTTTGGTATTTAGTTATACCCAGAAGAGAAAGCCTTCTCTCCAAAATGACCATTATGCCCATTCAACTTCTTTTCCTTACCTCACCTCATGCATTCGTTGTATCTCCACTGTTTTATCATACCCGTACTGTAGAGAAACAAGAGCAACAGTTTTAAAGAAAAAATTGCTTTTTAATGCAATTTGGTATCAAAAGTAAAAAGTTCTGTAACAGTGTAGCAAGTTCCCAATGCAGAATTTAATACGAAAGAACAAATTAATGTTTGGTTGTTAATAGTCTGCCGAAAGAGTTGTTTTCCTCTGTAGGTTACGACAGTTTCATCGTGCGAAAGTGGCCTTTTCCCTGATCATTACAGTGCATTTTTTGAATACTTATTTTAATTAATTAGTTACCCAACAATTTCCTTTCCAAATTTTCGATATATTTTAGTTTTATGTGAAGTGTCTGTTTATATTCTTTGCAGCACTCCAATATTGATCTGGGTCCATTTCTTCTTTAGCTTTGCAGTACATCCAACATTGAACCGGGT
Source organism: Aurelia sp. 4 Dawson et al 2005 (assembly GCA_964019985.1). Taxonomy (NCBI): domain Eukaryota; kingdom Metazoa; phylum Cnidaria; class Scyphozoa; order Semaeostomeae; family Ulmaridae; genus Aurelia; species Aurelia sp. 4 Dawson et al 2005. Next base: position 515,076 of record OZ026494.1, on the reverse strand, counting down.
CCATATGGATCTCTTCTTCTGCTATCTTTTTTCTTCTTGTTTCCATTCTCATCATCATCATCATCGTCATTTTTTCTTCGAATCAAATTCTCTTTTACTAGATATTTCTTGAAATCTGCGAAATTACATATTTAAAATGTAAATTTTGTATTTTGAACAAGTCTTAGAAGATTCTAGATCTAAGACATACAAATTCAAATTCATTGAATCTTAACAAGGTTTATTTATATGATAAATTTCTACAAGATACGACAATGAGATTTAACAATTTTTAAACTACATTATAAGATGCCAAGGGCATTGTGGAAGGACCGAAGCGGTTTTCAAGCCCAGTGCCCTTTTTTTGCTTGCAAATCATCAAATTAAGATGAAAATGGTGACAACAAAGGCAAACTAAGATACGACGCGTGCAAGGCATGCTGGATGAAACAGACCCGTTAAACTTGGAAGTTTAATAAACACTGACCATCAAAATTGATAAGCCCTTCTTCATCTTCAGTTTCCACAAATGACGCCATTTCCTTCAATTCTTCATCTGTATGTTTCTGACCGAGGCTCAAAAAGACTCGTTCCAGTCCTCTGATTGTAATAAAACCATTGTCTTCACCATCAAATACTTTGAAGCATTGTTCCATATCCTCATCTGTGATTGGCTGCTTGATTTTCTTTTGCATGAAGTGCAGAAATTCGATGAAATCTATCAACCCATTGCCTGCAAGGAAAATATACCCGCATTAAAAAACTATATAATGAAATATTTGCAGCAAGAAGCATTTTTGATATCTCACCTTCCCATCATTGATTGATTGATTGATTGATTGATTGGTAGAGTGATTGATTGATTGCTTACTTGATTGATTGATTGATTGATTGATAAAGTCTTCATAGAAGATGCCTTAATCACAAAATGGGGCTTCTCTGGCAGTCCTCAAAGAGGAAAATTTGCTAGAAATTGAAAGTATACTTTCTCAACCTCATTAAATCTTACACTGCTGAAAGTGATCACAGTCTTTCACTAAAATTCAAAATTCCCTTTGTTTTGTCCAATCGTATCCAAGAATTGTCATTGGCGAAGGTGAAGGGGAAGGTGAAGATGCCGTTTTTAGCGCCAATCGCTGGGATGGCGGAAGTAGCGAGGCGCTAATCAAGTCCGCGACCCCTTGTTATGACGCTCAAGTGGTTGGGCCCTACCGGGTATCGAACCGATTCTGCCCGTCTGCCCGACTGTTCTGATTGTAAAGCCAGAGGATAACGCCACTGCGCCACAACACCTTTAGCTTCGTGACAAATTAATAACTGTTGTAAAGTGTATATCTTTTTCCTTCTTTACTGTGTCATATTTAGGAAATTGATGTGACCAAAAATAATGCACTTTTCCGATATGTGTAACATGATTCTTGAACTTCATAGAATTTCCGTTTTATCGTCGCAAATCAAGAATATTTTCGATAACTTGCAATATCATTTTAGGAAAGTACATTTGACCTTGCCTTCTTATAATACCGTTTCGGCAGAGAAGAATGCCTTCAAGTAACAATTATACCGATTACCGATCTTCGATACTTAAATTGATTTATCATTCAAGAAAATAGCACTCATAGATTAGACATTTTTTGTCTGGTTGTGTTAACTTACTATCTTCATCAATTTCAAGGAACATTTCTCTGATATCTTCATCATCCGGATCTTCTCCAACTGATCTTAAAACAGCTTTGAATTCCATTGGCGTTATTTGACCCTTTCCGCTCTTGTCACATAACTTGAAACATTCTTTTAATTCTAGAAAAGAAAAGAGAAAATAAGTTTTTTGAGTACAGCGAGCATTTCATTCAAATGTAGTTACTAATTAATCTAGTTCAGGGGACAATTATTGAAATAAGGTCACTCGATCTTTTAATGCTATACCTGCCACTATGATTAGGGTGTTTTTAACTTGTTTTTATTAAAGTTGCTGGGTAAATTGTATTTTAATTATTTTGACTATACATCTTTTCACCAGCCTAAAACCTTTCACAGTGAGCATATTTGGGAAAGTGCACCCAAGAAGAAGTTTGACCATTGTAAATATTTCAATTTTCTTAATTTAATATCTTAATTTTCTAAATATTTAATTTTAACCCTGTTTTAACCATTGTAAGCATTTTAATTTTAACCCTGTTTTAACCATTGTAAGCATTTTAATTTTAACCCTGTTTTATTCATTGTAAGTATTTCAATTTTGTGGCGAAAGTTACTTACATATATTACTGTAAAAGTGGATAGTTTATTTAAAGAGCAATTGTTCCCTAGGGTACTTTGCAGGCATGCTACACTTTCAAACTGTCTGAAAATAAAGTTTACCGATAAGGAGACAGTTGATGCTCGATGCAGTAGTTATAGAGCTGTTCGACCAAAGTGAAACCTTCTATCACAATCAGTTCCATCAACTGCAGTGTGGATTCATAATTTTCGCTTAGACCAAATTTGATTTCCAGACAGTATGAAATTTCAGTGTGCCTGCAAAGGACCCTGGACAGCAATGGCTTATTAACGTCCGTTGTAAGATTTCAAAAACTGTTGCAGCACCATTTTAGAAATCCTAGGACAGATAAACAACTGAGTGCCTGAAGCCTTTTCCTTAGCTCTGTCATACATGGTTTAAGCTTAATGTTCTGCTTTCAGAAGTATCACAGTTAAGAGCTTCTGTCAGATCTGAAAAGCATTACAATTTCTGTATTCTGAGGTTTCCTTTGTCGTGTATTGCTCCTATCAGCAACCGTCTCGTTTAAACAGAGCAGAAATTGCACAACCATGCGTGAAAACTCGTAATTTCGAGCCCCGTAGCTCCCTACAACAGATCCCAAAATTGGGTAACACTTGATATACTTTTCGTTTGACCTTAACATTTTGATACAACATTCCAAAAAGCTGGTGTGTCCAAACACTTCCTTATCTCAGATTGTTTGATGACGTCATTTTACCAAGTTCTGGTCTATCTCTCCTTCACCGTATTCGCACTGTCACAGTTAAACCAGCTTTTATTTCACCCAGATCGACTGTCAACCAATCAAACACACTCAATTAATTTGTCATCTGTGATGGAATATATTTCATACCTTCGAACTGCTCTTTATTGATGCTCATGCTTTCTCGCTGCAATATAAAGTGATTTTTAGGACAAGTACAACTTTGATTCTCATATGGCTGATGTAATATTATCAATTTCAAATTTAGATTTCGCTTTAGATTTTACATTATCATTGGCTGTACAATAAAGAATATAAATTGACAAATGACACTAGAATCATATAATCACAAAAAATAAATTTTTACGGTTGGTTTCATCATTGCACCGATATGATTTTCAGCCGTTGGATTTCGTGAAAATAGTTTTAGTTAAAAGAAAACTCAAAAAGTTATTGCTGATCAACAAAATATGGTTCTGATTGCTGAAATTTGACGTTTATAGATTTAAAATTTTATGGATAAAAGTAAATCAAATTCTCACCAAATCACGATCAGGATCATCGTCATCAGCATCATCTTTTTCATCGTGAAGAAACGAATAATGACTTCCCCAGTAACTCATTTTCAAAACACTACAACCTTTGCATCAATTATCTTCGAAATACCCTCTTCCCGTACACTCCTTTATTCTTCACGCCAAAGTGAGTTGCAAGCACCTCGTTGCGTCTTCGGTCTGCAACAAGTTGTAGCGGTTTTTGTTTGGAATCCTAATGTTTTGTGGTCAAAATATCACAGTCTCTGCTTCATTGATATTCAAAATGCTCCTTTCCTTGCCCCGCTAAAGCCAGTCAGTTTCTCCTTGCTTCTTTGTCCATCCACATGCAAGTTGTAGGTGCGAGTTTAGTGTTTTCTTTAACTACGATCTTTAGCTCATTACTTTTCCAAAATGCTGTTTCTCCTTGCACCACAGATTCTTTTGCACAGCACAGTTGCCACTTAGGTTATCGTCGGTGTAGAGGCAAGTTGTTGTTGTATCTATGGCAAATCCTAATGTTTTGTTTTCAAATACTGCATTACGAATAAAAAAACAGGTAACTGTATTCGCCAATTCTCAGCTTTTCATTAAAGCCGACAGATTTTTGAATTAAGTATGCGAATTGATTCGTTTCTCAATATCGTATTGTCTATTGATGCTAGAATATTCGAGGGTCTAGAACGTGGATCGTCACGCCCTTAGAGTTCGAACTGTAGCACCAAGCTGGGAAGATTTTAAGTACATATATGGGCCCACCTTATTTTTCTGCAATGCAGGTACAGTTTGAACAAAAAAACTATAGGCATATCTCTTCCTATCCAGAATCAAGTTATCCTTTTCCAACTGAAAAGTGCATCAACTGAATATCAACAAGCCGCACACTTTCAGCCATTCCACAAATGAGTCTGGATTGAGCGATGTTTTTATACATTGTTTACACCACTATTGCGCACATTCAGAAATTCTTCCTATTGTATAATAACATCGATCGATTCAGATCCTTTTTCGGAACAGCTGAAGGATATAAGGTCTGTTGGTTCTAAATAAAATAGGTCCAATGACTGACCTATCTCAAGACTTTATCCTTCAACCAGACATCATTTGTCGTAAATTTTTGTAAATTTTCACACAAGGAAAGAGCTGTTAACTGTTTATCAATAGTAACCAAGCTATTGCCATGGCTTATTAGCAGGTACCATGAACGATTTTGTTAACTTTGTTATTTTCGTTAAAACTTCTTCGTTAATTCATTTGTAAAAGCATCTTGTTGTTTTTGTATACCGTAAAAGCTCTGTTATGCCCCCTCTCTATTAAGCCCCCTCTCTAATAAGCCCCTCCCCTCCCAGTCAAAATTTGAAATGAACCCCCTTCTCTATCAAGCCCCCCCACTTATGCAGAGTTCTAGAATTTACAAGATATTTCCATTTGCTTAACGACACAATTTTGCATGTTAATTTTGATATGGGTTTGGGATAAAAACTGTATTGAACTTATGTGTTTGAGTCGTAAATTGTATGTTGATTCTGCAAAATATGGAATAAAAGAACTGAAAAGCTACTAGATATATTCTTGTCTCTAATAAGCCCCCTCTCTATTAAGCCCCCATCTGGAAGACCCGAAATTAAATAAGCCCCCCTGGAGGGGCTCAATAAAGCTTTTACGGTACCCAGCACTTTCACAGATTGAAGGCCTTTCCGGTGAGTAAAGATTCAATCCCCATGGGAAAGGCAACTGCTCTCTTGATATCAAGGAAATGATATTTTCACGAATATCACTTAATAGTGAACATGTGCAAATATATTTTGAAATTTACCACACTGAAACTGGACACTCTATTTTGTAACTATGATGGATTTTCCGCAAAAAACGCCTTCAAGAAACCTTCAAAACAGTCGTTTTCATTGGAGTATGAGTGTTCGAAAAAGCGTTGCTGTGCAATAGACCTTTCTCAAACTGGCATGACCCTGGCATGAAAAGGAAAAGTCATTTCATGGTGTAGCAAAGACTGGAGTGTTGAAGTGTATACAGTACAGAGCAACCTGGCCGCAAAATACCCGTGAAGGTCAAATTTTGATGTTTGATGGTGTAATGAGGAGAGATAAATAGTATGGTACAGTCGATCTTGAGTATCGTGTAAGATAATTACGATATTTGAATTCGCAATTTTAACATAAAGCAGAAGATGCCTTGCAGCGTAGTAAGTTACTCTTGAGCTAAACAGTCTGATAGATCTGATATGAGCATAGCGATTTCCCAATTGAGCAGCAATACCGTGTGGCTAAACAGTCTGATATGAGCATGTCCTTAAATGATTACGAAGTCAATGCTGTAAACTAGATTTGGACCGCAGTTTTACGTTCGAAGGGAATGCAGTGAGGTCCGCACAAGGATTTAAAGTCCAAATATTTTCGAGCATTGATCGATTAATTATATGATGAATTCTTTGTTATAAGGCAGGGAATGTTCATAAACTTTGCTTACATTATTTTATTTTTCTACTGTGTTTTTGATGGTGTTCATCTTTTTGACGCCAGCTACATTCTCATATCATTCTGACCATTCCGCAGACGAATGAGAAGGCGCTTTTCACACTACGTCTCGGTATCGCATGGTAGTTTTTGAGATGCAACGCGAACAGTGCCTTCTTATTTGCTTGTGGAATGGTCAATTGACTTGGTGAAAACATGATTTGAATATGTTCGATCTCCTTCACGATCTGCCCTTTTACTTATGGTGCATCTTGTCCAATTCCTTTTCCTTCGTTTTGATATGTCACGTGAAGCCATGTCATGTTTTGACTTTGTTTTTATTTTGCTCGTAGAATGCTTTGAACTCTACAAATGCAACGATAAAACAACTCAACTCTGAATAAAATGAAATTTTGAAGATTACGACAATTTATATCAAGGCTCATGATTTCAATGGGTTGCAGTTTTAGTCCGGTAAGTTTTTGTTTGTTTCTCTGTGAAATGTAGCATCGTCATCATCATCTTCATAATTATCATAATCACCACCACCATCATCATCAGCATCAGCATCAGCATCATCATCATCATTATCACCATTGATTAACTGAACTTGGCTAAACTTAACAAGCGCTTATTTACGAGCATACTATATTAAAAAAGGCAAAATGTCTTGAGCTAGATGTTTGAAAATATTATTTACATGCTAAAAGCAATTGAAGATCTGTCCATTTAGAACATAACGTTTGTACCATATGTTCCTACAGAGCCCACAGTTGGACTCATCACAATTCTAGCATTCGAAAATGAAAATGTATCGAAAAGGGACATTTTTACCACCAAAATCGACCAGCCCATCGGTATTCGTGTTAATTTCTTCCATTACTTCTAAAGCCTCATCCATTGTCATATTTTCTCCAAGTTTTATGAATGATTTTTGCAATTCAGCTGGGGTTATGTATCCATCTCCATCTGTATCAAAAGCATCAAATGCCTCTTGTAAATCATCTTCTTGCACACCAAGAATTATTTTTTCTCGCATAAGATCATGAAAGTCATCAAAACCAAGTTCTCCATCGCCTAAAATTAATAGAAATTTGATCACTGGACGATTCTTTCTGCGTTACAAATATCCCTGAAAAGCTTGCAATGACACATTTAAGTTTTTTGGGAAGTTTTGTTATTTTTGTTCATTGTTGCTAAATGTTGTTTTCTATACCAACCATTTTATAGCATTTGATATCATTTTCCAGACAATACAAATCGGTAGTAAATATTCTGCTCAAGTTGACCATTGCATTCCTGATGAATGTTTTATCGAAACGCTGAGCATTTTAAAAATTGTGTTTTTATTTTACTTTTTCTGTTAAAAATGATGGAGGTTTACTTTATATTTTGTTTTCAATTTCAAGAGAATTCAAGCAGTTGATAATTTAGTGCGATTCTTTGTGATATTCCTCTAACTTAGATAAGTTTTCTTTCGGTTGCAGGAGAAGAAGTTGAGAATGTCATTTGCAGCATAAAAATGCCTCTAGTCATCCGCAAGACATTTGTGCAGCTCGAAATTCATCGTCAAATGATAAGCAACAGTTTTTGGCTCATCTGCGTTGAAGAAATAATACAGTGGACGATCAAACGAACAAGAGGTAAGTTTTTGCATTATCGCTTTTGCACCTGCTTTTAGGCCTAAAACGCCGAATCAGTCAATCAGTCAAACAATTTATTGATCAGTCATTCACTAAGCAAAGGAACTAATGAATCATTCTGTCCTCTTTCATTGTATTATTCACTTGAACTTTCAGTTAGTCAGTGTCGATCGGTTCATACAGTATTTTGGTCGGTTCGTATGTTGTTCGATTCAGGCGGTATCTATCAAGTCTGTCAGTCGATTAGTGATGAGTTAATCTGGTGATCACTGTGGCAGTGAGTCAGTAGTTGAATCTCTCAGCCAATCAGTGAATCAGGCAAACAATGATCCAATCAGTAATCAATAAAGCAATCAATAAAGCAATGAACTAATTCGTAAATGAATCAATAATTCAATCAATCAATCAATCAACCAATCAAGCATTTCAACGTACTATTTGCTTACCATCTTTATCTGCTAATTCGAGCATCTCTTTAATATCCTCCTCCGTACAATCTTTCCCAAGTGATTGCATCACAGCGGTCAGTTCATCAAGCGATATGAATCCATTCCCATCAATGTCGAATAATGCGAATGCCTCTTCTAAAACTGAGAAAAAGGGAGACGGGTAGGGATCGTTGCGAAATATGATGAAGTTAGGAAGTAGTGGTATAACTTTCAAGTAGCCGCACTCAACTCTTGCTTATTTCACTGCATTGAATTTATGTTGTTTTTGTTGCTTAAATTAGGCTTCGTTAAGCTTCGGTTGTAGCTGTATCAGTGAAATCAAAGATCAAACCAGGACATGCATTGAGTCTAATTGTCAAGCTTCAAAGGATAATTGCAGGGTCTATGTAATTTATGTCAAAAAAACAACCTCACAAACTGCCCACGACCAGTTATAAGTTCTTCCACGTTTTTACATCCGTAAAAGCTATAAAGTCATCAACCATTTTTTCTAAGTTAGGCCAAATGTCGTCACCACTTTGCAAGATTACATCGTAAGGAGGCTAGCCTGCGCATAGAGGCTAGGTCGAAGACGCTGTGCGTTCATGACGTCACTTCGCTCATTTCGCAAATTGAAAAATGTAATTTTGCAGAGAATAGAGAGAAAGGAGAGAAGTTGGAAAAAGTCTACGCACTATTCACAACAGTATAATCTTTTAATTAATCAACCATCATACCAACCCTGCACTTGCCCTTTAGAATGTTGAAGTCAAATGAATGGTGTGGCGTCAAGATATGGTCTGTCAGAATGGACTGCCTTCTTTCGAAGGCAATTGATGATTATTGAAGAATAATTTGATCAAGACTTATAATTAGATGTCTTTTCTTTGTGAAAACAAATGAGAACATCCGTCAACTTATCCATTATTAGCAAATCAGCAATTTTTCAATATTTAAAGGCACAGTTCCTAAGGTAGAAAGGAAGTAAATTTGGCAGGCTATAGCAAAGCTGAATATTATACCGCAGTGCCGTTTGACATTGGCAGTGTTTAACCAGCTTTATCTGAACCAGGTTAAATTTCAACCAATCAAATGCATTCGACTTGTTTCATTGACCAATTAGAGCATAATATTCTGTGATTTGGTTTGCTTGGTTAACTTGCGATGGTGTCTGGGGTATTAGTTAAACAAGCAGACTGGAATAAGGATATCATTTATCTTGTAACTAAAGAAATTTTAACTCAACTATCTATACCTTCAAGATTTTCTCCTTCTAACCTTGATATTTCATCTGCTTCTACTATGACTGGCTGTAAGGAAATGGAAAATTCTTTATGAAGATTGAACTGAAAATTATGCCTTGTTTATATCATGAATATATGAACAAACACTCATGCAAAGCAGTTACACGCAGGATTACTTCTATCGTTGCCATCACTCGAATCACTTAGATCGTTTTGATCGAATCAGTCTTTTTCTGCATGAGATAATGTTATTGTCTTTAAGAAATTTTTGTGCCAGATTTGTGACACTTTGTTTCAACAGGATATGATCACAATCAGCCATTTGTTACTCTTTGATCTCTGGAAGATTGTCCTTGTTTTTCATTGCTCATCCTCCTGGAGCTGTTTAGGTCTGATTTTGTGGACCAAAATTTGAAGGACCAAAATTATCAGCATGTTATAACAAATTGGCAACATTTTTTACCAGAGTGCACAGATCGTTTTGCTTACCAAATTTGATGCTTGGTTCGAGCAGTTCAACCTGATAAACCTTTCAAATTCGAATTCTAAACAATTTCAATCGAATATGGTTCTCTATCATTTGCTAGAAAGAATCGATCCTTCGAATCTCGTTTTCCATTCGTTAAAAAGGTCCATCTAAGAGATAAATCTTTTTGTCCTACTTAAGCAAATAATTTTACGAATTTTAAGCAAATTTTGAGCAATGGATAAAGTGAATCTGCTGGGAGAACTTACCAAAGCTCCTTGAGAAATTAGACTGACTTTGTTGTTATTCTCATTTTCCGGTTGTTCCATTCTCAACATCTTTGCCAAATCAAGCTACCCTTTTCTATGTGATCGTCCTTCAACTTTCAGCCCGAGAAATTATTCTTCTTTGTTAGTTGTATTTTACAGTTCAGGGCATGAAATCGTACTTTGCAGGCTCACCTATATCTGGCTGATATAATACAGAAAACTTGTCACCTACAAGTTCTAATTTTGTTTTATAATAGCGTCAAAGTATTGTTGGTAAGGAAGTGAGAGAATGCATTTATTTTTTAAACAATACAGGTGGTGATTATGTTCTTTGTTGAGTACAAAAGGAAAGAATCCATTTGTTTCTAGACAATACAGGTGGATGCATATGTTCCTTGTTAAAAACAAACAAATTTATAGGTAGAGGCACCTGGTTTTGCACTTAAAACACTTGGAGCCCGCAGGCTTGCGGTTTTGCTGAACGTATTTTGCAAGTTTTTAATTCCCTATTCACACTGGCAAGCTAGACCAGCTTTATCTAAGCGATGTTAGATTTCAACCAATCAAATGCAGTCAATTTGTTAAAGTGACCAATCAAAAGCTCCATTTGATAATCTGGCTTTCAGTATGGGATATGAAACCTTTTCACCTGATTAGAATACTTCATAGCCGCGTCCAAAGAGCTTTTATGTTGTTCGAAACTGCTGCGTTCAGTTGTAGTCGTATTCAAATGAGATAGTTCCTACGAACGTTGTGGAGACCAATTACATACTTCTGTCATCGTGAAACCATAGTCACAATGGTGAAACTTCGTGAAATTATCATACTCTGTTTCAAGTATTATTTAGTATTTATTAAACACACACTCATCAGATTACAAAAAGAATCTTGGAGACTTTGTCTTTGTAAACGACTAAATAGAAATGAGCCAAGACAAGAGACTTGTGGAAATGTTTCCTTTTTGTTGTATTTTTCATTTTTTCTTCAATTTATTTTAAGTTGGTAAAAAAAACATGTGATATCTATGTCAAGAGCTAATTAAAATCAACTATCTAAGAAACCAAATAATATAACAGGTGAGTCGGGGATGACTGTATTCATTATTTGGGTATAAATTCTGGTATGGGTGGATTTATTCTTGAAGGGGGCCTACTACAGAGGGCGTTTATCCAGAAATAGATCGTTGTTTGGTGACTATCGGCGAGGACGTTTATTTTGCTAACAGAAAATACACATGTGATAAATAAGGCATAACATAAGATAAGAGATGTTTCTTTTTATGGCACATCAGTATCTTTAATCAACCAAATTTGAATCAAATGTCACGTCTATGACGTCATAGGAATCTAGATTCGATAGCATTTCCATAAACGCGATCAATTTCTCCCACCATCTTAAAATGACGTCATGAAATTCCAACAATACTATTTCCACATAGCTATCAGGTGTTTTTGAGCGCGATTTTGCGATTATCGCCCTCGATCAAAACACCGGTTGATTCAAGTCTCCATGACGTCAGTTATCGTGTTAAATATCTAAAGTGTTAACAAAAGATTAGAAGAAAAATTGACGAATTTTTGTTGATTAAAACCTAGGTTCGCTAAATTGACCATTTCAATAGTTTTCTTCAATATAGTGTGATTTTATTCAATGTCGTTTGCATGACAATCAAATATGCATATGTTATGTTTTATGCATATGTAAAAATTGGCAAATTTTCAATAGCTTATTGATAATAATCGATTAACAATGGAAAAGAAGAATAGATTAACAATAGAACACAATAGATTTAATTAGCATGCTAATAGAGTACAACCACAACGCCAGTGTAATCTCTCCTGCAAATCGTATTAATGGCAAATCTAACAGATGTTATTTGCAATTCTATGGAATGTTGGCGCATCGCCATTTTAAGATGGTGAAATTTTCGAGTAAAGTTGGCAATTGTATTGGATAATCTCAATTGGAATGATGAGACTGGAACCAAGCCTTCCCACAAATCCGCTTTCTTCCCTAATTTCAGGGGGTAAGGTGAATGCAAAGCAAGTTATTGGGCATCTTTTAATTCCATGAATGCCATGACTTTCTCGATGATCAGACCTTACCTAGCCCATGAACATGCTTAGCCACGCTATTCCTGAAAGAGCAACTGTCGTACCAATGGGGTTTTAGGTAACTGACTTTTCTTAAAGAGAGCTAACCTGTATAGATTGGACATCTACTGACTTTATCGCTTCTTTTCAGTATTTCATTTATCTTCCAAAATCAGCGAATGCAGCAGTCAGTCTGTATAAGAACTGTCTTTCTTGTGTAGCTATCTGTAGTTATATGTTTAGTTTATATTAAGATCACATGGTAGTCATTGTCTGTTGCTCCTTGTGATATCGTCCCTGTAGTGTGGCATAGTCGTATAGATATTAGAAAATATAGTAGCTTGTAGCGTTGTCTTGTAAGATTGTAGATGCGTATAAAAACTTTCTTCAGGATCAGTGCGAATAGCTCTGAAGAAGCCTTGTATGCCGAGGCGAAATATCAGCTCGCAAATATATAGCTAATCAACATTTAATCTAAAAAGCAGTCGTCTTTTCTTTCGCGTCGTTGCAATGTTCCTTCCTTCACATTTTGTTTTTAACTACTCTTTGCTGCAAGCATCTTGGTCTAAGCAGGATCTACAGATCTGTGATTATTCGTCAGTGGTTTGCTTTCTCACAGAGCACACAGCCTGCCATTGTAGCTTTTTCTCGATACAGCTTATTTTAGAATAAATAGTCTGGTGCCCTAGATACATTGTTGATGTAGGTTTTTATTTAGCTGCAAGAAATGTTTTTGTCATTTGTAGTGATTGACTGCAGTGAGCTTAAATCTTTGGTATTTGTAGGCCTATTGAGGACTCGGTGACCACGCTTCTTTTTTCGCCACAAAAGCCACAGTATCTTGCATTAACTTGTTAGTTTTGTTTTAATTTCATATTGATGAAAGAATATTTTAATCAAGGGCGTCACCAGGGAGTGGACCGGGATGGAAATATCCAACCACCCCATTTTTGTGAAGGTGGTAATTATTCATGAAAAGCGGTTTAAACATTTGTGTGTATGCCTTTCAGAGTGTAGGTCCGTACATAGTCCACCTCACTGTTGCAGAGCTTGCATGGCACTCCCCTTGTTTTAGTCATCCTAGAAGCGAATTCAACAAGTAACGTATCATTTTAGATAAGCCTAATGGTGTGGGCTAAATATTTCATAAATGTCATAAATTGAACGCCCAGAAAAACCCTTTTTGGTGACCTCTATTGATTTGTAGTTACATATTAATGCAAAAGTTCCCCCCGTTTTAAGATATACAAAAGTGGCGACAAACTTCTTGAATAATTAAAGAATGCATTGAATTTTATGCAGAACATGATCTTCTTATAGTGTATATCATGAAAACATTTGTTTTTATTGAGATTATTTTCCAAGATCGTTTTGATATGACACGAGGCATTGATAAGCCAGGCACTCCTGCAACCATATTTTCAAGTATCAACCAAATCTCATTTCGGACGAAAAATAGATTAACATAAAAACAACTTCATCTTCAAGAATTAAAAGTGTTTATCTCACGCAGGATAGGTGCTTCTCTCAAAGACTTCAAATATGTCCTTTGATTTCTAATCTAACCTTGTATCAAAGGCCACTCGACCAAACTGTGATCTACGCCTCGTAATCCATTGTTTTTATTGAGAAATAAGTTTAGCATGTTCATGAGAATTAAGTGTTTCTCGTGTTCTTCTTTTGTTAGATTGATCCTTCTCTGAAAGACTGTGCAACTATGTCCTCTGATGATCAGAGGACATAGTTGCACAGTCTTTAGCGACCCTTGGTTTTGTATTAGCATGGGGAGTAAGTGTTCATCTCATCCTGACAGATGCCTTTGCTAAAAGACTTCAATTGTGTCCTTCGATCTCCAATTTATAACTTTGTAGCAAAGGCTACTCCACGACAAAATATGCTCTTATCTTGATCCATTCTTTCATCCAGAAATAAGCGGCCTTGCTAGCAAAAAGAATTGTGTGTGCTTATATTTTAGTGGATACTGTAGATTTCCTTTCCACAGCAAAGTCATAGCAAGAAAAGGTGCACTAAGCAATGACAATAGCAATAACAAACATTGTTTACACTGTAGAGTTCACAGTTAGCTGAATGCTTCTCTGAAAGACTCTTCAAATGTGTCCTTTGATCTCAAAAGTTTGTAACCTCGTATCAAAGGCCACTCAATCAAAAATCCTCCTTCTCCTGATCTATGCTCTTGCCTAAATGATTTCTGATCATTGAGAAATAAGCAAACTGGAAGTTTTCTTCTCCCTGGTTTTGAGAGATGACTCTCTCATTCTTTCAGATCTTTGGTAGCCATGTGTCTTTGGCACCTTTCCTGTTTTACACATCAAAACCTATGAAACACTGAATACTCGTTCCATGAACAAAGACAATTTATCAATCATTGCATCTTTTCGTTGACGAACCCTCTGAATTTTGTTGCTACGTCTTGCGTGCCATGTTTGGTGCGAGACGAAAATTATGACACAAAGTTCCAGTTATCACAGCAACAACAACATTTTATTTCTGTTGTAGTGGTTGTACGGCAAAATGGAATGGAGTGAAAACATCGGGATGAGTGGACCTAGCTTTTTCGCTCCCCAAAACAACAGGATCCCATTGTTGTACATGCATTTGCTATTCTTTTCTGATGTACAAAATGGTGCCTATTTGTTGCATTACAAGATTCCATTGTTTTCAGGAGCCAAGCAGGAGGCGTCACATAATGTGACTGGTCAACCTTTGAAAGACATCAAAAGAGCTTGGCTTGAGCATTTGAGCTTTATGCACCTGGAGCACTTTCAATGATAAACATTTTATGACTGCATATCGTGCACTATTTGGCACATACTGTGCAGCAATTCAATCAAGAAGGCTAATTTACTGGCTCTCTCGCATTGGAATACTCTAAATATCTCTTTGAAACGGATTAGTTAATCCTATTCTCGATTAAATTACTATTTAGCGTTGCACTTCCTGTATGAGATAACGATGCCGCCATTTTGACAGATCTGCCACTTTAGTAGCATTATTTGTCCTGACCATTTTCAATCACCTATCACTCCAAAATCAAGCAAACAAGTTAACCAGCCCTTGATCTTTAACTGAGCCATTCATTATCATCCAGGGAACCAGAGTCCTTTACGGGTGAGCTATGATAGACTGAATTCAAATATTTTTATACTAGCAATGACATCAGGCAGTGAGTCTAGCGTTTTTGGAAATGGGAACAAAACTGCACCATCATATGGAATGTATATTCGGACTCGTACTGCAAAAACAGGAAGCAAAACTCAATTGTCAGTGGCTGCAATTTCTTTTTCAACTGAGGTGGGGGGAGGCCTCGAGCAAATGGCCAAATGTTTCCACTCAGAATTCAAGACAAATATTCTGAAAAATCCACTGTTTTTCCTAACCTTGCACACTTTTTGTGAGAACTGTGTTGGAGTTTTCCCCCAATTGCCCCTTTGTTTCCGCCTTTGTAAACTGTAAAAAAATCAGAGGTCCAAAGGTATTGTGAGTTGGTCAGCACGTGGCATGTTTCATTTATACTCAACAACAATGATCTTAACGACTAAAGTGGTGCCAAAAGAGTCCCTTTTTCACAATCACAATGGTGCGTGCAGATTTGTCCCGAATTCTCGAATTGAGACAATTATTAGGCCTCTTGTTTCTTTATCGAGCGATACTTCATTTCATTTTGTAGAATTTCCGAATGTGCACAATGGTGATAGAAGCTCTAACCCCACTCAGTCGAGCCTGCCGTTCCAGCCTTTTTGCAGAATAGCTGAAAGGCGTATTACCAGGGCCATCGAGTGATCCATGGGAATGGGGAAAAAGGAGCCCCAAAGAAAATATTTGGTGACCACACCCTTCAGACTCCCAGAAAATGACGGAAATGCCCCTTTTAAGACTTATCATTTTAAAAAATTGCTTAAAACATTACTTGTCAAGGTTATCCAAAAATTGTATAAATGAACCAAGGAAATGGTTTTATTTTGTAAAGCCTGGTCTACACGAGGTCGTTGCACTCCCTTGAGTCGCAACATTCGCTTCGTTGGGAACAAACGACTGAAAAGGCCAAAAAATTGAATGTGTACGGTTTTTCAACCAGCCTTGGACACCAGAAATTGACTCGCTGGGATAAAACGAGTTTCTATTAAATAGAAATATCAGGACGATGGATTGCATTATGCATATTGTCATTATGCATAAGAAGTCGACAGTTCTTGCAAATACCTTTTTAAGGCCGATAAATTATTGTCATCAAAATGTGCCGCAGGGATTTATTGCAATGATGACTTTTTGTGGGACGAAATCTATACGGACCCCGGACCTTTCACCCCTCTACCCCCTTGCCTATTACTCATAAAATCTTCGTGTCATATATTTACCACAATAAACGTCATGAAAGTAATACAATAATGAGCTGAGGTGATCCTGAATTGACTTCAAAGAGAATTGGATCATTTATCCTGTATCAATCGTGACATGCATCTGATCCGCATACGAAAATTGTGCCACAATTGACGTCATCAAAGTGATACAGTGATGCGTTTGATGGTTTTGTCACGTCTCTAACAATGAAGCACGACATTGGTGTGGGGCCCGGTGTGAAACCATCCCTACGCATCGAGCCCTAATATGAATTGTGTACCACATTTAGCGTCATGAAACTGATACAGTAATGCGCTCAAATTTTCCCTATCTAAGTGCTCGTTAGACTATTTTTTTGTTCCTGTTTGGTGTTGTCACGTGACTCATAATGACAGACAACGTTGGTGTCAAAAGGACCCTCATGCAAAGCATTTACCACAACTGGTGCTACAGAAGTAATACATGCAAATGCTCCTCACTATTTTTTTCTTTTTTGGTTTTGTCACGTGTCTCATAATGCAACACAGCGTTGGTCGGCGTTGGTGTCAAATGAACCCTTTACTTCGTTTAATTCAAGCATTTAATCCTCATGCAACGCAAACTGTTCACCACAATTGACGTCATAAAAATGATACAGTAAGACGCTTAGGATGCTACTGTGACCTTCACCCTGACCTTTGCTCGTTCTTGGCAAGAATCATGGTGCACAAATCAAAGAACACATTTTGATCTTTGTCATTATTCACTGCCGTCTGCAAATAATGTATTTAGCGGTACAACTGTTGTTATAATACACAGGAAAAGCTTTACGTCAAAAAGGACCCGAGCTATGCCCACTTCTGCTACCTTTGGAGACAATGCAAAACACTTTCAAGGAACTTATTAGAACATTTTCAATACGATTAGCGGAAAAACAGATTTCTGTTGTTGGGTGAAAGATTAGAAAGAAATCCTATTTAAAATTTTCAAATCAAATCTACTGAATCTGTGCCAAAAGTCTAATGAAATCAGATATCCTCAGTTTGAATCTATTGCACAGACGTCTGTGTCTATTTCATTTGAAACAAAACAATCATTGCTACGTCAAATCAGACCAAATGCACGATAAAAGATTTTTTTGTCTCAACTTTGATTTGTCTTTTTGCCTCCTTCTTGTCTACCCTTCCTTCCTTGCCCTTCTTTGACAATTCAAGAATACCCTACTATCAGTTACTGCATGTGCCTCACAATGGCCTAACCCTTCCCAATTTCCGCAACCAACAAAAATAGAATACCAAAGCTTAATTAGACAACAGCGAAATCTTCCACCCGTATGAAAATTGAAATTTTTGCAGCCCCGAAGATCAGTGGTGATGCGGTGGAGGTCGGAGTGCAACTTCCTGTTGCAGAATATTTGTCAAAAATCTGCCATGAAAATAAGTGATTGTGCATGGCAAGCCATCTGGTATTTTCATTCATCATACTGTGAAAGAAATTTTGCATTCCTGGCTTGAGAAACATCATCCTGAAATCTCCATCATTCTTCCTGGTTTTTGATAAGTTCTGATTTTAAAGAGCAAATGCACTCATCTAATTTTCAGTTGTGGCAATCAAAGTCGTTGATTTGATTGATTGTTTTGTGCTTCGAGTAACCTGAGGGTTGGATTTCAGAGGATCTAAAAACAAGCCAAGCCAAATCAACCGTTTCGAAAGAGTAGCACAGGGCAAAATAATTTGGAGCAGTCTACAGTCTGACCTAAAATCTTCTCTGAATATCAATAGCTTCAAGCGTGAGATCAAGGACAAATCCTTTAATGATCTTCAAAATCCGGAAAATAACCCCTATATACATGTTATGAAATTTCTAAACGCTGTAACAGAAGTATCCAACAACAATATGAAAAATGCAGCATTCCTGTCAACTGTTGAGCAATAAGCATTGTCTTTCTGTTCTTTCGTGAAAACTTTTTTTTCATAGACACCTCTTGGGGAACCATTATGGAAACAAGGTTGCATTGACCTTTTAATGCCACCCGTGCCATCGTAACCTGGGGGTGCGTTTACACTGTATTTTGCTTTTTAGAATTTTATTGTAGTGTACATTTGTAATTAGATTCCTTTTTTCCTTACTATTTACGATCTTTTAATCCGTTTTTTGTTGTCATAGCAAATCTTTACTTGCTTACTTTCTTAAATAAATGTTCCTCAAAAGTCACCAGGTATGATTCCAAGCAATTTGATTTTGTAACAAAAAGAAACATCGTTGGAAAACCTTTCTCGACAAAATTTAACAATCAAAGAACCAACAGCCTGATTTTATTAGTGTTATACTTTACATGAGAGAAAAACAACTTGGTTTGAAAAGTTCAGGTTCTCATTTGCTGTTTCTTACAGCAGCATGATCACCATCTCAGCATACACGTTTTTTAACAAGAAACTGATTTATAAGAAATTACAGATGTCCAAAATTTTTAGAAACTGTAGAACTATGTCGGAGGAATATTAAGAAGCTTTTAAGAGTTAAAGGCATGGATATTGTAGCAAATACATAGTTGAATTTTTGTTATTGAATGATATCAATTAACCGTTTATGTTTTGAGCATCAAGAAACATATCTGCAGCAGTGTTAGAGACCACATCGATAATTCCTGCATTCCAAAGATAAGAAACAAATAGAGAAACTTTTACAACCAAAATGGAAAATTTTTTATATCGAATTAACTGATAAATGAAAATCTTTAGTTTTTTTCGTTCATTATCCTGAGATTTCACAGTTCACCTTCCATTAAAGTTTAAAACTTTCCAGACGTTCGATGATGCACATGAAAGATAGTTTCCTTACTCAAATGTTTGTATTTAGTCACAATCAGTGCAAGAATTTCGTTTCATCATTTCTCTTCAAACACGTCATAAACTAATGTATGAAATATTAAAAAATTATGCAAAAATTGCGAGACATTGTATGAAATAAGATATGAGCAATATTCATGGTTCACGTATAATCAAATCAAATCTAACGGAAAATGTCATCTCTATCCAACATGATTCATTTCGTATAAATCATATTATGGCATTCTCACATTTATTCAATATATCATTTCTTTCACAACGGACAGTTAATATCAAACATCTTTGATAACTCTGTTGCGTCATTTCAGTAATCTTCTCTAAATCATTCTTCTGTGGCGCTCCTTAGGCCTTTCGACGTTACCTGATAATCCTCTGTCACGCCAAATATTTCAAAATTTACTCCCTTTTTCGCAAATGATAAATTTTACAACGTGAAGCCTATGATCTTTCGAGAATATTCCTTTCTAAGCTATTTTGTCGTAAGAAATCAGCATTAAAGGTGATTAAAGCGAAGTTTGGAAATGTTCGTTAATTCAAATGATATCAATAGGCCCGGGGGCCTAAATCAGGTATTTCTCCTCTCATCTGCATCATTCTTGGGGCCTGTTCATATGAGGAGAAAAAACTCACTTGCCAAACCTAGGGCAGATAGGAGGAACTCCACCTTCTCAAAATTCATTTGTACTTTTCATTTTATGCAATGCCACACCACCGGTATGGTAAGAAAGGATCTTCGGAAGTAGACCTTATGAAGCCATGAATTTGAGCATTCTTAAGTTTACTCTTCACTGATTTTGCCATCATGGGTAGAGTAATATCACCCATTATGACCATATCGTCATGAATTTGATCCATCAGAGTTGGAATCTCACCTTCATGAGGCGAAATCTTTCCATACGAATGACTTACGAATGAAACGCCTCACCACCTTTATGGTGAGGTGGTTTGGTTTATTCGTTGATTCTCGTTGATCAATTTGTTCTGATTTCACGGAAGCGAGGCTTTACATTATCACGCCTTTCAGCAGCCTGATCTTGCAGTTTAGGTAAAAATCACCTACCAACAGTACGTGAAATTTACCACACCTGCCAGCCAGCCCCGGCTTTGGCAGGTGAGGTGTTTTTCTTCATTCAGGCAGGCCCTAAATGTTATAAGTTAGATTTGTCTTTGTTCCTGGCAGCGTTATTTTCTTAAATTTCCTGCAGTCTACTTTGATTTGGTATAAATTTGAGAGCAAACTTTGTTAACTGATTATGGCTATTTAGACAGCAAGGAACAAATCATCAAGTTTCTGGAATTTTTGATAAGCTTGTTTCTTGTGAAAATAACCTTTGTACGACTTTAAATTCACCACATGATGCCACGTTCTATGCAAAAACAATTGTTGTTGATGTGCACAAAATCATTGCCTTCGTGTGTGTGTGTGCCTGGATATTACTGTTTCCACGTGCTAAGCCTAGCTGAGCTTGTTTGTATTCAATTGTTTACTAATTAGTGATAGAGCCAAACATCCAGCACGCGATTCATTAGTTTGCTTTCCCCTTCTTTGAACCACATTCTGCCCCTTTTTACTAAGTATTTCCTGCTGGTCCGGTTTCGAAATGATGAATTTATGAAGCATTAAAAAAGTTGTGTTGGAGTTGATGGGTTTCGTGATTGCCTGATTGCATGATCGTGTGCTTGTTTTCCAGTTCTTTCGTTCATTAGATGAATTAAAAACCAAATCCGTATTGTTCTTACAATCCTTATTCAAAATAATTCATTATTGTGAACTTTCCATTACTTATAAAAAGTGTAAATAGTCTAGATAGAATTCCTGTCGCTTTCATTGCTAGAGATAACTTTATTCCTTTTATCAAAGTTTGCTGTTCGGTCTCACGTAAACACAACTTGTTGTTGCTGTTGTCAACGAATGAATCACCTTCAGGACGGCTGTTGAAAGTGGTCTAAGATTTTAAGATTTCATTCCTTGAAAAATGACATAGGAATGTTTCAAACAGGCAAAACACTGACCAGCCTGCGGACCAGTCTTTGAGGAGGCTAAAAATAGCCTTTGTAACCGAGAATTTGTCCTGAATCCTATTGAGATACTGAATATGTTAACTTTAAAGTTATTCTTGACTCTTCTCACTTTCATCGATTTACTAATACAGCAATCTTATTTTACTAGTGAAAAAGTTCTTAGAAAGTTTTTCACACAAAAGCTGCATCTTTTTCGACATATCCCTCCCTGGAACCTTGTCTCTTCTCTCTCTCGATGATGGCGATTTCAGGACAGAAGATTTTTCTTTCAATGATATTACAAAATTTTCCGAGCATAGCTGTAGGAGCCGGGGGCACTGGGGACACATGCCCCTAAGATTTTGCTATAGACAAAGAAGTGCCCTTTTTCAGGAAATGCCCTTTATCTCGAGGAAAAGTGTCCTTAAAGTCTCGTGCCCCCAAATTCGAGATGTTTCCTACAGCCCTTTTACAAGGAACACGGTACTTTCGTAAAGTTGCTATCAGGGTGATCTCCCTGGTTGCTATTGTAGTGGTTTCTTGAGTGCTCGTTTTAATTCGTTTAATCAGGGGGATGATGCACCGATTTTTTGGGAAAGGAAGGCAAAAATTGCAGAATTTCTTACCCATTAGCTGCCTAGTTATCCAGTCTGCATAGCTGTTGGTCACTTTGAGTAGAAACGATCAGCATACAACCTCTTGTCGTTAATGTTTTGCTCTTCGAGTCGGACATAAATCGAAACGAAGAGCAAAACATTAAGGACAAAAGGTTGTATGCTGATCGTTTCTACTCAAAGTTGCCAACAGCTATGCAGACTGGATAGCTAGGCAGCTAATGGGTAAGAAATTCGGCAATTTTTGCCTTCCTTTCCCAAAAATCGGTGCATCATCGCCCATGGTTTAATCGCGCAGATCTCTTTGAGACCCTGTTTTTCCTCATGCTGGGTGAAAACATAAAAATTATAGCAAAGAAACTATTTGTTTTGTGTTAATCAGCAAATGTTCTTTCAATAGCTTGAAAGCCTAAAAGGTTGCTTTATTCTCCTTGTATTTTGTTGGTTTTTTGAAGGAAAAGCCCCGCAGTTTTTGCGAATTTCTGCGACAGTCAGTCTAGCCATCATTCTGTTCAACACCTGTCTCCCTTGGGTCCCTGTTGTATTCTCTTTTTGCATTTCGTGAATTTCGTCATCCTTTTGACATCATTTCGTCAAAGTTTCAATAGGTTTTGAATTTCTACGCGTTGCGTCCGACTCTTTTGCGGCCAACCGAAAACTCTTTGAATCTGAACAATATGAACATTTACCGAGACAAGTCATATGACGTCAGAGATGGACACCATATGGCTATGACGTAATGAGCTGTTCGAAAGATTAACGATTGAAATTTGAAAAACGAAAAGATGTGTGAAATGAAGAATGGTGATTGTTCTTTTGTCTGGTTAAAGACTTCTACGTTAAATGGTTTATGGTCTTGTTGATTTGTATGGAAATTTGAGCATCGTTAGACCAGTGCATAGAGAGTTCCTTTAGAGTTGCTAGCTATGGTTGGTTGTTTCTTGGACGTGCCAAATTTCTTTGTTGCTTCTCTGTGAAAGAAACTGCATCGACGTCTTGTCTCGTCTTTTGGCCTGTTTTTGCAAAGGCTAGCAAATGTCATACTGTGTTATTTTAGCTTTTAACCTTTACCAGCCTTTTAGCCTTTTATCCTTTGCAACTATGATCCTGTGTTGCTCCAGCATTTTACTTTAATGAGCTTGCATTTGATATTTTGCCCTTTGGCCTCTCAAAGGTTATTGTAACAGTTGAAAGTGGCTCTGCGTAAAACGTTGCAGCGAAGATTGTTTGTTACCACAAGAAGTAAGTAAATTAGTAAATCTGTAATCTTATTGGAAAAGCGAGCCACTGCGCAATCTTATTGATCCGATAGTGCTTTTGATGGCTTCGCTGCTGAGTAATTGAACAATTTCGACTTGTTTAAGAGTAAACATACTCAAAATTCTTTCATACTGTGTTTTTTGTTGGGTAACTCAATACAGAAGGAGAATTTCTGTTTAGAATTTAAAGAAACTGCGGCTTGCAAAAGAAATTGAGGAGAAAGGGAATTTGGCTTTATTATTGTTAATATTATCTGCAGTTTGTCTGAATCTGTCTTTAAATCTCTTTCTATTCAAATATTTTTTATTTCTTCAAATAAACAGTTGTTCTTATTGTCATTGTCATGTTTATGCATTGGGAAGGAGATTGATTTCTGTTGATGCCGACATGCAGGTATTGAACTTAGGCTTTTATTCATTCAAGTGAGTCTTTCAGTCTTAATTGACAGTTACGTAATCTCATCAAGCACTCTGATTGTGCACCCATCCTCTTCCATACTGATTAGACGAGATTCTTATCATTTTCACAAAGATGAAACAGCTTCTGTCATATTTAATTCTACCAGCTCAAAAAGTCCATCAACAGAATGTAGTAAATCCGTCCTCACCGGGAAATTAATTGGCTGTTCTGGGCTGCATCCGAGCAGACCAAAGCTTGATTTGTTTCGACTATTTCAGTTCTGTGTCAAGAACATAAAATCCAACTTTTGATTATCCGACAAATAGACCTTTTAGCTATTCTACAAAAGAGCCTGGATCGAGCGTCACTTTTATGGAATTTTATATGCGATGTTCGATCGAGTGGCGTTAGAGCTTCCATCTCTTTTGTCTGCATTCGAAAATTCTTCAATATGCAACAAAACATCTTTCGATTCTTTCAAGGATTCATGGAGTAGATAAAAAGATCTGCTTGTTATGAAAAATCTGCTTGTCATGAAAAAGGTATCTATGCTAAGAAAGCCTCTAGCTTGATTACAAAACATCTGTAAGATTATTTGCTATCCTGGGAAGTACCATCATGTCGAAACACACACAAACAGCTGCTGAGGCCAATGCTGTATGTATCAAACTAGTCACTGATCAAGTCAATTAAGAAATGCATTCGAGAGAAACCCTCAGCTTGCCATTTACACTACTTTACTAAATGTTCAAACTCAAAATCAACGCTGAATTGCAAAATGTAGCTAGCAAAATGTCAAGAGCAAAGCCTTTCTTTCAGAATCCAGTTGCTAGAAATGGTCAAGTTCCTGGCCAGAGCCTAAACTGGCCTAAATTGGCCCAAATTGTCGTGCCCTTTGGCTAGGATTCTCTCTACGGTCGACCTAAAATGATTGTGCACATCTTGGTGGCATTGACATCTGTCTCCGTGTCCCCGTGCCCCCACACACTCGAATTTGTTTGGCATTTAGTTCTGTCGAAAGCACCTTTGCAGGAAGGCAAATTGCTCTTAAAAGTGCTCTAAAAGACCATATTACCGAAAATGGAAGAAAACCATCTTTTGGTACCAAGATGCAATGGGTCTGAGAAACAAATGAGAATACAATAAAATCATGATAAATTGAATGAATCTTGGAAACATGTCTTTCTATCACCGTTTGCATTGCAATTTTTTGTTTCTGGTTGGACATGAAAACTCATGAAAATGTGCTCTTTGCTCTCTGAATAGCGTCATATTTGTAAATTGCTAGAGTAAAGAGTCACAGTTGCTTTTTGCAAGATTTTCTGATGATTATTAAGTGGACATAAATGCTGATGTTACTTTCGAAGGAACCTGTTAGTTGTTTACGTATTTTCTGGTCAAGGCAAACAAACTAAGAAGCCGCAAGGTTGCAGGTTGTTTTGTAATCGCTTTTGTTTTAAGATCAATAAAGAATCAGATGAAACTTTTGGTAATTATATCTTGCTGGAAATATGGCACCACAGGTTATTAATTATTTATTGCATGAGGAATTTCTTGCTTGCCGCATCCGGCCTTGAAACTGCCATGAAACTACTTTCGAAGCCTGAGTTACACAGTGGGTGTGTCATTCTTTATTTTCAAGGCCGTTCCGTTTTCCTTCTTTGTTTCATTTTTTCATACCCTTTTACTCTATGACTTCCTTTGGGAGACTGAGCTGGTGAATGGCTAAGACTGGGTCTGTGAAAGGGTGTACCCTACCTTAATCATGCTCCTTAATCCTACTTCCCTTTAATCATGCTCCTTAGCCTTACTCTCCTTGCCTTAATAGACAAGTTGTGGATCTCAAGGTGCAAGCAAAGAGTCCACTACATCATATTTGCATGATTACTGAGTGGGGAACATGGTGTTCCAATCATTACCCATAATTCTCCTCTTACTGAATCTGCACCTAATTCTCCCTAATGTAGCTATGCATTCTAACCATAGAAATGATTCTGACACTTCGACGTGCAACCTAACAGATGTCAATATACCTCGTTCGTTAACTAAGCCACAAGATAGATGAGTCCAGCCCATTGCTTTGAACAGTCATGTCAGATACTAAAAGTGAGAGAATATGTCTTGAAATATTTTAATCGACAATTTTCTTGAGCGAAAGTTTTTTAACAAGAATCTTTGGAAGATTTCCTTTCCACTGCCAATAAACTGTCTTCTATCTGAGCATGCTTTTCAGGCTGCCTGTCTTCCGAATGCGACTTTTCATGCCTTGGTTACGTAAAGCTTTGAGCAGACAGTAAACTGGAGCCATTCTCTACACACTTTTCGTGCTTTTCATGTATTCAGTGTCTGTAACTCTGTGAACAACATTCGTGAAATTCAATCTCACTGCAAGAGAGCATGTTGGAATTTGACATTATTCGAATTTCAGTTCAATTTTTTACTCACCAATCTGCGATTTTATGCTGTTGGTGAACGCAGGGAATTATTGATGACGTCATAGAATGTAGATTCTTCAGAGAATTGCACAATGATAAACGTCACCCTTCCATTCCTCGCATCTCAGTTTACATCGATTGCTAAACCTTCATTTCAAAGTAAAAATCTTTCTTCTGATCAAATAATACAAAACTTCATATAAGCAACTTTACAACATGCCAGAAGTTTCAAACCAATATTTGGTGTTCTTTTTCTTGCAAGTAAGATTGTCGATTCTGGCTACCATACCTTGTTTGAATGTCAAAGCATAGACGCAGGAACTGGGGGCACTGGGGGTATGTCACGTGCCTCCCAAGATTTTGCAATAAACAAAGAAGTGCCCTTTTATTTTCAGAAAATGCCCCCGTTTTCTTAAGGAAAAGATGCCCTCGAATTGTCTTGCCCCCCAAGTTTTAGGTGCTTCATACGTCCCTATGTCGAAGTCTGCTCTTAGTGATTATATAATTTTTTTATTACAACTTTTAATTTTTCTCCTCAACGATTCCAAATACTCATTTTGACGGGGAAAGTTTCCATTGGTATCTTCATAGGTAGAATTTGTTTCTAAATTGCAAGTAAAATTTCTTAGAACGAAATCTCGGCACATGGGTATTCTTTGAGTCTCTGTAAGTTTAAATCTGAAATATTTTGTAAAGTTTAACTCTCATGCAATTTGCTTGGTCTGTCTTCCTCTTTTACTTTCAAGGAACGGAATTAAAACTTATCAATTATTTTCAGAAACTAACCGGTGAGCCACAACAGCTAGAAATCATAAGAGCAACTTTAAAAAGCTTTTTATTTCATCAAATACTCTTATTATTCATTTGCAAGGAATAAGTATTGAAGTTATTTCCTTTCCGTAAACACGTTTCCAATTGTTTTGTTGTCAAGAAAGCGGCCTAACACTCTCTTCCACTTTCGATGCCTGCGTTGAATCCACCTTTTCAAGATAAGAGGTGCGAAAACGGAAGTCTTTTGTTGTTTGAGATTTCGCATTTTTGAGGCTAAAGTCTTGTTCTGCGTACAAAGTTTAGCATGGAAGCAAATTTTTACTTTCATATCTGTCTTCGTTTGGAAATTACGATGATATAAAGAATTAGAAATCATAAGGGCTTTGACCGTGAAATCAAAGTTTGGACAAAAAGTTGTCCTTACATTTGATTTCACGGTCAAAGCCCTTATAACTTTAAATTATTGAAATCGCTGTAATTTCTAAACGAAGACAGATATGAGAGTAAAAATTTGCTTCAATGCTAAACTTTGTACGCAGAACAAGATTTTAGCCTCGAAAATGCAACAAATCGAACAACAAAAGACTTCCGCTTTCGTACCTCTTACCTTGAAAAGGTGGATTGAATTTTACAAAGATGCAGAAGCTCTCGTTCCATCGCTGCCGGGTATTTTGATAAGTCTTGTATCTGAGGTAGAGGAAGATAACAAAAACAAAGGAAAATGTGAGAAGGATTTTGTGGTTTGATAAACCAGCAATATAATGCGATCCAACATTTTAAGTTGATAACTTTGTAAAAGTAATCCGAAAACCCAGACTCCTAACCCTTTCCTTCCCAGGTTCTTAAGTTCAGGGCGAATGAAAACCTTAATATCAGAATTAGGAAGAACTACCCTTTTGCGTCAATTCGCCAAATGCTAGCCTTTAATTAACGTAGCATTTGAACGAGCGAAGAACACGTTTTTGCTCTTTACACGCCTTTGTTTTCAATATCATTTATTTAGCGGCTTACACCTTTCCAGACAGGTTTTCACAGTTTAAAAAATAAAATGTTACTGGTGGAATTTTCGGAGAGTTGTTAGTTCTTGTTAATAAGTCTAGGAAATAAATTATAACTTAGTGTCGATCTTGCATCAGGCTAGGCGTTTAGGGCGTTTAGGATTTCGCCCTTTGAGCAGGTCGAGAAACAAAAGTCATAGCACAAAAGTGATAAAGCTGTTCTTCCTTCGAAATCAACACTCTATTTAACTCAAAATTTTCGCTCGAGTGCAGATCAAAGGACATAGCTCAAATATCATAAGTTGCTTTTAAAGGTCATCGACAACATTTTGAAGAGTTTGGTTAATGTTTACTTTGGCTTCCCGTGCCACGTCTCTCCTTACTGTGACAATAGTAACAATTTGCTTCAAATGCGATCTGCAATGCGTTTGTTCGACTGGCTTGGCTAATTCAAAGCTTTAACCAATCAGCGTTTAGCACCTGACCAGCCATTGTTTATGTGTATTCAAGACAAAACAACAGAGATCGCGCATATAATTGTCGACCCGTTAGAGACTTAGAAACATTGAAATAATCTTTCAGATTGGTTTGGCTAGTTCACATCTCGGCCGCTTGTGTTCCTGCTTTGCCTGAGTTCAGCTGTCGGCCATTTGTCAAGTGACCTTTGGCTGTTAGAGTCCTTCATAGAATGAGTGTAGCGACATCGTCCAGTTTCGGATCAATGAAGACCCCTCCTCGTCTACCTAAGTGTGCACGGTGTAGGAATCATGGAGTTGTTTCAATTCTAAAAGGACATAAAAGATTCTGTCGCTGGAGAGACTGTAATTGTGCTGACTGCAATTTAATTGCAGAAAGACAGCGAGTGATGGCGGCCCAAGTCGCGTTAAGAAGACAGCAAGATCAGGAAGAATATATCCGAGCGATTCAGTTACAACAACATGAAACGATACAAGCTGCAAAAGAAGAGCCAAGTAGCAGCGGAGGCAATAATACTGTCCTACCTTTAGAGCATCCCAGTTCAACACAAAGATTTTCTTCCTCTGGTAGGTGTCTAATTCACGCTCTTATCTCTGTAGTACTCTAACTTATTGCTTCATTTTGTATTTGTTGAAAGAGGGATCGCCCAGAATAAAGCCTAGTTTATCGCAACAATTTTAATAACAATTATTTCTTTCGATATTTTCAAAATCGCGAAGAAGTTTCACAAAAATCAGTTTCAGGTCTTCTAAGGCGTAAGACATCGGCTGAAATATTTCGTGAAATCATGTCATGCATTAATGTGACTGTTTGTTGTATACCAAATGAAATGATAAATTGTATAAGAAATGTGGGATAATAACAAAAGGTAGCAATATGATGATCGTTTCTAATTTCCGCCACTTTGTAAAACTGTCTGTCATAAAATTGGTCGTAAATCTCAGGTTTTTCGAATACCTGATTCCTCATTTCTTTGTAGCTAATTTTCATCGAAATATCGAAGAAACTGAATAATTGTGACAAATTATACGTTCAAGTAGATCATAGGCCACAAGGCAGAGTGCGGATGGTTTCTATGCTGAATTGTCTTTCGTTTATGTCATTGTCTTCATCTCTTCCTCATACTTTACAACTCCTTCCTTTTATCAATTTGTTTTAACATATCAAAAGTCCTTTATTCAAGCATGAAAGTCCTTTTTGTCAATTACTATATCGTATTGTATAGGAATAATTTGTACTTTGTAACGTTTAGAATTGATAAAAGCACGGCATATATCTCCAAACAATTAATTCGCTCCAAGTAATTCTTTCAATTTTTGAATAAAATGTCGCAATTTAATCGTTATCCCGTACCCACGGGATTTCTTTGCTAATCTTGCTACTGTTTCGATTGTCGAAGCTATTTTTGAACAGTTGTTTCAACAGTTGTTAACACTTGTTTCATAATTTGAATAGAAGTGTTTAAATTGTTTATTTTTCGTTGTTTAAGAGACACCAGAGACTCAAAATCCGAGTCAAATTAAATGTGACGTGAAAATGCCTGCGAAATGTGATAGTTGAGGGATTTTTTGTCAGTTATTTTGCGTTGTCGCAAATCTCATGTGACATCTTGTTCGAGACATACTTAGTAATATTTTGTCGATTTCAAACGACGCAACAACATCAGGGGATTTTTAATCTTAATCCTGGTGCGAAAACATAAACACTGATGCATCTTCAGCAAGGATCCTATATTTACGGCACGGTTAAACTTTCAAAAGTTTTATGACATCAGTATGTCCTTAGGGACATTTGAATTTACGTTAGCAATTTAGAGTACAACAATGTCAAATTGAAGCCATTTCTTGTGTTTCACTTTATCCTGATGCAACCTGATCACAAACAGAAATTGTTTTATCTAAATCAATAGCCCTTGTATCACTCATCACCACTAAAGAGGTTTTTGGGCGCCTTCTCAAGGACGCTCTAGTTTGTGACTCTATGGGCGTAAATGATTTCACCACGGTTACATTTTCTGACGGAACTGGAAATCTATTGTCTATTAGAGAAAAGACCGCTTTGAGCTTGAATACTGAATGTTACGCGTGACAAACTTTTATCGTGTAAAATTCCATCCGCTCAGACAATTTGACTGAATGGAAGTCAGCCTTTACCTTGTATTAAAGTTTTGTGCGAAATGGTTTTATCATCAGGCAAAACATTGGTTCACTCCTGTAAAATTTCGCCATCATTCAAGCAAAAAGTCAAGTAAAACATGAAATTTGTGAAAAAGTTTTATTCTCAGTAGAAAGTTACAGTATTTGGTGTCTGTCTGTGGTTCTTTCGCTTACTACCAGCACCATGGGGAATCTTTGAGTAATGTTTGTGAACCAATACACAAGGCATATTGAATCTTTCGAAATGGACCCAAATTTGTGGAAGTTTAAAGATTATAATGTTCATGGATACAAAAAAGACCTTGAAAGGACAAACCACTTGTGTAAAAAAACAGGCAATTGCCCACTCTCGAGGGGCATTTTCACAATGGTCTGGACGTCTGAAGTTTCTTGCGAACGTACTTTATGTACATTTTAATTCCAATTCTTTGGTTGCAACTTGGCACAGTCAAAGACAATTACCAGCTCAAACCGATTGGGAGAATGCTTCTGCATATCCTAAACGATTTTTCTTAAATAACCCTAAACGAACAAACTTTTACTGAGACGAAACCTGATACAGCATTCACTTTTCGATTGTGATGCGAGTTGGAAACTGGATTCCAGACCTCTCGATTGATTAACACGCCCAGTTATTGTTCCCATGTTTCTTCAGTTGTTCTTGTTTTGTTTGGAATTGTACAACAATAGCACAGGTGTCGTGGCAAACGTTCAAATCCCTCAGCTGAATTCACAATCCACAAGTGTTTCCTTGCCATTGCCGCACTACCATTTGCGTCTACCAAAATAGGGCATTTTCATTGTGAAATGCAAGCCTTGCATGGACAGCGTCAAGAAATTGCTGCAAATATGCATTTTGGCTAATACAATGGTTTGCTTTCCTAGTTTTACTATCTTAACTATCAAGCTTTTGAAAGATATCTGCGTATCGTTGATTTCAATAGAGGGATGTTTCACTACTTCAAACAGGCGTGATTATCTTTGAATTAACGAACGAGGCTTGAAGCAAGTCTAGGCTTTTAGAGAGTTTTTAAAAATTTTGTTGAGAACAAAACGAGTTTTTTCCCACTGTTTACGAGATTTACTTTTGAGCGCAATTTCAATCCGTTGGCTACGTGAACGTACCTAGGAGCAAAAAATTAGGGCTGCTATGTAATTGGTTCAATATTGTTCATACTGCAGGATTCACAATTTTCATTAAAAGACGGTATGGTTGTACTAATATGCTCTTAAAGGCCCCAGTTGGCTCCATTAAGCCCATCGCTCCAGTCTTGGTCCAACAAGTCCATCGCTGTATCCATGATTCATACAGATATTCTTCCATTCGGTTTTATTTGTGTCTGTTAGAAGCTTAATTTATGTCGAATTTTAAGAGCACGAGTTTTGTATTATGAATGTGATGGAGGCAGAAAAATATCGCTAAAAGCTTATTAGACACAGCATTACCTTTTATTAC
Organism: Aurelia sp. 4 Dawson et al 2005; assembly: GCA_964019985.1. Classification (NCBI taxonomy): domain Eukaryota; kingdom Metazoa; phylum Cnidaria; class Scyphozoa; order Semaeostomeae; family Ulmaridae; genus Aurelia; species Aurelia sp. 4 Dawson et al 2005. Next base: position 483,229 of record OZ026494.1, on the reverse strand, counting down.
AACTTGAATTTCAAAAACCCGTTTGCACAAAGACCACGCAGAATTTTACTCAGCTCAAATTTCGTTACTGTTGCGTAGAACAGCTAAGCTCTTGGTTGATAATGGGACAAAACACAGGCAATGATATCATGCTTCAAGAAGAACATTTGTTTATCTTTTGCTTGTTTGATACTTGTACCAAAATGAGAATTTTTGTTAAATGACTTGTCCTTAAGTGGCATGCGTAATCAGCCAACTGTTACTGTTGCGATCGAATCCGAATTTAATGGACCTTTTAACTATTCTAATAAGAATCTGAACCGAACGATATTTTTATACATTTTAGAGAATTTTCGAATATGCACAACATATTTCCCTCGATCCGGACTCTTTTTAGAAATGCTGAAAGATCTAGCTACTTCGTTTCTACAAGGTTCTGTAATATAGCCTATTTTGGCAGTGGTCAGCAATTGATTCTAACATAGATTCACCAAGTCCTAAACAGGCCTAAAACGGGCCTAACTACTGCATTCATTGTAGTGTTCCAGTCAAGACAGAGCGGTTCTTTGGGACAGCGGACATAGCGGTTTCAGGGCCTACGCATTTGATGGTTTGCATTCTTGTGTGCAAATTGATTCAGGAAGGTGAAAACGATCTCAATCTTGTATTGATCAAAATTCCTATCCTATATGTAACAACTTGAGACTTTCACTGTTAATCTGTGCACTGTGATCTAAGCGCCGTGTAAATAGATTCAGGATGCTTGGATAAGATTTTGTATTCAATTCTCTTCCTCTTTGCAACAGTTGTTTTTCTAACCTGACCTTTCGCTTTCTGATCTTTGCGCTCTGTAAATCAGTTCTAGTGCTCTGTAAACTGTTTCGGTCCCCTGGCAAGCACTGCAGTTTATTTTGCATTTGCAACAGTTGATTTGTCACCTCGACCTTCACTATGACCTCGCCTTTTGATCTTTGCGTGCTGCAAATTATCAAGGATGATGAAAGTGGTATCGATTGTCCACAAAATGTGTCATTCAATTCCTAGCTGCGGCAGTAAATGTTACAAGTTAAGATTTCATTTATAATCTTTGCCCTGTGATCTCTCCGCTCGATGGATTGTTTCGAATTTCTGTCAAACATTGCATTTTGTTTCTATTTGCAACAGTTGATTTTACAGGCTTACTTCTGCACTTGATAGCCTTCGTCCTGTGATCTTTGTGCTCTGTAAATTAGTTCATGATAAAGAAAAGGTGTCTTAGTTTTGTTTCGAAAACTAGCACAAGTTTGCTGGTCTGTAAATTGATTCAGAATTGCTAGGAGTAGTTTCATTTGCATGCAATTCTCTTCCTACTTGTTACAGTTAATTTTGCAACGTAAAACCTTCGCTTTTGAGCTTTGCCCTGTGATCTATGCCCTCTGTATCTCTTTCTAGATTAATTTATGATAGTGTGGGTGATTTTGGATTTTGTTTAGAAAAACAGCGCAAGTTCACCAGCCTGTAAATTAATTTAGGTTTATCTTTTTAGATACAGTCTCCTGTTTGTTTGCAACAGTTCATTTCACGACGTTAAATCTTCACCTTTGAGCTTCGCCTTGTGATCTTTGCGCTCTGTAAATTAATTCATGATGGTGGGGCGATTTCAATCTAACTATGAAAACAGAATGCTTAACAGTTTGACAAATATTGCCACTGCTACTGAATATTTCTTCAGAGTTGAAAGGCCAAATGCCAAGATGGAAGTAAACAGTTGACAATAAAGAATTATATTGACGAAATTCACAACAAAAACATAAATTCCGTTTTCATTTCGGATAAGCCATATTTGAACAACCACCTTGACTCTCAACACAACAACGGCAACTTGCATGTAATACTTGCAAACTGTAAACACAAATTTCGGGAAAAAGCAAAGTGTGTTTGCTCAAAGCGGTTCTTTTAAAAGAAAACCAATCTAAAAATTTTATTTGATCAACAAAACAATAATTGTAGTACACAGCCTCAGTTTTCAAATGCTCTCAAGGCGACAAACTTCATGATAATTTCTTTGTAACAATAAAGTATGTTTTTAACTGTTTTTATTTTTGATTGCTGCCACAAAGCCTGTCCCACTTAAATTTCTCAGTATTTAGTTCAATTTTGTCAGTCTTTATTGATTGCAAGTCGATGTTGCTGTATTGAAGGGTGCGTGAATGGTTTCTGATATTGTAAATTGATTTTTGGAGGTCTACAGTTCCGGGAACTTTGCAGGGTATGGATAAGAGACAAATTTAAACGCCAGTTCGGTTAGCAACTTTCTAGCAAGCGATCTTATCGTAAATAGTTCGTTTTAGAATTCTTGTAAGCATGAAAAGATGTTAGCTTCTAACTTCGCCGATCGTTGCTGAAGGGACGTATTTTACGTTTGGTACTTTTTAAAAAAGAATATACTGTAATCAACAACACAATTTGCTGCCCTCTTTGTGGGTTTTGTGGTTGCTGGTATACGTTCAGTTCAAAGCTGAAACTTTTTCGACCATGATTTTAGAATCAGGAACCTTTTTAACACCTTCGGTTGGTACTTTTCTGTTTCTTGAAAGAGAACATATTGTTATTGAAATTATTGTTTACTGGTTTCATGGGTAGATGAATGGTTTTGGTTAAGCATAAATAGAAATTGGAGTTGATTGCTGGCAACGTTGAAACAGGCCACCAGAAATAAACAACAATGTCGTTCTGGTGGCAACAATAGTCGATTGATCAAAGTATTTCAAAATGCTATTGAATATAATTGACCACTGCTGTAGTACCCGAATTCATCGATGTGTTTCAAAATGCTACTCGGGCTGCCTCTTTCCGCAAAATGTTCTTACGACAAGCAAAAATAATACTGGTCTTTGTTTACAAGCTTGCTTTGTCCACCTCGCTCCATGTTTACTTTCATTTTCATTAAAGAGATATTCGCACCCAGGCTCCTTTGCGGGCACGAAATTTCAGACTTTAGTAGAAACCCGCATAAAGGAATCTAGTTAGTCCTAGGGCAGCCTGAATAGGTTATCAATTAAATGGCAGTTATTCTTAATTAGGTTCTTAATTAAATGGCAGTTATTCTTAATTCCAGTCTGCAAGGTTCTTAAATGTTCCTATATACGGTACACGCCTTGTACACATTAATGCTGTTTTTCAGCACGAGAATTCTGAAGAATTCTTTTGATTACTTCACGAGAACAGTTTTAAGTTAGAATTCTTTTTTAAAAATCACGCAGTCTTTTGTACCACTGAATAATTCTAGTCAGGACGTAAGAGTTCTTGAAAATTTTGAGGAATTCTGAACATATGAAACCCATCATGTAACAATCCCTTACAATTTCAGCCTCTGAAAGATTAAATTTCTGTCTCAAGGCTCTTATAAAAACATTTTCTTTTATGTGGCTTTCTATTGTACCTGAGAACCAGATTTATATTGCCATGTTGCCATGGCAACATAAATCTTATGTTGTCATGGCAACTTTATGTTGCCATGAGGTAGTCATAGTTGTTTGCTCCACATGGTATTGTACTAGTAGTAGGGTATAGTTTTTTGTAAGTAGTGTAATTAAGTAATATGTATTGTAATTGTTTAGATTTAATGTAAAAAAAACACAAAAAAACCACATTTGGCCTGGGCGATAAATATGTATCCACGTCACAGTGGTTGCATTGATCTGAAAAATTTGATTTTAGCGAACTTTTCTATCGTATCAATTACACACGTATTTTGTTGACAAGAAACCAAGAACTTGGGCCAGTAGTGCAAGTTTCTTAAAATCATCAGATGTTGATTGCTCAGAGTTTCTTAGGAGTCTCTTAAAGCTTCCGTAACAATCTTCATGTTCCCTCAAGAAAATTTCCAAACACTGTTTTTGATGCCCATCCAATGTTAACACATACAAGAAACAAGTAGAAATAAAGTAAAAATATGTTAAAGGACCTTATTTTATAAAAATAAATAGTCTCTTAAGTTATATTGTCCCAGTACTGGAGTTTCTTAATTCTTTTGCGATCTGAGAGTTGAGTTTCTTATAAAAAATACGTGTATTGCAGTGCGGATGCGTATCTTCCGATTAGGCCAAAGTTGATTTCCAGCTAAATAGCTCTTTAATCTTTTGCTTTCGAGGGTAGTGATATCCAGCGAATGATAGCTACGAAGTATGATCATGAAGGCCGGTCTCCATTTCAGTAGTTTTGGCCGGCGACATGCGTGTTTGCCTAGTCCACATGCTCTTTAGCAGCAGAGCATGCGCAGCAGATGAACGCGTTGGTCGCCGACCGAAACTGCTGCAAATGGGGGATGGTATTAACTATAATATGCTGCTTCGAAGATGAAACCACATGTAAGGATCTGTTAAAAGTGATAGCTTTGAGCTGTTAGAATAGAAGCTGTTAGAATAGAAGACAGGCATCCTCTTCTCTGTATAATTTGCATTCACCTTCGATTTGGCAATGTTAGTCGAAAAATCTTGCTAAGCGGAGATACGTCACGTGATCAAATGATTGAAACCAATGGGAGAGTGCCATCTGCCTTTCAACCTTAGGCCCTTTCACCTTCGGCCTTAAATGAATGACTTGTGGCCCTTGACGAAAATTTTGTAAACAAATTCAGAAGAGAGCTTCTGTACAAACATGTTTTTAATTAAAATAAACGATGTTATGAGAAGTAGGTATTGTTGTTTGCCCATGGGAGGATATTGAAATTAAGGATGCAAAGTGAATGAAATTCGTTTCAATTTAACTTGAATAAACTGAATCCATTTTAAAAGAGAAAACCGGTTGAGGTTTGCAGAGGCATTTCTGTTGCCTGGTTTGCTTTTGTTCGACCCGCTAATATATGTTTACTGATTGAATTTGAGGCACAGTTGAAGTCGAAATTGAGTTTGAAGAGCGAAGCCACATTTACAGATTATTTCATTCTTTCATTTATAATACAATGTGCTGTTTTGCCTTTCTTTGATTTGGCTTATTTTCTCTACTGTTTGATTGAACAGAATTCAACACAACTGAATAAGCAATTCGCTTTTTACGCCAGCAGCTGGCTCCTGTTTCCATGGATATTGTTTACTACTTTTTATTCATTTCAATAATATTCTTGCTTTTGGCCAAAAATCCAACAAATAGATTAATATTGTCTCAACTCAATTTATTTGCGCGGTTGAGAGGACTGGTAAAGAGTCTTTGTAAACAGCATCTGCCTGCCACGTTCTTGCTTTGTGTCATGTTATCGTTTATTTGTTATCGCAAGTCTCTTAGTCTTGTAATCAACTATCACATTAATGAGATTAATGCAGTTTTTCTTATCAAATCAAGTTGAATCAGTTACCAGAGACGTCCCCACTAGAAAGTTATTGGCAGTCCTCTCCTCAAGGGGAGGTACCCCTATAGGGGCTTAGTTTTCATGTGCGTGCCCGGGTTATGGGTCAGTTTGTGATATTTCGCCCGGGTTATGGGTCATTTTATGTGAACTTTGCCCAGGTTATGGGTCTGCTGTTCGAAGTTTTGTCGTAGTTATGGGTAAATATTAGCAATTTATAGCTATTGTTTGATATTATGACAAAATACTTTCGTGAAAATTAATTCAGCGTTACAATTGATACGAGGTACAGCCTTTTCACAATACTTGTGGAAATTTCCGCCCTACCTACAGGGTCATATTTCAAAATTTTGTCGTGGTTATGGGACTTATTTTTCAAATGTTGTCCTTGTTATAGGCCCTGAATCTGAATTCTCAAAGGCGCATACATACCAGACCCTGCATAGGAGTTGCTCTGATCGCTTCTCCTAAACACGCAACTTTTGGCACTTTCCTATTTCACACCGTCTGAGATAAGCTTTTGCCTGAGCAGAAATTATCGATTCATAGTGCAGCAGATGAAGAGCTAGAACCGTTCAACCACTACATTTAGACTTGATTACATGTCATAGTTTCGTTTTTTGCCTGAATTCATAACGTTAAAACTACGATTCCTTTCCCTGCACTTGTAGAAACTGATTAGATACATACTGAACCTTTTAGCTGTTCTACAAATCTCCCAAAACCAAAAATCTCCCAAATATTCCCTGATCTCCAGGACCGCCGAGACCCTTCGGAGGCCCAGGGACAAAACTGCGAAATGGGCCCCCCTGGGAGCGAAGCGAGCAGAAAAATGTTTTAGATTACGCCCTTTAGATTGGCTTAAAATGCAGGTCAGAGCATTTCCTGAAGTCAAAATGTTAACAATCTTCAATTATGAGGCCCTTTAGACCCTGAGGCCTGGTGGCAAATTGCCCCTCCTGCCCCCCCCCCTCTCGGTGGCCCTACTGATTTCAAAGTCAACCATAATGCATCTAATCTCATCTTTCCGATTGGATGGTTCAAATCTGATTTCATTTATCATGATACTCATGTTTCTCCAAAATTCTACTTTCTTTTTATCAACAATAAGCTGTCAGTTTTCGATATTACCATATCCCCTCAGCCTGGTTCTTAACTGTTAAGTTGAAGTTTATCTAATTCGATATCTGCTGATGAGGGCAAAGACAAAACACGATTTTACTTTGCGAAGGTTTACAAAGGTATACTTGCACTTTCGCCAGTTTAAGAACACTTTTGATGTCTATTTAAGGAGGCCTTTATAACCGGTATTGCTTGCTAAAAAATGGCGCCAACGAAGACCACAAAAGCATGCTTTTTGCAAAGGCCCCTTTAATGTATAAAGTTCCTTATTTGATTTACCAGATTCAGATTGGAGGTTTGGATTGAGCGGTTCGAAGTCAAAACAATTGAAATCGAATCTATTTTCCTGTCATGATTGTTGCTCGAATTTCGTTTTCTAAAGAAGGTCTATTTGTTATGGCTTCTCTACAGCTGCGCTTTTTGCAATTCCAACAAAGATCTGAATCGAACGATATCTTTAAACACTTTGAAGAATTTTCGAATGTGCACAATAGTGATATAGAAGCTCTAACGCCACTCAATGGAACCTCTCGTATGTATAAAGATATTGCTCGCTCGATCCAGACTCTTTCTTCAGAACAGCTAACAAGTCTATTGTTCCATTGCAGATGAATTGGAAATAAATGACTTAACAAGTGGCGGTGAATCTGACACTGATGATAAATCACCGTTGAAATTTGAAGAAAATGGAATCACTGAATCTGCTGATGAAGAAAAAGAGAAACCAGTTTTATCCATCAAAGCATCACCAAATACAACTACAACAACAACTAAACCAGAGCCAAATCTTTCACCCTCAAGAGATGAAAAACCAGTTGAAATCTCCAAGATTGAAACTCCACCAATTTCCCCCAAAATGTCAATGGCGTATTCCTACCAAAATACAAATTCAAGCACCCCTAGTAGCACAGCTAACCCATCTTTTGTCCAAACTTCCCACCCAAGACCCCTTTCCCCGACGATACCCCCACCAAACTCCGTGATGTCAGTGATGCACGAAAAGATGCATGGAATGCATCCACATTCACATGAGCCTCCAGCGAAAATGCCGCGCAGAGACATGCGACTGGATGAAGCAGCATTGCTACGTCATCAACAGATACGATACCTTGATCTGTTGTCTAGATTATTTCCAGAGCAAAAGAGAGGTGTGATTGAGCTCATTTTAAAAGGCTGTAATGGTGACATGGTACAGGCAATAGAATGTGTGCTACCAAGCCATGAAAGAGCCGTTGCACAAATGTCTGCGTTACCAGGACAAAGCTTTACATTACCTAACAATGATGATGCCAATCGATCAAGATATCCTTCTCATGGCAGTGAAAAATCAAATGTTCCAATGTCTGCTTTTATGCCATTCAATACCCCTCATCCAGCCCCACATCACCCTCCAAATCATGGTCAACATGGATACACAATGGTGCCTGTCCCACCCTGCCCACCTGGATGTACATGCCCAATGTCACAAAAATGTGCCTGCCCTGATTGCGTTTCCCCTTCATCAAGTAAAATGCCTCAGCTTTCAAAGAATGAAGTAAATGGGCCTAAAATCAGCATTCAAGATCATCGTCCACCGTCACCAATAGCAGCAACCTCCTTTTCAGAAAGTCATGTATCACCAAAGGAAGGCACAGGTAGGGCACTGACCAGGATTCTCTTTATGATTGTTGATCAAGTAAACTTGTTTTGCATTTCCAAAAACTTATCATTATTCTCTTATATATAGTTTTTCCGTTTGGATATATTGCCATCTACCGGGTGAGTCAAACAAATTTTACCTTTGTGGTGGGCTGCGGAATAAAAAGTGCAAAATAAAAAGGATAAAAAGGATAAAAAGGATAAAAAGTACCAAGTTGGCCTTTGACTGATAGATTAACATTTTAGTTTTGAAAATCAGCATCGTACTTTTTATTCCAGTCTGCCAAACGCGTTAACTCTTTTTGACTCACGTGATATTTTTCTTTTATGTTGCCTATTCTTTATCCCTTTTTTTCGTCTTAGTTGTCTTTATGTTCAGAAATTGCTAGTGATTGAGGAAGACCCTCGTTGAGAAATTCATCTCTGAATTTTTCTCTTTCAAATATTGTCTTTGTTACGCCTATGCCATAAGGTCATAAGGAGCTCCAGTCAATATGAACGATTTGAAGCCAACGACGAGTGCTGAAAGAGAAGAATTTTTTAACATTACAGACTTTTTCGCAAAACAAAATTAGAACCGTTAGCGTTTTATTCGTTGCATGCATTTTTTCTCATGAATCGAAACTGGTTTGGTTTTTCTTGCCATATGTTTCCGATCTTTATGACTGCAGTGAGGAGCAGGCAACCTCTCTGTATAGTTTCAAAAAAAACCATTTAGAAACAGACAGTTTTTCCTTTTGCTTTTACTGTAAATTTTGAACATTATTGTATGTAAGTTTTAGATATTGTAAATAAGGTTTTATAGTTTAATTATTAGCTTTCTTCCTTTTTATTATGTTGTAATTAATGTTTTTACCAGAGGCCCCCTTGAAAATCAACTTGTTGAAGGGCAACCCTCCTTAAAAGAATTAGATATGAAAATATGAAATAAATATATATTAGATAAATAATATACATAAAGCAAAGAACATGATCACAACTTTTGAGTTATATCATCAATATGATTGAAATGCGGTCGGTTATTTCACCGCATTATTTGCCGCGTTTTTCGAAAACGGCGGCATATTTTCCAAATCAGCCACGAGCCATTGTACTAAACTGATTATCTGTTTCTCGTAGGATCACGCCACTCAGTACACAGCAATGGACCTCATTCGCCGACCATGAAAAATGGACAACAACAACAGCAACACAGAATGGTTGCTTATGTGCCTGTTTCAGCACATGTCCCCATGCAGATGAATGAGCCAGTGAAAATTTGCGCCGGTTGTGGTGGCAAGATGAAGCTTGAAGATCAAAGGTGCCCTACATGTGAGCCAGCTGAACCAAAAGCTTGAACATGTGTCATTTTAAGATCAGCCATAGATCAAGGTGAAGTGCTTACCGTATTTCAAAGAGCGGATTTAAAGTGCCATAGTGAACACCAAGCAGACATTTTATTTCGTATATCTTGGATGGTGGAAACTGAAGGTTTGAGAATCGTTTTCTTATAGCATAAGTATTCGATGAAAAAGAACTGTAAGAATACGTAACATACGTATCAAAAGTAAGTATCGAGGATCAAATTACGAACGCCATGATTTTGAGAAGTAACTATCAATTTGGTAACCCTGCCCTCTGGCCCTGCCCACACAATAGGAATGAGCAGGCAGGGTTACCAAAACCTTACGTTATTTGCAATCATATTGTTTGGAAATCGAGCCAGCCTCGCCTTAAAAATTTGTACCACTATCGTTTTTTTGATCAGAGGATTCGTGGCTCATTTTATCCTGAAATTATTGTGGATATAATGTAGTGGCAGGGCCAGAGGATGCTATGAAGGGGGTAAATCCCCGACTTAAAGAGATTGGCAAAAGTTGTGATTGAAAGAAATAATAAGAATGTTTAGGTATACTAATATTCCCTCCAGACTGAAAATTTTGAACTTTTTCCCTAAATTTTTTGGTCTGGCTCCGCCGCTGTAGACGTGGAAGTTTAGAAACTGCAATTTCGTCCCCAGTGTCTTTATCATATAAGGAGGCAGACAAAAAGGTGAAGTTTGCTTTATCGTATTAGGAGGTAGCCGAAAGGTGCCAATATGACAAAGGCCCTAGGCACGAGGTTGGCTCGCATCGAGGCTGGCTAGAAATTGTAAATATATATATGCAGGATTTGAATAGTTGCAAGCTGCTGCTGAATTAGCTGACTTGTTAGTTGATGAGTTGATAAACTGGTGTATTGTTGTAGTTAATTGTATTTATCTATTGATGTAATAACGATGGAAATTGAAATTCTATGCTGCAATCAATAGAGGTCTAGCAAATTTTGTGAATTGTGATGAAATGGCAAAAATTTACAAAAATTAGAATTTCTATCTTCTAGTGAAATGCCATATTTCGCAGTTCTTTCGATGGAACGGCTTTCAGATGTATTTTACACAGAATTTCAATGTTCATCAAAATTTGATATAGTTACAGTCTTCCATCTTTATATCTATATTTTTCACCAACGCACCACGCTTCCACTTTCACACATTTATTCAAAAATGATTGCCTTGTTTTTGATGGCTTGTTTGGACAAACACAAACTTTCGTTTGATTGGGTTAATCATCATCAAAGACAAGAATTGATGAAGTGATTCTTGGAGGACTATTTTTGCATGAGTTGACAAAAGCTGAAGTCAACACCTTATCCCCAGGACCTTTTGGCTCAAAATTCGACAAAACAGGACCCATTGGGAGGGGAGAAGGGGGTAAGAATTGTTCTCGTTCTCGTTTCCTGGGGACCTTTGCCTTGACAAGAACACATCAAGAACACTTATGAACATACGGATAGCAAAGAGGGTCAAAGAAGTTTTCTGTCTGAATTCTGGAAAGAATTCTTTGGTGGGTTTTCTATATCCTTGGAGAAAAGTTGTGGAGAGATTCGAGTGCAAAACACAAGGAGGCTTAGCAAACTAAGGGCCTTTCTAACTCATGTCGTTATCAGAGTTTCTTGAAATAAAAATTTGGAGACAAATGATAAATAAAAACAAATTGAAGGCATTGAGTCCATATAAATATGTCTCTCATGACCAATATCAAATTCCTTGTAGTCATGAAACAAAAGATGTCATATCATCCCCACAGAACGTTAACAAAAGAAATTCCAGGGGATTAGGCAAGGATTAAGAAGTCTTTAGTCTCCACTACTAACGACTTTTAGCACTATTGTGCTATATCAAAGGGCCGTCAGCGTTTTGTCAGCAAAATTTCAAGACGGCGTTAACGCTCAAGTTTTTATATGGACTCAATTCCTTTAAAGGAATTAAGTCCATATAAATAGTTGAGCGTTAACGCTGTCCTGAATTTTTGCTGACAAACCGCTGACGGCCCTTTGTTATCGCACAATAGCGCTAAAGTCATTAGGAGTGGAGATCAAAGACTTCTTAATCCTTGCGTTATCCTGAAGAATTTCTTTGGTTTAATTTCAATAGGGATCAAGGGACGACTTTTGTTTCATGATTGAAAAGAAGTTGATATTGGTCATGAAAGCGCTGTTTATACGGACTCAATGCCTCTAAGGCTAACATCAAGATGTACCCACCATCAAATTTTGCTAGAATAGAAATATTGCCAACCTAATGATTTAGGAAACATTCAGTCATCAAATCTATTTTAACTTTTATTATTGTAAAGAAGCTTTTAAAATAATTATCTATTAACTCTTATATTTTTAACAGGAATTGACCTTTTAGCTGTTCTATAAAGAGCCTGGGTCGAGCGATATTTGTTAATACAATAGGCTCGATTGAATCGCAATGGAGCTTCTATGACAGTGCACATTCGAAAATTCATCAGAATTCGTAGAAAGAGCGTTCGATCCAAGTTCTATTTTAGAATAGCTAAAATGGTTTTTGGTGAATGCGCTAAGCTGGAGCTTTTTGCCTTGACCATGCTTCTTTGCGCTTCAAAGAATTTTTGATTGCTTTGAGTGGTCAATTTAGTTTGGGTCGCAAAGGATTGTGATCTAAATGACATCTTTAAAGCACAGCTATCTATTGTATCGTCTGTTTTCCCCATTTGCTGCATTAAAAATACAAATCAGTTCCTCGACAATGTATTTTCTTATGAGAAGTAAAAATTTGGGCCAGTGCTGAAAGTTTCTGAAAATTATCAGGTTTCAGTACTCAGAGCTACTTACGAGTTTCTTAAAACTTCCATAACAATCTTCATGTTCAGGACCTGTGCCCCCATGAAGATGTGAGACAAAGTTTTTTTAAGCTTGTTCAGTGTTTAGACAATATTCAAGTACCTTCCGAGTAATATGATACAGAAAGCAAGTGGAAGTATATAAAGTAATGTCAAGGATCTTCTTTTTTAAAGAAGTAGTTTCCACAGTTATGCATTCCCCAGTACAGGAGTTTCTTAAATTTTTGGCGAACTGAAAATTGACTTTATTATAAGCAGTTACTTATACGAGAAAATACGTGTAATTGATGTCATTCGTTGACCGAGGTCTGCGATAACGCAAAATCATTTATTAGAAAACATCTATTTTTTGGCTCTCACACACATTTTCACTTGATATCAAGTACAAGACCAAAATCAAATGCGAATTTCTTGGGCACCATGCCTCTACATAATGACGCCTGAAAAATTCCGAAAGAGACTTCCTTCTAAATTAGGCGTGGAAAAAGTCCAAGTTTCTTTAAAGATTGCTACTTAGATTTGAACTATGATAATGTAAACTTTAAAATGTGAAGTTTGAAATTTGAACTTCGAACTTTGAAATTTGAACTTTGAAATGTGAACTTTGAAGCTTCAATTGATGTTTTTATCTCATGCAAACGTGGGACGAAAGATACGAAATTAGCAGCAGAGGAAGAAATAGATGATAAACTAGTATCGTATTCATAAATAACAAACAACATTCAACAAACTTTTTAATGCATATGCATGTTTTGATTATCATATACCTTATATATTTCATTCACATCACATGAAATCAAATGAAAAGCTGCAGTCTTTCTCTCGCTCTTGTCTTTTGCTGTTTATCTGATAGCTTTTGGAACAACGCATCAACTGTGCTATAGCTTAGTCGAAAGCGTATCGGTTTTTTCAAACCAAGACTTTCACCGTTTGATGTTGAGGGTATCACCCATTTTAGCCAGCTTTGGATGCAATACTATGTCTGTTCATGTCAATGGGAACAGTGGCTTTTTCTGTGTTGTCTGTTGTTTCCTAGAATGCCTCAAAATAGGCATCATGAGTGCACCGCTATTTTCATACTGACCTTTGGGTATAGGAAATGTGGTTATTCTATTTCAAATAGTTGGCAACCAAAGATGATCTAAATTTATCATAGCTGGCAGTTGTCTTTTTTCGCTACAAATAACAACATAGTATGTTGATACTCGCTTTCAAACCCCGTAATTGCTACAATTACACACGCACTAATCAGTATTTCTAAAGCAATAACAAATCTATCTTCATCCTTTTACAAACATCACGTGCATCTAATCAAGAACAGGAACTTTTTCGCACCATCATCGTCATTAGAAATGTATAAATGTTATTTTGTGGCAAAATTGTATAATTTGGACTTGAAACATTAGCACACAATATCGAATTAAGGGCAACAAGGTGGAGATTTTGACCACACACGTCTCGAGAAATTCAGCTAACAATCGATTGAACGATGATATTGTAACTGAGGGGAAGAAAATTGAAGAGAAAAGAGACAATTGTTTTTTATTAGTCTTCATTTGTCTGATTATTCATGGCCACTTTGTGTCATTTATTTGTTTGTTTGTATCTAATACACGTGGGTGGGAGAAGTTGCAACTGTGTAATATAATATTGCAGAAGCAAAATATGTTGGGTTGGTACCAGACTGATGACCTAGAATCTTGTTTCCCTGCGGTCTTTGACTTGATGATGGCGCTTCGGTCAACAGAGACTCATAATACTACTCTGAAAAACCTGACCCTACTTAGGCCCAAACTCTGTGATTCTTTGGGTACCAATCAGTTTGCGAGATTCGTGAATTACGATGGCTACCGAAAAAATATGGTGGAATTTTCGATTCGATTGCATAAATGATAACATTCCCACGGAATTTGAGATTCAAAGCCGTGATTCCATCATTTCCCTTGATGAATGCAGAAAGTAGGGTCAGCTGTTTCATCATGAGTCCCCATTGAGCAATGTTTACCGTAGGTGTACAAGGGACTCATCGTCATGAGTCTATGTTGTTACGCCAAATTCATCCTTGAAGCATTTGTTCGCAAAGTTATAGCCTATAAACGATATGGTCCAATAGTCATAAAAATAAAGCTGAAAAAATAAGGCACAAATTTCATTTAAATTTGTAATCCGGCCAACCCGGTGAGACACATTTTCACATGGGCCTTAAAATCTTCAAATAATACGCTTACTTACACAAACTAAGAAAGAAACTAATGAAAGAACATTAATTTCTGTATCAAATCTAAATGTCTGGTTGAAAAAGCTCGCGAACAGGCAATTGCACTGAAGATGGCGGCAAGGAATTTTTTAAACAAGATGCACTGTGTTCTAATTACGAATCCTTAACAATTCTAAGAAAAATTTGATTAAGCATGCAGTGCCTCTTGGTAAAAAATTCCTTACCGCCATTTTAGCGCAATCATCTATCAGGAAAAACTATTAGAACAGCTTGCCCAAGTTTGAAGAAACAGACAATCTCAATTAGTCTTCACACTGTTAAATCATCTGTAGCTCATGAAAATCCGGTACGTAATTTGAGACCATACATTTTGGCGAACCGTGATACTAAACTTCTTCTGGTTTATCCGGTAACCGGTATATTGCGGAGCAGGGGCGGCGCCAGCTTTGAGAAAGTGGGGTGGACAAGAGGTAAAATTGATTGCCAGAAGGTTGACCTATTTTTTTTTTATATCGTTTTTGCTAAGAAATAAATACCGACCTGAGGAAAGTGGGGTGGACATGTCCACCCTAATCCACCCTGTGGCGCCGCCCTTGTTGCGGAGGATGTTATGGGTACTGGGAAGAAAAAATTCTACTGCCAACGAAACCAAAAATCTCTTCAAGCGGGACATATCTGAATTATGTAACGAAGGCAAACATGTTTTAGATGCGATTTCCTTTCGGATATCCTCGCGTGAATCATGTCTTGAAAATAAAATGCAACAATTAAAGCCAAAATCGTGCTTCTGTTGCAAGTTGAAGGTCGCTCACGAATGGGTTACGCATTTCCATGATAAAGCGATGTTTAGTTACCGTTTCTTATAAATAACATAAGACTGACATTTCGTGTCCTAGCGGTGTCTTATTTTCAATTGTTTCATTTTTGCTTCAATAATTATTGTTGCATTTTCCGACTAGGAAACAAAGCCAAGAGTATTTTCCTGTTGTAACACAGTTTAGAGTTGGGTTTAAGATAAATTTAGCTGATGAAAAGATGAGGCTATTTGAAATAAAATCGAATGATCTTTTGAGCAAGCACGAATCATTAACATGTGAGACTTACATGTGAGAAAAGATTCTCTTCGGCTGAATTTGCACCTTAACTGGGCCGTAGCAAGCAGCTGTTGCTTGGGGTGGGGCAATTGTTCTAACAACAATAGAAAACAATACAGCTAATTAATGCTCATGACATAGCACCATTGTTTTCAAAATGATTAAGGGCTTGCACCCCCTACCCCCTCGCTTTTCTAAAAAATTCTAAAAAATACTGTGATCAAGGGTAGTAGATTACCATGTCAGCAAGAAACTCACCCTTATTCACTCAATTGATTGACTTTGGGCCGAAAAAGTAAATCGCTCAACGAGTAATTGATAAGACGCAAAGATAATCCTTTGAACAGTTGCACCGCATACTTTCGAAGCAGCCGATTTCCAGGTCAAAATAAAGACGAAAAGATTTAGCAAGAACGGGTACAAATAAAAACAAAAAAAAAATGCTCGTCTATTCCGGCCGTCCATGCCAACCATATCGTTGAAATGATGTGTGACTGAAGATTTGAAACAAGCTGGTGAACAGACCTTTGGCTGGTCGTAAAGAGATTCTGAGTTGGGAATATTTCGAAAATTTGTAGTATTTTCGACGATGCACAACCCTGATAGAATATCTTATGCCAATCAATCGAAGCTTTCGTGTAAATGAATATCGCTCGGGCCAGACCCCTCTCCACAATATTTAAGAGGTCTATTGTCGGCAAAACTTGTTTGTTTCCAACAGAAGAATTAAAAAAGAACAAAGAAAGTTAGCGTATACAGCAAATACTAACAAAAAAATCTTTGATAAAAAAGAAAAACAAAATGCTAAATATACGATGCTCGCATCATACTCGTCTCACAATGCTACAAAATTTTTAATGTTACAAATTCTAGAATTACTGGATAATTACACCATAAATTGAAAGAGCTACTCTCAGGTCTCTAGTGGCTCCGGCAAGAAATTCAATTTCCTCCTTGAGGCTCTAGAACTCCACGGTACGAATCATGAAACGCCTAATAAATAACAACTATAAAGCTACTTTATTAGAATCTAGTGTAGAATAATTAAAGGCCAAATTTTGACATCAATCAAGAACAAACACCCTTTCTATGGCAAATATTCAAGCTTACCGGACGCAACTTTTTGCACGACCCCTTTTAAACTGTGCCAGTATAACCTAGGATCCGTAAAAAAGTGTAGCAACAAAACATCTCGTTCATACTGTTCCTTCTAGTCCATTGACACTTGCTCAACCTATCAACTGGAAAATTTGTACTGGAACAGTGTAAATGCTTTTGAGCCGTAACAACTTTGTAACAGATCAAAACTGTACTTGTATGGAGTAAATGTCGTCTAATATCGGTGAAGTTGGCTTCTGAATTTCACAACATAAGCTTTTCCGCTACTTTCGTATTTGCTATCAAAACTTTAAAAATTTCGCAAAAGCGTTTTGACTCTTTCATTTGACTGCTCTTTTGTAATTCTCTTTCCTTCTTCCCTTATTCAATGTAAACATCCCTGAAATTGACTGAAGTTCAATAGAAAACATTCCTAGTACCGTTATTTTTGCAAGAGAATCACGTGGCAGCAAGAGCACAATGTGTTAAACAATCTACCTTTTGGAAGGATGCATTTATTGTTATATAAATCTTACCAATTTATGAATCACTTTTTTCAAATTTAAGCATTCGACTGCTTACGATAAAGTTTTTAACAATTCCAGTCCATTAAACAGTGCTGCGTTGCTTCATCGATTTGCATACGTGTTCGGTGGTCTGTTTCAACCTGAAAGAGAGGTTATGGTGATAAAGAGGCTGAATTTGAATGACACTATGGATGGAATGTGAATCTGAACTTTGTGCAACACTTCTAAATCAAGCAATTTTAGCAACAGCTTCTGAGCAATGTCATCCACAACTTTAGATTGGCATGACTGATTGACTCCAATTATAAATTCTCCCAGCTAGAAACAATTTATGATTCATAGAAATCTATTCAGAATTTATCATCATGCACCCAGCGAATAGCTGAAGCATTTTTCATTTTTTCGGTCATTGGTGTTTTCAGCCAATGATTTGATAAGATCCTGTGTGTTATGACATAAATTGTATTTATGTATTTTCATACCTAATATGAGTTTCAAAAAACCATGATAAAAACACACCTACACTCTCTTAACTCACTGAGTTCTCGCTGAGGAGGCTGCCGAAGGGCAGTGAAAATTCTGAGAAATGTAAAGAGAGTGTAAGTGTCTTTTTTTATCATGGTTTTTGAAACTCATAGTATGTACGAAACTGCCTAAATACAATTCATTTTTCATTCGATAAATCATTATCAGCTCCCATGCAATACCATGTAATATCTAAACAAGAATTCGAAAAGTTAATAAAACTCTTTATTCGGCACATCAAGGACATCTTCCAGGAAAAAATGTTCCTGAGGCTTTATGAACAGTTAAGGTGACAGATGAAGCAACCGTACTGGCTTTATGCATGTCATGTAAAAATACTGAGATGAGTCGTGAAATATCATTTATAACAAAAAGCAAATGTAAAAAGAAACGGCCTATCCCATGAACCGTCTGTCTCAACCTTCCTCTGTCTTTTTAGGTGTCCCGTCAGCATTTGGTCTCCAAGCTTCTCCTCTCTCATTATATCGTTTTATTAAGTCTCTTTCCGCTCTAGCTTTTGAGAGAACCTCTTCATTTTGTAACAAGGGCCATCCAGAATTTTCTCATGATTCGTATATAAAACTACATCTCATAAGTTCTCACATAACCATGAATATAATTCTGATGAACTTACGTATGTGTTGGAATTCCATAGTCGCAAAGATTTGACAGGACGAAGATTTGACGCAAGGCATATTCATACTGAAAAACAACAATTATCATCGTTTAAAATATTATTTGTTCCTGAGAAAATGATGAAGAAAACAGGCAAAATGCCAGTGGAATGATTTTTTCCATTTTCGGAATTTGGGAGTCAATCCAACTCGAATTCCGAGTCTGCCAAGTCTACCAAGTCTACCGTTTTCAGAATTGGTACCAATCAAACACACCCTAACTTTCGTAAATAAAGAATCGTCCTAAACGCTCGCTTGTTTTTCGCCTAAGTCTACCGAAAGTAAATTTCAACTTGAATTCAAGTACTCAGGAATGGCAACTTCAGCAATCACCTATTTAGTAAACCAATTCAACTGATCAGTGAGAAAAGTTCAAATATCAGGTAAAAAGATCCGATTTTTCTACAAATATAATCGAAATATTTGGCACCTAATATAATCGGTATGAAGTGGGCGAAATGTTTTAGTATTTTACATGGGATTAACTGCCTGTGCAAGGAGCTGACACAGTAGAATATTCATCAAAGCCTGCACAGGAAGGAAGATTCTCTTGTATTTGTGGTTGCTTTTATTTCAGAAACTTTCTTTTCTAAAAATGTCGATTTGAAGGAAAACTCCAGGCTGGTTGGTTCTTTTCACGGGGATCCTACTTTCAACATTTACGGATTTCGGGTGGGTCAAAAAAGTGGATGAATATACTTTCGGACATCATCGATCGATTTCAATGAAGCTTAAGCTACATCTTTCTAAACTTGAAAGGTAAACTGAAATGTGAAAATTTGACTGTTTTAACATGATTTCTTTATCATTTTTTACTCGCACGAGCTGTGTCGCTTCTCAGTCTTAGTTTAGAGCAATGAACATCAATAGGGAAACTGAGACTAAAATGGGAGATGATCTAAAATGGGAGAGTAATGCTAAATGTAAACAGAAGATCTCTAGAGCTATCGGACGTTTGAAGTATGCAAAACACTGTATGCAAGAGGATGCATTAAGGAATATGTACCTTAGAGTATTGTTCAGCCATATTTAACTTATTGTTGCTCTGTGTGGGGATGCTGCGGGGCAACTAAACTTGAAAAAGTTGCTGAAATTACTGAACAGAGATGCGAGTTTCGAAGGTAAATTTCTCGCTACTATACAAACCTCTTGGAAGTTGAAACAGTGCTTCTTAAAATGATCCACAGCTTCTTCGTAACATTTTCGGTCCTTGAGTTTTGCTGGTGTTGACAAAACTTCAAATTTCTTCTTATCTTCTTCCACCAATTTTCCGACGATGGCCTTGACTGTCACTCGAATTAATGATCTTATCTGTGGAAGAACAAGACTAGATTACCTATTGTCGAAATGGTCTATTCCAGAATCAAATTGTCATTACAAAAATCATAACAACGAGCAGTAAACACACCAGATAATAAGATCAAAGGTTAGACTTACACTCTCTTCTTTTTCTATCTTTGCTTTAATCTGGCGATACTCAGCTTTCGTTTTAGCAAGTTCTAACGACTTGTACAGTATCATGAGAGGAACATCTGGTGCAGGAACCGCATCTGTCTGCAAATAGGAAGGGAAAACGTGACAAATAAGTCATATTTTACAACTCTTCAAACTGTGATAACACAAAGAAACAACGGAAGGCTACATAAGAACGAAATATTGGCTTTAAAGTATAACCATGCTATTGCTTCATCAAATGTCGCTATCAACCCCAAGAGAAAGTCTCAAAACATCAAATTTATGGCCAGTATATACTGCAGGAACTTTGTGGCATTCATACCATTTTTGCGCCATCAATCTACATTATCTGAGGAATAAACAACTGCCTTTCATCTTTGCCCAAAATTAGTAAATTCAAACACAACTTACGATTGGTTTTGTATGTGTTTGTTGTGTTGTTCCATTGGGTTTCTTCCCTCCTTGGAAAGTTGCAACTGGCTCATTTTGCATGCTCTGAGGAGAGAAAGAAACACGGAAGATCATCTAATGTTTCAAACATTTCTTCATAATCAAGTCAATCTTAACAGTAGCCTCATATCAACTATATTCTAGATCAACTATTGAATCTGCCAAACAGCAACTTTGATACTTCTACAGACGGCTAAACTCGTTATTTACAATAAAGTCAAAAATAAGAGATTTACCATGTCACCATACTCCATCACATGACTTGTGTTTGTTTCCTTTCTGACAGTTTCAAATTGTTTTTGTAAAGATTCAACCGTTAGATCTTCCTGTAAAGTACAATGGAGACAGAAGATTACAGTGGAAATAACAGAGACACAAATCGCAAAAAAAGGTTTAGATTGTCAAACCGCTTGGACATGCATTTAAAGAGTACTTATAAGTAGTTAGATAGTTTCTTACAACAGGTCAATGATTTCCGTTTGTTCTTTACGTCTAAGTAAGATTTTACTTCTCATTTAGACTTTCTGCATAGCTATGAGTTCTCATCTTCCCAGAATCTCTTTGCTGCTATACCACGCAATGCTAATAGTCCTCACAGAAACGTAACGCCGAATTTGCAGCCTTTTACAAACAGAGCTCAGTCTTTGACGATCAGCACAACAGAACGTTGTTTTGATGTCCCTACACTATAAAAAATCAATCGAAAATATTGCTCATAGTTTTACCAAAAACTTCTTGAATGAAGACAAAGGCAATTTGAAGTATATAGGTATGAGCAGCTATTCATACTTTGTCAGAATCCTCCATCCATTTAACACTGTAAACATCTCCTAAATATGTTCTTCTTTTCTTATCCCAATAACAAGCATATGAAGATTCCCTTGCATTGGCAGCAGTTGTTGCGAATACTGCAATCAAGAAAATGATAATAAAATGATGTCATTTTATGAAAATCTCTCTTCTTAAAGAATGAGTCCGTAGTTAGTATGACTGATGAACTTGCAAGAACATAGCGACACAGAGACAAGATGTCAACAAGTTTGTGGAACTGACATCCGTTGGAAAGATCAGTTGTGAAACAAAAGGAAGAATTTGCGTCATTACATGAGAAGTTTCCTTTGTAGCATTAATCATAACAACCACTGACTTGTTCTTTTAAGTTAGTGAAAATATCTTTTTACTTTATTCGAAAACCTGCTTGAAACAGACTACAATGACTTTAAAGACTATAACGAACCTTTGATATTTTTTGGTAAAGTTTGATCAAACATTGATCCAGATTCACAAGCTTCCACATAAAACACCATCTGAAATAAATAAACACTTTTTAGAATCAAAACTACTCACATTCCTGTAGAGAAGAATTCAAGGACTCAATGCCTTTGTACTTCACATGGGTTTCATCTCTTTACGCGACTTTGATTTTCAAAACAATATTAACAAGAAAGTTGTTTAATCTACCACTAACCACTGGATTCTATGCAAACAAGGGAAGCATTGGTTTGAACACATAAGCCTTTGACTTGCATTTATTTTAATTTTGGTAACTATTTGTTTCAATTGGGCTGTATGTGACGACCGTACTGTGTCGGGACTTACAGCCTTTTATGTGATGCCTATTCAATGCTGCAATTCTATCAAAGTACAGTATATGGTAGATTTGAAATTACAAATTTATGAATTTAATTGCAAGTATCACAACGAACAGTTTCATTTTAACACTCAAGATGACATGATAAAAAGACTTAGCAAGTTTTAATTGTTCGATGAATCCAAATAATAGTAGCAATGACAAATCCATGTGTTAAAGACAAATCCAAAGATAAATTACGACAAGATCAACAAGTAAATAATTACCAGAACAAATGTATGAAGAAATTAAGTACTGAAACTCTAGGGGGTGCTTGACTTTCAATTGTTCGGGGGTGTCAAATCCAAGAAATCATTTTTCACCTGGCCTTAATATTTTTCCTTAGACACTGACTGCCAAGCAAATATTGGCAACAATACTCTATACGTTGCAAATTCATTTAAAAACAATAAAATAAGTTTTTGAAAACCAGCTTTAGAGAAATTGCCTTCTTTTTACAAAATGCGTTAGAAAAAGGAAACGAAAACAATATCCGGGAAGGAGCGCAAATCCTGTCAGTAAAATATACTAAGTACATCCTTGGTATTGATTGAAACAAGCACAAACCTGTTTATACTGATTCTTTTCGTGCATATTCAGAATAGCGTGGTGAAGAGCTCCATGTTTCAGCTGTTAAAATCAAAACAGAAATGGGTCATGCAAAATGTAAATAAGAAAAGCAATGAATTAACTGAACTCAACACACCTCATTAAAACTATTCTGTACCTACAAGCAAACTGGGAGAAATGGCTTGGAAAAATAGAGAATTGGCTTGGAAAGATGTGCAAATCAAAGCACTCTGAGTGTCAGAAACTAAAGTGTAATGACATCTTAGGCCTGTGTGTGGTGCTCTTACGCTCAGGTACAGTAATGAGGTAGTCAGGTTTATCATATACAAGCACAAAGGGCTAAATTTCAGAAGAAAAAAGCATCACAGACTAAGATTGTAACCGAGGGGCAAATCACTGCTTAAAATCTCGTACGCTCTCAAAAAGAATCACACTTTAATCACAAATTAATCACGTTAATCACACAAAAATCACATTAATCACCAAAATTACCAGTCATATCAATCACAAATTTTGAATGTTTAACCAAGTTTATGTGTTTACTTTTATAAGAAGTGAAAAGATTAGATTGTCCCTGTCACCATTTTCCGAATTAATGTGAACACACTATTAGATATGCAAAACAGAAGCGCCAAAGCATGAACAACACAAAAGTGCAAGATTCTGGATCCCCTGTGATGGAGGAAAAAGGAAAGCCTCGTTCTTGCGTTACAAGCAACTCTGCCAAATCAAATTGGCATGGTAGTCTCTGGCTTCATTTATGGTGAAGAGTTTACTGTCATATTTCATTATTTGGTTTATCAATCTTGCTCTGTCTTGCCTTATTCATACAATTGTTATAGTACAGGAGCTCATTTGAGAACATTTTGAAATGTGTGATTTATTCTAGAATAATCACAAATTAATCACTTAAATCACAATAAAATCAAATTAATCACAAAATAATCACTTGTGATTATTAATCTCGTACGCCATTTTCAGGAGTGATTTGCCCCTCGATTGTAACTTGGTTTATTTACCTCACCATGTGGGAAAGCAATGAGTCCAGGAGCTCCATGATCAGCAAAATTCACAAAGACATAATCATCTGGACCACTACAATAGCAAGAAGAATTTGGTCAGTTGCCGGTCAACTACACATTTTCAATATGGTCAAATCAGGATTTAGCCGACAGTGAGACTGAGCAGAGCAAATAAAAACAGAAGATATTCAATGGTTCTGGGATTTAGCAAAACCCATACCATGCCACATACAGTAAATACACTTTCTATTATCTTATAAATTGTTTATATCAATATTTTCATCAATTCTTTTGTTATCACTGCAAGATTTCTATAATATTTCCTAACCTTGCAATAACTTTTCCACTTCCAATTCCCTCCATCGCAGCTTTGTTTCCTTGAAGGATGTTCAAGAAATTCTGTGGTGTAACATCCTAATGACAACGAGAAACAAAGGTCAGATAAGTTCACTAACTTAAAAAAGAGTATTCAAGTCACTTTTCCCATGTCAGTCAAACAATAAATGAGGCATAATATATTTTGCCAACTGCCTCGAGTTTATTCCGAGCTTCTCAACATTCTTACATTGTAAAACATTATTTCTAAAATTTCCTAGCTTCCCACAGAGCATTTCCTTTGGTTTCCAATCTTTTTGCATAAGAATTGTCTGTTGTCCCATCCTATAGTGGGAAACAATAAGGCAGCTGCATTAAAAGTTCTTCTTACTGTATTTTCTTCTGACAAAATTGAATGACTGATGCATCTATTATGATTACTGTTGTCAAGTTAGAACCAAATTTTCTACAAATATTTTTCAATGAAGAAAGCCTTTCATTAACATGTTTTTTGGCATTACTATGATGGTATCAACTTGTGACCAATTTTCACATATTTCCTGCCACAATACATGTACCGAGGGAGGAAAAATAACATGTTCAGGGCATGGGTACGTGCCACCCATATGGGCCAGTTTTTGGGCCCAAAATTCTCTAAACAAGGGTCCTTTTTCAGCAGATTTTACTTAAAAATGGGTGGTCTTGGCTCAAATTTGCCAAAAATCATTAGAAATACTGTAGGTAGTTTTCCATCAAAATTCATCATATAAAAATGGGCGTGAAGGCAAGTTTTGGTAATAAGGAGAAGCTTGCTTTCTGAAAACCAGGCGGGAGACCCTTGTTCATCTATAAGTCATGTATCCCCCTGGGATACACAAAGTCATTTTAAGAGATTATAACTGAGTACATGGCAGCATTAGGAAGATTATGCTTACATGTTTTGTGTAATCCTTGGGTACTCCTTTATAGACATCTGGTCCATTTGGCTAAATGAAATCAAAGAACTGTAAATATACATATTAAGTTGATTATTTTCCAAAACAAAAGGTTTCACCTCTACCAGTGACCAACGATGTTCAATATTACTTTTTTGATAGAATACCTTTGTCAAAATATCAGTAGGGAAAGGCTTCTGAGAAGTATATAATTTGTGAATCCAACCTTTGTGCTTCATGGCTATATTAAATATATACTGCAACTATTCTGATATCTTAGCTTATAAATGGTTGCAAATCTTCTACTGACAAACATGGTACTTGCCTTGTTGATGATAATTCCTTTTGTTGGGTTTCTGTAAAACATCAGATAACATACAGCAAGGCAAAATTATTCATTCCTCTTCAAAGACTACTTCAAATTAAACTTCTTGCTGGTGTTGAAAAGCATCCCAGAAGGTCTTTCTTCAAGTTCATGTTAAGATGGTCGATTTCCAGTTTTTGGTAAAGGCAATGTCACACAGATGCTTCATTCTTTCAAAATTAAGGTTTATCATTGTCAAGAAAAACAAACATTTGTATCTCTTACAAGTTCTTTGACATACTTAATGGTGGATTATTAATTGCTACTTCTAGGTGGCTTGCTAGGGTGAAACCACCAAACAAACAGCAGGAAACAATGGTGCTGCGTAAACACATACATGGGTAAAACAACGGTGCTTACAGACTTCTTTACAATGATGGGTGTATTATTCTTTAAAACTCTCACATACACCTTTGGGAAAATCCTTTTGTTCTTAAGAAAAAATCTGCAACGAATCATTAAAAAATCCTATTGTTTGAAAAATCTTGAACATGCCTTATCAGAAAAATGGTTACGCCTCAGGTTACAATTTAGCAACAGTCCCTTTAAGAATCCCTAAGAAATCTTGTCAGCTATTGTGTCTAAGGCCTCACACTGTACGCAGTTAGTAATCAAACTCACTCATAGTTCTCAGCCAAGTCATCGTACATCATCACAACAATGTTCTCATCTGGAACTCCATGCTTATGCAAAATTTGATATGCATGGCAAACATCAGCCTGAAAAATGAAATAACAACAATATTTAGCGATGAAATAACATGTAAATGGATGTATTCATTTCCAAAGAATGCAAGTAAGACAGAATATTGTACAGTATCCATTAGTTTTTAATCGTTTGTGCAGTTTCTTGTTGTGTGTAGGTAGATTAATTTGCTTGTCTTTATATATTGGCCATGGGGTAAGTCATTGTCTTTGGCTCCACATGGTGTCCTCCCTGTAGTGCTGTAATATAGTGTAAACTACTGTATGTACAGTATGTATTCAGCCTTCCATACTGGCCCATAACAACACCTAACCCATGTCTGAAAGTTTGCAAAATTGGACACCAAAGTGAAAATTGACCAAAAAACGTGTGCACCTGTTTCTTCGTGATTGTTGCACCTAGTGAGGATTACCTTCACTATTACCCTACCAGTAAACCCATTATTCCGCAGAAGAAAGTGTCTACAAACAAAGAGCATAAAATTGCCAGGGGCCTCCAAAGTAATTATTTCTAATTATTTTAATCCTTTCTTCTGATAAAGTGTGAAAGGTGTTTCAAAAAAAGACAGCATAAATCAAGTTCCATAAATCTGAAACTCACAATGACAAGTTTTTTCTCACTATTTTGTAGGTCATTTTTTTCTTTTGAACGATGGGTTTACTCACATGGCCACCAAGAGATTTTGGAGGCCCAGGGGCAAAACTGCAAAGCAAGGCCACCCTTGTGAGCGAAGTGAGCAGAAAATCTTTTTGGTCAAGCCCTTTAGATTGGCATAAAATGCATTTCAGAACATTTCCTGCAGTTAAAATGTTAAAAAAGGCCCAAAGGCAAATTGCCCGTCCTGCCTCCCCCTCTCAGCAACCCTGTCTACTCTAAGGCTACTTCACTATTTGTACATCATACATTTCTTTACTAGAAACATCGTTTGGAAAACACAGCTTGATGAGAAAGCTTAGGGCAAGTACAACGACAATGAAATATGAGCAAATGAACATGTTTTTTGTTGTTGTACTCTCCCTAGGATTCCTTTACTTCTTCTCAGTAAACGTTCTTTACCCTATTTATGTATCAGAACTGCTAGTGTCCTGGGTAGAAATTGCCACACCAGAGGTTTACGCTACGCCAGCTGTTTCTTTACATTTGGCCTATTGCTCTACCATTATTTTTTAAATTCTGCTCCATGCAACATATGTTTTCCAGGATGGCTAGTCGCGCACCAGATTTCCTTGGTGTACATTAAGATTTACAATATTGACAAACCTGACATGCAAAAAATTAACGAATGCGCATCAAAACTTTTGACTGCGCACAGCACTTAAGTAAAAGGAAACTATTTGGTGTGCATGACAATCTTCCAAACTGGCATCTAACTGTGAGGATTGATACTTTGAAATCAAACTGTTATCTGAGAGACAAAGAAGCTATCAATCTGCTATTGTTTCAACTCTAAATGCACATTATCAAAAAAGAAAATAAAAACTGCAGCATCATCATTTACTTTCAGTTGGCCTGCTGTTACTCCTCCTTCAAATAATTTACAAAATGTGTCTCATGACTCTACATTGCATCATCTTTGGTCGATTGTTTTAATCCAAAGAGAATCCTTGTTTCAACAAAGAATAAACTCGTGACTGTCTTTTGTTGGCTTTTCTCTTTGCCCATCTGCCTTGAATCCCTTGCACCAGTGCACCAAACAAGACAACAAAGTCAACTGCCTTTCTACTGTATTTTTTCCGAACAATTTTTGATTTATACATTCATCTGTTTGTCGGCTGTTTTTCAAGGTCAATTTATTCGACACACACCGTGTTGGAAAATATTGGCTGCGGTTTGTTTCACCTATTTCAAGTCATGTGACCATCCTTTGGGACGCTTTTTGGTGTACTTTTTGCATGTTCATGACAAGTTTTCATGACACGAAATATCATTCAAAAGAAAAGATATTTTGCCATGAGATTGACCACTTGACTTGAAGTGGTGTAATGATTGCTGTTCAGCGAATTTATTACCTGGTGTCTGTAATTATACCATCCACTTGAACCTGCAACAAGCAATGCCCAGATCTTCCCATCAACTTCATATTGCTGTAGAATAAAGATGCAAACAACGAAAGCCAAACAGAGCTTCATCTTGTCTTCTTTTCTTGTTCCAGGCAACTTCCAGGCAGAGACGGGATTTCGATTTCACTTTGCCTGTCTTAATGTCCTTCCTTTCACTCAGCTTCCCACAGCTAGCATCTGTTTGTTCATCATGCGCAATCATTCAATGTGGGCAATGGTAGGTCATGTGATCGAATCAAATGATCAGATTGCATATCTATCCAATCAAGTGAACGAATCACAAGGAAATCATCCATTAATAATAATAATAATCTACAAAGAGTGCTAGGCACCGGGTAGTGTTCAGCCAATACAAGTTTTCTTTTGATTTGGTTTTCTTTTCCTTCAATTCTTTGTCAATGATTTCCAATAAGTTCTATCAAGAGCTAGTACTTTTGCGTTCTCCCATGTAATGTTCAATTTTGCCAGTTGTTCTTCGGCACATTTCAGCAAGGTGGTTTTATGTCGACCTCTGGGCATCTTTACCGTTCGTTCTGCTTCTTCTAGTGCTATCCTTGCGGCTGTGTTTGCTGGCATTCGCAGTAAGTGACCAATCCATCTGATTCTTGCTGTTTCAATTGTTTTGCTCCATTCTACAGGGCCTCCGACGACGGGGGGCCGGGGGGGGGCCATGGCCCCTCCACTTTTTTGCAAACAATGCAATGCCGAAATTTCTCGATAATCGTTTTAATTCTCTTTAAAGCCCTATACTCATTTAAATTCAAGTAAATTTCCTAGCATCCATTCGATTCAATCCCTGTTCTGTTGATAAGGGAAATTTCATGTCGGAAACTAATAAGGTCATAATTTCACTATTGTACATAATCACAGCCGATTTTCAGTAATATCAATGTTACATCTTTTAAATCACTATGAATATATAAGAAATCTAAAGCTATAGAAACTGCTCCAGAAAGCAGATAGTCAATGCAGAATGCAAAGACCTTGTATCTCTTGGGCACAAATCTAGTAGGCAAGTAAGCCAAGTGCTGCTTGCCAGCCAAAGAAAATGCTACTTTCTAAAAACTATACACTTTCTTGGTAGGGTATCTTGCAAATATTTACTTCTCAATTCTGCCAGCTTTAATTCAAAATGGGGATTTTTCAATGAGGTGTAAAGCGTAGTATGAAAATTCTTTCAAGGGCTGCAACCCCCAGACCCCTACGTTAGGACCCCTACTTCAGGACTTTACCCGCGCTTCACGCTCGCACACCTCAGTCACTTTTCCCTCTAGATCTGTCCCTGGGAGGGCAGCTTATCACATTGGGCTATGGTATATTTTCATACCAAATTTTGGCCCCTCCACTTTTCAGGTTTCGTCAGTCAGAGGCCTTGTTCTATGTAATTTATGCTGGTTTTGAGCTGGTCATTCGATATTTTCCTAGTCCACTTTATGTTGAGAAGTTGTCTTAGCAGTCTTCCTTGATATGCATTTGTTTGTCTTTTTATTGTTTCATTTATTGTTTCATTCATTTATTGTTTCATCCATCAATCAATCACAAATCATCGATCCATAAAACAGCAGCAACAACAACAAGGCAAGAATTCACAGGGAAACGAGGCAGTTGCTCTTTTCGCGCGTTGCCAAATGAAAATGGTGGGCGAGAAAGACAAATTCTGTTTGTATTGGTGATCAATTAATGACAATGATATGATGCCAAAGAAAGTCATTTGTAGTGCAGTAAGACTTTGTAAGTCTCCTATGTCACATTCCTGTTTTGTAAAAATTGTGGTTTCATGCATTTTGGGAAGCTCAGCTAGCTTTCATGCTGAAACTCTCAAGTCAAGGGGAAGGCCTAATAAGTGTGCGTCTTTCCCGTCCCGTTCGGTTGAAAAGAAGTATAAAAGAATGGACATAGAAACACTCTTGGACTGTAGGGCTGTAAGCTAATTGTACGCAGGATTTTAATGCATATTTTATGATAACTGGGTGTGTCAGAGGGGAGGGAGATGTCCGTATTTGGCAGGCATCTTGGGCAGTGCACTGTGGGTGGTTTCAGTTCAGTTTCATGTTTTAAATTCCTCTACATACAATTTATTCATATTAACTATACAAACTAGCAACTAATATATACCTACAATGCAATATTACACCACACAAAATTAATACCTATTTAACACTTAAAATTAATACAACATATGTTTTGGGGGTCTGTTGTGGTTTCGGGGGTCTATGGCTTGGTCTTGGCTGAAATCCTGAGTTGGATGCTAGTTGTGGCATCTGATCCGGGAGCTGGGCTGGGGATCAGGTTATGGGTCTTGGTTGGATGAGTATTCTCTTGTGAGTTGTTGGGGATGGATGGCTCCTTTTGGTGGTACACCTGAGTACATATTATTTATTGCATTCTATTTCGATTGAATTTACCTTTTTGTTGTGTCCCCAGTTAGCTTTTAAGCTAAATATTTTGACCCATTGATAAAGTTTTTGATTGATTGATTGATTGATTGATTGGTTGATTGATTGATTGATTGAGTCAAAGACATACTGGGGCTTCTGGCCAAAAATAATCTAGGCATGAGAGCTCCTTCTTTCTTTTTCCTGTCTTTTAAAGTTTATTTATTCTTATTTTTGTATAGTATGGTATGTTGTATTTAGTTGTAATGTTATTTTGTAATAGTGTTTTACTTCAATATTGTTATCCAGGTTAGAAAGCTTACATTCACTTGCAACTATGAAATTGTGTCAAACTCGCTACCCGCAGCTACAATACAAGGTTCTCGCATGCGAGAACAAAAGACTATTGTTAATTTTGTTTGTATCTCTCGCAGCTTTTTGAAGTCTACCACAGCTCGCATCTTCAAATTTTTGTCACTTGCTACCATGCATACTGTAGGCCAAATCACGCATGTTTTCCAACCCGGATTGTCATATTTTTATACTAGTAGCAGTCGTAATTATGTAATTATGTCAAGTTTTTTCTGTATCCACATTAGTGTATTTCCTTTAGTATTGTAGGTCACCTTTTGAATTATTAGTTGTATAGTAATCGTTGACCTGACTGCAGAGAATGGCAGCTGCACACACAAGATTTTGTACAAATTATCAATGTTGGTCTTCTTCACGCACAATGGCAAGATCTTGCTTGTCAAGAACTGTCATACTCTACAGACTTAATTGTTGAATCATATTTAAGATTGATTGATGCATAATTGAAACTAAAACTGAACTGCTTGTTTTCCAATTTGAACTTAAGTTTCCCAGTTTCTGCAGCTGAAAATGATGTACAGTATTAAAACAAGCAGTCTTTGCTTTTTGTATTGTTCTGTTGACTACTGCACAGTTGATATTTTAAATTGGTCTGCTCAAATTATTGATGAAATTGGAAAAAATATTATGATAAGCTTCTTTCTTGCAGGATTCAAATGGAGACTTGATGTGAAAAAAGATGATCAGCACAAGAGTGGAGAAATTTGAACCATTTGGAAGAAGCTACATCAATCTTCATCCTTCTGCTGATGTCACAGTCAAAGAAATAAGGGTGAGATTAATTTTTTGAACAGCCATGTCAGAATCTTTGCTACTATCTTCATTAAACTAAACATAATTGGATGTGATCAAAAATATTTTCTGTCAGAAAGATTGAAGAGAAGCGTTTTACTTGTCCAAAATGTTTGGCCCAGAAAAATAATTTTTTCCGAGATTTCTGTGTGAAAAAGCATCATGCTAAATCCATTTCAGCAATTATGCCATGGAATGGTCATTCCTGATGAGAATTTGTAATTGAGACTCATGATGAATAAATTACAATTTGTGAAATTTGAAAGTTTTTATTAACTCTTCTCTAACACCATCCAGTATAGGTTTAAATCTAGTATAGATTTCATATACATAATTTCCTAAATTTCTTTGAGAAATCCAAAAATTTGTGAAAAAAATCAGACAATGTTGTGTCCAAAAATATCATGTTTGAAATGTATTTTGTTGGCATTTATAATTCAAAATATGAAAAGTAACATATATTTTAATTTACAGCTTTATACCACATGACATACCTGTTAAGAAAGTTATATATTTGTTAGATCACTGATTAAGTGTAAGTCACTGTCTTATTTACAGAAAGAAGTTTTGATTCTGAAGCCAGATACAAAGAGCAATGATATTTTGCATGAGGTAACCTACCAAACATTGATCTATTTCATTGTTGTTACACCACAAGTTTACTTTTATGTACTATTTTAGTGTAATTCAAATTCCCTGCAGATCCTTTTAAAATGAATGGTAAGTTCCTTCTGCTTCCAACAAGACCTTGTGACATATAATTTTAATTCATATATTGTAACAGTAAGAAAGCCATGATGATACTCATTTTTTCCCTCAAACCAGTATCATCTTCGCTGTTTTACTGTTACAATTTATTCTGAAACTGACTTTTCTTGCCAATTCATATATATTTGGAGAAAATCAAATTTTATTTGAAATAAGAAAAGCCCAAGCTCCTACCCAATGTACAGTAACTTAAAGAATACCTAGCCTGTCCTTTCATCTTGTTTGATTCTATTGTGTTGAGCACTGATTACCTCTGTGCCTGATAAGAGAGGTGAAAATCAAGAGTTTCATACTGTATCTTTACCCCTTCGAAAAGTTTTGCAGAAAGTTTTCAGCCATAAATCTGCAGCCCCAGAATGAATATATTTTTCTATTTCTGAATTTTTATTAACTGCAAGCAAGATATATGATATAACTGATTGACCAAGCCTTTCATCGAATTTCAGATTTATGGGTGCAAATCAGTTGTCATACTGAGCCAAGGATCCAATAAAGAAGAAAAGAGAATAGGCACCAAGTCTTACACTGTTGATAATGACATTAAAGGAATCACATTGTGTCAGTTTGAAAATCTAACAGGATCACCTAGTGGTAAATACTGTATACTACTACAGTAATTTTTCATTTTGAAAAATCATAATAATTTCTTATGAAAAATGAAAAGGAATCCTTGATTTAATCTTCACAGCCAACAATCCCTCAGCACAGTATTGCAGCTAGTTTCCAAGAATTCTTTTTCATCAGCCCTACAAAAGATGGCAATTTTTCTGAGCAATAATCCTTAAAAATTCAAAAAATCCTCTGTTTTCATAAGCAGGAAAATCATGTTAGTGTGTACTTAGGTATGTGCAGGGTTAGAGAAAAGATATGGAGGCCTAAGGACAAAGCTGAGAAATGAGACCCCTTGCCAAAAAAGCAAGCAGAAGATGGGGGAGTATCCTACTTTATGAGGCCCCCTAGACCCAAGGCCCTGGGGGCACATTTCCCCATCTGCTACTCCCTCTTGGCAGCCCTGTGTGCAAGGCCTGTACTGTATGAATTTGAGAATATGGTTTTCTTAAGATGGGATAATACGACAATATTATACAATTGTTTTCAATATTTT
Source organism: Aurelia sp. 4 Dawson et al 2005 (assembly GCA_964019985.1). Classification (NCBI taxonomy): domain Eukaryota; kingdom Metazoa; phylum Cnidaria; class Scyphozoa; order Semaeostomeae; family Ulmaridae; genus Aurelia; species Aurelia sp. 4 Dawson et al 2005. The sequence continues at coordinate 449,944 of OZ026494.1, read as the reverse complement.
TTCTGTGTTTTTGTGATTTTTCTCGCTGGCCTACCAGCATTAGAAGTATTGTTAAATTAACTTTATAGAAATTTTATGGTTGCAAAATGGTGGAAAAGGGCCTAAATCATTGGTCAAATTGTAAGGACTCTATTCAAACCGAGCAATAGGCAATGGGCGTTTCATCTCCCTCAAGAGTTATAAGGCATCAATTTTCTAACAAATACTGAAGATTTTCGATGAATCCCATGGCAATTAATGGGCGGACGACATCTCTCACCCATGAAAAGTTGCGTTTCCTTCATAATTCTGTGCGAGGAGCCATTTTTGCTTTGATCAACGTTTTAGGCCATTTTTCAGTCATTTTGCAGCCAGGAAATTTTTCTAAAGTTGAATTTACCTTTATTTGTAGTGCTGGTAGGACAGTGAGAAAAAATCACAAAAATGCTGTGATCTTTCGGCTTTTAACTAAAATTTGAATGATTCAAATCCGCGAAGTAGTCTTGTTGTTATGAATTTTCAAAAGTGGGAACTTTTGCTGGCTCTCCCGGTAGTTTCATTTTCATTTCAGTTATGAGAATGAAACTCAAATCACTCATCTCAACTTATTTTATGATGTCAATGGAAAAAGTTAGCTAACATCCTTTGTATTCACTTCCGATCAAGTGGCTATCACTGCTGAAGTCATCTTCTAACTTTACAATTAGTTGCATCATCCTTTATATGGCACAAAGTTCAGAACTTGTTGGAAAAATAAGTTTTTTAAGAGAACATGTGATGTGAAATTGGTTTAGCAACATTAGCTTAATTTTACTGCTGTATACCGTTTTCCTACACAGTTAATGCTATTCTCTTTAGATCAATCAGATGAATCAATTTGTGTCCTTGGACCAAACTGTGTTGATATTTTTGGAACAGATGGCTCTATGTTTGCTTCTCCCTTACCATTTAAAGTAAGTCCCATAGATTTACTGTTCTTATCAGTTTCTAATATTTTCATTGTGTTTACTGAGAATGTTTAAGTCAAGTTTTTACTTATATCTTTATGTGCATGTTGATTATCAATTTAAAATGTGATAATTCTTTCTTTAGGCTAAAAAGATCTGGCCTTTGCCACATGGATTTTGTGTCCAAAGAATGCTCCATCAATCTGAGACAAATGGCAACAAAAAGTAAGCATACAAATAGTTCAGTAATTGGTTCAATCTGTTTGCACCATTGGCTATAGTTTATTGTATTAGAAATTGTATTGCAATATTAAATCAATGTTCGTTTTGGTTCAGTTTCAATTTCATAGCTGAACATTTTGACAATATTTAAATGAGTTACTTCATGCTCAAATCCCTCTAGAGATTTGTGACATCACTTCCTGTCCTGAGCCCGTTTTGTGACATCACTTCCTGTCGGGCATGTACTTCCTATTCTTGAAAATGAAATGACGGACATTTTCTTGATATAGCTAATAAGCAGAGTAACTCAAACTTCTTTCGACAGTTTAGCTCTATAATACATTTTGATGTCGCTAAAAATGAATTTGTTCTTTTGCAGGGGTGTCCCTGTCTTGTTTTCTCTGATACACCCTTTAGATGATTTCTGTCCAATTGTTTATCGGTATCCAGGTTTGTGCACCTCTTTTTCCTGCTTGCTAATTTATGTTAAGTTGGAGTTTGAGAAAACATTCTTATAAGCATGATATTCGGATCAGGGTATGCATTCGAAACGATTTATGTACAGTTTCAACAAAATTTTGAGGACGTGTTCCAAAATGACAAAGGCAGCTTTTTGTTTATTTTGATCTTGAAGGTTGGTTTTTTGCTAACGATTCAATGCGACAGAGTTTCACTTCTTTAAATCAAAATCCACTTTTGTTACCTACAGCTTGACCATTTGCATGCATATGTCACATTTAATTAAAAATTTCGATGTTTTTACCGATTAACAGGATATTTGAAGCAAAATCTTGTGAAAACTATCTATTGATTCTTGCAATAAACATAAAACATATATAATTCTTTCACAAAGCAAGAAAGCTTTTAGTTCGCTGATACCGACCATTATCTATGTGCCGACCAACATGCTGTGTTAACATCCTCAAAAATTACTTGAATGTCAGTTATGACACAAAATATCTGTTGATTCATGCAATAAAACGTAAAACATATTATTTTTTCAGAGAACAAAAAAAGCTTTTATTTCACGGATGCCGACCAGCACATTGTGTTTACATCCTCAAAAATTCCTTTGTTGGTTACTTATGATACAGCTGTTGGAATTCATACTGTTTGGAAAGTCAGAAAAGCCAATCAACAGGTAACATACTTATGAAATTATAAATCACTTTTTATTGAAAAGCGAAAGGTTTATCTTTTGTTTTGATTAGATATGCAACGTTTGATATCGGAGCCATTCATGGTAGGACAGGGGTTTTCCAGAGTCCAGAAAAAGATCAAACTATCCCCTGGATGCCAGTTACGTTAGTTGGGCTTTTCCTCATTATATCAAGTCAAAATAGCCAAAATTTTGTAACTCCTTGCATTGCTCATTAATTTTCAAACCAGTTGCTAATTTCAGACTAGCCCAATGTTTTCTAGGTTTCCTTAAAAGATTGTTAAAACCTCGTTCATATGTGACATTTACAAGCAAGCCTTCTTCCAGCTCACAGCCGTTGATGGAGCCATGACTTTTCTGGATTCTGGGATCATCCATTCTAAATTTTGAATAAGGATGGTTTGTTGGCGGCATTTATTGGACCCTTGGCTGCACCATTTTTGCAAAAATGATTTTCTTTCCCGGACTAAGTGTCCCTTTGTCTGAACTGAACCAAAATTGCAAGAAAGTGCATGTAGATGGGATGGCTGGAAGCTCGAAAAGCAGTTTACAACGGCACCAAATTCCAAAATACTTTTGCCTCGAGAGGAATCCCCTATAGCCTGCAAATAAGCCATGTGTTTGGGAGCTCAAGTTTGAGGCCTGTTTATTCTCGAGCTTTCGAGCTGTCCACAGGCGACACCCCTTCCCTCCATCTGTGCCATTGGCCTAATATTTTCAGCTGAAAACAGGCTCAGCACATTTACTGCCTCAGCTGACCTTTGTTCTGTCAACAGAAAAACTGGGAAGTCCTTGACGGGAATCTATGAATATATGAGCCGCTGATAAATATGGCCGTGCAAAGACTTTAGGCTATGACGCCTGCCGCACCATGTTTAGGTAACTAATCTAGGCCAACTGGAAATAATAATATCTGATAGAATAGAATTTGACAGCAAGTGACTTGAGCCACTTTCATAGCCTTAGATTCCCTTTAAACGCAAACTGTTGCGGCGTTGATTGGGTAAACAGACAATGGAAAAAAAGAGAGAATTTGGAAAGCTTTGGTTATTTCAGGGACAGAGAAAATCCGTAATAACGACTTGAATGCCTTTATCTGGGAAAGACAACAAGATCCCAAGGCATGAAGGCTCTGTGAATACAAACTTACCACATTGTTGTTACTGATCTTATTCTGAAGATCTAGCCAATCACATTCTGCAACAATGTGCTCTAAATTTGGGAATTTCAATTTCAGGATAAACCAGATCCAGTGACAATGAATGAAAGTGTGACAGATTTTCAGCCAGCATTTCAACCAGAGCACATCAGCTCTCGACTTCCATCCCGTCTTTCTGGTACTCCAAATATAAATAGCCGACATCTTCACACGCCATCACCAGCAATCGCAAGGAGTAGATCTCATACCCCTGCTAGAATGGGGGCATCACCCGCATCTTTTACAAGGATTAATTCGCCCTTATTCAATACCCAGGGGCAGGCATCAAGAATTGCGTCTCCTCATTCAGGTATATTTAATCTTCCGTTTTCTGGAATCATTTCAGCTTGACACTCGCATCAAATGAGTTGTCTGGAAAACCCTCTTCTCGCTACACTCAAAAAAGGCATTTATCATTGTCATATCATGGGTGAGTGAGAGGAAAAATCCTCGCTTTTACAGAAAACAAAATCAATCCAGGTTATGCCATGATTTGAATCGAATTGCGACTGCAAAGAATGAAAGACAGACAGAAACAACGATAAAGAAACATGAATGATTTGTTTATTAATTTTGTTAAAGAATAAACATATTGTTTCCTCTCAACCATGACCATATTTGAAGAGTCTATTGCATTCAAAGGACCAATGCCAGATAGATAAATAGTGGCTTATCAACGTGTAGTTCTCGTCATAAGCTTTGCATTTGTTTTATCGTTTAACATTTTATACTGCGTTCATATGATACTGGCACAATGTGAAAACGGTATGAAGATGTTACTGATAGGCCTTACATTCAGACGAAAACGGCACTGTTTGCCGGCACAATTTGAAAAGCGGTAGAATTTAGAAATATATCGGCACATTTTATAAGAGTCATTTGTTGATTCATTCGAAACAAAATGGATCGAATTCTTTTGACATCGATCCATTTCTGTGTAGTGAAGTTCGAGTCTTGATGTTGATGAGATTGCAAGGTCAAATTTTCCATCGCTTCAATATTGTGCCGGTTTCTTGTTAAAGTTGTCTTGTATTGCTACGATTAACTTCAAAGATTTGTTTCTTTAAATCTTGTTGCTTAGAAGAAGGTTTTCTGCTCTTACTTCTCGCTCATTACGTTGTCATATCTATCTTAGACGGTTTCTTTCTGATCTATTGTGAGAATTGATTTCATTTTGCTTGATTTTATTTCGTTACTGAATCCAGTTTCCTTAGATGTTTCTGCCTCCATTTCAGCCATAATGCACGAAGCCTCATTCCCATCATCAGAATTATTTTCAAACTTAACACAGACACGAGGTTTCGGTTCGTTATCGTCTCCTCTTATATATCGATTATCAAGTGAAGATTCTGCCAGCATACATGAAGAATTCGAGCTAGATTCCATGCCTCCTATAATTTGCTTGGAACATATTTGGCAGGAAGATGAAGTTGCTGCACGGTACGCTTTAGATCAACTTGTTACATTGCAGGAGCTCTGTCTCCAAACTTTTGTCAAAGTGATGATTTTTACAGTTTTTGAAAGGCAACATCACGCAGGCCTGACATGTTTCTTTGCAAATGAAAGCGCTATTTTAAAGATAAATTTTTGCCCTTTAAAGGTGACCTGGAGCGAAAATTTTTATGAACTGCACCGTCGATTGAAAGATCCTCTTAAATATTTTTCATATCTCGTTTCGTTTTAAAGTTAGCCACTGATTTTAGGTATCAGCTGATGACGTCATTTTGTTTGCAAATTATCAAGATTCTGTATGGAAATATAGGCGTATCTAATCTTTGAAATGTTTCAGTTGTTGCAGACCTTTCAGCTGATCAGAATGAACGTAATAAACAAGCTTTAATGAGTTGATATGACGTTTAGAGTGATATTTCTAATGAAGAAAACGTCTTTGCCTTGATTTCCCTTTGGAAACATAGTCAATCTTGTATACATTCATTACTTTTTGCAAACAACATGATGCCATCAGCCAATCATACAGATTAATGGAGAACTCGAAAATGAAGCAAGGTCGCAAAAAAATCATAAACGCCCATCTTCCTCATTCAACAATGCTTTTCATTTGCATTGATAAAAATTTTCGCCGCTTTAAATCACCTTTAAATGCGATCAAAGCAGAAATTCAAATCTCTTACGACTGCTCTTCTGATTTGACAAATCCAGCATTGGGAAGGAGAATGTTTCTTGTTGCTAATCATATTGAATATTTATCTTGAAGGGATGGAAGAGATGGCAAAGAAGATAAAGTGTTCATGACGGAAGATATTTGTGGAAGAAATTTCCTTTGTATATTACTGAATGGATTGAATACTTTGAGGTGAGAATATTGTTTCTGTGCCGTTTGTCTATTTGTATGCCTGTCAGTCGTCTATCTGTTTGTCTATCTGTCTGTTGGTGTGTTTGTTTGTTTGTTTGTTTGTGTTTGTTTGTTTGTATGGAGACATTTGATCAAGTTGAGCTTTAATTAGAGGTGTTGACCAATTTCTTGCAGCTTGATGTGTTAGAAAATGTTGGTAGTTCCAAAATATGATGCACACTTGAGAATGATAATTGTGTCGATGTAATAGACTGCATTCGGCTAACAAAGCAAGAGAGCCCTTAAATATGTTATTTATACATATATATATTTGTAAAATGTTTTGCAAAGGTCATGCCTCACATTTTGCAGATATTTAACTGATCAGTTTAATTGGCAACCTCATAGACTGTCTATGCTAGGATACAGTAGACTTGTCTTTTTTGATATGATTAATTAAAAGATTTGTCTTTAAGGCCGTGGTAATAACAGGAAATGTTGCAAATTTGTCCCTCTACATTCTTTATTAGAAACTGCCCCTCTTTTCCAATGCCTACCTTCTCTCTCTGAGGCACAAAGGAGAACTACAGTTGCTGAATGAAGGTGCATGTTCTTGCCACAATGCAACTAGACCGATAGACCGATGCCATCATTGGACCAGAAGCCACGTCTTGTCATATGTAGATGCATGATCATTATCATCTTCTACCGTAGACTTCATTTCCTCACCTTTTTCTTGTGACTATGTTCTTTCATAGACTGATCGAAATGGAAACAAACATAGTGACGTCATCATACTGTTTTGATGCACATGCAAACATTCCTGCAAAGGATGCTGGGCCACTTGAGGTTTGTCATCCTTTTACCTCAATCCGAATTTCTCTCCTCGCCGTCGCTAATCTATCTTTCTTTTTTCATGAAAATACTCTTTCACGTCATCCAATGGTTTGTAGTGAGAGCAAAACACTACTTTAACACCAGACCGGTAAAGCTTTGGATCTATAAGAAAAGTTTCACGATAATCGTTCTTGATAGTCAGTATCACCTTGACAGAGCAATCTACCCGTCTGAGAAAGCGGACTAATCATGATAAACCCATGGAGGTACAATAAACTTGTAACCTGTAGGGAAAACATTGTCAACTCCTGCAAAAGAACAATGGTTAAAACGTAAGATAAATCTGTAACTGTTAAACCTGCAAGAAGATCAATTAATAACTTACCAACAGCGTTATCATACGAAATTATGACATCAAATGCACTTTTCGCCGCACACTCTTCAGTTTGGTTCATGCGAAGAACAGATTATTGACATGATCGGGCTGTTTTATACTGAACACAACAAGACAAATATGAGTATCACGTAACGATCACACCTGAGCCACTGATTGGCTTATCTCAAACAGTGCGAGTGAGTGGCCGAGTGCTTATACAGTCTTCGTCAGGTGACTGAAGTTAAGCTTGGCCGAGTGAGGTCAGATTTTGGATGGGTGGCCTCTGAGGCCTGACCTCGCAACTCACCTCGCCGTCCTTCGGAAGGGACGTTAAACTAGGGGTCCCATGCCTGCATGCGGCATGCACAGTGGGCCTAAATTAGCTTTCAGTAGCTAGAAATCCTGACAAGCCCACTCAAAACAAATTGAAACAAACAAACAAACAAACAAACAAAGGCCATCCAATCAAGAAGCACGAAAACATTATTGTATGATAGTATACTGAAGACTTTTACTGACACCGATTTATACAAAATGGCTCTTTATGACTTTTCCGATGTAAATGGCAGTGGACGCAACGTAGAGGAATTGTCAACCCTTACTTTGAAGACATTTTCAGTAGCTAATCATTAGCTGGAGCAAAATATGCTTACGATGATGAACATCAGCCTAAGACTTTAGGGTACTTAAATCTTGCCAGTAAAAAGATAATTTGATATCAAGTAGGTAGGGATAGTGTTTAAGTTCGATTCAACTTGACATTCTAATAAACAAATATTTTTTGTTTCGTCCGCTCAAGCTTCATGATACTAAACAATTGCTTTAACTCTGTCCTACGTAAGCAGATATTATCTTTCCTATTCTTGTAGTTATCTTTCCACAAATCTATTTCGAAGAAGAGATCTTCGCAAATTTAGAATATGTCTTCCCGCTACATGATAAAAACATTTTTTGTTGCCATAAGAAATAAATAAGATAGTGACGAAATCTTATCACCATGATTCTTGAACTTGTGATAAAAAACGTTTAGCAGATCACAATCTTGTGATTTTGTTGATATCCAGCAAAGTTGAAGCCTTTGATGTGCACGATTTATCGCAATTTAAGATGCTTGCTGTCGTAAACAACTAAATATAAATCAGAATATATGATATTTTTGTTAAATTTTTACATCTGCATTTTTAACCCAAGATGTTTGTTTTGAAAAATCACTCAAAATATTGATTATAATCTTTGATCCTAGAGATTTCTGACGTAAAAGTACAAAATTTAGCTTTATCAGAAAATTATGAAAATATCTATTTCGAAGAAGATTTATGGATAGATAATTACTAGAATAAGAAAGAAATATTTGCTTACGTAGGATCGAGTTAAAGTATTTTATTTCAATGACATAATTCATCAAGTGATGAAATCGACATTGATCTCTATATCATGCTACAGTGTGTTTCTGCCGATTCATTATCAATACCCCTGTTTTACCTGAAACATCGATTAAACTAAAATAATGCCAAGAAGTTGAATGAAGATTTGGTTAGTGACTCCTTATTGCATCTCTTGGCCAACGTGCAAGCAACCCAACACAAAAGTTTACCTGACTGAAATCAAGTCCCAACTATTATTCATATTTCATATTTGATACATTCAGGGGGGTGGCCCTTCAACAGAATCTGTTTTTCAAGGGGCTCGCTAAAAGCATGAAGTGCTATATGATCTAAAATGAAATGACCTACACGTAACTGCAATAAAATCCGTGATGTTTAAATCTAATTGTTAATTTACATTGAAATTACATCATATAAGTTATTGCCTCTGTTTTTTGACATTTCTAGAAGAAAGTTGCTGGAATTGATTGACCTTTTTGCGATTTTCACTCATTTACTGACTAACTGAAACAATTGTAACTATTTTGGATTCTCATCTAGCAAATGGCTCTCTATAACTTTAAAATTTCAATTGCAATATTGAAAAAGCTGCTAGATTACTTGATCATATTATGATTTTTCTGTCCTTTTTACCCAGAGATTGAAGATGATGGTTGTGTATGATCCCTCTGGAGATTTGATTCTTTACAGTGGAAGTATTAAGGTGTGTTTACATATGACTATAGACGTTTTCTCATATATTTTTTTGCAGCACATTTAGTCCGGAAATTAAGAAGATCAATTGTCATAAATTCTACGCTTTATGGCAGAACCGAGTATTCTACAGAGATAGACTTCTCTCGAAGCCTTCCTGTCAATTACAGAGCGCATTGCATCTTGGTAAGATGCTGCTCGTTATCATTGATATTCGACATTCTTTGGCCTGCGCAGAAGCTTCGATTTTTAAGTGTCAACATCACAAATTATCAACTGAAAACTCGTATCACAATGACTTTTAAAACCTACATGACTATAGTCTGTTGCAAATTAGATGTGTACGTGAAATGCCTGCGAATAGAAACAACTGAAGTATTTTGCGTGAGTAATTTCGCGTCATCGCAAATTTCATGTAAGATCTAATTTGCCACAAATCTTTATCTTTTAACATTTCAAAATACTCTTGTCGCTGTGCTTCGTATTTGACTTTTTTGTGTGTTTTTTTCCAAAACAGATTTGTTGTTTGGACTCACTGATGAGAATTCAGCAATTTTCAATGCAAGAAAAATCAGCTTCAGCTTTACAATTGGTAAAGAAAATTCTTCTCTTAAATAGGAACATTTTATTAGGACCACAAATTTGTTGTTAATTATACTTCTTATGCTTTCCATTAAAAAGTTACAAGAGGCTTTACTAATTAACCTACATACGAGATACTATGCCCGACTATAGTCGAATGAATGCTTAGTATACTAATACAATACAATGAGGAGCGAAGAACAATATCCACTTCGTGGCAATTAACATAAAAGAGGAAAAGAACATAATGCTGCACGTAGCTGCTAGAATAGAGAATAACATACTAAAAAGGACATTAAACCAGGAGACTAGAAAAGAGAATAACATACTAAAAAGGACATTAAACCATGAGACTAGACTAACAACTACGACACATCTTACTGATTTCGCTATCTTACAAATTACCATAAAATACTGCTACAATATCTAAGATGAAGACAACAATTAAATCTGTACTTTTAGCTGCAGAATGAGACATTTGTTAAATTTGATTTTAAGGCTAAGTTAGCGAGCCAATGTTCTTGTCCAAACAGGATTGTGAGGAATGCAAAGTCTCGTTTACCAAATTCTTGTGAATGCTGATAATAACTTTTATGTCGTTTTGATCATTGCAGGAATAAATCTTCCTCACAACAATCATTCGCCAGAAAATTCTAAAATAACATTCTTCTTCCCTGTCTCATTTTCTAGTAAAAATGTCCTGAAATTCAGTTAACTTTACTATCTTCCCCAACGTAATATTGCAATGTTATGGAGCATATTTCCTTCTTTAGGTTTTTCTTGCTTTAAAGGGAACAGAAAGAACCATACATAGCTATATCTCGCAATGGCTATAAACAGGCTAAAGAAACGCCAACGCTAGACTTATCACGGTGAGTCCTAGTAATCGCTACCACCCACCAACCCCTCGTTCATACTAGGACTCATGTCTTCCTAGCCAAAAAGTATGAGCGAGGGGTGGGTGGGTGGTGGCGATTACTAGGACTCAATGTAATAAGTCTGCGCCTACACACCCATTGTTTCTTTAGTAACTATGTCGATTTCCTGAAGGTGGGGGTGAAATTGCGGTTTTTACCGCCAAGCGTTGGGATTGCAGAAGTAGCTAAGCTCTTATCGAGTCCTCGACCCTTTGTCATGACGCTCAAGTGGTGGGGCCCTACCGGGTATCGAACCCAGTCCGCCTGACTGGCTGCAAATTCAGATGATTACACTACTGCACTTGAAAACCTTCCTGCAGGATCTTCCGTTAGGTTTGTTACTCATTTTTTTACAAGATTGAGCTCGGATTGTTTCCACTTGTTCTAGCTTCAATCTTCTTATACCACTGAAGCAGCTGAAACACCACGAAATAGTAAGTGACAACACTTGACATTATAAATCAAAGAATTGAGTCGACAGATGAGTGTAGGTACAGTGAAATGTCATTCTCTAGTTTGTAGGTATATTCTAGTAATAAATGAATTCATTAGTAAAAACCGTTTTTCACTGATGAATAAATAAGTAAAATTCTTTTAGCTTTTCTCAAAAGAATCTGAATCGAATGATATTTTGATACATATTGTAGAATTTTCGAATGTGCACAGTGATGATAGAAGCTCTAATTCCACTTCATCAAACCTTTCGTATTAAAATGTATGAAAATTTCGTTCCATCTAGAATTCTTTTCAGAGTAGCTAAATGATCTTTCCTCTGCAGTTTAATAGCTAGAATCCTGGGCAAAAGGTTATGAGACAAGCAGCGTCTTAAGCTGTTGAGCCGTATTTTCAATAATGAAAGGGATTTAAGTGTTGCAAACCCCCTACTTTCGAATCAATGTTGTTCAACAGTGATTCCTGAATGCATGTTGGTGACAAATCGATGCGTTCTAACCTCGAACAACATTGATACTGGGGGAGGGGGTCCTTTGAACCCGCAAAACATCAAAATTTCCTGTCGTCTCATAACTTTGTCCAGGATTGTAGTAACGCACAATGATGTTAACATGTTTTGATTTTTTACCTTTCTCTGCTTCTTTGTTCTATCAACTAAAGAGTTCTTCGTTTTTAAGCTCTAAACTGTACCTGATTCAGTATTGATTCTTGAGAACAAGTAGTTCTGTTTCAAATGAACATTTCTTGCAGGATCTTCAAGTAAGAATGAAATTGGGGACAACATCAGGACCAATTTAATCTCATTACGTGATTTTACTGGCGATGGTTTTTCATTGGTACGTTGATGAGACTGTTGTTAATCCTTTCTTCAGCAAATCATTACATAAAGCATAATCGAGACTTTTTTACCAATACAGTTGACCTTTTCGCCTGTTCTACAAAAGAGCCTGGATCCAGCGCTAATTTTATACATTTTTATACGAGAAGCTCGGTTAAGTTGTGTTAGAGCTTCTATCACTATTGTGTGAATTCGAGGTTTATCAAAAAGTGTACCCATATATCATTTCGATTCAGATTCTTTTTTAGAATAGCTAAAAAGTCTGTTGCCTGATGGGTGAATCTTAGACATACAGGGTGTCAGTTTTGAACAAATGATGGGTTTTGCACTTTACTCAAATTTTGTCCACATTTGTGAATGGTTGATTGCGCCCCCTTATGGATAAACAATATTATCTATTCCCTAGAAATGTAGAAAAATATAAACACATCGCTAGAAACCTTTCTTTCAAATGTTGCTTCATTTTAACATCGCTGGGGAATCACAGAAGTGCTGTTTTTGAGAAAAAAACACTTTTTTGACTTTGATGTGCAATGAATCAACAGCCACTTGCTTGATTGGCTAAAACGAGGTCTCAAATTCTAAGTTGAAGCCTGTCCTATGCCACTGTAACAAGAAATGGACAATAGGACATATGCATTCTCCACAGCAACCACACAAATACTGAAAAAATTTTTGGGGCACACTGTGGATTATTAGCAAAGTTGACTTACAATGGTTGAAAAGTTATTTTGCTTTTTAACTGTACGAAGTGGATATACCCTGGTTGTTTTTGGCATGATGTTCTAAAGAAGCTACTGGGCTCTTACTGCGAATAAAGGTTGGGAAAAAACTTCTTGTTTCTTGGTCGAAAAAATTTTTCAAAATCCTTTCAGATATATGATCATTAATTGATATCAACTCAACTGTTTACCGTTATGCTCCAACAATATTTCATGCTGGATTAGTTTGCTACAATTCAAATCACTTTTACGATTGGCTGTCATGGATCAATTCAATCAACGATATCTATTGTAAGCGAAAACGTACCTAGCTGTTTCTTCTTCTGAAGGTGCTAAATGATGGCAAACTGTTTCGAGTACAAGTACCAGAATTAACATCAGATGAACTAGGTAACGCTTCATTTATTCTTTGATGAAATTCTTGAAATTTAGTTTCTTTTGAACAGAGAATTCAAATGAGCAGAACCAACAAGGAATATTTATCCCTTTTCTGTTTTCCCTCTTGGCTATTTTCCTGACCTTGAAGCACAGAACGATGTTTTTTATTCATACACATTTTCCTTTTTTGTAAATCAGATTTTAAAACTGTACTTTAATTTAGATTTAAGATGAAATTAGGTAAGGAGTTCGCTGAAATTGCCATCAATGGAGCGATCATCGTAAACTTTGCTAAAATGCATCACTTTCGTATCATAACTTTTGATAGTTTTATGGTTTTACTGAGCATTAACTCCCCTCTCAATGACTTCTGTTTTCATCTTTCAGTTTTGAAATGCGTCGACGTCGTAAAATCATGTTTAGAAAATGACGCAACAATCAACATCACTGCAAGATTCTATTCATTCTTAAATGAGTCAGTTGTTGATGATGGATTATTAGAGCATTCTGATTGGAAGAAATTCATGGATGTCAGCCTCATGTTAATGGGATACCCTGAGCGTCTACGAAAAACCGTGCTAACTGTATGTACTCTTTGTTCAATCAATATTAAGTAGATATGCTGGTGTTGTATACTCACGTTACTGAATGATGTTCGTTGTATAATTTTTGCAAAATATTGGACAATGGAAGACCATGGTTACATGCAGAACATTTAGTAGATTTTATCAAATCGAGGGTGAACGTTTCATTTCGGATAACACAGAGCTCTTATACTGCCCTTTATTACAATGTCGTGTCGTTTCAACGAAATTCGACGATCGTTTTGCCCTCTTATTTACGAAATGATACTGAATAAGGTAAACCAAAGTCGTTTTATTTTTCTAACTGACTGAATAGGCTCCTTATTTCAATCAGCGAAAAGCAAGGCTAAAAACTGTATACGTGAGTTGCCGTCAGTTACCAGCTTTTGATCTGAAAGAGAATCTGTTTCATTTTAGGATGAAGGTAACAGTCCATCTCCTCCGCAGCCAAAGAGAGCGAAGAAAAGTGATTCATTTTGTGAAAATGCGAATGATGTAAGTGTCTAAATTTGCTTCATTCATTCTTCATCTCATTATTTTTATCCATCGTTACGTAAACTGGTCTTTTCCTTTGTTTCATTTTGCTCAAATTTTGATGAATGCACTCCATGTTGCTCAACAGGATTGGGAGTATTTACTAGACAGTGATTGTTGCATGGAGTGGAAAGAAGTCTTTAAGACTGATCCTAAGATTGAAGATATTTCAATAAACCCCGAAGCAAAAGAGGAAGTCAGGTAAATCTATGAGCCATGTGTTTCTTTCTAATATTTGAAAAGCTGTAATTCTTATTTTTTTGTACTGCATCTCGGCAGTCAGGTTGTGTCCTCCATCAAAGATGCCAAACTGCAGCACTGAGGATAAAAATCAAGTGTTGGTAGACTCAACCATTCATTCATTATGACATGCAACCCAAAATTATTTGTTTATTTAAGTTTTAATATTTTGCAGTCTGAATTCGAATACTCCTCTTTATCATCTGATTGCGACGTTATTTCAAAGATGGCATTTGCTTTATCAGGTGTGTTTTCATTTCGATTTCATTCCTGCACTTTCGATATTTGATAAAGAATCTTCCTGCTTAAATAAGATACAAATAAAGATGATGAGTGGAACAAGCACTTTAGAAAATGTGAATTATTGAGTAATTGTCTATTGTTAGGCACATTCAGTCATGCACAGTTGACTGTGGCTGGTTTACAGATAATTTATGTTCAGCCTATAATAACTGTTTCTGGGGGCAGTGCTAGAAAATATTGACCCGAAGTTGTTAGCACAAAACCGTGCTTGGAAGGTTCAGTTCCAAGGCTGAGGGCTAATATTTTTAGTTGGTATTTCCCGAAGTCATAGACCTTTTAGCTATTCTACAAAAAAGCCTGGATGGAGCGTTAGTTTTATACATTTTTATGCACGAGGTTCGATCGAATGGCGTTAGATCTTCTATCCCTGTTGTGCACATTCGAAGATTCTACAGAATGTAGCAAAATATCGTTCGATTTCTGATTCTTTTCACAATATAGCTAAATGGTCTATTGCAGACGAAGTCATTTCTTGCTTTTCGAAACTGTTACTCGACGTGTTCGAAGCACTGATCTGTGTTTGAAATTCGAAGCAGAGTTGTGACGTAATAAGTGGGTATCAGCAGATAATGATACCCTATCATTACGTCACATTCGAAGCTTTTCAACCAATCTGCTTGCATAGACAATATTGAGTTGTTTATGTTTTCTTCCCATACTTAGCAGTTTACAACTTTTATGTATATTTTGCTTCACTGCTGAAAATTTACTCTTTTTTCAAAAATATTGCTTTATACTGTTTCAAATATTGTAAATTATTTGATACCTATTTCTTGTTATCATAGGATTTGAAGTTAAACGTTCTTGCTCGTAACCATCGCAAAAATCTTGTGACTTTTCTCATTTTTCTTGCAAGGTAAGTGTTTACTGTTTCTTCCAATTGCCTTCAGGGACTGATGCATCCAAGGCAATCATTTTCAGATGTTAGTAAAAAACATGCAATTAAAGGGTTTGTACAAGGTTCAAAGCTTGCATTGGTAGAGAGCAGAGAGGCATAGGGATATCCGATTCGAATCGAAGAGAAACAAGCGCATTAGCAATGGATAACCGGGGAGACATTGTTGTTTCAGAGTGTTTCTTTGTTTTTTTCATATACAAGCCTATATAGCATTGCGCATTCGCTTTGATATGACCGTCCATTTTTTTTACTGTGGTCCCAAATGAACTATCATTTTTAAAATATTCAGTTTCTTGGCACATGTCACAATTTTCCTTGGTTCCTTCTGTCTTCGATGAAGTATATCTTTTTTCAGAATTCCAGCTGGCTTTCGTCTTTTTGGCCAAAATAATATTCTAATAGTCAGTTACGTTTTGTTAATCGTAAACTTTAAATTTCTATGTTAAAATCTTGCAGGTTTCGTTGCCTTTAATGCTGAAATAATTGCATGTTCCTCGCAAAGAACTTCTAATTCTGTTTCAGGTCCTTGCAGCTTGAGAGTTATTGCATGCATTATATTAGTGACTACCCTGAGCTATCTTCCATAGGCAGTTGCAATTTTTTCATCCCAAAAGGTTTGTTTTTTGGCATCTTCTTTCTTATTTCGTAATATTTTGCTGTCTTTTTGCTTCTGTTTACTCTCAAGAGTGATTGTGGGCTAAATGATTACTTATGTAATATACTTGTTTATCGTCAAGCTGATTGATAGACTGAGCAAAGTTTCTATTTCTGTGACTGATTGATTGAGTGATTGATTGATTGATTGACTGATTGATTGATTGATTTGGTTGGTTGATTAATAGTTTCAATCATGGTGACTCGTAGTTTTAAATAAGTTACATCAGTAACAGAGCTTGAGCTTTTGACGGAATTTTTAACAATGTTGTTCAAGAGTTTTTTACCAGTTAAATAGTTTTCTCGCGGAAGAGTCCGTATTTTTTTGACTCTACTTTGCAAGCAACGTTCCTCATCTTTTGATCATTCCTCATAGATCAACTTGAAGACTTGCATGTGCATGAGACAAAATTCTCGTCGCCGTTGAATATTGAGGAACATTTAATTCAGGAAATCAGTCTAGGAAAGGTAGGGATAAACTTTTCCTTGACAACATTCGTCATTTTTTAATCAATAAATGTAGCTCAAAATCTTTTTTTTTTCAAAAAAATTGCTTCTCATTTTCAAGAGAGATTAGAATTTGTTACACCAACCAGATCTCCCCTCAGAAACGAATTGTTCGCGAGATCATTAAACGAATTCCTTCGCAACATCATTAATTAAATTCAAGAAACAACTTACTGCATTATTTTTAATTCTTCTCTGCAAATCAGAAGCAAACTCTTAACTTGGTCGATCGTTCGAAAAAAAATTTTACATTCATTTGTTTGCATTTTGATTTGGAAAATCGATGAAATATCGTCAAGAAAAGATAGTTTTCCAAAGATTTTCTGTTACAAAGCGACATTCTTTCTATTGTAGGCACCACTCGAATTTTTGTCTCCATTCAAGACATCGCAACTAGTATTGAAGGTAATGAACCTGGAATTAGATGTTTCCGTGGTCTGTTTTGTTGTGGCCAGGTGTAAAAACGTGGACAATTTTGTTTGCTTACCATTTGATTTTTTTGCCTGCAAGTTTTTCGAAAGATAGTTCTGTCGAAGAGCTTTTTTGTCGAACCAAAACGGGAGCAAGTTGAGTAGCAAAAATATTATTTAAGCATTTCCGAGTCATTATCATTATTATGCATGTCTTGAAGAATTTTTTAACATATTTTATGAATGCAAAGCTGCATATATAATTTTATGCCTTGGGGCAAAATTTGTGGAAATGAAATTGCTACACCATATTAATTGTTGATTATGGCTTGCTATACTTGTCTGTTGAAAGAAAACTGTGCGTTTGCACAAGAATTCGACTTCTGAAAATCATCTCAATAAACGTTTTTATTTTCAGACGATTCATTGCATAACGAATTTCACAACAATGGGAATGACTGCAAGCCCCGATTCCATGATTTCTGAGCTGCAAATATCGGATCCTGATAGGTTTGTGATTTTGCCTACTTTCTGAAAATCAAAATCTTCTACATTTGTACTCATTGACCTTGCATAAAGCTGTGTTTTAATATCTTTTTGTGACAAAATGACTCTCAGAATTTTCAAACAATTCACGAAATGATTGTTATTGTTGAAGAAGCCTTTGATAATACTGCGTAACAACTAGATTCTTTTTATTTGTTTCTATTCCCATTACTTTTTCCATGTAGGATGACAGTATTTGCAATTTACTTCTTTCTGTATCACATTTATTTTTGTCTGCTAGGTCTATCAAACAAGACTGTACAGAAAAACTGCTTGAAATATGCTCTGCTGCAGGTAACATGGTTATTTCGTTCTTCTAGGTGGAAATCATTCATATATTTAGTTCTGATTCACTTTTTATCTCTCAAATTTTTGTTAAAGTTGCAACCGAGGACAGACATTCGTTTAGACAGCTTTCGTTTGATACTGATCACAATATGAAAGCTTTGATGTATTGAGCTTGCATCATGTTTCGGCCCCATGTTAATAATTCCAGATAGTCTTGTATTCTGGGCGATTTGCAGATAGTTTTGTGTGTTCTTTGGAGTCAGTTAAAGCAAGGGCGACCTGATATAAATCTTTAACTGTGTACACGTCTTTTCTTTTATAAGAAACTGGTTTATAAGAAACTAGTGCTATGGCAGTCAAGAATTTAAGAAACTCGAGTGCCATATTAGAAAAGTGCCAAGAAACATTCAAAGCCAAATCCAAGAAAATCATTGGAAAATCCCAGTGAACTTTTATTTCTGAGTGATATCCTTGATAATTTTGCGTTCTGAGCCTAAAAGAAGTCTCTTTCTTGCAAAAAAATTGTGCTGTTTGTCAAGAAACAAATATGTGGCAGTGCCAGAAAACTACATGCATCCAGATAGAAGAAACAAATTAAGAAACTTTTAATACTAAAAAGCTGAGATTTTCATTTGTGATTAAGAAAATTTCAGTATTAAAAAAATTTTAGTACTGTGCGCTTATCCAAGTTTCTTATAAAGAAAACACGTGTATAACAGATTTATTTCGATTCAATGCAGTTCTTCTCTTCTCTCTGAATTTCAGATTTCAGCAGGTCAGATCTAGAAAGGCTGCCATTTGGTCTGGCATTAATATACCAAGAACTATTACATCATTATCGTCATAAAGCACCATGTCATTTGCCTACTTCTTCTGCAATGCTTTTAGGTAAGTTACTTACCACGTGATTCGACTGCACATTGAAAACGTTAGCATAAGAATGAAGGATATCTCGTGACCTTGGAGCCTGTGATTTCATCCAAAGGTCCCTGTTATAAAAATTCATTGTACGAAAATTAAAAAAGCACAAGTATTTATGGTTGTGTGTCAAAGATGAGAAACTGTAATTTTTGCCTTGGAACAGGCCACTGATTAGATTTTTCTTTCAACTAGGAAGAGAAGACCTTGCCGCACAAACAGATTTGTCTGTCTGTAAAAACAGTAATGAACTTCAAACAAAGGTAGGACCTGTTTGATACTGTAATGGTTTTGTTTGTTGAAAATGTTTTATTTTTATAAACTTGGGTATATTTTGGATCAAACTGTTTGTTTTATCCGTTTCTAACGAGGTATATTTTTTTCAGGGTCCAAGAGATCCAATGGAAATAAAATTTTCAGAAGAAGAGGTATGAATGCAAGATACTCCTGACTCATTCTCTGTGCAGTAATATCGACGGCTGTTGCCTTATTTCGTTTGCCGATTATAGGCAAAATAGCTGTGTCAAAAATACTTACGATATCTGATTCGGTTCGTTAGTTCATAGAGTTTGTTGACTCCCGCATGAATTCTGAAATAGTGACTAAAGAATTTTATCTTACACAGCTCTTCAAAATGCGATTTAATTGTGATTTACGAATCGAAGAAGTGAAGAGACTGTTGGATTCATCAACGCCTGTCGTTATTAGCATCGTCCAGAAACCTGAAGTCAGGTATGGAAACATTCTTCTTTTTGAAGAGTTCAGTTTATGTGAATCAAGTCCATGTGAATAATGACTCAGCTATTTCTTTACTTGACGTCTATTCTGGCTAGCTTTGCTCTTTCCTAGGAACAGACCTCTATGGCTATTCTGAAGAAAGATCTGGATCGAGCGATATCTTCACATATTTTTATACGAAAGTTCGGTTGAGTGGCGTTAGGGCTTCAATCACTTTGTGCATATTCGAAACTTGCTACAAAACGTGTAATAATGTCGTTCGATGTAGATTCTTTTTCGGAATAGTTAAATGATCCATCTCTCCCGTCTGCATTGTTTCATCTTTCTCTCCATCTCTTTTATTTCTTTCTTTGAAAATGATAGTACTTAATTCAGTTGTTGTGAATTTCAAACTTTCTCTCTGAAGTAATTGACCTTCCACGAAATACCATTTGAATAAAACAAGTTTGTGCTGCAATAACTCATTTTCTTTACAGATTGGCATCTTGTTTGTTGATGTAGCTGACACATTATTGAAAACTTTATTTCTCTATTCTAGTGATCATGACTTCATCAAAGAGCAAGAATCAAAGTTGTTACTATTTTCTAAACGAACAATGGCTCTACCCATTGCCAGGTAAGTAAAATGGTCGATTTATATATCAAAGACTTAAGAATATTTTTATATTGTTCTGTATCTTCTCCTTGTTCAAACAAACTCCCTCTTTTATGTTGGCATGAAGAAAAATGAAATTTGGATGCTCTGACCAAAATAATGTTTCATCCCTAATCTATGCTGCTTTCTATAAAGGACCAATGTACTGTATTTGTTAGATGAACTCCCCTAGTAATGCAATTTTGACCTGCCCAGAACGAAATTCGTGCTATTTGCATGACACATATTAATCACAATTATAATGTTTTTCATATATCCACTAAAAATGTGCAAAATAAATTTAGAAATTACAATACTTCACAAAATTACTATACAACTATACAGTACTACTGAAATGATACTCCGAGGAGAAAAGGCTATGACTATCCCAAGGCCAAATGAACACAGAATGGCAATGAACATGTATGATAAACACATTATTTTTATTATTTTTCTGCAGAGGAATGTTTACGTTAGGCACTCATACACCAATGATTGGTGAAACAATTGAAATTCCTACTCTTGAATTGACTGGAAAAGCAACACAAAGGTAATTCAATGTTTCTCTATCAACTTTTCTCAGAATTAGAATTTCTAGGACCCATAACTTTGCCCCTATCTTGAAGCGTAGTATTTTCGACGTTGAAGCGTATTTTATTAAAAAAACTCAAAAATGTCATTCTTTCATCATGTGTATTTGCGTAAGATCATAACGCCATCCTCAATATTTTGATGCAGCCATTGTTACTTTCGTAGACTATTCTGCGCAACTTCAAATCTTTATTTTGCTTTTCTGATAATTTTATACTCCATTTTTGCAGCAATAAAGTAATATCTCTATCATCTCAAACTGATCTTCCTGCGGATCATCTTCAATGGCCATCTTTTCATAATGGTGTTGCAACTGGCCTTCAAATCTCGCATGGTAGCTCGCAGGTATGTTTTATCCCTTTTCTTCTAGTTAGTAATTTTTAGCAATGATGCACGAATATTTACTTCCAAGAGTCTGATATTCTTACTTAAAGGGCCATTGTCACCCAGAGTCCTTTGCGAACACGCTGAGATTTCAGATTGTGTGCAAATCACATTTGGCCTAAGTGAAAACGGTAGTTTCCATTTTGACCAAATTTTTTTTCAGACAGTCTGAAATCTCAGCGTGCTCGCAAAGGACCCTGGGTAGGGACTCTTTAAAGGGGCCTTTGCAAGTAGCATACCTTGTACGTGGTACTTCCTAGTTGGGGGTCATTTTCATGGACTATGTAATGGCGACAAGGAAGAGACTGCAGAGGGATCCATTCACAAAGATTGCCAGTTGTCCTTTTAATATCAGGAGATTATCAGAATCCTAAGTTAGCATATTTTATTTCCATAGATTGATTCAACCTGGATAGTGTACAACAAATTAAAACACAAAGAGTTAACAGAAGAATTGGCCGGTTTTATGATGGCACTAGGATTGACTGGACATTTACATGTTCTGCCTGCTCATCTTATACATGATTATCTAGCTAAGGTTTGAGCTTTGAACTTATTCTTAGTTTCAAATTAATGAAATCTGTCTTCGCCAAAAAGTAGAAGAAGAGCAGTTTCTTGGAAGTCCTTGTAGTTGTGATATCACCATACACGTGTACCTCAGTCCTTTGAATTCGAATAGAGCGTCGATGAAGTGATGAGGTTGGGAACAAAGTTCAGTTATAAATGAAATGAGAGGTGTGTGCCTGGATAAGATATTTAGTTTTACTAAGGGTGGTGAATGTATGCCATGTAGTTTTTTATTACACTTACATCAGTTTTACCAATGTACAGTTTGATATGAGATTCAGAGAAATGATGCAACCACTCATGCCTGGCAACATGACCCGGGTATGACCCTTCAAGTTTAAACACAGCCCTACCTCTTTCTTCTTTTAGGGACGTGAGTTTACAAGCATTGCACTACTCCTTGGTATCGCAGCATCTAAGTAAGTGTTTTGAATATGAGACTGGTGGATTTGCTAGCTTGTTACTATAGAATGCTTTATAAGTAGAAATGTTATGCTCCAATTAAGCTGTACATACAGACTTTTATGATTTTACAGAAAAAAATTTGAGTGATTGGAACTTTTTTGTTGACCAAAAAAGGCGTGAATTTTCACTGTATGCTTGGATGTAGTTAATATTTTGTAAGATATCTCACTTCACAAGCCTTGATTCAATTCTTTATCACGGGCAGCATTTTTGTCGAGTGACTATTGGTGGTTGTGGATCAGAAAAGTGGTGTGATTAAGAAAGAATATTGATATTTTTTGCAAATTTTCAGCAGCTAGCGAGCAACCAGGATTTCTCCTTTTTTCGGTGCAAACGGAAACATTTTAAGACTCGAACCACGGATCTCCTGCTTTCCGGGCAAGCGTCTTAACCGTTAGACTACCGTGGCACACCTTAATTCTCTCGATTTTTAGCACCTTGAGGATATTTTTTGCAGATGTAGCAGCAAAGATGCTGATGTATACCGACTTCTTGCCGTTCATGTTGATGCCTTATTACCACCAACTGCATCGGAAATCAGTATACCACATTCGGCACAAGTTGCTGCTATTCTCGGCACGGGTTTGCTATATATGGAAACAATGGAGCGCCATCTTGTCAAAATATTCTTGCAAGAAATATCTAGGCCACCAGGTCCTGAGATGGAGAATGCCGTAAACAGAGAATCACATTCACTTGCTGCTGGCTTTGCGTTTGGTTTTGTCTTGCTTGCGGTAGTTATTGTATTTCATCCATCTAATGATCTCTCTTTTGTGATTTATTGAAAGAGACATTCTTGCAAACATCACATTTTCTTTTTTCACTAACTACGCCTTTTTCACTTTCTTGTTCACTTGATCACAGATGACTATCCACTGTGACCTGAAACAGAATCCGTTTTTGAATGTCTTGTGAACTAAATTTTTTTATTCGCCCTTGGATTGAATTATTCTTGTATCTGCTACTATAGAATCAATCATTTATTTCTTTGATGTCATATTTTTTAAGAAGAATTCTCTGGAACATAGTATTGTGATATGAAATGCTTTGAAAAATTTTGATATCTTTCTTATACAGATAACATTTCACACCACACTCAGAGATTCTAGTAAAATTATTAAACTTCTTATAGTTTTTGGAAGATTATTGATATTGGCTAAAAATTTTTTTCAAAGGCCTTAGAAAGTTTCTTATTAACTGAACTCTCTGGTAGATGTACCTCTAGCCTTGTTAAGCCTGAAAGAAATCGTATGATGAAGATTGTGCTTTTTTCATAGAAAGGAGCAGATTCGTTGTATCTATCAGATTTGAAAATTGCAGAAGAACTTCATCATCTTGTATTTGGTGGCCAACAATGTGAATTGGTATGTCAACAGATTTCTTTTCATTACATAATTTTTGCAGAACGGTTTTTTTCTCATTGCTGATTTCTGTACGTCTTTTTCGTTCAATGTAGGATTTGCACCAATTTCTTTAAAATTCATATGTAGATACAACAATTTTGTGTTGGTCGATCAAGGCTGCTCACTTATTTTGCCATGCTATTCCTTCTCTATCGCCCCATGGTTGTGTTCGACTGCCCTTCCGTCAAGTATATTTCACAGATTATATTGTTCAGTGCCCTTCGTAAGTTGTCTGTTCCATTGATTCATAAGGCAAGCCCGGAACTGATGTAAAATCATTACTGACAACGTAAAGAAACTTCCAGAATTATTTTGCATTCATAAAATTTATTGTTTGTTCTCTTTGATAGCCTACTTACCTGAGAGATGTTTTCAAGTCTCCAAGTTACCTTATAAAGGTGAGATAAAAATTCTATTTGTTTTTACTTTCTTAATGATTATTATGTTCAATTTGTCATAGCAAAGAATGATTTTGCGCGTGAATTGTCGATTAACAAATAAACAAGGAGGATGGAGATGCTGCTTAATTGCTAGGATTCAAATTTTGTGTGACACAAGACAGAATAGGTGTAATCTTTGCTAGGAGAAAACCCAACTGTCTCTGCATTAATAGTTTTGAACAAGAAATAGTGTCACAGTGATGATTCTCAACCTTTTCGTGCCATAGACAGAACTGATAACTCTGCTAAGAATAAGAATTACAACCATCTCCATTGTTGTTGGTCCTCAATTATCCCGCCCCCCCCCCCGCCAACAATGAAATATTTCGACAAACTTGCGATCTTTTTTAGGAAGGAGACACACTGAACACTGACGTCACATGCCCGAGTGCTATCATTGCATTGTCTCTTATTTATCTTAAAACAAGCAATAGGTAAATTTCATTCATCCATTCTACTTTTGGACCACTTTTCATCGTACAAACAGCCAAGTTTATTGGAAACATCGATTGAGTGATTTTCTAGAGCAGATAAACATCTTGTCGACGGATTGATTGATTGATTGATTGATTAATTGACTGATTGATTGATTTATTTATTTGATTGGTTGATTGGTTTGATTCGGTGATTGAATGACCGATTGATTGATTGATCGATTGAGCGGTTGAGTGATTGATTGATTGATTGATTGATTGATTAATTTGATTTATTGATTGACTCTTTCAGAGTGGTAGCAAATTGGTTCAATGCCCCAGAAACAGCAGCAACGTTGGACACGATCAAACCAGATAATTTGCTTCTCATGGTAAACATTTTGATTCATTGATTCGCTAGTAGTTCTTGTTCATTGATCTTGTGTAGAAAACTGCTTCTGTAATTTTTATTTCTAAATCTTTAGACTGGAAATTTTTGTGAATAACTTATTTATATTATTCAATGAATAATATGATAAGAATGATTTATGTATTTTTCCAGCTGCTTGCCAGAGGATTAATCTTATGGGAAGAAACTGTTCCTTCAATTCAATGGGTTGAAAGGCATTTACCTGAGGTGAGCAATTCCAAACTACCTCATGTGATAGCATTATGTTTGCTGATGTAGCATTTCTCTTTCAAAACAATTATCATGACATATTGGAACACTCTGTTCGATGTAACACTGGTTGTAACTCTTTTTAGCGTATTTTCGAGTGCAACTTTTTACGATTGATCGAAACGTTAAAATGCGTTAAAAATTGAAGGTGTTGTGGCGCTGTGGTGTAATCCTCTGACATTGCTGCCAGAACAGTCAGGTGGAGTGGGCTCGAATCCCGGTAGGGCCCCACCACTTGAGCGTCGAGACATGGGGTCGCGGACTCCATTAGGTCTGCTCTATTTCTGCGATCCCAGAGCTTAGCGCTGAAAGACGCAACTGCACCTTCTCCTTCAAATATTTCTTCGAGGCAAAGAAGGCCCTTTCCTTTAATGAGTTAGTGTCCCTAGAGGAAAGTGAACGGGTTGGCGCTGCAGGAAATGAAATATCTTGTTTAAATGTCTTATTTGTCGGAACGTTCTTCATATGATAATTCTGAGACTGTAATTTGCCATTTTTACCCTTTCAAATATATTTTCATGCCGTATCTTAATTTTGCTCAATTGTATTATCTTAGATATTTCGTGATATCTCCTTTGACCCTAAAAAAGAATCAGAGTATGATGTGGATGCTGAAGCACTGAGGTGAATTGTTACAGAAATTTTTTCTCTCTCTTGCATGGTGTTATTTTTGTTTTTGAAGTTACCAGAAGGCCTTGGGCAGGGGGCTACCATTGGGCAAATGATGGCTTCGACGATCGCATTTCGGCAAGGTTATACAAAATCATAATTCAACGAATAACAGAGCAAATTTTTGTAAGAAGGTTTCATCTGAAATTGTTCAGTCTCAAACTTCGAGGTTAGATCTGAAGAAAAGAAATTTATGTAACGATTTTACATCTTTCTGAAATCTTGAAAACTTTTCTGTGGCTAAGTGACAGTTATGCAGGTAACTTTATGAAAGAAATTTTCCTGTCATCATTTGGAGTGTTAGAGCATCTTGAAATGTCTTTCCTTGTCTGTTAGTTATTATTTATTATGGAAATGTTGCCTTTTAGGCTTGGCTACTGTTGCATCATTGCTGGTTGCTGCCTTGCAATGGGAATCAAATTTGCAGGAAGTTCAAATAAAGCCGCTTTTGATACATTAGTAAGGAGCATCTTTTTTGATTTTGCGAATATTTTCCTGACCTTTAATTTCTGTTAATAAAATAGCTCGTGGTAATATTTGTATGATATGTTGCAATTAATGTTTCTAGCATGTTGATTTCGCTACAATGATAGTCAATCATCCTATCTTTGAGGCAATCTTTCCTTTTTCCCTTAAATCAGTGAATTCATTCTTCACTTTCAGCTCCATTTTACAAAGAAATTCAAGAAGTTGGTCACAAATTCATTATTTGAGCAAGTAAGCTATCCCAATTCTCCTTGGATCGATCTGATTTTAAAAATCGAATAACCAAACTATCGTGAACCTACTGGATACTTTTACTTCAACTTTATTGTATGTTATGTATTCATTCTCTTTTCAACTTACTTTCCTTTTTGAAGAGATGTTGTTAACTTTTCTTTTTGAATTTCAGGGTGGTAAGGCAGTGGTTGAAATGTGTTTGGTGACAACACTTGTTTCTCTCAGTGTAGTAAGTATCCCTTGAAAATTTCACATTTACTTATCCTTCTCATCCTTTCGACAGTTACATTTGATATGTTTTATTTCTAACTCAAAATTATCAGATAAATTAAGTATGTTAAAACTTGCCACTGCCGGAATTCGAACCGTGAATCTCCTGTTTTACGGGCAAGCCTCTTAAAGCGAGGAGATTAAGATCTACCACTATGGTCAAGACGTTTGCTTGGAAAGCAGGAGACTTGTGACTCGAATACCGGCAGTGGTTAAGTCTTAATTTTCTCACTTCATCTGATAATTTCAATGTTTCTGTTTACACTGAAAGAGAAGAAATCTTGCTTGCTTGCTAGCTGTTGAATATTTTGATTTCGATCGAAAATTTTTCTGTTTTCGTTTTGCTTTCAAGGTTATGGCAGGCAGTGGGAATTTGCAGGTTTTGAGAATAGCAAGGTCATTGCGAAAAAGAATTAATTCTGATATTTCATATGGAGCTCATGTTGCAGTTCATATGGCTATTGGATTTCTTTTTCTTGGTGGTGGAAGGTACTTATTTCATGTTCTCGTAAATTTAGTTCTATATTGGCAGCTATTTTCCACTTTTCCTGTTGCCAACCTCATTTCACACACATATTTCGCTACTTGTGTAAACTGATATATCGCTATAACCACAACACTGAAGCGATAAAAACAACATCAATTCTGACGGTTGAACGTACGTTAAAACTTATATTTCAAAACTGAAATTCTAAAACAGCGCCGATGCTGTAGCGATCGACAGCTTGCAAAACTCAATGTTTACTTCAACGGCCCAACTACGCGGCAGCCATTTACCAGAACTGCATCCGCCATTTACCAGAACAAACCGCTCTCCCCAGTCTCCAATTTTAATTGTCGAAATGGTCTATTCAATGATATAGGCACAGGTTGAGGGTCCTTAAGGAGTGAGGCTATTTAAACGCTTCCTAGAGCTCACATTCTCAGCAGCCATATTTTCGTTCTGAGCATCTAATCTTGATTCTTAAATGAATCTTTGCAAAGAACTCTGTTCTTATCCCCTAGATACACCTTAGCAACAAATAACAAGGCAGTGGCTGGTCTGTTATGTGCGATTTATCCAAAATTTCCTTTAAACAGCAAAGACAATCGGTAAGAAATTGTTTTTCTATTTGGACTTAAATTTTTCGTAATTTTGATTCTTCGCACGTTGAAACTGCATCGTTAGGATTATTTTCATCTCATATAGGGTCCTTATTAGAATTATCAGAAAGTTGTTGCATTCCTTATCACAGCTTTCCTATTTCATTATGGGTAACACCTTCAGGTTTTCGTCACCTTAACTTTAGTTACCATATGCCACGCTTCTTTCAAAATTTTCTCTGCCCTCGTTCCTTCTCATTACTGCATTGATTGTAATAAACTTTTCATTACAGCTACCATCTTCAAGCTTTCCGCCATCTTTACGTCATTGGCTGTGAACCAAGATTGGTCATACCACGTGATATTGATTCAGGAAACATATGTTATGTTCCATTACAAGTTATACTCAAGGTATGATGAAGATCTTTCAAATAATTCTATAGCCGGTTTCGGTTTCATGAGCACAAGAACGTATTTTGAGGAATATTATTAGTGTAAACTTCCAAACTGATTAGGCATTTGAAGTATGTTTACCCCTGCATAATGATTTTCTCTGTTTGTGTTGCTTGTCTCATGTGAAACATCCAGAGTATCTGATAATAGACTCTAAGTGGCTTACAAGTGCATCAAAGATACAAGACTTACTCTCAACGATAACAATAACCTACTTTTCTGTGTCCTAAATTTGCACTCGTTTCTCGTCTACTTAATCAATCATGACTTTTGGTTTTATTTCAGGAAACTCCTTCGTACCCTTCCTCATCTATCAAGTTACTGGCTCCATGCTTCATTCCAGAATTGTCACTAATTTCAGAGGTAACTAATTCAACATATTCTACATAATCTGAGCTTTGGGAATAATCTGAAACCCGGAATTTTCGAAGTGTTTGTAGTTTTCGTTAGCAATTTATCTGAAATGATCGCAATAGAGGCTTAACTGTTTATCATCCCTAGAGCATACATTTTTTCCTAACAGATATTTTCCTTGCAGGAATTAAATTTTCCACCTAAGGATGACAAAGTAGTACCCAGTGATAATTTGGAATTACGAGGGTTTTTCTTTTAGTATTTCACGAGTGGGGAAAATACTTTGTTTGCGATATATGATGTCATTGTAGGTACAAGTCACAGGTCCAAGATATTGGCCAATAACAATTAAATTCGATGAAGGAGAACAAGCCATGTTAGTATTTTATCATTTTTACAATTTTGCCTTCAATTTCGTCATCAATTCTTGCTTGTACTAGCAACATGTATAATCCCTATAGTTATAATCTACATTTAGGGTCCTTATAAACCTTATACTCTTTCAATCTTTAGATTTTCCTGCTAGATATTTTTCTTCTAAAATATCTCTTGGCTATGGTTGCTTTTTCCATGCTCTGTTCGTCCTCAGAGTCGCCGCCCGCATGCACTGCTGTAGCTCTTTTGAATTGAACAATCATTTTTTCTTTGCTTCGCAGGGATGAGATCATTAAATTGATTGGATGTTTGTTTGTAAAGAAAAAAGCAGGATATCTTTCGTATTCGGACGATCCAAAGGTAATTTTAGATTTACTCAAGAAGTGACTGTTATTAAGAGAGACCTTGATGAAACAATTTTTATTTGTTTGAAAATACAGTCTGACTTTGTTGTTTCTATATGCAGTTTTTTAAATCCGACTTTGTTACTTTCATATGTTTTATTTTGTTTTATAGGGCCATCGAAATGTCATGGCAAGAACTTTTACAAACCAGTCTGAGAAGGTAGTAATTGATTTACTTATTCATACATTTTTGACAACAGTAGCCTGAATCTTACACAAGAAATTTCTCACAACTCAGATTTCAGAGTTTGTTAGTGACATACAATTCATGAGTAGGAGGCCAATAGATGCAGCTTGAAGCATCGCCACCACATAAGCTATCACAGCATGATACTGTCAGCTACTGTTGTATGCGCTTTGCAGATTCCCAAAAGTCAGTGTCCAATGATGAGACAGAATCCTTTGGGACAAAGTGCAATTATATAATCAAGATCAGGCGCTTCTTCCTTGCAAGGGTATTATCTCTTTTAACAAGACCGCTGCCTTCCATCTTCTAGCTGGAGACAATTCGATCGTTCAGTTCAAATCCAGAGGCCATACTCTTGGGCGAATTGTTTTGCTCACATGAAAACGAGATCGATGAGGTAAGAATATTTTCATTAATTGTAAGGAAGGAATTTTTTTATCAATTCTGAACAACAGGTGATGAATTCCGCATTAGAGGAACCTTATTTACAGAACTTTTGTCTTTGAGGTTGATTTCTAAGGGCCCAGCTGGTCCAGAACTGATCAAAGGGATGATTTCGGTCTGGAACAGCTTCAGTATATAGAAAATATATCTCCTTTATAAGGAACTGTCTGGCAAATATGGCAAAAACAGTATTCAGCTATTAACTTTACAATAATTATACTCTCATTTGTAGTTTTTTCAGGAAATAAATTTACAATAGCATTCTCCGGTGCTCAGCTTCTGGTTGGTGGTATGTGCTTATTTTTTACCAAAATGTCTTTCCTTTTTCAGATAAATTCAGAATTCTGGTCGAATATCTTATTCGAATGCGTTTCGAATGAGAAGCTCGATATTTTACCAATTTACATCGAAATCGAAAAGGTGAGAGCCAGGATTTTTTGTTATTGAACAAAATTCATTCTTTGTTTTCAACGAGTTCAGCGAGGAAGAATTCTTAATATGTTTTCCAAGAATAGATGTCAAAATCAAATAAGACGAAAGTAGGCCAAGGATTAAAGCAACATGCAGAAAATGGCCACAATTTCTTGAACTCCCTTTTTCTTAAAATTTACCAAATTTGAACTGCAAGAGACTCAACAGAAAGTTACCTTTTCTAGCTCTCAAATGGTACCAAAATAGTCCATTATGCTTTATGATTTATTCAAACTTAAATACCCTTAAATACCCTCGTACCCTTTTTTGGGACACTCTGCTTGTTCACCTCAACCTCGATTCCAGGGCTATCATTGTCTTCAGCTTCACTTCTTCAGGATAAATGATACTAACTGGCCGCCCATTGTTACCTTGTGTTCGAGGCTGTCTTCACCTTGATTTCAGAAATCTGCTATTCATTACTCGGATGTTTTGACTGCCAGACGAGTCGAAAATGAGTCTTTTGTGTGGAAATAGACAAGTTCAACTGATTTTTTATACCCACTTCAAGTCATGTGAACAGACACTTGAGAGCTACCTCCTTTTCTGTCGATACAGTTATCTGTTTGTTTGTTTGTTTGTTTGTTTGTTTGTCAACTTATTTTCATTCGATTTCACTTAGCTATACCTATTTACACATATACAATTAATCTAAATCGAATATACATATGAATAAAGGGATGAAGAAATTAATAGATAAATCAAATACAGAAGGCATATGTTGACAAGATTTACAGGATGAATTGAATTGCATTACATTTACAGGTTGGACCATCCTATTTTTTTGTTCATATTCATGAAGCTGTTTAAATTCTCGGCTGATTTTGATTCATTTGGCAAGCAATTCATTATCGTAGGTCCCATGGCTCTTAAGGCTATTGGAACCAAAGGTAACTTGATTTGGCTGACAGTGATTCAAATTGTTTAGATTCGTATTTGTTTGTTCATGCTAAGAAGTTCTTAACTTGTATAAAGGGACAGTCTCCTTAAGCGGACAATCACATGATCTGAAGTTGGTATAAACAATTCCAGCTGCATTGGTCTATTGAGGATAATTTTGTTGCGATAATGCTCCTGAAATTCTCATCGATGCAACTTGCAGAAACTTTGAAATATTTGTCAATATTACAGGTCCTGACCAAGGCTTCAAATGGCAGTTTCTGCCCTGCAAGCATCACTCAACTAAAGCTGTTATTTCATTTTTATAATGTTCTGTTCCCGAAATTACAATTACTTGAAGTTGTCAGTAAGGTATGTTACTTCTATTTCCTGATTGCCTTTTCTTTCCTCCTGACAAAAGTTTGTCCATCTTTGTCGGCTAGCAAGTTGCTTTAAAAACCTATTGATAACCATGATCCTTTGTGCGCTTAATGAACGCCACAGGAAAGAACTTGGCTAAAAATGACCTCCATATCATAGCATAGGCTCCAAATCTTTAAAAATTAGGGTGTAAAATCCAGAGACCTATTTCTTTGAACTGAATGGCTTCAAAAAAATTTGAGCTTTGTAGCTATAATTCTGCTGTTGGACTTTACTGAAGTCTTTTGAAATTTTCAGAATGAATGTGCCTTTCTTCTTTTTCGAAAATTCAGGAAAAATTTTCAAAAACCTTTGAACCATCATAGTTTCTAAATTGTTTGATGCAGCATAAAAAACATTTCCAGGAAAACCAAAGTCTATTGATGTCAACAATATGGTATCAAACAAAAATCTGTCACATGTTTGGTTTATGGTTTAGAAATTTAATGACGTCACATCCTCAAATGACCTGAAGTATCAAAAACGCAGTACTGGAATTTGAAAATTTTTCAAAAGTTTGCAAAAGTACAACGACAAAATTATGGATAGGTAGCTAAAGTTTCTTTTAAGCCATTCAGTTAGAAGACACAGGTCATTGAATTTTACACCCACCTTTTTACGTCGATTTGGAATCGTTGCTTCATGTCATACTAAAGTCGAATTTTGGGTCACAGAGGATCCTGGTTAGCAGTGAGTCTTAAAGGGCTAAGGAAAACGAGATTTTATTTTCCAACGAGAAAGCTAGGAATGATTTGATGTTATAACATCTAGGTAGGAGGTCCTAAATAGATCTCTTAGCTATTCTGAAAAGAATCAGAATCGAACGATATTTTGCCACAATTTGTCGAATTTTCGAATCTGCACAATACTGATAGAAGCTCTAACACCACTCGATCGAACGTCGCGTAAAGAAATGCATAAAGATAACGCTCGATCCAGTCTCTTTTGCAGAATAGCTAAAAGGTCTATTGGAGGAATACCTTTTCAGTGAAACGCAGAAGATGTAATAACTTCTTACTTGTTTTTTCTTTCACGTTTTGTTCTTTGTTTTGATTCTCTCAGTTTCATCAGCTTTTAATTATGGACGGTAAAACAGCGGCAGTTTTTGTTCCTACAGTTGTTTAGTTCATCCCTATTTCCTTGTGAGAAATTTTCCTTGTATCCCTGTGTCCTTTGGATTTGAGTGACAGTAGTGACAGTGTGATGCAGCAACAACATCGTTCATGTGCATGATAAATGCAACGGGAGGAAAAAACTGCTACAGAAACAAACATTCCTTTGTCATTGCCCATGGTTTGATTTGCAATATTCTCATCTTTTCAGCCACTTATCAATGAGAACTACTTGATACAATCTCAACTACGTTTGGAAAAGGCGTTTGATAGCTGTGGACCTGCCGGTAAATTTTTCCCTTTGTTCTCCATACATAAATTTGAATCAGCTGAGCAAAGTTTCTAGCTTAATGCTTCTTAGTAGGTCCTGCTTTGTTGCTCTTAAAACCCGTATCAATGCTTAGGCTTCATTATTTACTTGTAAATAGATCAACTGCTGCAACATCTTATGTAAATTGTTAGTTTTTGTGTGTTATTATTAGTATGTTTATGTAATTCGTAGTCATTGTATGTAATTACTGTTTTTTCAAGATATTGTATGCAGTGGAATTTTAAAAGATATGTACTGAACTTAACTGCTTAACTCTGTGTTTGCGTTCTCTCTTTCGCAAATATCATATGGTTTTCTTAACTTTGCGTTGCAGGGATCAACACAGAACTGAAGTCTAGGTGACGTCATAATTCAAGGTGAAGGACCACAAGAGCAAATCAACGCCCTGAATCATCGGGGAAGTGGAAGGCTGCAGACAGAAACACTCTTATCTCTAACCATCTAAGGCACGTCGAATGGAATATTGCGTTAAAGATGGTGTCGAGGATGTTTTAGCCAAGATCGTGGGGATATTGAAGACGTCATCCAATCAAGTCGGTCGAAATTCATCATGATGCAAAGCATCATAATAAAAAAGTCCTGTTGGCCAACTTTAGCGCAATTTTTTATTGTGGAAAATAGGACATTACTCATTCTTAGATCGGCCAAGCTGTAATTTTGAGGCAAAGCATAAGGGAAATAGTGAATTTAGATAATTTACACGATGGCCGAGAAGGGACTGTCTACAACTTTTGCTTGACCTTGGTGAAAATGCCAGATTTTCAGATCCCACTTACTCAAACTTCAAAAGAACACTCCTCAAATAATTGCTAGAAGGATGTAGAATTAGAGCCTATAAAGGACGCGGTTTACTGTAACAAGCTTCCAATTGTTTTATGAATAAACGATACAAGAATTTTGCAAAGATCTGGTACACTCATTATGCCTCTGTTCTTTAAGAAGTGGCAGTTTAACTGTCAACGATTTATAACAAAGTATGCAAGGAAGATGCTTAATAAATGTCTTCTAAGAATATTCCCTTTAGCTGTTTCATAAAAGATTGTTTATCTTACGAATACATTTTGTAGAATGTTTGTGTGTGCACAGTGATAGAAGCTCCAACGAACTAACAGCACTGGAGTGTATAAAAAGTATTTCTCGATCCTGACTCCTCTTACTTGTTTTAAATTAGTTATCTTCAAGAATCAGTTTTCAAATTCCATCAAAACATTTGAAAGAACCAATTGATTGTTCGCATCAATGGAACCAGTGACTACATAGTAACCTGGGTTGAGTGACGTCAGACATGGACATGAGGCCATTTGAGCTTTGATTGTGAATGTCTCGCCTTGTTTCACATTTTCCAATGGACTTTTGACAACTTCAATAACCTCGAATTTGATTTTCGCATCAAGTTTCACGGCAGACATGTTTTCTTCGATAAACTTGACAACCATGACAAATTGGTTGCTTTCGATCGTTTTATTTTCGATTGTTTTATCGTTGATATTGAATGGCTCTATTTCTAAGCAATCTTCGCAGTTGTCATCGTTCTTGGGCTGATCAGGTGGGGTCATGTCTTCAACATCAGGTATTTTGAACTGATCCTCACCCATAGCTTCATCAGCATTGCTGTTATTAATGATATCACTTTGGCTTGGTGACTGTGTGGGCTCTGGCCTTGGAGCCATCTCTTTTGTTGGTTCAACATTCCCGTCAATGGCTCGTCGTTTTCTTCCCAAAGGAATACTAACTTTGACCCCCACTGAGCCCCCGTTGCTAAGGCTTCCATACCCTGTTACAGATGTACCACTTTTGAAAGTGTAAGTAACACCACCTTTGCTGAGACTCCAGCCTCCTGAAAAATGAAGAAATAATAGTTTATTTGTTTCATGCCTTTTTTATTCACTTTCTTTATTATGGATAGGGACGACAAGAAAACTCGTTTCGGATAAATGCTAGCTGGGCAGAGTAGAAGCATAAATCAACACTGAAAATATTTAGCTGCCTGGAAATCTTGTCATCAAATACTAAAGGAAAGTTCTTTCAGTCAGAAAAGAAACCGATGACTAGTAATTAAATTTCTTTGAGAAGATACTTTTTTCAATAATAAACTAGCTCTACTATAGCCAAAATTTAAGACACTAGTAATAAATACCTAAGAATCGCACTATTTTATTGCAGTCATGTTCCTTGGAAATATTCACTACGGTTGTCGAGGAGAGGATCGTATGTTTGCACATGCTAAAGCTTTCCAGAAGCATAACTACGAAAGTCGTAAAAACTTAACCATAAGTTTTGCCCCGAGCAAAATAAGAAACAAATCAAGAGACTTTTGATGCTTGAGCTTGGCTGGATGAGGATGTAACAATGAGATGCGTTGAATATTCGAATCATTCGAATCAACATTTCCAGTGAATTATCGCGAGTTATCCTTTAATATTCAAATGCAATAAGGACATCTTCAAGTGCCAAATCCCACATTTCACGTATTTTGTTGGTATTTTCATACAAGGAACTGCTGATAAGAAACTCAACTCTCAGGTCATCAAAAGTTAAGAAATTCGACTACAAATCTGGGATATTCTTTACTTCATTTTGACTTGTTTCTTGTGGCGTCCTTTTACTTGTTAAGGTAGCCCTCCAGAAAATGTTCTGAAATGTTATGTTCACGAGGGCTCAGGTAATTAACATGAGGATTGTTTTAGGGCCTTCAAGAAACTCGCAAATTACTCTGAGATTTCAAAATATGACAGTTTTAGGAAACTTTAAGTACTGGCTCAAATTCTTAGTTTCTCACAACAAAGTAAATGTATGACAAAACATGAAAAAGTCGTTAAATACCTGATGATCGTCTTCTGCGACGACGCCTCCGTCTTCCCCAACAGTCACTGTCATCAATAAGAACAGCAACAACCACAAGTAACACCAAAATTAAAGAGGCCTTCATTTTGTCTTCTGTTGATGCGTGATTTTCTGCGTCTTGGAGGTCTTACCTCAGCTAGTTCTATTTCGCAGTATGAGCTTGAGAAATCTCGCTCTATTTATCTTACGGTAACAAGGAATCAGATTTACTTCCGTTTCAATGTTGGAGCGTGAAGTACTTTAGAATTTGAGGGAAATTTTGAGGAATACCGCAATAACATTAGAAGCCTTATACCATGTCCTGTTCCATTCAGCGTTTCAGACTCTTTCAGCTCAAACGTAAATCCTTCGTCAAACACGGAACATTATTATAACGTCACAACATTTAATGCGTGTTTGGCAAGGTCATTTGATTCCGTTTCAGAGCGTCTTCCCAGGGTACTCAGAATCAGATTTACCCACATTGCTAGACCCGTAATACTCATGGTAGCGTCCATCGAATATCTTGAACGACCAAATATTATAGACACGTTCACCTTCCCCATACAGTGGCTTAGCTGCTCAGCTGTCATTTACCGTGTGAGATCGAGGTATCCGAAAATGTTACTTTTCTTTAGATGTTCAAAAAAATTGATCGCAGAGATTTCTCGGGAATTTCGCAATTCATTTTACTTTTGGAATTCAAAATCACTTTGTTTCAACTTTTTACGAATTATTGATACTGACTTTGGAATTCGTGGCGTACACGTATTTTTGATAAGAAAATAAGAATTTGAGCAGCTAGTACAAGTTTCCAAAAATTATCAGATTTTGAGTACTCAGAGTTTCTTAAGCCTGGTTTCCATGTAATAGTTACGATCGTTTGGATCGCTGTGAGAGACTCCAGCGATTTTAGCGATCTTATGGAAACATGCACGAACGATCCTAAGCGATCGCAACGATCAGGATCGCCAGGATAGAACATTCTCCTATTCCAGCGATCCACCAGCGATCGCAACGATCCGGATCGCTGCAGTCGTTCAAGCCTGGTTGCCATATGATCGTTGCGATCGTTTGGTGAAGGTGAAGGTGAAGTTGCGTTTTTCAGCGCCAAGCGCTGGGATCGCAGAAATAGAGCAGACCTAATCGAGTCTGCGACCCCTTGTCATGACGCTCAAGTGGTGGGGTCCTACCGGGACTCGAACCCACTCCACCTGACTGTTCTGGCTGCAATGTCAGAGGATTACACCACGGCGCCACAACACCTTGATCGTTTGGATCGCTGTGAACGACTGCAGCGATCCGGATCGCTGGTGGATCGCTGGAATAGAGCAATGTTCTATCCTAGCGATCCTGATCGTTGCGATCGCTAGGATCGTTCGTGCATGTTTCCATAAGATCGCTGGGATTGCTGGAGTCGTTCACGGCGATCCAAACGATCGCAACGATCACAAGGAAACCAGGCTTTAGAGGTTCCATAACAATCTTCACGTTCACCAACGGGTAACTGCGCCCTTCTGAACCTTTAAAGCAATGTTACATGAAAACTTTCCGATGATTAGACATCACATAATTGCATTCCGAGTAATGTGATCTACAGGGAACAAGTGAATGTTTGCCAAGGATTTCCCAAATTTCCTTTGTTAAAAATAAATGGTTTCTTCAGTAATATTTTCCCAGTACTGGAGTTTCTTAATTTTTGGTGATCTGAGAGTGGAGCTTCTTATAAGCAGTTTCTTATAGAAAATACGTGAATTGCAATTACTGATACAAAGTTCTTTTCGAGTTTTACTTCGATTAATTCACGAAAATCTGCAATAAGAAAAGGTAAGTTTTTCAGTTGTTATGGTTGTTATAGTTGAAGCTTTAAGCTGTAACCATAGCAAGCAGTGAGAATAACTGAAAACCCAACCTTTGAATCAGAATGATTTCCAGACATAGAGTAAGTTTTCATTGATTTAAATTAGTTCATAAATTTGTATATAGTAAGCTAGCTTTAAATTCAATTGATGTAAAATAAGATGACAATAACAAGTTCTTGGTTTCTAGTCTGGGAATTATTTCAGATTCTAACGGGTTTTTAGGGGGTTCTTCATTAATTCTGCTCTTGTTGATGTATCTTACTTTTTATTCTTGATTGATTAAAAGGCGAAAACTTGGGCACTTGTTTAGCAACTCGTACAACCAGCACACAGATTACTCTTCATTTCAGAACACCAAACTTGATTGCGAAAATATTTTTCAAGATATGGATGTGTTCTCAAACAGAGCACCCAAGGTAAGAAACTGATATTTCAAACAAATTTCTTTGTTACAATGTAGTGGAATAAAAGGAAATTTGTCCTTCGAAATGAGAACTCTTGAGGTGAAAACATGTGATGGAAGCCAAAATGACACCCCCCCCCCCCTGCAATATTTTGCTGGAAAAACAGCAGCTTGTTTTGAAAGTTTCCACAAGATTATCTAAACAATGCATACAAACTTAAATACTGCAAGCAAATTTATACACAATTTTGAAGACTATGTAACGTAACTTCAAGGAACAAAAGAAGCATTCCTTAAACCAAGGTATCCTTGCATCCTATCATATGGTAACTGCCTGACAATTCTAAATTCTGCTGATGAAGCATACCTTAGTTTAGTCTGTGGGTCTGTATACTTTGCATGAAAACCTGAAATGTCTGAATATTTCTTCCCTGGTTTAAAAGATAATGGAGCATCTATACTCCCATATGTAACACTGTTTTCAGGCCAGGATAATGTTCTTTCTGCAGATATAACTTGCTTTAAATTCTTCCAAGTTCTTTTCCTTCCACCTCTTGCACCAGAGTGCTCAAAATCTCCATTTTTGAATATGCATGTTTGTGCATTTGGTGAATCCTAAAAAATTGAAGAGCATTATCAGCCAATATGTATACGACTAGCAATAAATCAACATGATCAATCCTCTTTTGAAGCTGAGTAACCCTGAAATTACCTGTTTCAGAAACTACATTTTGGTGATAATAATTGCCAAATATTTCAATGCACAATCATTTTTGTTTCTGCATTTTCTTATCTGTCTTCATAAATAACCAAAGAGGCGATGGGTTTGCAATGAAACTGAAGTCACTTTTAAAAGATTTTTTGGTCTGATAAAAAGCAGAAGAAGACAAAGAAGCCAAAACTAGACCTGCATAGGCGCAGGGCTCTGAGATTGATTTGAATCTTCTAGATCTGAATTCTTTGCAGCAATCTTTCTTTTCTTTCCAGCTCCTAATATTCCACCTTTCATCTTCAATTCTACAACTTCTTGTAAACTTTTCCCCTGCAACATTTTGCTGTCACTGGGCAGCGCCATCTTTGAAAAATTTCAAATGAAATTGAGGCTGGTGAGTTTGCTGTCGAGATTTGGCTTCGCAGCAGATTTTTTTGCCCGAGATCTCCTTTTCTGTCAAACTCTGAATTTTGTCATTGGGAAGGTTTCCAGAACAGCATGATAAAATGTGTTCCTGGAAATAAGATATTTTGAAACAGTATGAGTACTGCCACTGCACTGCACAATAATAGTTTTAATTGGCTTCGTTTGGGCTGTGGCCCCTGCGGCGCACAATAGCCTCGATTGCGATCCAAGGCTTTCTTTTCTTCAATTCAATAACGGCAAGTGAAGATTGGATGGCTTGCGCAACTTTCTGATAAAGACGAAGAAGTTTCCATAAAAGCAAAGATACCCTAAGAGTTTACAGGTAGACAGGAAGAAAGTAGCCTTGCATTGAGAAGTACCAGATTTACTGAAGACCGCAACCAGTTTTGATTATTCTGGCTGAACATCGGAAGAAGGTTCTGCGAGCGAGCGAGGATGGCCTAAATTTGTGGCCTAAACTTGTTTGTAGAGAATCCCCTTTGGATCTTCAATCAGAAGCAAAGCTTTGACCTTGAAACTTGATCCAGTATGGCAAAGTTCATTGCACAGATTATTGTCCTGGGAGGACAGATCGTTGGAAAAGCTTTCACACAAGCATTACGGCAAGAATTTCAGGCGGGGAACGCTGCGAAGAGGGCTGCTGGAAATGCGCAGGAGGGGAGCAAACAAGCAGCCAAAAACAGTTTGATGGGAATGACAGTTGATGAAGCAAAACAAATTTTGAATGTAAAAGAACTTGATCCAGAAATAGTTAACAAGAATTTTGAATATTTATTTGACATTAATGATAAGAAGAAAGGTGGATCCTTTTATCTTCAATCAAAAGTGTTTCGCGCAAAGGAAAGGATAGATGAAGAAATTGGTGTGACGGACAAAAAACAAGAAGAGCAGACTAAAGATCAAAATTCGCAGTAATCTAAGAATATGTCATTTTGGTCTTATGAGTGTATTGCTTATCTGTGCTATGTAATGTGATTTTTTAGAACGTAACAAAGTTTTGCAGGTCTCATAGCCTTTCACTGCCTTAACTTGTTGTATTCTATTACATTGAATTGCATTGCATATATTTGCCAAAGCCTTACCTTATTCTAGCCAGAGAGGGAAATTTCTGCTGCATGGCAGATTTCTCTGCTTTGTGTGTCAAATTTCAGCCATCATCCCCTGGGGGGGTACTTGACCTAAATTTGTACGGGGATGTGCCCACGAAATAAATTTTTTCACCCTGCTCCAGAATTTTTGCCTTCAGATGATACCCTGTTCTAGAAAAATTCGGTAAAAAGTATACTCAAAAACACAAAAATTTGACTAAATAATAACCTGTTATAACAAAATTTCCTCTTTTGACATGTTTTGACAACCTGCTTCTGAAAACTTGCCTTCTTTTGATGCCCTGTTCTAGAAAAAATAGGCCAAAAACGATACCCTGAAAAACGGCACATCCCCATTGGACAAATATACTAAGTACTTCCCAGGCATCATCCTCACTATAGGTTTCCATGATTTAAAGCAACAATTAACTGAAACAAGCCTAGCCATGCATGACTTTTTGAAGAAGAAATCTGCCATTCAAAGTTTTCCACTCTATCAACTTTCAAGTAGAAAGCAATATGGGGAGCCTTTCTTTGAAGAACAGGGCAGGAAATGCACCTTGTGGTGTTGGTATCAAGTGATCATTGGATTTATTTTGTCCAGAGAATTTGCCCCTGCTAAGCTTAGATTGCCCCTGATAGCTAGGTGTGCTGTCTAGAATG
The DNA here is from genome assembly GCA_964019985.1 of Aurelia sp. 4 Dawson et al 2005. NCBI lineage: Eukaryota > Metazoa > Cnidaria > Scyphozoa > Semaeostomeae > Ulmaridae > Aurelia > Aurelia sp. 4 Dawson et al 2005. The sequence continues at coordinate 408,620 of OZ026494.1, read as the reverse complement.
GTAGAATTTGCATCCTTTTTTAAAAATGCAAGTTTAATTTGGCTTTTCTAGTATAAATGAAAAGTTGATTTATCAAAATCTCATAAAGATTTCAGGAAATGCACGTTTTCAGATCTTCAAAGGCTTTCAGGCACAATTGTATTCAGAGAAGTTTCGTTTTGATAATTCTGTGATGAGCAACCATTCTTGACAATTTTTTCATTGCTAGTGAACTTACGGCCATTTTTGAAGCCTTTTGATTGAAGCTGTGGTGAGTGAAAATCATTAAAGATTTTTCCCTCATGAAAGAAAGATTCTGTAAAGGTATTCTAAAACTGACAACCCCTATCTGGATGTAAAGTAAACTGAAACTTTAAATGAAGACATTCTGTAACCTTATGTTGATTGTTAGCAAAACTGCGACTGAAAACATCATTCAACAGGCAGTTTCAACGCATACTGCCCCATGCCGCCTCTCTTTTGACGGTTACAGATTCCTCCGAAAAAGCTCTAAGTTGATCTTTTTTACAATCCGGAATTAAATGACTATCTTCGAAATCACAAAGTACAGAAAAGAGCTTCACATAAGGATTAACAGGGCCTCTGTTAACATGCAAACAAGGGGGCAAAAGCCCCCAAGTCCTGCATGCTTGCCCCTCCAGTTACAATTTTTCGCGGTGTTTTGCCCCCCTAGTCTATGATCCCTTTTTCTTTTTGCTATTCTTAAGCCCCTTTTCACGCCTTTCGCAACGTTTTTATGAAATCGAATTTGCTTATCCTTCCAGCGCAGTACTCTTGAAAACAGAAGAAACAAACGCAAATGCTTCAATTTTTTCGGCTCTCGGCTGTCAAGCAAATATCGATCTATCAGACAGTCTTGGTGCTATGAATTTTCAAACATGGTGAATCTTTTTTTGGCTCACCCGGCTCGCTGGTCCATGTTTCTATCCAAGAGATGCCTTTCTTGGCCTACACGTATTTTCTGTAAGAAACTGGTTTAAAGAAACTAGTTTCTTTAAATGGCCAAAATTTAAGAAACTCTAGTACTATGTCTAAGAAGTATTGAGAAGCTTTTCAAAGTTAAAAGCATGGATTTTATAGCAAATAGATCGTTGAACCTTTATTCTTCTGCAATATCAACTGACCATTTCTGTTTTCATCATAACGGAACACTGTTTATTACATTTCTGCACCAGTGTTAGCAACCACACTGACAATTCATGCATTCAAAAAATAAGATACCAATTAAGAAACTTTCAGTACTAAAATGGACAAAATATCATGTTAAATCAAGAAACTTTTAGCACTATGGCCTGATCCAAGTTTCTTATAAAAAACGTGTATGTGTGACAATAGATTAACTGTTACTATAGTTTGTGCATAGTGGATGGCCAGCTCGATGTGATAACTGGGTTAGAGGCGAAAAATGGCTAGCAGAGACTCCAGAGCGATTCTAGCATCAACGATTTTAAGATTTTCCCAGAGGAGCATGCCCCCGGACCCCCCTAGATGGACGCGCCTTTGGCATACCTTTCAAACCCCACAATGCAAAAGGCCCATGTTGTTTCTGACCCTGGGCTATCAATAAATCCTCTCCTCGTCCTGACCACACAGCATGATAGTAGTGATAGGCTCTCTACCATAATTTGCCCCCTGTAAGAAATACAGGCTTTCCTAAAGAGTTCATAAAGAGAAATATTTCTTGTATCAAAAATTAGGTCCCCTTATTGAAACTTGCCCCCCCCCCAAGTCACGATACCTTTAAAAGAGGCCCTGAGGATTAATGTTTAGCCTACGTGCAGACTTTACTTACTAGTAGAGCCAGGGCGGAAATTCCGCCTGCTCTCATTCACAACCCGGGGGGTGCACTTGACCAGATTTTGGTCGGGGACGTGCCATCGAGGCTTCAAAAACATACCCGACCTTATACCAATTGTTCGAAAAAGTATATCCGACCTTATATATTTCATACAAAAATCTTGAAAATAGGTACCATTTCTTATACCAAATTAAATTGTGAAAATTGATACCGTTCTTTATACCAATATCTGGACAATAGATTCCCTTCCCGATGGCACGTCCCGGTACCCGAAATATATGTAGTGCACCCCCCGGGAATTCACAGTGGCAAGTAAAGTCTGCACGCAGGCTAATTAATGTTATGACAAGAACAGATGGTGAACTTAGCGTTCATCCAATGGGTAGTAAAAGCGATAGTGTTAGAGGAGGGATAAACGGGAGTGATGAATTAGCAAACATGTGGCAACCAATAAACAAAATTTATTTGATGCAATATTGAAAATGAACGTGTTGATGGATGATCAAATCAATTTTAATCTATTTTTTCGCATATTTTTTTAGGAATCTAAGGACTACGAGCCATGGTTTCCTAGCTTCCCCTAAACTGAAATTAATGGTTGAACAAATATTTTTTCCAGTAGTTTCTTAACTTTTTAGCGATTTGAGAGTTAAGTTTCATTTTCTAGAGGTTCTTATGAAAAGATACTTCTGTTGGACAGTTTAGCGCAAAACTTGGGAACTGCGACGCGTCGAGAAAATTGAAGAAATTGAGGAAACTTTTAAAAGACTTTTATACTTACATACCCAGCAGCAGGGCCGCCGAGAGGGGGGACAGCAGGGGCAATTTGCCCCAGGGCCTCAGGTCTAAGGGCCTCATAACTGACGATTTTAGCATTTGGCTGCAAGAAATGCTGTGAAACGCATTTTAAGCCAATCTAAAAGGCGTGACCGAGAAAATTTTCTGCCCGCTTCGCTCGCAGGGGGCCTCATTTTCCAGTTTTGCCCCTCGGCCTCCCAAAGCTCTCGGCGGCCCTGCCCAGCAATTTTGGAATAACTCAATCTGAAACCTAAGCTGGATTGATATTTGTCTTTTTTATACCAACAATTAGCGATGAGGGGCGCAAAAACAGCTGGGACTATTTGGTTCTGATCTGATCACGGACTGGGACAGCGTGAGGAAGTGGTAACGATGATACCAATGGAATGGTCCTTGGTCAAAGTGGTCCATGTTTTATACCAAAGTTAGACGTGTATCATAAAATGGCTGCCAGCGGCGGGTGATTTTCTACTCGTGAACAAAAGTAATAAACAATTTGTGCGAAGATAATTTCATTCTCAATTCACTCATGTTTACAGTACACAACTGGTCAGGTTTACCATTCGATCAAAAAACAATATTGGAGAAGGAGCCAGTGCTAGATATAACGACTTCTACTGCTGCAAGAAGACTGAAAGAGGAATTTTTATTAGGCCCAGCATACTGCTCAAAGAAACCGGCTGTGATAAAGCGGTTCCTTTTGTATGCAGTTGGTTGCAGATCATGATACGGTGGAGTTTGAAGTTTTTTTGATCATCCTGTAACTTTTCTTCCACAAAGATTTTCAACCACATATACGAAGGGTAAAGATACAGGAATTCGCGTTGTACTGTAGGCTGGAGCTGAAAGACACCCACAGAGACAACGTGGCGAATTAGGGGTGACATCTCACTGCGCAGGCAGAGGAATCATTCAGACAAAATTGCTACTGAAGAAGTAATTCACATGCACAGTTAACATATTATTTGAAAGGTTTTAATGCAAACAAGCATCATGAAGTTTAGAAGGAACAGGGTAGTTGTTGCAAGTTTATTTTTAGTTTGGATTGGAGGAATGTACTTTTTTCTAATTGGACAACACCATAGATCATTTAAACCTGAAAAATCAAGGGATGAATATGTGCTAAGAGGAAGAAAAGTTAGATTTAAAGCAAACAAACTAGTGCTAGATAATAATAGTAAAAGCAAATTTGGCGAAGATAATAGTAATGAACAGGATGTTGATACAAGGAAGATATCAGATTTGGATGCAAATGCATACATAGAGGCAGCTAAACTGAAACCAGATGAAGATCCCTATGGAAGAAATGCATATAATCAAAAGGAAAGTGAAAAGATAGCAATGGATAGAGAAGTTCCTGATGTTAGGGATGCAAAGTATGTATAATCATAGACATTTTTTTCCACTCTGCCAACGTTGTTTATTGTACACATGAGGTCTTCCCATGAAAAGTTGTGTGTGCACTTTGCGCAAGACAAATTGTGCATTGGCTTGTCTTGGCAGGGCATTGGTTTGTAGATTTTTACTGCAAGTTCTAATTCTCAAATTATGTGCCTGAGAATTTGAATGTGGACTTGACTGAACAGTGTGAGATCTCATACACTCACATGGAATTGCATTTCAGTGTGCTGCAAGTTTCTGACTTCCATCAAATTGTTTGCAAATAATTTGAGTGTTGGCTTGTGGCTGAAATATTTATAGGTGAGATCTCATGCACAACAGTTAACAGACTGGAGTTGCATTGAAGTGTGCAGTTTCATGAAAAGAAGAGTCTACTGTTTTGAAGGCAATAGAATTATATCTACGGTTGGCAAATATTCTCACCAGCAGAGTCATAATGCTTGGTGTAGAAGGAAGGCTATCAATATTGCAAAATGTAGTTTTGACAACTTTTATACAGCATATAGTTCTTTTCATAACAGAATTTCATATTGAATTTTAAGATAAGGTTAAATCAAATTAAAAGAAACCATTCAATAATGAATTAATTATATGGTAAAGCACTGGGGGCTAATTGTTGAAATTTCGTATTGAGTAAAATATTTCTTTCCTTTATTCTTGTCATCATTTATTCAGTTGGCCAAACTGGCTTTGCTTTTCCACACTTGTTCAAACAGAACTTAAGATTATTCAATGATTTTTGCAGAGCTTCTTTCCTTTCTTCTGATTTTACCATGACAATATTCCCACTTAACAGCATATTACAGGAACAAAAGAAGTAGCTACTACATACAATATCTAAAAGCATCTTGCCTTGAAAAAGCAGATTTTAGATCTAAATCAAACATTGATGAATATCTAGTAATCTTTTGGGGAATTATCATGTCAGTGATGTGCAATTACAATGACCTGTTTATTTGATTGGGGATCAACATTTTCTTTTCACCATTTATGTCACTATGGAGCATTTTAAATTTTGCTGCTAGGAAGTGAGGTCAACACTTTGAGCTAAAATTTCATTATGGTCTCATGTTTACCATGGATCAGAGGTTGATAGTTACATAGAAGAGCCATCTGCATGGTGAGCAAGTGACATGACTTTTCTGTGTGACTGCTGATCCAGAGTATCTCATTTATGGTACCTCATGTTTCAAGAAATGTTATAATTTGTTCTGTTTGGAGATCCATCTTCCTCCAGATTCTGCAAACTTCAATAGCTTTAAGATTATTGTAGATAATGTAAGGAAGAGAAATGAAGTGAAGCTACTCAGAGTAAGAATCTCCAGAGGAATTACATTATATTGATGGGCATGGGCAAATTTGTCAAGTTTAAATTTATTGTTCTGAAATACTTTTTTTACATCCACTAAAAAATTACATTATGAGTTTGCAAACTACACTACTTTACAAAATGACCATACAACCATACAATACTACTAGAACGATACCCCAAGGAGTAAAAAGGCTATGACTACCCCAAGACCAATTTAACAGAGAGATAAAAACTAGTGTCTGTCTCAAATTACATGCCACCATGAGAAGTATCTGCGATTGAACAACTAAAGTGATTGAATTGGTATATAATTGACATTATGACAGATATCATGTGGTATCTAATTTGAGACAGATGTTAAATGTAGTAAAAGACAAATGAAAAAGAAAAACGAAACAGAAATTCATGTGCGGTATTACGTCAATGGGACATGGTGGTTGGCTTTATGGCTCATAACGGAGAAAGAAATTTTCTAAGCAAATCAACCAGACACTGATTTGAAATAAGTTGTGATATTACGTACAGATATCAAATCCATTTAGAAAAACCCATCCATTGTACTTTGTTCCATTTTAGATACAGTATAAAGATAAGTACAATGGTTTGGGGCTGATAAGTTATAACAATACTCTTTAGACATTGAGACTTTGCCAAAAGTCTGTTTCAGTCATTCCGCTATTGCTACTTTCACTCATGGCCACCAGATTTGTTTCAGAAATGTGATACTTTGTTTCTGATTTGTTTCAGAAATATGATATTTTGATGATCTCATTAATATCATTTTTTAGTGCAATACTCTATCTGATACATTCTTCCATTTCTCTTTTCTAGATGCAAGTCTATCGTTTATGATTTAGTGCTTCCAACAACTTCCGTCATCATCTGTTTCCACAATGAAGGCAGAGCTGCTCTTCTTAGAACTGTTATCAGGTATGTGTATAAGAAACTACTGTATGAAGTGACATTCTAATTTAAATGATTGGTCAAAGCCATAGAATGAATTGACTCAAGCAATGTTCAGTATTGCTTGAAAAGTTACTTTGCCACACATGTCAGACATGTCTGTAACTTTCCAGACAATGGATTTGAAGCATTTGCTGTAAAAGGGTTTCAAAGTCTTGGTATTCTTTTACAAAAAAGGTTAATGCTATTGTTAATATTAGGAACATAATGAATATGTGAATATTAACTAAGTATGCTATTGATAATTCTACATTTCTTCAAAACTTTAGTGCATTTATTTTTCAGATTTTGTCATTTTTCTGTGTACATTTCTGTTGCAGTGTCCTGAACAAAACTCCACCTGAATTATTAACAGAAATTATTATGGTTGATGACTTCAGCGATAACCGTAAGTTTGGTTTCTTGATATTTTTAATTGTATCAATCAGCGTACACATAGTCTCCTGAAAGCAAATGTCATGCACACAAACAGGGTATCAGCATGTAGCTGAAAGGCTCTGCTATCTTTTGATATGTTTCTTGATCAGTTTAAGATATGCCTGTTGTTTCAGAAAACAGCTAACAAAATCTGGAGTTTTTCATTCATTTCTTTTTACCTCATTTTCCAAAAAATTATTTGGAAGATATTCCTGAATTGCAAATTTGCGTTGGAGCTCAAAACTTGAATGAGGAACAGAGGCCAATCATTTTGAAAACAAACAGTTTCCTCTAACAACTTCAGAGCCACCACTATGTTGAGTTTTCTCAAAATGTTGACTGGAAAATGAAGGTGATTATTTCAGTCAAGATTAAGAATCTAGGATTCAAGATTTTCTTTGAGTTTGGTTTTTCAGATGTTTTTTTTCAGATGTTAATGATTGCTTAAAGTGACTATGCAGCAGCCCAAGAGATAACTAAGCCTTTCATCAAAACTTTGCTGCAACGCATTTGACAATGGCTTTTGATTGCAGGGAGCTTATTATGGTCCAGCTCATGAAGTTTTTTGGGTCACCTTGTATGTTCAAAGTATTAAAATAAACTTTTTTGGCCAAAATCATTTCATGGAAAAAGACACTGCATGACAAAAGCCAGACCCCTGCAGCAGGATGAGCCAAATTAGTAATTTTTAGCTTTTAACCTCTCTTGGCTATGGTCATTGTGACATAAATGGTGTTCTGTACTGGTATCTCAGTTTGAATTATTGCCATGTTTTGCTCTTCACAGCTGAAGATGGGAAAGAGTTACTGAAACTGCCAAAAGTCAAATTAATTGCAAATACTAAAAGAGAAGGTAAATGTTATTGCAATCAAGACTGTTCATGCAAATTTATTCATTGGTTTTCAAAATATCATTGCTACCTTTGAAAGAATATTTTTGTTATAGCAGGTTTTGATTAAATCATTACTTCATTCATTAAATTAATCAATTAATAATTTGATCTAATCTGGTATATGGTTTTGAATTTTCAGCTTGTTCTGAAAATCAAGTTGAAGGAAATTAACAGACATAAGGCTTGACAAATGCCAGTCTAAAATAGTCTGTTTTATGGCACAGGCCATAGGTACATTGACGTTGCTTTGTTGCCCAAGAATTCTTCTTTAGCTAAATTTACAATCTTTCATATGGTTCAAGAACTTGTCTCACAGTGTACAGAATTTGTGTTGTGTTGATGTGTGCAAAGTCTGGACTGTATTTGGTATTCTTCATAGACACTCTAACAACAGGACAGTACTAAAATAGACTAGATTGCACTGTCTCCATTCATTAACTTTACACAGCAAAAAATTACAAAATGAACTCAGTATGTCTTGATAACTTGATCATTAACATGACTTAATGACAGAACTAGCATGCAATAAACATTTCTTTTTCTATCAGTTCATCATATTGTTATTGCTCAACTCTCTTCATGTTTTGTAATAAAGATTTTGGCCAAGCCTTGACAAATCTGCGATTTTTTGCTCCAGATTAGAACCATTAACCAGTCATCCAAGAAAACAAGCTTAGTGTAGATAGGTACGGTGTAGTTTTTACAAGTGCTATTTATTACTAAAATGAAGCAAACAAAAAATTGTGATACATCATATGTTGTACCAGGAATTTGATGATGGATTAATATTTCAGGGCTAATCAGATCACGTGTGAAGGGTGCAGACATAGCCAAAGGTGAAGTATTGACATTCTTAGATAGTCACTGTGAATGTAATCCTGATTGGATCCAGCCATTGCTTCAAACTATCAAAAAGGTAAGTGAATCAAACATATTTGAATATTTGATACACAATAAAATTGGTGAAAGGTATGGTTTGTTAGATTCAAGAGTTAGGTACATCATTGAAGATTCCTAAAGTCTTTAAGTGACTGATTCAAAGTGGAGTTGCATTTTGAAATCATGTTTGTTTGCCTATTTAATTCTGATTTGATAATAGTTTTGATTGTATACTAAATGCATGCTTGATCCTTTTATCATTGGTATCAATATCCCTTTTAAAAAGAAATTCAAGTATCGTTATCATGTAAAGACAGTATTGTTATTCAAACCTAAATAATTGTTTGTTGTACCACTGTTGACAGCATCAAGTTTCCCTTTGAAATGTTTGTTTTCTACATAAATGTCATTTTCATAAAAAAAGATAAAATTGACTCTTGTTTATTTAGAATCGTAAAGTTGTGACATCTCCAATCATTGATGTTATCAGCATGGACAATTTTAACTATTTGAGTTCATCATCAGACCTCAGGGGAGGTAAGGCACTTTAATAAATGTTATTGTTTGACTCCTTTGTACTTGCTGCAATCACAGCTTTGTTGTATCCATTTGTTATTGTCATAGATCAGTCACGAAAATATTACTTTGTAGGTTAGTGGTGACATGTTTTTGAATCTGGAAATGTCTTGCTTGATTCCTGACAGGGAAACATTTTTTCAGTTATGGTAGGCCAGTTATGAAAGCATTCTTTTCACTGTCATTATTGATTTGCGTTGCCAAGGGCACGCAAATCTTTAAATTCGGTTCCAAAACAAACTCGGACTATAGCGCGGAAAGGTCAGCATCGATGAAAGTAAACAATAACTAAACAATCGTAAATTTCACTTCTGCTGGCTTATGCTCAATTTGCACATGGCGAGACGCGAAACAGACACAACTTGTAAATAATGCCTTTTTTCATATGTGCGCGCATTTATGTGACGATCTAAGCAAGCATTGCCATTGTTTCTAACATGCTTGATTGTTTGCATCGAGATAAACACTGAACACGCAAAGTGACATATCCCAGATCATATGATGGCGAGCGGCCTTGGGTCGAGTAGTGGCAGTCAGTCGATCTTTCTCATTGAGTCATGACGAGCAGGCAGTAAGTTTGTGCAGCTCTCTACTTGTGTTCCTTCTTTCTATGGATACATTCATTATTTTGTTTGGCTTTGAAACGGAGAAGAGACGAAACATCATGCAAAGAACTACGAGATCGAGTGGCTGCCTTCATGCAACCCAAGAGCAACGTTCAAATTCTTTCAGCTGAACAATACTGTAATGACGTGATTCAATGTTTACGTTCAATCACATTTTCAATCGGCATTAACTCGACACAATAAACTGTTGACACTGCCTTTATCCTCACAATGGCACGATTAGGTATTCAGGAAGTCAAAGGGAGGAGTTTGACTTCAAACAGTTGGAATTGGTGAAAGAAAATCCTGGTTTTAAGTCCAAGAAACCGTCTGTGCTATCGAAACACATTTGACAATTTACAGTTACCAGGTTCTGAGTGATACAAAGAATTTTTTTCAATTTCTCCTCATCTTAACTCAAAGGGGTGCTCCCTGACTTTCAACATAGGGATTTTAAAGGTTATGCCAGTACTTCTTTTCTTGACACCTAAGTATCGAGTGTAATATTTTGGAGACCCCAGATACTGTTGTCTATATAAACAAATGAACACTGGGGTCATTCTACTGATCGAATGGGTCACTATGATCCTCCTACCCTGGGTTCCATAGCTTTAAAAATTCTTCGTTTGTTTATTTTTTGAGGCTCTGGTACCCAGGATAAGATCCTCCCATTTTTCGAATTTATGGACCACAACCTATGAATTATTCTTATGCCCCCATGGGGAGGGGGAGGTATTACATCTAAATTTGTTCTGGGATGTATTAGAATTGCCCCAAGTCTATCTCGTCGATTAAAAAAAATGGGAAAGGGAAAATTTCGTTTATAACTTTCAGATAGACTTATTACAGATGACAAAATAGATTTGGGGCAAGTCTATGGATGTGTCCAGTCCACCAAAAAATTTTTTACCCACCACCAGAATTTTCCCCTCACAACGATTGCCGAATCTGGAAACATCCGTGGAATTTATACTCAGAAACAGAAAAAAACTTGGACAGAGCAATAACCAGTTCTAACACAATACACCCTTTTGACACGTCTTAACAACCAGGTGTAGAGAGACTACCTTCTTCCGATACCCAAATATACTCAGTACCCCCATAGTCATGGTACCCTTTACCTGGTTATGCCATTATTCAAAGCCCCCAAATATTGATTTAATGAAGGATTTCAGATCCCAAATATTGGCATGGATTCTTCTGTACTGAAAGTTAGCCTGTTCCTCCTGGACGTTTCAGGATGAGATATTGGAAAGACATATGGGCGCGCCTTTCAAAAAAGAGTCCATAGAATCTATTCAGCTTGCAGAAATTTTGATGAAATTTGAATTCTCTAAGAATGGGCTAAGAATTCGATTTTCCCTTGAGTTCCGTATCTGTGCCCACTGTGTCCCCAACAGGGTCACGAGACATGGAATAAAGGAACAATAAGATCCAAATTCAGTGCTCCCTTTTGAATCCATTGCAGGCATATGTCCTTAACCCAATCTCGGCAATAAATTTACTTAACGATGGTACAAAGAGTAACGATAAATTTACTGATATGCTTTAATGGCCCGTCTTAAATTAACATTTTGCCCAAAGATTCATCATCACTTCAATTTGCATTCTAAACGTTCACTTTCTGTGCAACTCGGCAGTATGTGACAAATATCTACGCTGCCAATTTTTAATGTGAGTAAAATATTCTCGCAAAATAGCATTCATGACTCCTTCTGTATGCCTCCTTTATCATAAACGATAATCTGATAGAACGCAAATCTTCAGATAGCAATATCTCTTGTTCTTTTTATTTCAGGTTTTGGATGGAACTTGAATTTCAAATGGGATTTTCTTCCTGCAAATGCTCTCGCTGAACATCAGAGTGATCCATCAGCTCCAATCAAGTAATGCCTAAATTTTTGCTGACCATTTTTCTGTCACTCGTATCTTATGAAAGTTGATCTAGTGTAAATAGCTCCTTTCTTGGAGTTCAACCTCAAGTGATTTGAAAATAGAGGAAATATTTTTCTGTGCCAGAATAATGGTTACTTGGCTTCATTTCTTGGGAAATTGGAATCTGATTTCCACTGTGGCATATCTTTGCTATTTGCCACCAATTGTATTGGCCAGCTAAAAGCTGATCACCATCATGTCTAAGATTCCCTGGTCCATCACTGATTTGGCACCGAAGCAGAAGTAAATTTAAGGATGCTGCTTCTATCATAGCACTTGTTATTAATCAATAACATATATAAAGGAAGTGTGAGCAAGTTTTGACATCAATTGATTTGAGCTCCCATGCCAGCGGTGATTGATCCTTTTTATAATCGTAGGAGTCCAGTAATTGCTGGTGGATTATTTGCAATTGATAAGAAATGGTTTTCAGAGCTGGGTAAATATGACATGAATATGGATGTTTGGGGTGGTGAAAATCTTGGTAAGCAATCTTGTAAGCTTTTTAGAATCATTATTATTTACTGGAGTGTGTAGATAATATGGATCAGTTCCATATGTGCTAGTAAATTCCATTTTGGCCTTTAAGTCAAACAATTCATGCCTTTTTAATGTAAAGAGCTCAGGAGAACTGGACATACTGTAAACTAAAGGATAGCACTGGACCCATGGACGTAGAGGAGTGTGCCACTTATGTAAAGAGATTATTACCCTTTGCAGCTGCAATTTTGGTTATCAGTTACCTTAGCTGAAGGCAAATTGACACGAAACAGAAGAAAAATTGCAAATTTCAAGTTAAGCTCCTGCGAGAGAGCAAATTTAGAAGCTCCTCTATCTGGTTAATTTTAGAAATTTCGTTTCGAACTTGGCAATGTGGAGGAAGAATGGAGATTATTCCTTGCTCAAGAGTTGGTCATGTTTTCAGAAACAGACACCCTTACAAATTCCCAGGAGGCAGTATGAATGTATTTCAGAAGTGAGTTTGATTTTTTTTTGTAAATGAGTTTTTATTTTCATTTGCTACTTTTTCAGAATGCTATTGATTATTCGAGTCTTTATTCTTCTTGTTCTTCAGTCATCTTCCTCTATCCAACAGGCTAATGACACCAAAGTCTTCCAAAATTCTTGATCTTGAGTCGCATTCTTTAATTCTGTATAACGTTTGTTGTGTTTTATTACATTTCCTTCCTCGGTTCTTTTCCTTGTTACTTTCTTTTCGAATGCTGTTGTTAAAAATGTGTCCTACTTTGGTTGTATCTGATAAAGCGATACTATTGCTCTTTTATTCTTTTTAAGCACTGCCAAACCCTATAGCAGCATCATCAAGATAATCTTAGCATGAGTTAAAATTGTTAGAAGTTTTTAAATAGATATGCACTTTAAAATAAATAGATTTATATAGAGTCTGGTTTTTTAATCTTCTCTTTCTTTAATTCTGCAAAATATGACATTAAGATATTATATTAATCTTTATTTTTACGCCTGCAGGAACACTAGAAGAGCCGCAGAGGTATGGATGGATGATTACAAAAGATATTATTACGCTGCTGTACCTTACGCAAAAAATACAGACTACGGAGAGTAAGTGCGATAACTTTTTCTTGTCTTCTTTCTTCAGTTTGCATAATTGAAAGTTTTGGCATTATGGAGTAAGCTTTGTGTGCAAATAACCAAATTCAAGGAATAAAAATCAAAGCTTTGGCTAAATCATTTTTAGTTGTTTTATGCCTCATACTACAAATTATAAAAACTGTTCACGTGGACTTGCCGTGCGATGTGTTTGTAAAGGATTAAACGAACAATTATGATTTAGTATATTTACATTAAGTAGAAATCATCGTTGCAATTATCTTCGTTAATATGATGCAAACCATTTGCAGTATCAGTGAACGTATGATGTTAAGGAAAAGAATGAAATGCAAACCATTCAAGTGGTACGTGGAGAATGTCTATCCTGAGCTCAAGTAAGTCCTGAGTTTCAATCAGCATTTTTCGCATGTTTATTAGCCATCAATGGAATCTAAGCATATTAAAGCGGCTGAAGCCACTTGCGCTCAAATTCTAGCTTATGGTGTATCAGCACATCCTATCGACACAGATCAGTTGCCCAAGTATGGATCTGCACAGAGCTCTTACACAGCCAATTTGTTTATATAGGCTTACAACTTTTTATACTGTGGACTGACTACAAAACAATGAAGTTCTCAAAAGTCCAACAGTAGGATTATTGAGAAGTTGCTAAGTTTCTTTCATGATGGTCTATGAAGAGTGATCGTGGATCGGTTACCGTAATGAGGATGTGCACAAAGCACTTACACAGCCAATTTGTTAACATATGCTTACAACTTTTTATACTATGGACTGATTACAAAACAATAGAATTCTGAAAAGTCGAGCGGTAGAATTATTGGAAAATAGCTAAAATTTCTTTCAAACTATTCAATTCAAAGAAATAATTCATAGAATTTTACAACAACATGCCAGTTAGATTAGATTATGAATGAAGAATTTCGTAGCTCTCGAACTTTTGACCCATTAAGTAGAATTAGAGGGGCTGGATCACGTAATTGTAAACAAACCTGTGATATCAATAATCTATGTTGTTGCCCAAATATACCCATTGTGTTTTGCACAGATTTTGGTGGATGATTGGGTGAATCCACAATAGAGTTACTCCTAAGAATCCACCAGTATCTCTGGAATCGTGCAAAATATGAGTGTGCGTTTGTTTCTCTACAAAATTCAAGGGTCCAAAATAGCACCTTCATTTTGAGAAAAGTAGTGGAAAATCTCTGTGATATGGCCTACAGTAAATTACCGCATATAAGAATCTACTTTTTGAGAAAAAGGCCGAAATAGGTTTTTATTTCAAAGGCACTGACACTAATTTTAAGGTATAGAGATTCTTATTTGAAGGACACTTTTGGTAGGCCTTTTCAGAGTCTTACAAAAGATGTTCAGCCCCATTATTTGTTCTGGAAGAGTTTTAAGGACCTGATTACTAGTAGAGGAGGAGAATCACACTTTAAAAACCAATTGGCACCAAAATGAACTTCATAGCAACAATCAAAATCAACATTGCTACCCCTGCAATGAGAACCTATGTTCCACCACACTGAAACAGGTTCTTAATTGAAACAGGTTCTTAATTACAAGGTGCATAATTTGGGAAAAACAGCCTCTGGGTTCTTATTTTGATAGGTTCTTATATGCGTGGATTTAGTGTATCAAACATACTGCGAAAATTGTCGTTTCCCAAAGAATTTCGTTATTTTACTTGACCCAGCCCTTTTGATGCAAGTTTAAGAAGCAAAGATGACGTAATGCAGTGACGTTGATCCCCGTTCCATTGTTTAGGATTCCATCTGATGACACACTATCTTATGGTACAATAAAGCAGAATGAGAAATGTGTTGATACTTTAAATCATAATGAAGGACAAACTGTTGGATTTTTTGATTGCCATGGTCAAGGTGGTAACCAGGTAAACTTTCAATGTATTTCAGTTGTCTTGGTTTGTCTTTATCTAGCGTTAGCTGCTACATGCCTTAAGAGGTCAAAAATCTTTCGGACGTTATAAGGCCATTGAAAATTTGTCTTTCTTTGCAAAATGATATTTTGTCCTTCATAAAAATTATGTTCAAAGTCATTAAAACCAAACAGGCCAGTAGTTTTACACTGTTTTGCATGACGAACGAGATTCCGGTTCATTTCCTAATTACTGCTAATTACTTTGAGCAAATTTTACACGGGAAATGTTTCACTGGAAATGTCTATAATAACGGAGTAAAATATTTTCTCTTCCACTGGCGTATTTAAAAACTATTTAGCTTACCATGATGATCAGATGTATAAATTTCTCCGTTTGCGAGAGAATTTCAAAATTGTTTTAAGTTATACAGTGAATTGTCAGATATAACCTTCAAGAGGGAAAAAGATAGAGAAGACAGTGTAGTAATTTGAGGTGAACTATTTTCTACAGCATTTCCTGTTTGCTACACGATTGTCGCTGTCACTGCTCCCTTTCTCCCTATTTGAATTTCTTAACCATCATTTTGCCATGTTTACTGGGCTATAGTCACCACTTCTTTGGCCTGAACATTCAGAGTACTTTGTTCTGTGACAGGAATGGTCAGTGACAAAATCAAAGCAATTGAAACATGAATCATTGTGTCTTGGAATCGTTCAGCCATCAGAAGGAACCCCCCTGCAACTGTTGCCATGTAACAAAGATGAGGAAAATCAGGTTAGAATTTTCTACTCTTTCACAACACCTTTTTGTTTGCCTTAAATCATTTGACTGACAAGAATTCCTGCAAATTTTGCAAGAATTCCTTCAATTGAAGCGCTGTTACTGCTGAAACTCTGTTGAAACTCTGTTCGAAGGTGTTGTGGCGAAGTGGTGTAATCCTCTGACTTTGAAGCCACAACAGTCAGGCGGAGTGGGTTCGAAACCCGGCAGGACCCCACCACTTGAGCGTCATGACAAGGGGTCGCGGACTCGATCATGTTTGCTCGGTTTCTGCGATCCCAGAGCTTGGCGCTGAAAAACGCAACTTCACCTTCACCTTCACTACTGCCTTGATCATGATTCATGGAACAAGGTTACCGTAAAAGCTCTAGTAAGCCCCAGGTGGCTTATTTAGTTTCAGCCGCTCCAGAGAGGGGCTCAATAGAGACAAAGTTTATTCACAAAATCAAATGATATGGATACGACTGATAGCTTTTCACACTCCATATTTCGCAGAGTCAACATACAATTTTACCAGTTAAATGCATAAATTCGGCAAAGTTTTTACCCCAAACCACATCAAAATAAAGCTTGCTGAACTAGATAAATGGAAAATCTTTAGTAATTTCAGCAATTTGATGTAAGTGGGGGCATAACAGAGAGAGGGACTTATTTAAAATGCTAGCACAGAGAGGACGGGCTTATTAGAGAGGGGGCTTATTAGAGAAGGGGGATAAATAGAGAGGGGGGCTTGATATGGCTTGTATGGTATGTAAGTAATGGTCTATAAAAGAAAGCTCAAATGAATCATTTTCGCTGCACATTTTCGTCTGATCCATTTACTTTTAAAATCTTGCGTTACGTAGCTTTACCGGGTTTCTAACCTAAGTTGCAAGAGAAAACTGTTTGTAAATTATGCCACAGTTGGTTGCAGATAACTCATATGCTTGTGAATGATGCGAGAGATTTGTGATCCTAGAAATTTAAAGTTGTTTGAATTTATGAAACAAAAAAGGACCATAGCCTAATGATGATAGCCTATGGCTGCTCCTTTTTATCCCCATCATAGTAGTTTCCTCTCGAAGGAGGAAATCTGTGTTTTCTTTCTCACAAATTTGGACTTTAAAAACTAATAAATCCATGAATTTTTCAGAGCACATAGAGGATTGTAGTATCCAAATCGATTCAAAAGGTCTTGGAGACAGGGTTACATTACAAGAGAGCCCCTTTATTTTTTCGCAAGTATTCAAATTTAATGAAACACTTAACAATTGTTAGGACACCTTGTGCTGACTCTGTTTCCATTTTGTATTTCAGAAATGGAGGCATGAGGATCTTACGTCACATTTAGTGCACATTAAATCGAACCTTTGCATTGACAGTGTTGAAGCACAAAGCGATAAAGGACTGGTACTAAATAGTTGTGACCAAAGTTCAATAACACAACAATGGGTACTTGATGTTACAAAATTTGAAAGTAAAAGATAAGCAAACATCAGAAGTTGTCTTAAAATCGTCTTCTAGTTGTTATATGACTTATTGGATAAAATCTAAGAAGTCATGGTGCTAATTTTACATCGATAACGGTACCAGAGTGCTTGGCTGCCTGTCAAAAGAACGACGAAAATGGCGCCCAATACACTTTGTTGATGATTGTGTCAACGAAGAAATTTAAAGATTTACCTTTTACCTGTAAAGTTAAATGTTGTGGCATTTGCTCACGGCTTGGCGTTATGAAATGCATCCCTAGTGGACCCATTTTGGAAGAGACAGAAAAACAACAATGATATCGTACCCAGCTGTTTTCAGTCAATGGTTTGTCGGATTTTAGTCCCTTTTTGTCTCTGAAAGTTTTCGAACATTTAACAAACAATCGACATAAATGTTGCCATCATAGTAAAGCGGATTGAAATTTGTCTAAGTCTAAGAGTTATTTTCATGTTACATACAATATAGTCTCTATACGGTATCTCAAAGAATGATGCCCGTTATTACAGATGTGGCATTACCTAAGCTTTCGTCATTGGTTCTATGAAAGATAGGTGAACTTCCTGTTGGTATGCCGCCTAAACTTCAGGCATTTACTCAAAAGATCAAGATTTGCACACAAATATTGCATCATACTTTATCGATTGATGATTTTTTAAATTTGTTCATAGCATTTATTGGCCAATTTGCCTCAATGACTTTAACCCTATTTTGGTTGGGGGGGGGCAAATTTGCCCCCCCCCTAGTAGATTTTTTTAAATAACTCTGTCAGGAAGAATTTCATAGCCCTGAAACTTCTTGACTTTTTGCAACTACTTATTGTACAAATTCTCAAAAAGTTTCATTGAAATATCTTGAAAAATGAGGGGGCGGGAGACAATCATCTGGGACTGACCCAGGAAAAATCGCAAATTCTCAAAACTCAATTATCGCGAAAAAAGGAGCAGAAGTGGAATATTTTACAAATTTCTCTTGAAATGTAGTGTTATTTGATGCATTCTATCACAAGTATCATGTTTGGATGGAAAATGTGCTCCAAATGTAATTTTATAGCGATTTTCCTGATTTTGGCTAATTTTGTCGCTTTTCTTGACCACACAAAGGAAAATGCTGACGTGAGCAAAAATGATGGTTATTTTTAGGTTAATTTTTATATTTACAGAAAGTATATGCCTAAGGCTTTTAGCACACCAAGTTTGGTTGCTCTTAATATTACCAGTCAAGAGTTAGGTAGGGGGGGGGCTTTTTTGCCCCCCCCAACCAAAGTAGTACTATCAAATAGCCCAACCACTATAGGGTTAAAGCACTTTGCAAGTTATTTTATTGGATGGTGTTTTTCATCAAAGAATAGTCTATCCCAAGCATTTTGGCCCTTCCATTTTGGGGAAGACAACAAAATAGGTTAAGTGATTAGAATTAAATTTTAGCGATGATTTTTGTATCGTAAATTAAAACTGTTGAGCAAGAAATTGTGATAGTGTAGCCTTCAAAAATTTATAAACAAAATACATGTGATGAAATACCTCTCCCTGCGTAGACCCACAATCTCATCCCTGAGCCCTGATGACGTTACATGAAGCAGTGCTTAAAAGAAACCTTTACAATGCTTTGATTTTCAAAATAGTCAGAATTTTAAGGCGTTTTCAGTAATGGATGAAATATTAGTTTTGAAAACGTTGTTTACAATGTTTCTAGATGACAAAATATTATTTCTTCTCGTTGTTGTACAGGAGCAGAAAATATTTATCAAATTCTATTTGAGTCGATCTCAAGCCCACAATCGCGGACAAAACTATTGGTACACTGCGTTTTTTGGAGGAAATTTCGAGTTAAGGTCCCCCCACTCCCTATTGAAATGTTGAACACGGTTGAAAATGTCATAGATGAGTTGACAAGTATGTCCTCTTCAAGCAACCAACATTGCAATGGGGGAGTAGTTTACATGCGGGAAAGGCTTCTTTCAACTTAAAACTCATCTGTTCCAACGAGGTTTATCCACGATTGTAGCATTTGGCATAACTTAGGCCTGACTTTCAGTCAATTCTCACTCTTTTAACCCAGCCGACAAAGCAGAAACTCCGCACGCACGCGCGAAGACTCGTAACTTTGAGCCCCCTTAGCTCCCTGCGGCAGATCCCGAAATTAGGCAACACTTGATATTTTCTTCCTTTGGCCTTAAACTCTTGATTTATCATTTCAAATAGCTTATTATCTAAAAACTTCCGTATCTCAGATTCCTTGATGACGTCATTTTACGCAGTTTCGGCTCTGTCATCGCAGCCAAAGTTTCTGAGCAGAGCATTTCCTTTTCTTTGTTGATCGACAGTTAGGCATTTTCCATCATAACTCCTGAATGAAACTCTCCGACTAAACACCATAAATTTATTCGAAACCCTTGCTAATAGTTTGCTTCACTGAATGCAATTTTCTTGACCGCGACCCAGTCCTTCGAAAGTGTACCCGTCCTGTGCATTTTTAATTAACATGACCTGCTCTATGTTCAGTTATTATGTTCATCCTCGCAACATTTTACATCACAAATAGACAATTATTTGATTGTAAGGTGATAAATTGTGACGAAATGAGTTGAAGGCTGAAGAATTTTGCGATGGCGCTAGACTTTATCGGTGGATGTTTCGGAGGTAAGCGAAGAAATATTTTATTTGTAATTTGTTTGCATTCCTAAATGTAACATCTGCTTTGAAAAACAAAGGGAATCGAATTAGGATATGATATCTGTCGGAAACCTTTATCATCTTTGGTTTCTTGCAATTATTTTGTCACAAATCCAAAACTTGTCAGCTTTTCAACTTGATATTTTTGTGTGAATCAAAATCAGAATGTTAATTCTCACAGAACAGAGGCAGAAAAAAGTAATGATAGTTTTCATCATTGTGTTTAGAATTTTATGACAATGCCTTGTTCTATTTTGTGAAATTAAACTTAATTTGAAAGTTATATTGCAAATCTAATTTGGCGAAATTCTAAGTTTGGAAACAGAACTTTTATTGAGAACTGTTTCTTTGAATCCAAGCGCATCGATTTTAGAAAGGTTTCATATAGCCAGACGGTCGGAGGAAAGGTTTGATCATGGTTCGATGAAAGAATATTTCGTTACACAAGAAGTTTATGTGAAATATTGGATTTCTTCGCTTTCTGGTTACTTT
This sequence comes from Aurelia sp. 4 Dawson et al 2005, assembly GCA_964019985.1. NCBI lineage: Eukaryota > Metazoa > Cnidaria > Scyphozoa > Semaeostomeae > Ulmaridae > Aurelia > Aurelia sp. 4 Dawson et al 2005. Next base: position 388,158 of record OZ026494.1, on the reverse strand, counting down.
TCACATTTCAAATATTTTTCCCATATAAGAGATTTCGAAAACATCGAAACTTGCACGCAAAAGTGTAGCATAAAGCTTGCGGATTTTCATTCTAAGCACTAAGATTTTGGGAGAAAATCGCGGCTTATGATATGATCTGCAAAATTAGTTGCAAAATGTAGCCGATTTCTTTATTCTTCAGTTCTTAAAACCCCTTTCAGTTTATGTGAAACACAGAGTTTAAATTCTAGCAAATAGAAGTATATTCGGACAAAACAAAATTAAAGTTTTACTCTAGTCTTGCTGGACTGGACCACTATTGTTTCCAGTCCGCCATGTATTCTTTTGTTTACGGCCCTTTTTGTTACGTTTTCTCCTGTTTTCAGCGCATATTTTGTTGACAATTTTTTGTCAATTAATTTCCAGGTTTCGCCGGAATTCTCGTCGGACATCCATTTGATACTGTCAAGGTGTGTTGTGTTTTTCTTTCATCGATTTTATCAAAATATTGTGGGTGCTATCTAGACTTACACAGGGTCTGCCTGAGCTGATATACCGCTGGTGCTATCGAGGAGAATTTCTTGGCGGAGAGAAGGGTGAAAACCTTACACCCCATGGGCACTCAACGGAGTTGGACTTGGTAGCTTGATACGCGCATATTTGAAATCTTCCTAAATCTGAAAAAGTAAGCCTCTCAGAGATTGAAATAAATCGTCCACTCAAACAAAAAATTGCTAGAACCATCATGTTTGGGATTCACCACGTAGAGGTCACTAATGCACGGGGGGGGGGGGGGTTCTTCCATAGTAAAGGTACCTGGGGATGTGCCGCCCACGAGGGTATACTTTTTCGGACTTCTAGTCTAGCCAAGGGTATCCTTTTTGGCAATTTTAGTCGAGTTTAGTCTAGGCAAGGGTATGCTTTGTGGCAGTTTTGGTCAAAGCATTGTATAAATTTGGTAATTTCTGCAAAAAAATCTAATTTAAAAATTTTTTTGTCCTGAGAATGAGAAAATTTGGCAAGTTTTGTCTAGAAAACGCCAATTCAGGGCACTTTTGATTGCGAAATTGGTCTAGCCAAGGGTATCAATTTCACAAAAATTGGTCTAGCCAACGGTCCCATTTTGAAACTGTGGGCGGCACACCGCTACCCGAAATTTAGCAAAGAACCCCCCCCCCCCGTGCACTAATGTCACCAAGTCTGGCAAACCTGCAGTCTTTAGGAGCAAAAATTCTACCCATTTTAGGGTTTTGTACCAATCAAACACATCAAGATTTCAAGATTGATTTAAAGATGTGTACACTTACAGTATGTGTTTTGTTCTTTTGCAAGGTCCGCCTGCAAAGCCAAGATGCTGCAAAAATTATATACAGAGGAACTTTCGATTGTTTTACCAAAATTATCAAGCAAGAATCTGTGAGTATTCATTTTCTTCTTGTTTTTTTTTAGTAAGAGGTGCCAATGAGCCTCCTAAAGAAGAAAATAATTTTTTACACAGTGAAATTCTCCTTCACAGTTACATATTTTCTTGATTGCTGCCTGGTTCTCACAATGCAGTGGATGCCAGAGTGAAACGAAATCCCTTTCAGGTTCAGTTCCAACGATCAAGCACATGTCTTGAACCTGATTGGTTCACACGATACAATTCTGTCTATTGTTTACAACAAAGTTCAAGATCTAGGCTGAATTTTCATTGCAATGAAAATTCGTGAAGCAGAAAGGAGAGGTCACAAAACAATGGAATTCCACTGCATACTTCGTTGTTGTATTAATGTAACCAATGCTAACGTGACATGTGTCCTTTAATACCCCGTACAGCAAGGTTTTGAGTTTTTGTGTCAGTGCAGTACAGTGTGCACTCCCAGCTTACAATGTAATAACACGTTTTTATCAGGAAATACTTTTGTTTCAATGAGGAGGAACCCCTTTTTGCTTAGCCTGCGTGCAGACTCAACTGGTTTCTTTCCAGTGAGTCTTGTCATCCAGTAGAGTCTGCGAAGCAGCGACCCAAAGTGAGTCTGCTGATATCAGCGCAGGCTTACCTGGCCAAACAAATCCTTTTGAGTCCGGGTGTTTTGATTATTTTATTTTTAATCCTACTTATGGCCACCCAATTGAATCTAATTCAATAAGAATTATTACGAGAATTCCTAGAAGATGTTTATCAATCATTGATCAATCAATTAAGCTAAAAGAGAACAATAGAGATCTCTCTCTACCAATGAGGTCTGGTTCCTCAAGCCTAGGAACCACACATAACTTTGGATAGGCTTTGTGTTGCTGATGCGCAGACTCTACTGGAGGAGGAACCTCACTTCTCTATTGGGAATCAGTAGAGTGAGCAAGCAGGCTACGTTTTGCTTTGATGCACCGTAAACACCCGCGTATAAGAAGAATGCGGACTTAGTACCTTCAGGCTCAAATTTTCAAATTAGACTCCTATTGGTAAAAACCAATCGAGCCCAAGCACCCAGGCTGACTTTCAAATTCTAGGTTCTTGTATATGGGTGTTTTGTTAGAAATACCAATGCTGCACCCCCGCGGCCCCAAATGCACTTCCTTTTCTGTCGTCCGAGGAGTGTGTTTCAACTGTGTTTATCCAATTCTATTTAATACAGATCTTTGGATTATACAAAGGCATGGCATCACCAATGGTTGGACAGGTCTTCATTAATGCAATGGTGTTTGGTGTACATGGCAACACGCTGAGGAGGTTACCTGATCAGGGGGTTACAGGACAGTTCATCGCAGGAGGGTTTGCAGGAGCAGTACAAACGATTATTTGCTGTCCAATTGAACTCGTAAAGACAAGAATGCAGTTACAAGGTCAAGGGCAATCTCGCAAAAAATTCGCTGCAGCAGTAAAAGATCGATACAAATATAAAAATCCAGTGGAATGTATGATGAAAATTTACAAATACGAGGGACTGGCAGCCTGTTTTAGAGGATTCAACAGCACATTGATAAGAGAAGTTCCTTCCTTTGCTGTTTATTTTGCAACATATTTTGCATTATGTGAACAACTTGAGGCAACGTCAGGGCCATTCAGCATACCAAAATTATTCATTTGCGGAGGTACAAGTGGTGTTTTATGTTGGCTTGTGAATTACCCAATAGATGTGGTCAAAACACGTTTGCAGGCTGATGGAATGGGTGAAACAAAATACAATGGAATAATTGATTGTTTTAAGAAGAGTTACCAAAAAGAAGGATATCAAGTATTGTTTAAAGGATTCAATGCTACTATCATTCGAGCATTTCCAACAAATGCAGCAACTCTAGCAACTGTGACGACATTTATGCAAATTGTTCAACCTGAAATGTTGCAAGAATTTTTCAAACCATCTGATAATTACAACTATGAACACGTTCAGCCTGGTTGGACCATTTGATATACACCCTGGCTGGACCATGCGCTGTTTTGACGTTATTCACAGTCTGCTATGCCATTTCTTGTCGAAGTTTTCTTGTGCATGGTTTGTCATAAACCGTAAATCTGAGTCTTTCCTTTGTAGCAATATCTTGAAACGAAACAGGATTGAGTCGCTTGTTAATGAAAATCTTTTTCTTTCGTTTTATTAATCCCTTATTTACTCGATTGCTTTTATCTACTATTTAGATTTAATTTCAATCCAAATGATCTTCTGTTCGCCACACTTAAGGCTCCGTTAACATGAGAACGGAACGATATGGAACTGGCCCAGAAAATGAAAGAATTTTTACCGGCGTTGAGAAGAGAGCTGAGACGCGATCGATCCACTGCCCTGTGAACACCCCTTAAAAAGTTCCGTTTCTTTCCTTTCTGGTCCGCCCGTTATTTTTCGTTCCCCTGTGAATGGTGCCTTTAAAGTTAGGTTTTTCATACCCTATTTTGCTCCTTCTGAAATATTTTTTCCGAGATTGTCAAAGGATCGAACTTAGATAGATAATGATTTGCTTAGAAGACCGTTGAGACATGATATGAGCATTTTTTCTACTCTCTGGTCTCTAATAGACGGGGGGGGGGTTGGAATAGTAGGGGGGCTGGAAAAAATCTCAAAAATTAATTGCCAGTGGGGTTGGAATAATAGGGGGGTTGGAAAAAATCTCAGTGATTCGCACTTTCCTTATATAGTGACGGTAAGACTTTAAAAATACAATGCAATGACATCACAGATTTCGCTCAAAAGTCTTAATCTTAGTTGGGTGCATGGAATTTTGTTGTGTAGCTTTTGTCTTGCTTGGAACTCATTGCCAGAATTAATAAGCAGGGGGGTTGGAACAAGAATGTCCTGGGTGGAAAATTTTCTAAAAATTAATAAGCGGGGGGAGGGGGGACGTCTATTAGAGACCAGAGAGTAGGCCAGAATGCAGCATCATATCACAGCAAAGATCACATAGAACATTTGAATGCTTGAGCAAAAGTAAAGACATACAAAAAAAGTTGTCATTGAGAAACAGAGTCTGGGAGCAATTAAGAAGTGAATTCTTTAATTTAAATTGGGCACCTAAAAATTCAATTTAACCAACTGGTAAGTTTTATGACTCTGACAATGGTTTAGCGGAGTGTCACTGTGGTTGAGGGCAAACGCATTCACTAGATGTTCATTTGGTGCATGAACTTTGCCACTCAAAAATTATGAATAAATGGGTGAATAGGACCATGCAAACTAAATTTGTCTGATTTACGTACATAATTCTCATTCATGTCAATGAAACTGTGCAAGTAACTTTCTCAAAGACTTTGAAAAGTCATGAAATTGCATAATTTTTAATCAAAAATGTATTTTGAACAGGAGGACCGTCCTTTGATTGATGAGAAGGATCATTCTACATTTAAAAAGTTTCCAAGCTTCGTGAGCATCGACTATTCGACACACTACATTATCAACTTTGTCCAAATATTTATATCAACTAACAACGCCAACCAAAATAGCAATATTATACATAATATTGAATAAACAATCATGTTCTTCATCTTTACTGCCTTAACATTGCATTAATTTTCCGCATGCTCATCACCTGACGCTGTCCTCCTCTTGTGCATCATTGCTCATTTCATTAACATCAACTCCTGCTAATCTTTGTTTCCTCTTTAACTTGTAAACAACCATTTCTTCGGGAGGTGGATTTGGAATTAGGCCCTGCCTTCGCCTTTCTGATTTTAAGGCATTAAATTCTTTTTTACAGTCTTTATATGCTGTAAAATATGCTTCACAAGCGTCTTTATTGTATCCATTTTTTGATAAACATTTCATGGATGCATTTGATTCCACAGAACAATAATTGTTGTCTTCGTCACTCACACGAGTCAACTTTTTCGCCATCTTTATTTTTCCGTGAAAATTGCATGGTCAGCACTGACGGAGCAGTTTTCTAGGTTCCTGCGGGGGAAATTGTCTCTATTTCCCTGAATAACCCACGTGTTTTCTTTGCAAGTTCTTTTATCGAGCAATGGCGGCTGTCTTCGTGGAGCTGTGGGGAGAAGACATACAAAAGACTCTGATCGACTTTGTTCGAACCATCAAGAATAATCTTGAAGCTTCCAATTTTATTCCTAGCAATGAAGAATTGACTGTATTATATGACCTCGTATTGCATTATCTGCAAAAGATACGCAACAATGAATCTCAAAACACGTCCACTACTGACCTGCTTGGCCCAAGCCTTGGGCCTAATCTTGCTTCAAAAAAATCAGACTTCGTTGAAGCTTTGCTGATGCAAATATGTGAAGTCTGTATTCACATTCTTGCCCTTCAAGATGTCAAAGGTGGCCTCAACTTTAACGTTATAATCAAGAATGTACTATTATGCGTGACTGTGCAGGGAAAATGTGCTAAATTTGTGAACAAGTTTTGTATCAAAAACATAAATGATTATATTAAAGCGCTCAGAGATGGTGTTTCCCTGAATGATGTTGAAGAGCCAAAAGAATCAAAGGAATTTATAGTAGGCTTCCATTTTGCCCTGCCAATTTCATCAACTTTGCAGTTGCTTCTGGCTATTACCAATGAAAGATTCCAGAACTCAAATGCAATTCAAGAGAACACAAGAGCAACCTCAAATGAAAGTCATTTGAATGAACTTGATGACAATGGAATATTTGATGCACTGCTAACAATAATGCATTCTGATGCTGAAGATGCCATTCTAGCAATCACCTCACAAATCATGAGATACTATCTGAAAAGTGAATTTAACAAAGGGGTTTGTTCCATTGTATTTTCTGTTTTTCATCACACTCAAATGAAGACACAACAAGTCAAAAAGACCTCCTAGAGTGTACTGAATATCTTTTCTTTTTTGCAACTGAATTTCCTTGTTTATGTATTCCTTCACGCAAATTTCTATCAATATTATACATGCAAGACAACAAGGACAGATTTTGTAAGACAATAGCATCAGTTGCTTTTATTGACACCTAAATTCAAAGAGATTTGCAATTGCACACAAAGGAAATTCCCTCAAGCAGAAATTCAAAACAAACGAAGGCGCAAGTTTCTCTGAAACCCAGGTAGCTATCTCGCTTGTTGTGCATTCCAGAAATAGTTTTTATAGCATACATGGGCATATATTGAAAGAAGAAGGGTATATCTAGATATCTACCACAGGCACTTTATTTTTGCTGTTCAGAAGCTGAGAAGTAAGTGCTTTGATTGCACCCAAAAAATACGAGAATTGAATCGCCTCCAAAGCGGTTCCTATACCAAACAAGTAAAATGCCCATGGTAGATATCTAGATATATCCTTCTTCTTTCAATATATGCTCACATGTTTGCGCTAAAAGACGATTTCTGGAATGCACAACAAGCAAGATACGGTAGCCACCTGGGTTTCAGAGAAACTTTGCATCATTGTTTGCTTTGAATTTCTGCTTGAGGGAATTTCCTTTGTCTGCAATCGCAGATCTCTTTGAATTTAGGTGTCAATAAAAGCAACTGATGCTATTGTCTTACAAAATCTGTCCTTGTTATGCAAGACCCTATAAATATATTAAACCTAATTATTCTGCTGTTTTGATTCAGCATGAGAAAGTTGCCATTCTGCACTCTGGTGTTGTTGCTCAGAGTAAACAGTTCATTTTATTTGATTGTTCAAATATTGAATTAATATGATCCTTCAATGTTTCACATGTTTTTTTTGAAAAAGCCAAGGACTTCTTTCTCTTTCTTAGAAACTATGGGACAGAATAGTGCTTCTCAGTGAAGATGATATAGAGAGTGAAGTTGCTTATGGCATGGCTTGTTTGGTGATTGATGATTTCCTTTGTGGAACAGGAAGTGACATCAGATTCAAATTGAACCTCAGAGCTTTCATTCAGTGTGGTCTAATAAAGGATGACACTTTGACAAGAAAAAGAACTATGTACATTCTTAAAAGAATCCTTGATGCTTCCTCAATCATAAATGCAAAGATTGGTGTTTTAGGTCCCTTTGTGCTTCTCTTTGAAACTCTTGAAGAGAAACAGGTAAATATAATTTTTTAGGATTTTTCAAGATGAGTTTGGAAAATAGTTGAAATCACAAAAAGTCCTTTTCTTTTAGTTTTCATTTATTTGTATTTATCAGGATAAACATCGTTTATATTGCACCTTTTTTGTAATTGTACATTTGGGTGTTATTTAGTTTATTAATGTTATGCACTTAGTCATTTGAAACCCCAACCCCCACCCCTGGGACATAGTGGAGATTTTAACATTTAGGCAGTGTTAATTCCTTGCCCTTGTTTTCCGTTATCGGGGGCGCATTGGCAGTTAAATTTCCACCCTCAATTCTCTGGGTATTTCAGAATTTTTGCTCTTAAAAAGGAGTGCATTCAAAAAATTAGATATTTCATTCTTTGAAGATCACTCACCTAGCAGCTGCAGCTGCAGCTGCAGTCATCTTATTGAAGTACAGTAGCTCTCATTGAAGAAAATCCTTCTCCATAGTCTCTGTGCTACTATCAGTTAATCTGAGAAGTATCTGCGCACACACTAGTCATTGCTATCTTCAGATATATATTAGTATCAAATTGGCTTGAAGAATATTTCGAATCGCAAAACTGCATTCTACTGGGATTCTACTTTGGTAATTGCCTTCAAATCGTTGCCAATATTGAACCCAGGGAATCTATTGAAGAATCAAACCAAGCTGCTGACATAAGCACCCAAAATATGTTTCTCTTGAATGTGCACTCTCCCCAACCTTTGTTTCAATGTTTATCACTCCCATCCCTTCAAAAAATTATGGCTTGTCTATGCAAGATCAAAATTGAATGTCAACTTCAAAAGGGACCAAGTACATGGTAATGATTTCCATCAATCTCATTGCATATTTTGCCACAAGAAAACGTTAAAACCACCGCTAAATATCCCTGCAACAATCCGGTTATGTTAATAACCCCATGCCCCTGGAGCAAGCCAGCATTAAAGTTCTGTTATTCTACGGCACATTCCCCATTAAATCCTCTTCATATCCTGGGGGTGGGAGACCGGGGTTTCAATTCACCCTGGGATAGTCATGGCATAATGACCCTGGGATAGTCATGGGTTCTTGCTTCTATCATCCTTATTGTGTGCTTAAAGTAGTTTGCAAGTATAGTCGTAAGAATTTTGTTTTTGTAAATCTATTGATTCAAAAAGATCACAAAAATGTTTGAACAGTGATGTTATCATCAATTTTGATCTTAAGATTTATATAGTTCTAGATTTTTACAGCTGGTCTTCCGGAATTCCCAATGAAATATTAAGTATTAGGGTTTATTTTCATTATCAAAATATGATACAAATTATCCTCATTTCAGCTGCATGTAATGTTGCCTATTCTTTCAACTATACAAGATGTTATCAAACTGTCCATCAGCCAGAAAGATGGTACGTTGACACTTGACATACATTTTCTATTGATTGTAGCGTTTTCTCTGGAGGGTCATTGAACAGATTTGTCTGGCTTAAAAAGTTCATTATCACCAATACACTAAAGATTTATTTGGCTTTGTTAACTAGCTATAGTTGACAAAAATGCTAATAAGAAAGGAATAGTCAATTTGCTGACTGAAAATATTAATTTTGAAGCACTCCTAAAGTCTTACAATGGTTTAGATTCAATTTTTAGGATGTAAAATGCAATGATCTTTCTTTGCTTTCCAGCTGTTAGCATATTGGATTTTCTACAGTATGTTGTTTTGCAAACAGTAAAAATATTTTTGCTTTACCTTAAAGGAGACGAGCCTCTTCATATAACATGGTTGACAACTGCCCTGACTCGTGCCTTGAAACATGATTGCAAGTACATCACAAGATGGGCTATTGAAACCAGTCTTCGACTAGAAGTTGATAAGCTACAATTCTTTGGAGAAGAAAATTGGGGATACATTTGCGGACCTCTTTTTAATGCTTTGAAGGAAATTCATCTCTATGAGAAGGAGAGTGACATGAATGAAAGAAGTTCACCAACCATTGTCAATCAGTTGAGAGAATTCTTTGCCAAGTGTAAAACTGCTGCTGCTTGTCATGATCAAGAAATTCCATTTTTCAGAAAGGTGAGACTGTTGCCCATATGGTCCTGAATTATCTGTTGCCAAAATTCCACTTTGGTGTCACAAAGGAAAATGGCTAGTGACAGATCGTTAATGAAAAATATGAACTGAACTAAACTGATTCTTTTTATATATACATGATGAGTAGATGGTAACATCAGTTGCAGTACGTAAGAACAAGGAAATAACAGGAGTGTTTAACAGATGATAAGAGATCACATGTTAATGAAAATAAGTCTTATATTCGCTAATGTGTTTGCTTGCCTAGGTCTACCATCAATTTTGTTGATGTCATCTTTATTTGGTTTTATTTATTCACAAATAACTTTCTTTCTTAGATTTTGCAGTCTTTATGCTCAAGTGGCTTCAACACATTAACATTTCCATACATTGCTGATTCACTTTCCTCCATCGAGATCCCTGGAGTCGTAGACGCTGCACTCTTATCAGAAATCAAAACATGGATGCTAGGTGACACTACAGCATTTCCAACGGAACTGAAAACTGCAGCATATCATTTGATGCTTACCATTGTCATGAACTGCTTAGACTTTGAGACTGTGTCACTCATCGATGTTGTCAAGTTCGTAAAAGTCATCTCTGAGCGTGGTTATCTCATCTATGGTAGCTCAATGTGGCGTAAAATAAGTTGCATGATTATCAGGAGTCTACCTTCTTGGTGTCTTAGCTTGAGCAGTGAAAATATTACGGATGATGCTGACATGAATGTAAATGTTGATGAAAGCAGATTGCCGCCTATTCGCTTGATTATTGACAAATTTCTTATTGAGGAAAGTAAGTTGGCTGACAGCTCGGAAGAAGTGACTTTGCTCTTGTTTCTTGGGATAGATCAAATTAGCAAGGAGCATCACGAACATGCTTCACAGAAAGTTTCAAATATTATAGATCCATTGCTGACAAAGTTGGGGAAAGTTGGTCGAAATCCTTATGTGATGTCAGAAGAAACCAAACGATGCGTCTTGTTGACCAGGGGAATCATAGAGAAAGTGGGGGAAGCTTTGCAATTAAGAACCAAACAGGATATAAGTAGGCCTATTCTTGAGATGATTTTGAATATCCTGCTTGAGCAGAGTGATTCTTGCTTAGCGATGTTCAGAACAACTTTGACATCATGCCTATACGACAATGACATTGATATGCCTGTTGTTGTTGCTTGTCTTGAGCTACAAATCTCAATTTGCGGTTATTTCAATGAGCCGTCAGTAAGAAAGGGGCCTATGTTTGCTGCATTTATCCACCACTTAGAACTGCTGTGCGAAATTTGCTGCAATAATGCAATTAAAAAGATTCAAGCCACAAATTTCATTGGTTTGAATCTCATCTTCCAGGCAATAAAGATGTTGTGTGACTTTGTCATTGGAGATTTCTGTGAATCGGAAAAGCAAATCCTTGAAAACATCGTGGCAGCTTTGGTGAAATTGTCAAGAGGAATTAGTATCAAGTTTGAAAGTTATTTACCCAGCAATTATTTCAAAGAGCAAAGTAATCGAAAGGAAAGATCGAAGGAGAGAGATTCATTTCTAGAAGTCGGTGATTTTACGTTGGCTCTTTGGTCGCTACTTTGCTTTGGTATTCGAAGATCAGATATCGTGTTTGGAATTTGTTCTAGCTTAAATCATGCAAAATCACAGTTGAATGATCAATCATTGATTACACTTGCTACTTGCGATGTTTATCAGTTGGTCAAAGTGATCCTAAACACAATTGATGTCTCTGTTGGTAAGGATATCGTCCCATTGTTGAAATGTCTTGGAATCTTGATGCCTCAAGTCCATGAATCATCTCCAGATTTGGCTCATTTGGCGTTAGATGCAACTTGGCGCGTGTTGATGGAACAAGAGCGCAGGGACAATGTATTTTGGTGCATTTATGGGCCAGCGATTGATGTCCTGTTCAACAAAGCATTGCTGTTCTGCAGGGACACTAAAGTCGTCGAGAAATTGCAAGGTTTTTGGAGTAAGCTGGAGAATTTAGGTCTGACAAAGACTGGAATGTTCAATGTTCTCGTGAATCATTGTTGTGCACTTTGGGGTTACGCAATTGCCATAAAGACATCAGATGATAGCATGAAAGAGGAACGCAAAATGGCATTAGAATCAATGTATTTGTATGTAAGTCAGCTCGTAGATGCATCAATATTTGGACAAGTGCAGAAAAAGAGCAGCAGAATTCTTCAACAAGCCATTGAACACTTCAAGACAAGTTTCCCTGGAAACAATCCCATTTCAAATAACACGAACATCGACTACCAAGTAAGATGGTGCGTTGTGAGCTTACTTTTGCAGCTGAACCCTGAACTAGAAGACACGGAATTGGCTGGTGAATTTATGAAAGGTTTGGTTGACAAAGATCGTCAGATAACAGAACGATTTCGACGATATTACGACAACAGTTTAACACATCGACAGAAATTGCGCATATGGCAAATCATGGTGGTGTTAATGAAATTCATCGATCACAGAAATGCGGAGGAGATCTTACGAGATGCAATGAGTGTAATGGTTTGCGAAAATCAACCAAGTATTCGTTATTATCAAGAATGGTTTGTGATCCTTGTTGTCAATAAATTTCCATTTTTAAGGAGCATGATTTGGGATCGGCTAAAGGAAGCCTCAGAAAAACGAGTGTTTAGCATCACTTCCTTGATGTCAATCATCACACATTTGACTGTCTTACTCCCCAATCAAGAATTCACAGAAATGGCAGCAGAGGCATTCGGTAGGTTGTTACCATGGATACAGATACATCATATGCAAGCGAGAGTGCATGCGCAAATCGTCATCAGGAAGTTATGGAATGAGGCAAAGGAAAGAAATTCGGTTGTGATTTTGAAAGAATTTGGAATCATCGAATCATTGTTTAGTTTGAATGAATCAAATGCATCAGTGTTTAAAGCAACCAATGAAATCAAAGATCACTTCTATTTCAAAATTTTCCATCCTCTCAACCATTTCTCTTTAGAATCAATTTTTGTCAGCATGCCAAAGTTGCTGAGCATTGGTGATGATGAAATCTTGAATGAAAGGCAGTTTAGTGCAGTTTCATCTGGTCAACAATTCTCAAATGGAATGAAAGTGTTCGATAAGGATCCTTCATTGTTTAAAGTGGTGACATCATGCAATGTCATCGAAATGACAAATGCAGGGGTTCAAGTTCGAAATGGTAAGGAAACTCGATTTTTTACTTGTTTTCGTTCATTTGCATAAAAGCTTCAGGATATTTCGTTGTGCAATTTATCCTGTTATCGTAAAGGTGCCATTTTTCTGTGTGTTAATATGATTTCTCGCAAGTCGGACACTTTTTGGCTCCCTAGACGGTTTGAATTGATGATCCATCATTGATTCTCTCCTATGAAAACATCAGAAGTTGTTCCCCTGCATACATGCTTATGAAAAGCGCCTGGCTATAGCAATGAAGAGCATGGAAAAAGTTACATATTGAAATTATGGCTGAAAGTGGAGCATTGTCTAAGTATCATAGCAGCACCCAATCAGGATAAGAAAAGGGTTGCCATTTTCACCCAGGGTCCTTTGCAGGCACACTGAACTTTGTCATGGAAACGGAATCGTGGATCCACGTTGTAGTTGACCTGATACCTGGGAAGAGAGGTTTACATGACTTGTGGATGGACGGAGGCCTGCCACCCGATTTTCAGAAAGGCACCCACATCTAATTACCAACAGTTACCTTCATGCCCACCTTTATGATAAATTTTGGTGAAATCTATCTATCTTTAACCATTTTTTTGCAAATTTCACCCAAACCAACCCATGTTTAAGGAAAATCTGCCCAAAAGGACAATTGTTTAGAGAATTTTGAGGCCAAGACCCATCTATATGGGCGACGCATGCCCGTACCCTCAACATGCTATGTACTTCCCCCGGGAACTGACAGAATTCTTACTTCACTTGACCTGTTCTGTCAGTTTAACTATGCCACTGTGAAGCTACGGTTTCCATTTAGGCCAGATTTAATGTTCAGATAGTGTGAAATTGTAGCTTGCCTGCAAAAGTACCCAGGGTGAAATAGCTCTCTATTGATTCTTTTCGTCTTGTAGCTGGGAACAAAACAACAGAATCAGAAAAAAGAGCAAGCGAGAGTTCTGTTGACGTCCAAAAGAAAATAACAGCGTGGAAACCATTGCCCCCTACAGAAGATCCGTTCCTACAGAAAGCAGAATTATACAAGAAAGAAATGAAGCGAAGTGAATTAATTCTTTGCGCGTCATTAATCGATAGAACACCAAATCTTGGCGGTCTTTGCAGAACATGTGAAATATTTGGTGTTTCTACGTTCGTGATTGGTGCAATGAGATACCTGGATGATTCCAACTTCAAATCATTGAGCGTGACGTCAGAGAAATGGGTGAACATTGAGCAAGTACTGGCGAGGCATTTAGAAGGATATTTGAGTGACATGAAGAGGAAAGGGTACAGATTAGTGGGGATTGAACAAACTGCGAACAGCAAACCATTACAAAGTTATGAATTCAACGATAAAACTTTGCTACTCTTGGGGAATGAAAAGGAAGGTGAGTACGGTCTTTCCACTAACATCTTTTTAGATAGGTATTTGATATGTCAATTCAGTGATGTCACCATGAGTAGCTAGACACCGCAGTTGTTTCAGCATGTAACCCCTGCGGAGGAGCTGTCACACTAATGCTAGCTCCTCCTCCGTAGTAAATAATGTTTTCCTCCGCAATGATACAACTGCGGTCTATGTATGATGAAAAGACCTTCATGCACTCACGATGTCACAAAGGGGAGAGTGAGCCAGGCCTTAAGTTTTTGGCAAACGGGACCATTAGTACAATAAGTGAGCACATAGTATGGTGAGAATTGACGTTGCGATGCGAGCTTCCAGACTCTTCAAATTTTGTTCGTTCATGATCGAGAAATTGCTCCGTTTTGCTCGTCTCATGTTATAAGTGTGAAAAGATTTTTGGATAGTAAAGTTTGTTATTTTTATTAATTTCCATTAATAGCAATTAAATTATTCCTATTGGTTCTGTGCTGAAGGTGTTGTGGCGCAGTGGTGTAAACCTCTGACTCACAGCCAGAACAATCAGGTGGACAGGGTTCGATATCCGATAGGGCCCCACCACTTGAGCGTCATGAAAAGGGGTCGCTGACTCGATTAGGTCTTCTCTACTTTTACGATCGCAGTGGTTGGCAATAAAAACCGCAACATCACTCGCAATTCCTTGCTTTTTTGTGTTCGATTTGCTCTCAAGTATGTCATTCTCTCATTCGTGTTTATCTAATCCATATACATTTTGCACACATTAAAGGGTCTTTGGTAACCAGCATGCATTGTAGCCCAATTCGTAATAGGTGGTGTAATTTCATATTGAATGAAAATAAATTTGTCGTGTCGCTCAAGTCAGTAGCACATGGCTACTGTTTCAGATGCGGCCTTACTTCTCCTTACGTATCAACAAAATCTAGAAATAAACAAAAAAGAAAACAAAAAATCGCCATGCATGCTGGGTACCCAAGGGCCTTTAAAACTCAAGCAGCTTTAATTGCCAGTGGTCTCTAAACTACTTAATGACAATTCATTGTGACCAATGACTTTTATCAATTTTTTCATGATAATGTTTGTTTCAGGTATTCCTGTCAATTTGATTCAATTGTTGGATGACTGCGTTGAGATCCCACAACAAGGAGTTATTCGATCATTGAACGTTCATGTCAGTGGTGCCATCATAATCTGGGAATATTGTAAACAGAGGCTGCTCAATTTAAACAAAGGTTAGATTTTGGAAACATTTTCTCAGATAAATGAGACAAAATTTTAATTGAAGACTTTTCGTCATATAAAAAGGAAAAATCATCGTAACAAGAACTTTGTAATATTTAGATAGATGTTTTAACTTTCAATTCTAGTAAGGGACATTTTGAGACTATTTTTAAGTTATTCAAGGTATCTTTCTGGTAAGAGCAACTTGTCATAAGAAATTTGGATGTAGAGACATAAGACGGTCAATAAGATGTTATATTACAGTAGGGTTTTGTTAGCTATTAGATTTGTTTCTATTCTACAAGAAAATGTTTACATAAGAAAAACAAAGTTTCTTAATGCCATGATTTCTCCGTTTCTTTTATCTTTACCATTCAGCATGTTATGTGTTCTTCTTGCAACCAATATCTAGAGTCTCTTTCACGTTAAATTTGAAGTGAATTTTGCGATAACGCAAAATGATCCATGCAATCTACTTCATTTGTTTTAATTCGCGAAAGGTTTTGCCTGAGATCTTATGTGAACCAGACTTTATTTATTTTCATGCCAGATTGGAATTGGCCTCTTCGAATCATAGCAAAGAAAGGATCCCAGACCTTCCAATGCAACTTGAGTTTTCGATTCTCCACACCTTTATTTCTCTATTCAACAGAACCTTCCATTTCTCCCAGAAACAGTTTACATTTTGCCATCAAAATTTTAACAGATTCAGTGAAAATGACATCAGGGGGTAATGCGCCAGTTGATTCAATTGAGACTAAAAAAAAGACAACGGAATTCTAAATTTAAAAGATGAGGAGAATAATGCATGGTATAATCTTTCACAATATCAAAAAAAAAATTCTCACAAGTTGTCAGTTCACAGCAAAGAATACAAATCTAAGATCTACATCGAGCAAATTTTGATGGAAATACGCACATGAAACCAATCCATGCGTTGTGGGGTCCGTTATTAAGAGCCATGAACACCACGTGTGTGTACAAATCTAACAAGGTTTTAAGGTGAACGATGGATTGCCTCTGCAGAAGCTCCTAAAAAAACTAATGGCTACGCAGTGCAGAGAGACGCATTGTCATGTGAAGAAGATAGTACCGTAAAAGCTCTTATAAGCCCCTGGGGGCTTATTTAATTTCGGACTTTCCAGAGGGGGGGGGGCTTATTAAAGAGGGGGGGGGCTTATTCACAAAATCAAGTGACAAGGATATATTTGGTAGCTTTTCAGTTCTTTTATCCCATATTTTGTGGAATCAACATGCAAATTTACGACTCAAAAACATAGATTCAACACAGTTTTTATCGCAAACCATATCAGAGTTAACATGCAAGGCTGTGTCGCTAAGTAATTGGAAATATTTGGTAAATTCTAGAACTTTCCATTTAAGTGGGGGAGGCTTAATAAAGAGGGCGCTTATTTCAAATTCTGACTTAAAGGGCAGGGGCTTATTAGAGAGGGGGGTTAACAGAGCTTTTACGGAGGACAAAAAATGACTTACAAATGAAATGGTCTCTAACACGTGACAGTTTCACTAAATTCTTCAATTCCTGTTGAATAACGAGAAAACAATTACGAGGCATGGCTGCATCAGCAAATTAACAACAAGATAGATAGGCATCTCTAAAACAGTACAATAGATCATTACGCTAAAGACGGTGGCAAGGAACTTTTTAACCAAGGAACTTCCTTAGCTAAAGACTCAGGATAACAACATTTCAACACCCTTACCTCATCTCTGAAAACTTCTCTGCTGCATGTATCCTTTCTTGCATTAGCAACTCTTGCTCGTTTTATACCTACAACCAGAGTGAACTTACAGTAGCATTACTCCAATGGTACTGAAGTCAACAACAGGCATAATATCAAGCAAAGTGAACTCAAAAGCCTGTAACAAATCTGGGGCCTGAGGGGCCTATGATCCTTCACGGACAGCGTTTGTTTATCAAGATTCTGATAGGGGACAAGACCCTTCTTTTGGCGTGATTGGCTCCGGTTCTACTGATGTTTTTCTTTACTTGAAAATGGGCTATACTAAAAAAATCTTGCTTAATGTAGTTCGTATCAAAGTCTTTCTGTTCTAATTTATTAAATTCTTTGTCTTTGTGCAATTGGACTAAACGAAACAAGAGAAATTTTTGATAATCAGAACGTAGCAATGCAATTTCATGAACTAAGAAGTTGTTATCCTTGTTATATTCTTGTTATTTTGATAACAGCTAGATGGGCAATAAAAAGATAAATTTGATAAAGAATTGTCTTGCCTTCGACATTATCCAATTTTATGACACCCTTTGGGAAGCATCGTTTCAGTTTTTCAGCAAGTTGTCCTTCAATTGTTCGTAGAAGCTTGATTTCAGGAAGTAATCTGTAGGATGCTGTTGCTACAATAAACGAAGAAGTTTAATCATGTATGATTCACTACCACCTCCCCCCCCACCCTTTTTCCAACCGTAGCAAAGAGCTTCAAAGGAACATTTACTAAATTTGAAATATTTTGCAGTCTTACCAACTGGACTAAATTTCGCATGGTCTTTACCAATCCCTTTGACGCAGTGAACTTTCAAATCTATTTCCTACGAGAGGAACGAAAAATATATAATTGATTAAAAACTTGTTGAACCTTCGACGATGATCACTGAAACGGCTTTTTAATTTGAGTTCGAAATAGACCTATATCAGAATCAAAGTCAACTCGCGGCGAAAGAATAAATTCCATGCAAATACACATACAAGACTATTTCATGCGTTGCTGAGAGCAGTGCCCGCTTTTGAGATTTACATCCACATATCGAGGCAAAGGATGTTCCAGGATTAACTTCAAAAGAATGGAAGTGATTGTGTGTTACTTACCTGTCCCGGACGAAGTTTTGCAATCAGAATGTCATTATATACCGGTCTGATGTCCGTTGGTTTGTACTGAAAAAGACATAGCATTTTGAGATGTTGTGATAGAGGATTACGAACTCCTTATTCATTTCAGCATTCTTTCATAAACATATCAATTTGATAGATCATATGAAGCAAAATTCAGTTTTCTAAAACAACCATTGCTCTTAAAATAAAATTTCAACTACTACCAGTCCTTTACAGAGTCGTTCATCTCAAAACCTGTTTCTTAGATTTCAAGGCCATGGATCCCATTTCTAATTAAAATTATCAGTATACGTTTTCAATGATGTGGAAAGTTTCTTTTTTTCAAGAATTCAGTCCTTGGGTTTGATTTGGAAGACCTTTTTTCTTAGTTCATAATATGAAATTATGGGATTCCCTTAAAAGGCCATGGTTACAGGGAATGTAATGGTATGACACAACGTTCAACACATCTTATAGTTTCATTATTATTTCAAAGGAGGCAAACTGTATCCTCTTTTGCAATACCTCTTTGAACTGTTTGCCAATTGGAATCCATTTCAAGTGCTCTGTCGTTACTGAAAAAATAAACAAAACATTTTCTTTTTCATGATGCTGTAAGTTATAATGTCTCTTTCTTACTTTGTAAGTGTATCTTTAAATCATAAAAGTTCAGATTGTTCACGTTGCAAAAATATTATGACTTTTGAACCAAAGTTCACTTATTTTCAGTTTCAGATACAAAGAGAACTTGATACTGTACTTTGATTTACCTTTTGAATTGAGGTACAATTCATCTGGATCATTTGTATCCTTTGGTGCTTTAGGATTGCAAGTACATTTCACTTTCAATTCAAATTCCAGCACTGTATTCCAATGAGCCTCCTCATCTCCTGTGATACAAAAAAGAAGAAGATTGCTGTTACGAATTCATGATACTTACAACTGTGATTAAAATGCTCAAAAGATGTTTTTGATCATGAACATTGACATGAACTGTACACTTCAAGACAAAATTCAAAGAGGATCACATTCCAGTTACTGCTAGTTAATTCCAAGTAAAAGGATTTCAACTTTATATCTACCTTCTGGTCTATAATCAAATTTTCTTGGATCAGCATAGATTGGTATCAGACCTAATCGGTGTGCAAGAATCTGAAATGTGAATGAATGGATAATTTGAACTATCAAAATACAGCAAGTAAACTTTATGAATATATTTGAGGTCACTATTCAACAATAAACTGCTTTGTTACAGGAGCTTTGGGGTTTCAAGGATTGTGGGTTTGGCCAATTTTAGCCCTTGGGTTTTGAGTTTAAATCTTACAGGTTTTCAGGTTTTAATGTGTCACAGGTTGCAGGTTTGGCCAATTTTTGTGTTTGGGTTTTTGATCTTTCAATACAGAATTTCTTTGTATTTGGGTTTTTTCAAGTCATACAGTCCATGTAGTTAACTTAGAATGAAAAACCAGCTTTTGAATGCTTTAAACAATGCACAGAGAGCCCCATAGTGAAAATGATATTATTGGAAATAATTGAATATTACAGGAGAAAATTTAAGATCTTTGTTCAGAAGTGCAGTTTTGGGTTTTATTTTCTTTTTGCTTCTGGGATTTTTTTCCAGGTTTGGGATTCTAGTATCCTTAAATCCCCCTCCTTCTTGGCTTTTTATAATGCTGTTCTAATTCTTTTCTATGTAGAAAAGTCAGTAGACTTACTGCATACCTCATCCTGGACAATGGAAGTATTATTGTATATAAAAACTTTCTCTATTGCCATTGTTGGTACCTGGAAGAACAAAGAAAATTAAATCTTCAACAGCACAGTTTTGGTAATTTCCTCAGAGAATGTTTGCTTCCATTGATATGCTGGACGACAGAGCATAAACTGCGTAAAATGACATCATCAAGCAATCTGAGATAAGGAAGTGTTTGGATGGATAAGCTTTTTGAAATGATAAATCAAGAGTTTGAGGCCCAAGGAAGCAAATTATCAAGTGTTGCCAAATTTTGGGATCTGTTGCATGGAGCTAGGGGGCTCAAAGTTGCAATGTTATCGCGCATGCATGCACAGTTTCTGCTCTGCAATACTGGACTTGAATTTTCTAAGACCAATTGTCAACAAGCATGCACAATATCAGGAGAATGAGCAGCATGCATAATTACATGATGCAGGTCTAGTAAATGACTACTCTGTTTACCAATGATCTTCTTCAACAATGGGTCTTTATAATCTTATTGAGATTCTGAACCTTGAAGGATACCTTAATTGCAAAAATAAATACAAACCTCAGCAAGCATGATCCTTCTGAAAGCATTAGCAATTGATGCATCAATTCCAATCATATCAAATTCCATTTCACTGTCTGATAACTTTATCACTTCAACTTTGAAATCCTGAATGCAAAAAATATGGCAAAATATACAGATCAGTGCAGAAATATATAATTCAATTCCACACAATTTTGTTAATGTTCTTGTGGTCAAGGGTGCCAAGATACCCATTAGTCTACTTTGTCTTTATCTTTGTTTTCCTCTTTGTTGTGTCTCAACTTTTGTCTTCAATTAGCCTAACAGTTCTCTTGGAGGCCCCCCCCCCATAGTACCCCTGGATAACGGATTCACGTGCTGATTTTGCATTTTTCACGCCATCACGGACTACAAAACAGAATTTTCATGATCACGTTTCAGAAATTTTAAGAATGCTCCAGCTCCGACACACCAGGGTGCGCAAATTGTTTTTACCATGCATTTTAAAAGTTTTCAAACTAAGGCTGCAAGTCAACTGGATAACTGGGGGTCCGGGGGCTTGCCCCTGGAAAATTTTTGAGACTATATCCTTCACAACCTCGGAAAACGGCATTTCTTGTAAGATTTCATGGCATTATCACGTGCTTTAAATGTCCATTTCACGAAATAACGACCAAATTTTTTGCAAATCACGCTGCACGACGGAGTCCTCGATCACGAATTCATGAGTCTAAAATAACAAAATCACGAAATCATGCGCCTAAATTAGCCTAATTACGCTTCACGTACAAATATGGGGGGGGCCTCCTCTTGTTTGGCAATTTACTGTAAATACTGTAAATTCCCTTGGCACCCTTTCTTCTATGAAGATGCAGACTTGAATGACCAAAAAACAAAGTAGTTAGGCCAGTTAAGATGCAATTTTTGACACAGAAAAGAAGAAAAGGAATATAAAGACAAGGTAAACTGATCAAAGCATGGGTGTCCTATCATCCCCCTGGATAACTGCAGTGAAGCTGCAACTCTATTCTCTCTGAATTATTCTCACGTGATGTTTTTGTGTCAAGGGACATGGTCAAGATCAGGTGACTGCCATCATGATAGCATTGTGGTGTACAGTCGCTATAGATAGCTGCACATGTGCAGTATAGAAAGTATGATGATGGTACAGTATCTTACTTTTCTATACAAAAAAACCGCATTATTCGCATAGTCAGTTGACTTAGTAAAAAGGCAAACATGCAATTGTTACTACACTGTATTTTTTCTGTAGTTCATGATTGCAGGACTTCAGAAGATACAATTGAATATACTGTACGCGAAGGCCTTGCCTGTGCACATTGCTACTGACCACAATCATAGCATTTTGAAAATGTGTTTTATGAGTACGACCAGCTTGCAGCACTCCTTTATCATTGCTTATTTCTAGTTCTTTCTAATATATGCAATACCTTTTTGAAATTCTGATGACTCCATCCATCGTCATAGCCTGCATAGTTTCCAGGGTAACTCGTCCCTCTTGTCTGAAAAGTATTATACCAGATAAAAACTGAGCTAAATCAACTAAATGAATTTATACAATAGTGGTCAAAATACATACAAACTGAAAATGTATAAACAAAATAGAACTTAAAAAACCTGGGTAGCTTCATCTTCTAAATGTTTATCTTATGTTGTAGTTACTTTTTGTTGCAGCATAGTTATTAACCATGGTTGTACGTAGAATTCAAATTCAGGATGGTTTTTATGGACTACATGATTCATTTTGTTGCAGAGAGTTGAAAGAGAGAGAAACTAAATGGTTTACTGGGTGAGTGAAAAAAAGCTTACATATTTGGTGGGTTGTGGAAAAAATTATGTGGTTGATATTCAAAACTGAGTTGTTCATCTATCAGTCAAAAGCTAACTTAAATGGGAAAATTTATTTTTGGTAAAATCACTCATCATTTACACCCAGAAGTTAGGACAATTCTCATGATAAATTTCAAGTTTGGAATGAGGATTCCACATCATTCTGGTCCATAATTTGCTATCAATATTCATTTCTGAAACTCCATGCTGGAAAACATGTGTGACGCAAAATATCTTTGGCACGGAGAAACATCAAGAACGATATAAACAATAGGTCTGTTGTCTTTAGACAATATGCATGGCATGAACTTTGGGGTAACAAAAACAAACTTTCCACAGTGGCTGAAACTGAGAATTGTATTGAATTTGAATTGCGATGCCATGTAAATTACGGACCAGAATGGAGCGTAGAATTCTCGATTCCCATCATACAAACTAAACTCCCTTTTTTACATGCATTTTGCTAAATTTGGGTGTCAGTCTTAAATAAAGATATGAGTGTTGCAATTTGCTAATTGGGTCCTCTCCTCTTGGCTTTTGTTGTAACACAAGCCAATTTGACTCTGTTATGTAACGCACATATAAAACAGAAACTATCTAACGTTTATAACTCCATGTTCTTGAATTTGCACCCTTGATCTGATCTCTTCAATGGTAGCCATCTTGATAGATCTTCCATGTGAAATTGTTGCTGTTGTGATATCGTTGTTGTTGCTGTTTTATAGCCCATGAAGCCTCGTTATGAATTTTACCTATTGCATAAATTAAAATAAGACTTATCGCAAGTTTGTTATGGTAATCTAGTAACCAAATATGGCTAGAAGTTTTAAAATATGCAAGCATTGTCCAATCAGTGATAAGAATTTTTGTGGAATAATATATGCAATGTTGAGCAGTTTGTTGTCTTCTAAATCAGTTCCCTGTGCAGCATGTTGGAAAGAAATGGAAGAAACAGTTGGTTGATGAAAAATCTCAAAAACACAACAAATAACACAATCAAAATTGATGTAAATTGTTCATGAAAGGTATATCAAGATGGTGAGTATGATGGAAAGACTTTTCAACCCATACAGCACATATCTTTATAAAATATTGCTGTTTGCCTCTGACGAAAGTGAGCTCATAGCCAAAAATTCACTTCATTTTGAATCGATCTGATGCTCAAACAGGCTGGCGGTTTCTTTGTAATTCTCTCCAGTCGACGAATTCTCAAACCTTAATTGCAATTTCTTGGTAATTGAAGCCATTTTAGCAACTTCTTTTCGCCGAAAAATATACAAGAAGGTAGTAGCGATTTCCCAATATTCTGGCCAAGCTGCCATTGCCCTCAAGAGTTGGTTTGTTTGTTGCTTGTAAAACCCTAAGCTGTATTTGTGCTTGTGGTATACTCAAGAAAACAACAAAGGCATCAAAGTTGTCTCAGGTTGTTTTCTTCTTGGTGAGGCAAGGAGGATGTTTACATAAGTCAAGGCAGGGTTTGGATTCATTTCATAAGGTTTACGGTTGGCTTTTAAGGGTGCTTCTTTGAATCCAACAGCAATGATTCTGAATCTTAGAATATTTCATGGTGATGCAGGCAGGGCAGTTAGGAACATCTGTATCCATATTTTGAGACATCACCGATAACATGTGTTAAGGGTATGCATATGTGCCACTGATATGTTCAGCAGATTTTCTTTAAATACAGGTTGGTTTTACTTACAGGGAATCAACATAGTTTAAAGCTGGCGTGGACCAAGTTAAAAATATAATCTATTGAATTTGATAATTTTGACACGTGTGGCCTCATTGTGGAGCCGAAGAAACAATGGATGTTTAGGGGTCTCTATAGCCTATTTATACCGGCTACGAGATATAGCTATGTCTATCCCCTTTAAATCAGCAGGATTTCATTATAAAGCCTAGTGTTGTAATTGCCATCACCACCATTGATTAAGATGGATGCAAAGCAAACAGTTGTTTCCTATGAGTATCAGCCAGATAATGGTCCTGTTTTCCAAAATGTTAAGTTGACTTTATCAAATGCAATAATTTTTAAAATTGATCTTCCATCCATTGATAGATGACTGAAGAACCACCATTCATCACAGTTGGAGCAGATGTTAGTGCCAAATTTAAAGGTGCTTTTTGCGAAGCCACTGTCAAATCAGCAAAGAAACTTGTTAAATGCAAGGTGAGTGATGCTGTGTACAAAGCATTGTGCTTTTCTCTTGTAGAGGATCACCTGGCCAGTTGAAAAGGCTTGCAATCAGCAAAGAAACTCTTTGTATACACAGTTTTTAAATATAAGAAGCTACTGTAGGATCAGGTCATAGTACTAAAAATTTCTTAATTCAACATATAAGTTTTGTCCATTTTAATACCAAGAGTTTCTTAATTGGTTTCTTATTTCTGAATGCATGAATTATCAGTGTTGTCACTAACACAGCTACAGCTGTGTTTCTTGACATTTAAAACATCATACAGGTATAAACAGTGTTCTGTTATGTTGAAAACACAAACGGTTAGCTATTAATGCTCAAGAATAAAGTTCAACAATGGATTTGCTATAATATCCATGCTTTTTACTTTAAAAGTTTCGTAATACTTCTCATACATGGTACAAGAGTTTCTTAAAATTTTGGCCATCTTAGTACTAGTTTCTTATAAACCAGTTTCTTCTAAAGTATGTAGTTCATGAGGTGAAGGTGAAGGTGAAGTTGCATTTTTCAGCGCCAAGCGCTGGGATCACAGAAATAGAGCAGACCTAATCGAGTCCGCAACCCCTTGTCATGACCCTCAAATGGTGGGGCTCTACCAGGACTCGAACCCACTCCGCCTGACTAATCTGACTGCAATGTCAGAGGATTACACCATGGCGCCACAACACCTTCATTGGAAGTCTCAGCTTCTTTGCAATGAGTGGCATCAGACATGACACAAGAGTGCCTTGAATCTTCAGACTGTTTCCATTTGAAAACAAATTTTTTTCCATTGGTCAGTAATGGGAGGACAAGATTTTATTAATATATTGATATAAACCAAGGTACATTCAGTGTAGTTGCATTTATGACACCTTTCAATAAGACAGCAAACAAAATACTAATACCTTCAATTCTGCAGGTGTTGCTAAAGAATGGAACTTCATGTGTTGTCCATGATGATCAAATTGAAGGACCATTAAAGGTATTCACAACTATATCTATTACAATATCTGTTTACTGTAAATAGCTTGCTTACTCTTGGTTTAATCAAGTCAGAAATGATTTTGGTCGTAAAACTCAAAACACCTCCCAACAATTTGAAGAACATTTGATATCTGGCCCAGACTGGACAATTTGTACAGGGCACACAATATCTTGCATATGCAGGAACATGCACAATTTTCAATCTGAGCCACGCAGTAGGCAATAAACGAAAGGTTTGGAACTGTTGTAACCTTATTGATAGGAGGTGCTCTAGTACGCCTCATTAACTATTGCTACCAGGTTTGATATGCAGTTTAAAAAAGCATACCATACATTAGGGCATGAGAAAAATTATAAAGTTGTGAAAAGTTTCTGTTGTTGCTGTGAAAATAATGCTCCAGGAAATGACTTACCATAGAAGCTCTATGAAGCCCCCCCCCCATCTGGAAGGTCTGCAATTAAATAAGCCTCCTGGAGGCTTAATAGATCTTTTATTGTATGCCAAAGAAGTATCACTTATCTCATTGCAGAGAATTTCTTAATTCTAAGTTTGCAATAAAGAGATTTTTATTTAGCATATATATCTTGTTTTTGCGTTTAGTTGAATACAGTTGTGAAGGTGAAGCAGGAAGATGGACTTCAAGAAGGAACAATTATCAAGCTAACTGACAACAGTCTTTACACCGTGGGTAAGTTGCATGCCATAAAGTCATTTCTTGATTCATACAGATACTGTCTGTTTACTTTAAGTTACAATCCTAGGAGAAAACTTACCACATTAGTGTGATCTGTCTTTACTAGTAGAGTGGTGTGCATTTTTGCATTGAAACCACCCCTGTTATGAAATTATTTATTGCATCCTTTAAGTTTTTGATAGTATGTCTGTTTGCTTGATATTTTTTGCATTTCAGAAATATGTTTAAAACAAATTACAACATTGATATTCTTATCTGATATGACAAGCAAATACTAACAAAGAAGAAATCCAAAGCAAATGAAATATTTCAGAATACAGTTTATGAGTTCTCTAGTATTGTACATAGAACAATTTTTTTTTATTTTTATAGTTTTTGATGATGGAGATGAGAAGACATTGAGGAGAACCAGCCTTTGTCTCAAAGGAGAGCGGCATTTTCAAGAAGATGAGGTACACTAATTTTTATATCAGGCGACGCAAAAGCAACCTTTTAAAAAGTAATCCGTTCTTTCACATCAACAGGTCTACTTCCAACATTGGTATGTTTGTTCAATGCTTCCAGATGGATTAAATTGGTATTTTCTATCCAGCAGATGCTGATGTACATGTTGAAATTACAAAAGAAGAAAAGCAGATGAAAATAAATGCAGTTTCTTGATAAAGATCATGAGTCAAACATCTATTCACAGAATCATATTAAATTTTGAAATTCTTAGTTTGTTGTCATTTTATCATCACAGCAATATTTGCTCCATTTCAGAATCTGGACAATCGCCCACTGAACAATCCTGAAAATTTTGGAGCACCTGTAGCAAAAGTAAGTACCATATCATTTGCAGTAAATTCATTGACTTGTGCTTTCTGCCTTTTGCTGGAGCATTGGTGGATACAACCTAATGGTGGGTGTAGATTAAAGAGAGGAGGAGAAAGGGTGCCCTAATGCTAATTGTATAGGTGATGGGGAAATTTTGAATTTATTCAGCCTTGAAATAAGTAACAAGAGAGACAGCAAAAAGGACTGCTGAATTTTGCTGTGAAATGCCTTTCAGAATTGTGTTCTTTCCACATCTTATTCACACTCTTTTCCAATCTACCCTTGAAATATATATAGTCAGAAAAGTTGTATTTTATTTCTATTCACAGCAGAAGCCAGAGAAAAGCAGAAAAAGAACAAGATTATCCTCACAAAATAGGTTTGCATTCCTTTCATATTTCCTCCTTTTATTTTTCCTTTATGTGGAGACTCCACATTTGAACATTAGAACTATATTTAGCTCTATATCAGAACTATATTTAGAACTGTTTGCTAAGGTACTATTTGAAACTACTAGAATCAACCTTTGGTAGCATCTTATGACAAATCCATTGCATTTTTCAATGAATTTTACAAATTACAAAATCACAAAACAGTTTTTCTACTTATCGTCAAAGGCACTTTATGATTCTTTAAGTCTCAAGAACTATATAATGTCCTTTTGAAACATTTTAAAGAGAAATCTCTTTAACGTTTTATTGATCATTGCAATGTTATATACTGCATTTACAGCCAAAGTCTAATGATTTTAACCAAATTTTAAAGAAGTTTTCAGAGCTCTCCAGGTATTGCTTGATCACTTGTTTGACCAAACTTTCTCCTTGCTATGAATTGATGTT
This sequence comes from Aurelia sp. 4 Dawson et al 2005, assembly GCA_964019985.1. Classification (NCBI taxonomy): domain Eukaryota; kingdom Metazoa; phylum Cnidaria; class Scyphozoa; order Semaeostomeae; family Ulmaridae; genus Aurelia; species Aurelia sp. 4 Dawson et al 2005. Next base: position 360,452 of record OZ026494.1, on the reverse strand, counting down.
CAAGCATTTTTGTAGTGATGTTGAAGAAGAAGATGATGAGACAAGACCAGAATCAAAGAAAAAGCGAGAATCACTTTTTGGCAAGGTTGGTGGTTAGAACAATTTTTTATCCATTTCTTATGAACTTTATTCTTCATAAGGTTTGCCATCACTATGAAGTTGATGCAAGTGTCATTTACAGTGTGTTCAGCTTGAGAGTGAAGAAAAAACTTTGGCAGTTAACTGAAGGCAGATGTATAAATCATATTTGAAAGTTGATGCTTCCTGGAGTCCTTAATATGATAAGGCATTTACAAGTTAGTAATATTCTTTGGGTTATAATAAGTTGGTGCAAATTGAAAATGCATTTCTGTTTTCTCAAAGGTTGTCTGTGTAGAACTTGGAGAAAGGAGAAAAAGTTGGTTTCCAGCATTGGTAAGTTTGACATTAAATGAGCTCAAAGAGTGACATGAGCAATGTATCTAAGAACTTCTCCCATTGCATGTGTTTCAAATATAGCTTTTATAAGGTCACAATTCCATTGCTGAGCTTCATTCAGAGTAGCATAAACTGTGTAGATTTTCAAGTTGACAAACCTTGGATCAGAAATTGATACAATACACACAGCTTGCCTCCATTAATTGTCAATTTTGTTATAATTTTCACCCTACAATTTAAAAAATATCATATAAAATGAAAGTTAACTTAAAGTTTCCTTAGTCCTAAACTCATCTTCATCTCTTAGTGTCTCGGTAAGCACATGATTGATGGAACTGCTTTGGAGAAAGGCCACGTGCTTATTCAATCATTTAAAGATGGGAGAAAGTAAGTATAGATTCAGTTTAATTTTGTATTCAGGTGTTAGGCATTCAAATATGTTGTGAAAGGGTCTATAATTGATCTTTCAGCTATTTTACAAAAGGAGTCTGGATATTGCAATATTTTTATCAATCTTAATACGAAAAGTTTGATTGAGTTGTGGTAGAGCTTCTATTACTGTTTTGTACATTCAAAAATTCTCCAAAATCAATAAGATATCATTCTCTTCAAAACGTCTTGATGCCATTGAGCAAGAATTTCTATTCAGTTCCATTGGTAGGTTGTAGAAATTCTATTATTTGTCATCTTCCGATGCAGAAACTCCACCAGTCATGCTACTTTTTGAAACAATATCTTCAGGATAAAGTAGCCAAAAATCAGGACATCAGCAAATTAAATCTGAACTAACTTTGTCTGTTTTGCATGGCAATGCTTTAATATCAGTTTTGGTTTCACTTTCAGAACTGGTATCTGCAGAGATGATGTAAAAGAATTTTCAAAAGACAAAGAGCCATTGCTTAGTTACATTAGAGGAGACACAAAAATTGAACCAATCTTGAGAGCTGCGATTGAAAAAGCATTGGCTTATCATGATAATGGAGAAATACCAAGAGGATGGCAAGTTGATTTCAATGAACACACAGAATCATCATCGAGTGAAGAAGAGGAATCGGAGGAAGGAGAGAAAAAATTATCGAAAGAAGAAGAAGAATTTATGAACAAATTGCATAAAATCATGGATGATAATGGTAAGGGATGATTGACTTCAAAGTTTTGAGTTTGCCTACACTGCTAGGTTTGTTCTAAAAATTCTCTTACCAAGTGAAGCTCTATCATTTGTTCAGTGGTATGTGTTCATGTGTTAATGGTATGGAGACATAGCATTTTCAGGGCCTACCTTAAAAGAAGCTCTCCTCCATTGAGTATCGCCTTCAGATATTTTGTGGAATTATGGGTCCTGAATGAATTTCCGAAAGCATTGAAATTACTGAAAATATTTCACAATATGCTCATTTATAGCCTAGACTTCATAAACTTGCAGAATCATATGTACTAATTCCTGGGCAAAATGGCACATCTCTGATTGGTAAAGATACCCCTCCCCACAATATCGTTTACTCCTACGAAGTTGGAGAAGTGTATGAAATTGCATCAAATTATGGATGATAATTGATAGAAGAGTTATTTTTAAAGTAGAAAGGTATGACAGTCCTAAGTAGGAGGGCTTTATTTTAGTCGAACTCATTGATAATGATTACATTCTATTTCAGGAACTCCAATGTCTAAACCGCCTCTTCTTGGGTGCAAGGAAATCAATCTTTACAAGCTTTATCAAATGGTTATGGAAAGTGGTGGTATGGATGAGGTACGATGAATGAATATTTCATCTCTCAAATCCCTAGACCTACTTATTTACTTATTGAATATTGCTTTTATAAATCTGCGTTTTGACCGTAAAGAATTAAACCAGTGCACTCCTGGCTAAAAGCATATCTGCTGCAAAGACCCGTTTAAGTCGTGTGCTCTACTTGAGAGCAAGTCTTATACTTTGCTTTAACTTTTATGGCTGCCCTATGAAAGTTTTGACCTCGTTATTTATTTTTGTATGTGTATTTTATGTACCAAATGTTTTCAACTCTACAGGTAACAAATCTTGCAAAATGGAGGACGATTTACATCGAGATGGGAATGACAAATCCACCTACAACAGCGTCATATAACATCAGAAATTTCTATAAAAGGTATGAATACATTGATTTGTTTGGCCGTATTGATTAATAAAGTGCCTATTCTTACCGCACGCTGTGCAACATGGGAATCACAAAACGTAGCTGCATGCTGCCAAAGTTATTATCCAGTCTTTTTGTCAGGTGCTTATTCAGCCAGAGACTTACAAAAACTTCTTGAGACCAAAGGACGTTTTAGCCAGGTTGAGAATATATTATCCCTTTGAGAAACTTTACCAGCAGCATCTGCTTCATGGAATGCACATTGTAGGTGTCTTTTTTATATCCCAGTTGTAATTTGGAAACTATGTTTGTGAGGCCAACCAGCAACCCAGGAGGGGGTATCTACTCAATGAAATGATGTTGGATAACCCATTGAAATGCTGAATGTGAGAAAATTAAAATGTTGTGGTTTGCAGCCATAAGGGCCCAAATGAAAATGATTAAAGTTATTCAGAAATTCGGCTACTTTTGTGCACTTTTGTTGATAGATTTTTGTCACGTAAAATCAAGTGTGAAGGATTTGAGGATATCAAAACAAAATCGGAAAAGTTTGCAAGTTGATGTTTTTGTTGTAGATACCTATATCCACTTGAAGCTCAGGAAAAAGGAATTGACATATCTGATGACAAAAAGGAGAGTGATAAAGAAAAGCAAAGAGAATCTCGAAAAGAGAAAGAAAAGGAGAAGTCAAAGAAACAGGAAAGTGACTCTGAAAATGAGGGTGTAAGCAGAAGGTTGACACGTATGCAAAGCAAAAATGAGAGCGATTCTGAAGTGGAAAGAAGAGAAACAAGATCAAGCAGGCCTAGACGTACATCAATTGACAAATCATCAAATAACAGTGAAGGCAAAGGAAGTAAACAAGTTGCATCACCGGGAGAATCATCTGATGAAAGCTTAGGCAGCTATCTTGATATGAGCTCGTATTCAAAACGAGGCGACATGGAAGCTCATAGCGATGAGGCTAAACATTCAGAGGGTGATGAACTGGTTGATATTGTGAATAGTCCACACAGCTCAGTTTTAAGTGAAGATAAAGAATTTTCAGATACAAGGAGTGAAAGTGAAATTACAATGACAGATGATGGAAGATATCCAGTGGGCGCGAGGATTCTTGTTAAATATGGAAAAGGAAAGCTTCATCGAGCTTATGAAGCCAAGGTCTTTATTTCTCTTTCAGCCAACAGACGTTCTGGCTATTTTGCAAAAGAGTCTGAATCGCGCGATATTTTTATACTTTGCACGAGGCTCGATTGAATGGCGTTAGAGCTTCTATCACAATTGTACACACCCGAAAATTCGATGGAATGTATTGAAATATCGATCGATTTGGACTCTGTTTCAGAATGGCTGAAAGGTCTATTTTTCGTATAAGCTTTTTGTCTCTCTTTCTCCACTTTTCTATCAGTTATTTATATTTGTAGTAGATTCGTAGGTACCTCATCTGCTATCCTCCTTATACATCACGTATTAATCAAGCCACAAAACTGCATACATGATCCAGAGCTTATTAATTTTTTCTCAAAAGAAAATTTTATGCAAACGAATTATCATGGCCCTAGCTCACTCTATTATCAAGGGGATCAATGTAGGTCTCAAATTGTTTAAGATATCAGTGTACACAAATTTATGTATTATTCTTGGTAAATTGCAAGCTTCCTTTAAAATTGTTGTTCCTGTTATAGTATTTAGTTAGAACATGAATGTTACGAAATTTTCCTTGAGGTTGTTAATTTCATTTTTCTTTCCTTTTTTGTGATGTCCCCTTTTAGACTGTAATTCTGACAGTCATTTAGCAGACTTACAACCTAGCATATCTATTCTTCTTTATCTTCTTCTTTGATCTCTTTTAGTTTTATCTTCCTTTTAATTTCAGGTCATCGATGTTGATTCAGAACTGACACCAGATCTTCTTTATTATGTTCATTACAGAGGATGGAACCATCGGTAAGGCCTTATTCACGCAAAATTACTTGTCGTCTTGACATTCTTTGAAACTCTTTTTCCACATATATTCGAAAACTTTGTCATTCTATGACTGTTACGGAGCTCTATTTATCTCTGTTTATCAGCTCTAAGGATAGGTTTCTAAGATGAACAACTTTATTTTATTTTGCAGATATGACGAATGGATTAAACATGATTTTATTGAAGGATTAAGTCCTTACCCACCAAAGAGGAAAGGTGCATCATCAAAGGTAAGTATATATTAACTATGATTTCCTTGAAGATTGTATCAATTTTCCTGTAGTAATTTAAGATTTCCTGGTGATTTTAATATTCAAAATTTTTGATGAATTTTCACAAAGATAATCAAATGCCGCCATTTTGAAAATAATCAAGATATCAAAAACTTGCCACGGCAACAGATTTACAGCAAATTAATCCAAAGTTCCTTCCAAGTAATTCAATTCTTAGGAAAATTTAATGAAATTTCACACTTTCAAAGATTTGTCAGATTTGAGCCCTATGCCGAGAAAGTGTATTTTTCGTGTTCCAATTGTTCTGGAATTGCGAATTTTTATCATTTACTTCAGCAGCCAGTAAACCTTTTAAGTCTCTACGGAGGAGCCCGGATCCAACGATATCATTATACTTTCTTACACGAGAGATTCGATTGAGTGACGTCATGGCTTCTTTGACCGTTGTTTACATTTGAAAATTCTACAGAATCTAGCGTTCGCTTCAGATTTTTTGGTATGGGTAAAAGTTCTATTAAAGTCTCTAAAATATGGCCATAGTGGTATTTAGTATGACAGAGATGTAAAAGCAACGTTTTTTATACAAAGATTGGTCGCTATTATTTTTGTGTTGTGTCTTTTTCTCATACAATATGTAGTATTCATACTAGTTCCACGTTGTATCGAGCATTCAAATTGCCCATTCAACGACTTGGAATCAGATGTTCAAATTTGATTCGAAGGCATCCAGTGATTGAAATGAGAGGCTGTATCACTGTTTTAGCAAAAGGTTGTTGCAGATCTACAGAATGCAGAAGGTATTCCTAAATCCGAGAGTCACAAAATTGAAATGAGCTGTCAAAAATAACAGATTCTTCAGACAAATTCTTTATATTCTTTTAGGGTGCTAAAGGTAAGGACTCAACTGGTGGATATAAAAATCATCCTGAACCCCCTGGTATTCATAATTTTCATGGCTCACCCGCACCGACCCCCCGATCTACAGCAAGATCACGCAAAGCAGGATCTCCTCCACCACTTCAACCCATCACACAACCAACACATACACCAGATAAGCAACCCAAAAGCACACACAACACACCTAAAGCAAATACAAACACGACAACAAGGAATCCTCCGTCATCTACAACTAAAGCAACACCTCCTGTTTTAAAACAACCAATTACTTCACAGAAGGTAGCACTACCCAAACCTACTGCATCGAGCTCAAAGGCAAGTTTTGCTGCTCAAAAGATTGAGTCACCATTTGTTGACATTAAACCTCATCCTGTAAAACCAAGAACAACAAGAAATTCAATGCAAGATGTTTTTCTTATCACTGCATTGGAGGAAAGCATTTCAGGTAAAGATCTTGATGATTTTCGTTTCGGTTGTATTTTTTGAAGTAAAGGTTTCTCATGACCCACTGGTCAGGTTTAAATTTCTGCCAATATGTCAGTTTGCCAATATGTCAGTTACAGCATAGGCAACGAATCTTTGCAGAACTTATAGATTAAAATCATTGCCCTTTTCTTTCAACTGAATCTGTGGGAAAGTGTATGTGATGTTGCCATGATTCCAGAGAAAGAATTTTCTGCAGGAACATTATCTGTGGCATCGCAGTAGGTTTTGTTTGTGAAAGATGTACGGCAGTATCTACAGCTTTGGCAATGATTAAGACCGTTTACACTATGCCGGCGCGAAACGAATACAGGATGAAACTGGACCCTATTGGCCTCCCTGTTATACAATGCCGGCAAAGTTTCACTTGAATCTTACGGCAGGTTGACTTGCTTCCTCCCTCAACAGGCATAGTTTGTGTAAACGGCGAATGCAACATCCTTTCATGCTGGCTTCACATCGAGGCAATAATTTGGCAAATGAGAGCATGCGTCTTGACCAATCCTCCCTCCTATCGTGTAAACGGTGATTCCGTTTGAACAGAAAGACAAATACGGCACAATCTCAAGGCGTATTCATTTTGTACCGGGAAAGTGTTAAGTGGGCCTAAAGGCACCATAGATTCTAAACCGATTAAGAAATATCAATATGACCAACTTACGGGGATTAAGGGGATAGTGGCGAACGAAATTCTGCTTTTGTTACGATTTATGATTCAGCAATTTGGTGACGTCATGGCTAGTAGAAGTTAAAAAATGCTGTAATTTTGAAAATAGAGAAAATACCAACAATGCTCCCTCGGGGATTGCGGGGATCACCAGAATTTCCTTTGATCAATTCAGTTGAAAGAATAAGGAAATGATATTTTATGCGATTAACTTTGAAGTTGTACACGGTTTCAAGGCCATACTATCAGGTACGAGCTCTGCGAATAGAAAAATTTAATTTATTTGCCACAAATAAGTTTTCTTTATCACAATTCTCAGCTGGTTTAAATTGTGAGCTTTAGTTATTCTAATGTTGTCCACCATATTAGGAAATTGTGAATGCAGAGATACCGGCTGATTCTGAATTGACGTCCTAGGGGCTTTACTTCTATCTCGGACATGCTCGAAGGCGATTGGAGACGATAGAAATTTTCAATCTGAGTAGCGCCCTCGCGCCTGGCTTACAAGGACGAGAGCTGAATGAACCAATGATGGCTCAGGGACGAGCTGAGTGAGGAACTGTTGATTTAAGACGTCGTTAAGTGACTTAAGGCCATTTCGAAACGACTTGTATAGATAGAATGTCAATATAGATAGTCAAAGCCTTTTGCGCATCGAATTTGGATGCATCGCTTCGATATTAATCGTCTGTTGCTTTTTATGATTTTTTAACTATAGCTAAAGGAGCTGGTGGTAGAAGGAAAGGCAGCCCATTTCACAACCCAGGTAAATTTTATTTTCATTTATATTTTCTAGTCCCTTTCTTGACCATAACCTTAACTAATGTTTGATTGACAAATATCCCCGTTCTTGTCCCTGTAATGTCATCTTGGGAAATCGTTTAAGGCGAAGACCAGTAAAGATAGCTAATCCTGGAACTTTTGGATCCTGGAAAGTTTTTCACCAAAAGCTTGCTAGATTCAAGTTGCGCTTGCTGAACTCTTTTGATTAATACCTAGGTTGTATTATTTGCAATAAAAGAATGACAGCTTAAATTGTTGGTCCAAACATTGTTTGTCTGCGTAATATTCAGGGGCTTCCTCAGATGTATTAAAGTTCTTATCATGTGTTAACAAGGAAAAAATCGCATATGAAGTTGCTCTGTCAGTTTTAGCGATTTCATTAATCACCTCGAAACCCAGGGGAACTGATGCAGCAGCAGTCAAATCTTTATTTGGGACACGTATGATAGGTGAAAAGTATTTACCAATTTGCGAATCCACTAGCCTGTGGACAGGCTTCAGAATGATACGAAAAGGAAGAAACAGCCTGCACGAATAGGCTACATTTTTGAATTCTATAAATGTAATCTGAGGTACAAAAGGCTATCGTTATTTGTCCCAAATTTCGATGCGTAATTGATGAAAATGGTGTTATTGATCAATCTTGCCTGTTACTACTTTAAATCATCGTTGGAAGCCAGAAAGTCAATTTCAAGGAAAAATAACAAAGAAAGCTATATACCTCAAATCGGGTATATGGAATTCGAAAATGCTGTCCATTCCTACAGGCCCTTTCCTCTCTTTCCCTCCTCCGCAGCTCCCAGATAAGGCCTGTTTACAGGCCACGAATCCACGATCTCTGTTTCCTATGCGATTATTGTTTGCTCTCTGTTTTTAGATTCCCCTGCGAGCGATACGAGTGCACCTGGAAGACCAAAGCGAGGTAGGGAAAGACCGAACCAGTCGCCTGCACACGAAGAAGAAGAGAGTGAGAGTAGCAGTGCGAAGGAGGATGATGTCGAATCACAGGAACGAGACAGGACTCCTCCGCAGAAGAAAGCAACGAGGCGCAAACGAAAAGAACGAAGTCCGTATGCGAAACAAGATAGCAAAGACTCGGCTGAAGATGAGAGCTCCTTGAGTGAATATCCAATTGAAAGGTGGGGTGATGATACAAAGGGAGCATTTGGGAGTAAGGGGGGTGCAAGAGGAAAAACGCCTGACAAGAAGAAAGAAAAACCAAGAAGCAATAGGGGCAGACCAGCAAGTCAAAGAGTTAAACAGGCAGAGGAGAGCATACATGCTGCAATACCAGAATATGATAGACAGTCATCAGCAATGGCTATTTTGTCAGACTGTGCATTGATGAAAAAGGAAGCGATTTTATTAAGTAATGAGGAAGATTTAGAGGAGGAAAGGGTGAGCCCTAGAGAAGAGGACATGGAAAGCGATGATGTAATAATGGAACAAGGCAAATCGGCGCAGCGAAGTCATAAAAGAAAAAACGAAACGAAAATATCACATGACAAGAAAGTTATGAAAATTGAAGGGGGACTATCGATTGGCAACAGTAAGCAAAAGATTGAGAAAGGTGACTCAATGAATGTACAAAAGATTGAGAAAGGCGACTCAGTTAATGTAACCCCAAGTAAATTGATGGTGAAAGGACATTTCGAAGAACAACATATTGATAACATAAATGACGGTAATGTTCAATCAAACAAAGTGAAAAATGAAAATAATAATATAAATGAATGTCCAATACCAGATGATAATGGCCTCGCTTGCATGGAACATGTTGTTGATATCTTACAGCAAGCAGCTGCAATCGAGGCTGAAAATCAACGTAAATTGAATCAAGGCATGCCATCACCGGCTCACGGTAAATCTGAAGCGGTTAGCGAAATGAGATCACCATCAGGGGGTCATGTAACACCGGACCGTCGTAAAAAACGAAAAGAGAGGAAGCGAAGACGACGAGCCCCAAGTTGTTCAGTGGCTGAAGCGAGTGAGAGTGAAAATGGCTGTCTGCAAAGTCCCTTTCGTGCGAAACGGGAACGGAATCATTCAACTGTTGTTTTGGAGAAAGAAAAATTTGATTTCGTCTCAGATCTTGGTAAGTTGTTTTTGAATTCATGATAAACGATTATGCCACAGTAGTTGGCGATAAACTGTTTACCGAAATAATTCAAATTATGCTATTATGCTATGCAATTCTGTGCTTATTACATCGTCGTAGTTATTGTTACTGATAAACTGAAAGAAGTATTTTTGTTGTTGCAATAACTTAGAACTATGTAGTGAGTCAAACTGATCTCCTGAAGAATCATCTAAACTGCGTCACTGGATAGCAATGCATCTTGGGTATGCTTTGTCTTGGTGAAAAATGTCATGGCCCAACATCTGCAATTTATTTGTATGCAACGATTTAATACCCCATTGGTAAAGAATCAACCTACCGGTAGTAGGTGGTAATTGTTTGATTTTAGCACAGAAAATCAGGTTTTATCTTACAGTTCATGTTTTTATTTGGAATGCTTGCTTTATTATATCTCGACGAGTAGATGATAACTGGAGACAATTAATTCGTGCTACTCGTCATAATACTTATCCAGGCCTAATATCCTTTAAACTCTTTCCCTCAAAATCTATGCCTCAGTTGAAAGAACCAATGATATAAACTTTCATTTATTAAAGCAACTATGCCATCAAAATGTACTCAAATTCCGAGTCAACAAAGAATTTTAATGCTTAGCCTATTGTTTAATAAAAGTCTGTCTCAACTTAGGCCCCGTTCACACCTATCCGCCTTGACCTTGCGTTCACATTGCTACGCTTTGAAAACAGAGCCTTTCGAAAACGCTAATGAAAACGCATACATTTTTAATGGTGCGTTTTGAAAACGATCCGTTTCCAAGTTGAACACCAAAAACAAAACAGCGACATTTGAAAACCCTTCACATTCCTTTTTTAGATGCTGTTGATTATAATGATATTCAAACTCGCGATTGATGTCTTCTCGACAACTCTGAACTAAAGGCTTTGTATTGAAAAGGGGATTAATAACACCGTTTTGCTGGAGCAATGTGAACGCCTATTGTTTTCATAGCGTATTCATTTGAAAACGGAGCAATGTGAACGGGCAGCGTTTTCATCAACAACAATAGAAACGAAAACGGAGCTGTGTGAAAGTAGCCTTCGATGTGCGATATTTGCAAAAACGCAAAATTAAGCTTGTAAAACAATTCAATTTCGTTATTCACGGACAATTTCGCATGACATCAAATCTTAGACAGAATTTTTTTAAAGATATAAGCAGTTGTGATATCCAGTTTAATTTGGTCTCAGTGAAGGACAGGTTGTTTTAACAACTGAGAAATTTAAAAGGACAATCCACGTTGAAATTTGATTTAAAATTTTTGCTTTCCATCAGAATTGTTTACAATAGCTTCAGATAAAGTCGTCAGATAGCTTTCATTTCAATGTCATCTACTTGGCAATATGACACATCTCCGTTAATCATTTAAGATTTAAATGTTATAGTTAACTTGATTTAAACTGTTGCAGAAGTCACTTGGTTTTGGTTCTCGAACTGAATTCTTACAATTTGATTCTTGCTTCTCCATCTTTGAAATGTTGAAATATGATAACGGAAGGTGATCAATGCCCAGAAGAAATACATTAAAAAGAGGAATGTTGATAACATAATTAGGCCGAATCCAGTCCATGGTTGTGCACTTTGATAATAGTCCTGCGCACCTTGAATGCATAACCAACAACTGATACAACCGAGAGGGGTCAGCAACAAAAAACAGAGGCAATCAATGTAGAAATATCGTTGATCTTGTGGTCTGCTCCCTTCTCTTATCCAGTCCATAAATGGTTTCGATATTCTCACTGTTTTGAATTGAAATTTGCACACTTCGCATGCATTACTCTGCGAATGGCTTAACCATGTCTCGAGACACTTTGTATGCATGTATCCCATGGTACCAGAACAAAGACATGGAGAAATCAAGGGTTCCGAAGTGTTCTTGCTGTCTTGGCATATTCTGCAGACCACAGAAGCTGATGATGAACACAGCTCAAGACTTATTCCGCTAAATTCTTGCCGTGAATCAAACTTTGCTCTCGATAAACTACCTCTTCTTGAATCAACAGCTTTGTCACTTCTTCTAGAATCTAAACTCTTTGTGTCTGCATTTGGAATCTTTGTATCAGAGCTCTTTGTTTCTTTATTTGCCATCTTTGATTCTGAGCTCCTTGAATCTGTACTTGCAATCTTCGAATCAACGTTCTTTTCATCCTTACTAGCCATCTTTTTGCAAGTTTCTTCGATTAGTTTTTGCAAATATCTCCCTTGATTTCTGTCTATCCGGACCTTCTCGCGTCAGTTATGTTATCAACTACTCTCGAATCCCTTACGAATTCCAAATTCGATTGATTCCACGCGTATTTCTATCGCTTCGCGCTGAAAGAACTTTTTCACATAATCCAAGGGCATTCACTTCTTGTCAAAGTTTCTTGAAGTCTTCTATAAATTGCAGACTACCCAATTTTGTGTTGAAGCTGATCAAGAGTAATCCTCGAAACATTGTAAAAATTATCTCTTAAGTATGAAATCGTATATTTTTTAAACAATTAATTGATTACAATGAACTAACGATGTACTACACGCAAAACCAACCTTGCTATTTATTTCTTGTTAGCGTGTATTTGATTAGTACCAGTTCTCAGAACGGTAGAAACTTTGTAGACTCGGAAGTTGCGTTTGATTGACTCAAAAATTCTCAAAGCGATGGCTTTAGTGGCTTTTTATGGCCATCTGAACGTTCTTCGCAAAGATGCAAAAGGTTTGGCAAACTTAGGAGAGACACGTGATGTAATTAGCAAGCCTTTTTGCGTTTGATTGGGAAGTGTGTTTTCCTCGCTTCGAAGTCTACCCTTTGCGGGTTTCAGTAGGTTTGGACTTGCTAGTTAACCACACCCTTGATCAAAGGTTCGTTCCAAAGATTCTAATGAGAAATTTACACAGCAGCGGTCGCCGTCTTTTCGTTGCCTCTATAATACACTGGTTTTCAAAACATTTAGTTTGAATAATTCATTACTTTTTAAAAGGTGAACTGGCAGAGTTGGAGGCTGCAGAGCGAATAAGAGTCATCCAGAGTCGTATTTACGAAATTCAGAAATTATATGGGAAATTGAAAACAGAGCTTGCAAGTATGGAAAGACGCAAGAGAAGGAAACTTAGGAAACAAAGTGAAAATGGTGAGTTACTTTTGATAATGACAAAAGATGTTCATTGGGTTACTTGCTTACTAATTTTTACCAGCAGTTCTTTCTCGAGTCTAGATTCCATGTAGAGAAAACAAAGGAAACCATTAAGTTATCTTTGACTCAAAACACAAGTGGCTGTCTTGGAAATGCACGATTTTATCTTTGACTTTTTTGAGTTCTTCGAAAACAAAATTGACGTTCTATTGATTTGCTTCACGCGTTGGGGCTTTTTAACGCTGGTCTCATTTACACATGAAGGCTGTAGAAGAGTCCAGTGATAATGATCACGTTAACACCTAGGTACCTTTGGTCTCTTTCTCAAGCTTGAAATAGCTTTTATTTTACAAAATATTTCCAGCACTTTGCAGTGCTCGTTTTAAATGGAAGCTTTCTGTCGGACGAGTGCAATTATTGTGGCGGTGACAAATGCCTTAATTGGTGGCACATATGAGGCTAAGACCACGTTTACGGTTTTTCGAACAATGTTGATCCATTACTAAATTGTTGTTGTTGTCATTATAAGTTAAGACAGAATCGTCCAACTTGCAGAAGAAGATAAGGGAGAAAAATAAGCTCAAAAAAACAATCTAAAACTGAAAAAGATTCTTATTATTAACAACTTTTGTTTAGAGATTATCTTGGTTTAGCGTTATCCTGCACCTGCATTGTCTGCATGAAGACCTCAAGTAATAACCAAAACCTATTCTTTTTATGGTCAGTTGTTGTTAATAGACAAACCCAGGAAGTGTTGTTTACACCCACTTTCCACTTTTAATCACGTGACGTCTTCGTTATGAAATTGTTTTTTCAGGTAAGTAAAGAACTTCACCCCATGAGAATCGTGAATTGGGTAACTGTATTAACAGATGACGAAATAATTTCTCAAGGGATGATCAGTTGACCCAAAATAAGTATAAATGATGTGAGTTGAATTTGTGTATTCTGCTGTTGATACTCCAAAGATTTTACCCCATGGAGCTTTGAAAGGATTTGATTTCTTTTCAGTAAACAGAAGCATGGAGATGATGGAAGGAAAATGAAAAACTAGACCGAAAATCAATGCTGATGACAACGAACGGTACAAGAAAACTTTAATCACGCCCCCCCCCCCCGGTTGCCTTCATGTAGAGAGAGAAATTATCTAATTGAATAGTATTAGTAAGGATTAAAACAAAGAAATAAGAAGTATGGTTTTCAAAATTTTTCAAGTGCATTGTCCAGTTAATCTGTTCTGTCTGATCTGTTCTGCACTTCTGTCCACTGACCAAATTTTACTTCCAAGTATAGGAGATTCCTTCTTCCTAGCTCTGCAATTTCTTGTTAAATGGTCCCTCATATAGAAGTATCATCTAAAAGTAAGAAATTTTCCGATCGATGAAATGCTGTTACTTTGTCACATTATAGGATCTTTTCAACCGGCATGCATGGCGAGTGTCACCTCGTTGGAGGTCTTTGTCGTCGTCATTTTCATGGGCCATGAAATTGGCGTCAGCAAAGGGATGACACATGCAAAGCATGCTGGTTGAAATAGACCCTTTAAAGAACCATTGCCAACGTTGAACTGATAGAAGGCCCACTAAAGTAAAATAAAACGATTGAAAACAATTTAATTCAACTACTGCACTGTAGATCTATATTTTCCTCTTGGGCGAGATTCAATTTTCTGACATTCGGAAATCGCTGCATTCCTGCGAAAGAACTTGGTAGACTGAATACAGTTCATGATGTTTTCTGTAACTATTCATTTAATCAAATTTTCTCCAAAATAAGATGGATGTTTCACAAATCTGCATAGTTCCGTCATCAATCGATCGATCAATCTATCAATCAGGCAATCGATTGAATATATAGTGAAGTCCCCCAATCCCCGAGACCATGAGCTGCGTTTGTATTATAAGTTGTATTTTAAAACAATATTACATCCTATACGCCTGGTTTCCATGTAGTCGTCGTATAGTTAACAGCCATGCAATTCGTTGGCCTGCAAGTAGGACGAAAACAGTAGGAAAATATTGGTTGTCTCACGATACACGTATTTTTTTGAAAGAATCTCTTGATTAGAAACTCAACCGTTGTATCATCAAAGAATTAAGAAACCCTAGCGCCAGAAGAAACTTATTTTGTCAAGAATTTGAAGCATATTTTCCCCTCTTTGTTGTACTTTGTTACTCGGTATTACTTGAATAATGTATAGACAATAGCCAGGTTTCATGGAGTTGGCTGTGAGATAGTCATTAAGAGACAAAAGATCCTCCATTGATAAAAGTAAAGAGATTTTGAACGATCTAACGAGATACTGCCAAGAAACTTTCGGCAATGAAAATCTGATAATTTTGAGAAACTTTCAGTTTTGAGTCAATTCCTTAGATTGTCATATTGAGAGAAAAAGGTTCTTTCATATTTCTGATGGCTCGATGATGCGATCCTTCCGAGCTCTATACAGCTCCCAACCTTGAAACTCACTGCAAATTATAGTTCACAAAAACAGGGAGCCCTTGCGACCATATGGAGACCAGGTATTATTTTGTGGTGGCTTTAATCATCTTTTATGTGGAGTTGTTAGAGTAGTTGTCTATATTTGTAACTATTTAAAATGACTGGACTATTTGTGGTAGACTGTGTATTTCAAAAACTTTAACCAAAAGTTCCCTTGTACTTGTGTCACTTTCATGTCAGATAAGACCCCCTTCCATATCTGGTAATAGTGAAAACATCTTCAGCATTCGATGTTGGTATTCAAATGTTTGCTGCAACTTCAGTAATGTCCCTACTACCAAGCTTGATGGAAATTTCAGACACTTCGATGAAGAGTCTAAATTCTGGAGTTGAGAAGAAATTGAAGATATTAGAAATGCAATTCCAAAACCTTTCATGACAGTCACGGAACCAATTTGGGTTTAATTGTCTCTAAAGCACCGTTCAGTCATTCAGTGTACCTTTTATGCAAGAGACCCGTTTTCAAGAAACTGCTACTAATGTTGAGTACTCTTAAATAGAACTAAGAATCTTTTGAAATCTAAATCGAGCTTAATGTTTACAAAATGCCATCCAACCTGAGTTCTTGATTAATATTCACTGCAGTTTTGTATTTAGAGCGCAGTGAATTTCTTTCTTGACAACTGTAGTTTTATAAGAAAAGACAAAACTTTTGCATCCAAAATGGGAAAAGATCAAGAAGCCGTTGGCACCAAAACATGGAAATCTTGATGCGAAATTGTACAACTTGTAGCGCTAGCGAATGAGACAAGTCTCTTGTTAAAAGGTGCTTTCAATTGATTTAATGTATACTATACGTTTCATAATCAAAGTTTTAAATGTATTGTAGATGAACGATCGTTTGGTCGTAAAAGATGTTTAAACAATTAGAGCAAGGTTTCTTGCTATTTATTTTGTCTTGTTTTGACTCAAGGGCTGTCACATTTTTATCTACAAGTTTTATATCCAATTAGTTTGATCTCTTATTTGGAAAAATTGTTTTTCTGCATACACTCCTTTAAACCCTGCTGTTATGGGATGTTATTCCGTCCGTAAAGCAAGTATTCCGGGATGGGTACAGGTAAATTCTTTTCAGAAAGCAAGGCTATAAGCTTTCCTTTTTGACGCAAGTCGCCCCAAGTATACTTGATTTTTTGGCCAACAACAAGGTCATTGTCTGAAATGTTTGATTAAAATAGGTCCATTTCGAGATGCTTGATTTTTGGCTTATTTTTGACGAACATCGGCCAATTTTGAGATCTTCAATTTTTGGCAAGAAGGCAAGGATATAGACTAACCTTTTTAGAGAGAATAAGTCAGGCTTACCTTTTTGACGAGAATCAGCCCATTTTCAGATTCTCAATTTTTGGCCAAAAACCAAGGCTATAGGCTAGCCTTTTTTGACGAGAATAAGCCCATTCTCAGATCCTCAATTTTTGGCCAAAACCAAGGCTATAGGCTTAGCTTTTTGACGAGCATAAGCCCATTCTCAGATCCTCAATTTTTGGCCAAAACCAAGGCTATAGGCTTACCTTTTTGACGAGCATAAGCCCATTCTCAGATCCTCAATTTTTGGCAAAAAACCAAGGCTATAGGCTTAGCTTTTTGACGAGCATAAGCCCATTCTCAGATCCTCAATTTTTGGCAAAAAACCAAGGCTATAGGCTTAGCTTTTTGACGAGAATAAGCCCATTCTCAGATCCTCAATTTTTGGCCAAAACCAAGGCTATAGGCTTAGCTTTTTGACGAGAATAAGCCCATTCTCAGATCCTCAATTTTTGGCAAAAAACCAAGGCTATAGGCTTACCTTTTTGACGAGCATAAGCCCATTCTCAGATCCTCAATTTTTGGCCAAAACCAAGGCTATAGGCTTAGCTTTTTGACGAGAATAAGCCCATTCTCAGATCCTCAATTTTTGGCAAAAAACCAAGGCTATAGGCTTAGCTTTTTGACGAGCATAAGCCCATTCTCAGATCCTCAATTTTTGGCCAAAACCAAGGCTATAGGCTTACCTTTTTGACGAGCATAAGGCTTATCTTTTTGACGAGAATAAGCCCATTCTCAGATCCTCAATTTTTGGCCAAAACTAGGGCTATAGCCTTACCTTTTTGACGAGCATAAGGCTTATCTTTTTGACGAGAATAAGCCTATTCTCAGATCCTCAATTTTCGGCAAAAAACCAAGGCTATAGGCTTACCTTTTTGACGAGAATAAGCCCATTCTCAGACCCTCAATTTTTGGCCAAAAACCAAGGCTATAGGCTTACCTTTTTGACGAGCATAAGCCCATTCTCAGATCCTAAATTTTTGGCCAAAAACCAAGGCTATAGGCTTACCTTTTTGACGAGAATAAGCCCATTCTCAGATCCTAAATTTTTGGCCAAAAACCAAGGCTATAGGCTTACCTTTTTGACGAGCATAAGCCCATTCTCAGATCCTAAATTTTTGGCCAAAAACCAAGGCTATAGGCTTACCTTTTTGACGAGCATAAGCCCATTCTCAGATCCTCAATTTTTGGCCAAAAACCAAGGCTTTAGGCTTACCTTTTTGACGAGAATAAGCCCATTCTCAGACCCTCAATTTTTGGCCAAAAACCAAGGCTATAGGCTTACCTTTTTGACGAGAATAAGCCCATTCTCAGACCCTCAATTTTTGGCCAAAAACCAAGGCTATAGGCTTACCTTTTTGACGAGAATAAGCCCATTCTCAGATCCTCAATTTTTGGCCAAAACCAAGGCTATAGGCTTACCTTTTTGACGAGCATAAGGCTTATCTTTTTGACGAGAATAAGCCCATTCTCAGATCCTCAATTTTTGGCCAAAACCAAGGCTATAGGCTTACCTTTTTGACGAGAATAAGCCCATTCTCAGATCCTCAATTTTTGGCCAAAAACCAAGGCTATAGGCTTACCTTTTTGACGAGAATAAGCCCATTCTCAGATCCTAAATTTTTGGCAAAAAACCAAGGCTATAAGCTTACCTTTTTGATGAGAATAAGGCTTACCTTTTTGAGGAGAATAAGCCCATTCTCAGATCCTCAATTTTTGGCAAAAAACCAAGGCTGTAGGCTTACCTTTTTGACGAGAATAACGCTTACCTTTTTGACGAGAATAAGCCCATTCTCAGACCCTCAATTTTTGGCCAGAAAACCAAGGCTAAAGGCTTACCTTTTTGACGAAAATAAGCCCATTTTCAGATCCCCAATTTCTGGCAAAAATCAAGGCTATAGGCTTACCCTTTTGGCGAGAATCAACCCTTTTTCAGGTCCTCCATTTTCGGCTAAAAATCAAGGCTATATCCTTAAATGTTTATGGAATTCAGGCTACTTTGAGATTGTCGATTTTTGGCAAAAAGCAAGGTTATATGACGACAAAGGGTCAATTTTGAAGTCCACGCAACTGAATTTTTTACTGATCAGTATGTAAAGATGAAGAGAAGACAGATTGTTTACTTGCTCACAAAGTTTTAACTACATTAAGAGCTCTAAAGATCTGAGCTACAGGAACCTTCGGTCATGCTACGAACGTAAGATATTAAAAAACATAATTTTGGCAGTTTAGTTTACGTAAATGCCCCTAAATCAATCGATATAAATCGCTGTTAATAATTTAAAGTAAAACGCTGCACGGAAGTTTACTCTTGTTCCACCGGAAACAAGTTATGGGTTTGGACCTTGGACGCAGAGTGTTTGAAAGGACGGTATCTAGCTCATTGAAGCAGTTTAATGCATAAGGTTTTTGAGAAAATCAATGACTCTTTGATTTGGAGATTTTCTTGCTAAAAAGCAGCTATCAAATGTAGACTTAGTGCGAAACAAGTTGATAGCAAGCTTAAACTATAAATCTGTGCTTGATCCTTCCATGCACTCAGTTTTGCACTCTTTTGCTGTTAATCTCACGAACCTGGAAACCTTCATGCAAACAGAACGGGTTAAAGTCAAATACCACGTTATGTTTTGCAGTTTAAAAATCGAATCAGTAATTTTTAAGAATGTTCCATAAACAGTTTCATTGGCCAGCATTCGATCAAACAACTCAAATAATCATACTTTTATTCACTCGAAAATCTCTAAAGGCAGCTTTTTACTTTGGTTAAGCATGGGCGGTAGGAGACTGCTGTGTTAGCCTAAACATGCTTAAATCGCCTCATAAAGAAATATATTCATTCAGACTTACGATGCTGTGGTTGTCTCTTTCTTCTTCATTGTCTTCTGCTAAATATTTCCACCAATATGCACACCACAACTGTGGCCTAGTGGATGCCAGCGCCGCCATATTGTATTAATTTTCTACGCATGCGCATTTAGTTATATCGAGGCACTACAAGTGCATGCGTAGAATCAAAACAATATGGCGGCGCTGGCATCAGTTGTGGTGTGCATATTGGTGGAAATATTTGGCAGAAGACAATGAAGAAGAAAGAGACAACCACAGCATCGTAAGTCTGAATGAATATGATTCTTTATGAGGCGATTTAAGCATTTTTAGGCTAACACTGTAGTCTCCTACCGCCCATGGGTTACGATTACATTTTTCTCCTACAGACTCAAGTGTAACAAAACATTTAAATGTCAACCGAGATAGATACATTGAGAATTAATATGTACAAGGCCTTACTCGTGGTGTTGCATTAAAATCCAAAAGCTTTCCTTCCTATTGCATCATCAAAATAGAAACTGAAATTGTAAGTAATGGATATTAACACAGAAAACTTAATTCTTAGCTATGATTAGAATTCTTTATCACCAAACATTCCTGGATTTTAAGTTGTGTAGAAACGTCAATGAAGATCAAACATCCTTAATTTTCGGTAACATATCAAAGACATTGAGCTAGGTAAAACACACAGCGTGTACGTAAACATTAAGATGACATGAAACGCAAAATGCGTTACAGCAAATCATCCTAGTTTGCTAGGATTTATACTTAATCTTTATTGCATGGGTCACATGATACGCGGCAGAGCAGGTCTATCGATCATAACTCACTGACCGTAAAAGATGCTTGACTTTCGACTTTGGACAAGAGATATCTTCATTTCATGAAATTTGCATGTTAGGAATCCTGGAAATAACGAACCTAACTGAACAGCAACAGTATTTAAAACAAACTCCACAAAGAAATCAATGTTAAAAACTCCTTCGCAGCTAACCTGTTTTAAATACTCCGCAATGGACATCAAATAGGCCATGTCCTAAGTCGGAACGCAACGACTGGCCACGGATGCTGTCAGCTTTGGTGAGTAGCAAGCTGCATGCTGTCAGCTTTGGTTAGTAGCAAGCAGTGGTCTTAATGTTGAGCATTGTTCTGTGCACTGAAGAGCAAATGTTCTTCTTGTCTGTGAAATCTTGATGTCAAGTGCATTTCAAGACCGCGAGGGTGATTACACTGAACCGTGCATAATGGGCAAATCACTGGCTCTGGGAATGGTTCAATCGATCTGTTGGAATAAAGTACACAATATTAATTCATCAGAATAGAAGTAATCAAGTGATAAAGTGATATGTTCTTTCAGATAGAACTACGAGACTTGTAAATGAAGGGCAGTTTCGTAAGATGATTAGCACAATGAGTAGTTAGCAATACATTCTGAATTTTATATTTTGAAAGTGTTGTGACACAGTGTTGTAATCCATTGACTTTGCACCCAGAAAAACCAGGCGGGTAGGGTCTGATCCTAGAAAGAATCCCACCACTTGAGTGACATGACAAAGACTTTAAGGGGTCAGGGGCCCAAGCAGTCTTCTATATTCTGCGATCCCAGCACTTAGCGCCAAAAGTCGCAACCTCACCTTCACGCTTGAATTTATCCTTTTGCATGCTCGGTATAAAAGCGCTCCACAGTAGCGACTGGCTCATTCTGATGTCGGTTTTCGTGTTTTGATTTTCATATTTTTTTATCACTGTGTAATTGAGAATCATTCATTTTGTTTTATAACGGCTTGGCTTCAATCTTTAATGAAATCGCCACATTTTGAAGTTGAGCAAATGCTCGAAAACGTTCTGCTTATCAACATACCTTCCTGCCATGGCGTATAAATCTCGAACTTGCTGCTCTTTTCGTTTTTGTGTTGACAATGTCCTATCCTCTGCATTTGGAAGAAAAACGCCACAATGCAATGTATACAATGGGGAAATTGTGTCATCCTCCACAGCGGGTTCCAGCCGAACAATCTCAGGAATCTAAGAGAAAAAATGCGGAACAATACAATAGGGTGAAGTGTAGACTATGCCGCAATATCTGCAAAGATCGATAGCCAAAAATCGGCGATAAAAATGCCAATAAAATAAATTTTGCGTTCATGAATTTGCATGCTTTGTGATAATGATAGAGAGTGCAACGGTTTACTACCTACACCTTGTTCAAAATATAATCCAATACTCCTGCAGAAAAAAATTGCAGAGGAAACGAGGATGGACGCTTAGCATTGTAGGTGATGAAGATTTTTCAAAATGAGAATTAAAAAATATTTCTTCAAGTTTTGTAAATATCTTGCATCCCTGGATTTCCTGAACCGATTTGGTAGCCTTCATTGCTCAAACAAAATACAATCAACTCACTTAAAAGATTCTCTCTTATGAAAAAATCCACACCTGCACATTCAAACGTACGTTAATATATTCGAAAAATGTTTACCTGATTCCATAAATATTGTCTTGGAAACTCTTCCCTCTCCGTGTCATTTCTTTTTTTGTGCAGAAGCCTAAAAACAAAATAATCTACTTTACGTAAAGTCACCATTTCACCCCTGGACAGGATATCCTACTAAGTTATGATCAAAGGTGAACCTGCGGCTGACTCACTGACATAAGAACCATGAAGATGTGATAAAGTTGCAAGAGGAAATCCTCGTTGCGATGCAAGAGCTGGGATCAGAATTACCAAAAGGATTCCGTCTCTCAGCGAGTAAAAATGAAAACAAAGTAGATACTACATTTCCACAAAAAATTGGACCCCAAAAATGAGACTTCCACGACAGTAAATTGCAAAGTACAATTAACAGTAATAATGAATAATAATTTCATGAATAATAGTCTGCTTATAAATCAATAAATTTGGCTGATATCATAATGTTGATCAGGGCTACCGAGAGGATTTGGATGCCCAGGGACAAAGGATGTGAAATGAGGCCCCCTTCTAGTCAAGTGGGCAGAAGGCAGGGGAGTATCTTACATTTTGCGGCCCCCTAGACCCTCGGCGACCCTGATCTCGATAAAAGTATGAATCATACTTACTCCAGGACTTTTTTTCTCGAGAATCTTTGAATTTTTTCAATTGCACTTGTACCCCATAATTCTTCATCTTTAATTGCGAAATTTATTCCTTTTCTTACAGCGTTCACCTTAAAATGAAATCAAACTTGCCCAACACATTGAAATTATCTCACCAAACAGAGCTCAGAAAAGCACAGAAATCTCGGATCCTATTCTAAAAGTAAGAAGAAGTTAATTTGGAACTACCTGCAGCAAGTCTTTTCCAGGTTCTTGCATATTTCCTGAATAGTCGCTACTTGGCAACAAACTATTTTTACCCTTAGAAAAAGACTGTTTCAGCATCACGTAAGAATAAAAATAATATCTCAAAAGTTGCATTTCGTAACAAAAATAAGACGTAAAACAACACAATCATAAGATATGAAAAGTTCACACCAAAAATAACTACAAAAAACAAAACAAAGAAAATGATTTCATGTGATTCACTCACATCGCTGACGTCAATCTGCGAAAATTCAACATCGAAAGTAACCTCCATGTCATGTTCAGGTAAAATAGCAGAATTGGTTGAATCCGAGTATCCGAGGCCACAAATTGCACCAATGATCTTTGTACGTTTCTTGTTGATTCTACAATCAAGTGATATTTTCGTTGTATTTGTGGTAATTGTACTGGGTGTCTTGCAAAGAAGTACTCACAACTGTACCGTGAACAGAAGAAAAGCTACTGCAGTTTCCATGATAATTTTTGGGTGCTTTATTGATCATCTGCAGTAAGGTGTCTTCTTTCTGAAACGACCGTCCAAGTTGTTTTTTTTTCTTTCTTTCTTTCTTTCTTTCTTTCTTTCTTTCTTTCTTCTTTCTTTCTTTCTTTCTTTCTTATTAAGTTATCTGTATATACATTTTGTCATTATTGTAAGTGGCTGTCGTAGTTGGAACTCGTTGTCATCATGTCCTTTCCAGACATGGTAGCCATAGAAAATTTACATAATTTAGTTGTAGTTAAATCATTTGTACAAAAACAAATAGTGTGTACAAAAAGTTTTTCGGCAAGTTAAAGAAACTTGCACAAGCCTACGCATACATTGTTTCTTTTGCTACAAAGTGAAATGTCTTTATCCTTGTTTTTTTATATAATCTTATAAAAATACAACAGCTAAACAACTACAACTACGAAACTACATAATTACACAACTACTACAAAAGATTACAAAAAACGATGCCACAAGGAGAACGGAAATACGTAGCAACCCTGTGGCCATTTAACATATAAATATAAATCTAAACAAAATTAATATAATTAATTAATTTATCCTTGTGGCACACGTTCTGCCACCTATGTGCTATAACTAGTCAATTATTTCATTCATGACCTCTGCTTTTCTTCCCTTCAATGTATCCTGTAAGCGTCAAATTCCCCAAGCCTTCCCTTGTCCGGCAAAGAAAGCAACTAAAATATTTCAAAAAACTAATGCTAGGACGAAAATTTAAATGAGAGTAACCGTAGAAATCAAGTAACGGAAACAGAAAGCATGCATGCAATACCTGTACTCAGCAAAAGGAGCAAATAGGAGCGGCATTAACGATGCAATACCACGGATGTTTGGCATTACAGTTGTATCTCTACAAGAAAAAAGTTCAATTGAAAGAAAATTTCATCACAAAACACAGACTCATTTCAGAAGCCAAGTCTTTATAGTACTTTATTACCTGTCTGAAGATTCCAAAACGAGGCAAACAAGAATGCCACTCCTATCAGTTTTGCACATTTCCCGTGGCCTATCTGTACCATTTTTATAACACGATACAAGGAAGCGCATATTTTAACAGCAGCAACTGCTTTCGGCCAGCAAGAGTTACAATAAAATTCAGCTACATGACAGTTACAAAATGGATTTGACAAATGATATAAGTCAGCAATTCTCACAAGCTTCGTCTCTACTTTTAAGATCACTGACTGTATACTTTCCTGTACAACACAAAACCAATAAGAATGCAAATCATAGACAACTATCAAGATTTTCTCTGATGGCAGAAAAGAAGCAGACGTGATTCCAAACTGCACGTTGGTGTGCATGGACATAGGACACTTCAGTGCCACATGATATTCTTATCATTCTTATCACTAAGTCTGAAATCAAAAGATAATGTTTGGGGGTAACAACTTTCCAATGATTTGCTGAAATTAATCACGAATATGAAAAATAACCATGTACTTTTTACACAAAAAAATCAACCAGATGTTGTCACATCTTACAAGCTGAGTCGCTGCACAAGTGGAAAATGCAACAGAATATGTCCACATGATATCTAGTGTTCATACAATCCTGCCACAATTTCAAAGCGATGGAAAATTTAAAAGTATTTATCTCTTTGCCATCTCCTCGAGAAGGAAGCTAAATTTGGAAAATAAAGAAATTTGTTCAGGCCTACGGCTTACAAAGTCAATCGACCATAGTTCAAAGCGTGATGAATGTTCTATTTTCATCACTTTCGAGAGTTCAAACGATGCTCTGTTATACTGTGCCTTGCAGTTTGCAAATTGTGTCATTAAAAACTTTGCTGTCTTCGTGTGCAGTGAACACGGAACAACAATCAGCAAATTATCATAAAGAAAGAAAAGGTAATGACCTGGCAAGAAGGGTATTTCCAGTTGCATTAACGCCCACATTTGCAGATACCATTAATCGTGGGTGTTTATCTTGCGGTTCTTCACAAATGAAAACACTGTTTACTGAATCTCTCTCCACTAATGTTGCTCTAAGTAAGAAAGTAAACAATAATATTTCGATTCATCAAAAACAGTAAATAAGCAGTAAATAAAAGGTGACTGTCTATATTAGGGTTCATCAAAAATGAAAACATTGTTTACTGAAGCTACTACTGCTCCATTGGGAGATTAAAGCCTATTTGCTTGTTGCTGTAGCGCGTTTTAGTATTCAAAACTAAATCTAGCTTGGGGTTTTCAAATCGGCTAATTTCAAAGCATATCTGGTCATAAAGTCATGTTTCAATTTTTAGTCGTTATCAGATTGTGCAAATTTGAGCAGTGTGTAGCGAAAGGATTGTTAAAAAGATAGATTATATAAGCTTCCTTTTAAAAAATTTCAAGCTTTATGCCCAATAAAGACATTTCGTTTCTTCCTCAGATGAAAGATATATTGCAAATTAATACCGAGCACAATATCACAAAAAATTGAAGAAGGAAAGGCTACGATAGTAACGTCGATTATCGGATCCGAAGATGCTGACGATGACGCAAAGAAGAAAAGATGAAAAGATCTGCAAGTAGAAAGACCGCAACACGAGGAAAAAAGATAGCAAATATCTGGAGACCTGAATATATATTGTTTCCTATACCTTCAAATCTTAAAATAATTTACCTGAATCTTCCATTGCAGGTGAGACTGTAGAAACTTGTTTCGTACGGCGTGAATGGTCCCCGTAAATTTATCTGCAATAAGATTGTGAAATCTAAAAGCATACCGAGGTATTCTTAAAATAATACATCACGATCCATTGTGCCACACCACATAAGATATATATAAAGAGGAGAATTTAAAGTAAGACAAAGCTATTTTTTGAAAAATGTGTTGATCAGTCATCTTCGCAAGCAAGTTCTCTACTTTGTCCAAATGTGCATACGTGTTCTTTCATAAAACAGACGCAGGACAAACACGTTCATTTGAAACACTTTACAGGTCAATTTTGAGAAAGATTTCTAAATAATAGGCTACACCATCAGCTAGATTTCTCTTCTCTTGTCCAACTATGTGTAGACACATCTTCCTTCATAAAATGACAGAGAAAACTTTTGTTGCAGAATCGTCTCAAAGTATTTTGTGATTCTTGCAGACAAATAGGAGGCATCTACCTTGGTGACGTCATATTGTTCGATGTCGTAATTGCGCGACTCTTCGTCAATTTGCCTAACCAAATCTTCGTTTTCTCTTATCGATCTGTCAATTTTCTCTGCATTTTCCCTTGCCATCTACAAACAATAACACATTGTTGTGATCATTATAATTAAGAAGTAAGGAAGAGGCAAAGGCAGACCCAAAGGCAAATGTACGGTCCTTTACGAGGTACAGCAAGTCCTCATTAAACAGTCAACTATGTTAACATTACATAATCATCTATAAAGTACCAGGGAAATATACGGTCCTGTGTGACGTTGAGCATATCCTAGTCAAACAAGAAATCATGTTAACATGAGCAGCTATTACTGCTTATCTATGAAGGATATTTCGCTCAGCGGAATATTAGTTACAGTCTAAGACATGGTAAAGACTCACAACTTCAAAGGTGGACACAACGATCTTCAAAACTGACACTCTGGAAAGAGACTGATGATGATGATGATGATGATGATGATGATGATGATGATGATGATGATGATGATGATGATGATGATGATGATGATGATGATGATGATGATAATGATGATGATGATGATGTTTGGTGCAGTGAAAACACGTACCTTGGAAACATATGGCTCCTCGCATTTTTGAGCAAATCCTTGTGCAACAAGCCAATCATTTATATGAAAAGATGACTCTCCCACATTGTAGTACAAATCCACGCGCATGGAATCTTGCACGACGGAATAAACCTGGAAAAGAGAACATACAAACAATATAAAGTAAAATTATTCACCATATATGGTAAGTAAATATCGCAATAAGAACATCCTATCCTGGCATCAAACGTTAAATGCAATACGCCAATGTCTGTCGCTAATTATATGCCACGTGAGACCGTTTGCGAATTTCAAAAATATTGTCATTCTCCCGCATCGTTAATTCACTTTAATACCCAACTTTAAGGATTGTAAACCTTATAACAAATCTGATAGATTGAAGGCCTTCTACACTGACATGACGTACAAATCATTGGCAATTCGGGCAGATTCGAACAGGATCAAGTCGCTTTATTTTTGATAGTTTCATGCTACTCCTTGGATCATTTATCTTCTGTAAGAATCTTTCCATGCTTTTATCTCATATTTCATGGATCTCCTTGATCTAAGAAGTTATGTAGCCCTGCCATCGGGTGATAAACCGTATAATAACTGTTTCCTTCAAGCAATATTAAAAATATCAACCCGAAGTCGTCAGTTTTTGGTACTACCCTCCGAAAAACTTATTATAGGCTTACTAATAAGGTTGGGAAAAGTACTTCTCTAATAATCACCCATTCATTTTCTTATGAAAAGCATCAAGTTTTGGGTGGCTATCAGAAGAAAGATAAATTTCTCAAACTATTAAAATAACGATTAAAACAGGAAACAGAAGGACAAACCTTTGCAACAAATTTTTGATTCAGAACAATATTTGCAAATTGAGTATTTGCAGCAATGTCCCATTCTCCATGAAGCGGCTGAATATTGCAGAGATAACACTCGAAGGCCTACACAATAAAAAAGTAATTTCTGTATCACGTTCCGAACTATAAGCCTCAAATACTTGGATGAAAATGCGAGAGAGAGAGAGAGAGGGATATGAAGTCAATACAATCGTTGAATTTGAAAAAGTGGTATTCAAGGGCCAAGATAACAAGATAATAACTTTTGCAATGCGAGTCAAACTATTACTCTATAGGAAGCTGACTTGGCAATGGGTATGACTCGAAATGTCATGCCTATTTCATGCCAAAAGCACAAATGGTTTACCTTATTTGCTTATTTATCTTTGTTAAACTTGTAAGCCTGAAAGCTGAATTCATTCAGCGTGTGTTTTTATCGCAGCTGCAACAAAATATATCAAAGAATGCCCATATCACGTGACCACTGCTTGCAAGATTGGCTGCTTCAAACTCATAAATATGAGCAGCCAGTGGCAGACACTTTCTTGAATATAAAACCCCGCAAACAAGAACATACTTTTCTACAAAATAGACTGACTATGTTCTTATAAATGTGGTAGTTATGTTATTTCCAGGGGGCGGTTCTTATCACAAGGACACTTATGACTATGATGAATATATAGCTATACGGTATGGATGCATTTAATAAACTTGAGGGTGGGATGACTTCATTCAAATATCAGAGGGTTAGGGTAAGGGTTAGTGTTTTCTTGTTGACAAAGCGGTTTATATCATACAGCTCGATAAAACAATTTGCAAATCCCTGAAAACTGCTGGAGGTATTCAGCTGTTAATAGGTGGGAGTTTGTTTAGACTGATATGATGAAATTTCTGTTTAGTGTAGCATCCCATAAGAATTTTGAAAAAAATCAGTCTGTTTCTGGTTCTTTTTTTTGGGTGTCTTTTTCCACAAAATCAGTCTGCAGGTTCTTATTTTGCCATGGGGTTTTACTGCAATAGGAGGGAAGATAGAGAGCGGGAGAACGCAAAATACTCACTTGATATGGAACTTCAAGGAATGCATCGGGGCAACGACGCAGGTCAGCACGAGTTACGTCATCAGTATTACCATAATCCAAAAAGAAAACCTAGAAAATGAATATTTGGTTAGAAAAATTTTAAACATAGCAATCATCTGACAACGTGTGTTTCAACTGCAACATCGGGAGGAAAGCACGGGCATACAATGGAGGACAAGGACGACGGCAAACAAAATCATGTTCAAATTTGTCTATGTTTCATTACTATTCCAATTTTATCATGTTGACAAATCCATTACTACTCAATCAATTCAGAGACAGTCCAGTCTGACAAATCGAAGAAAGTTTTCAGATTCAAATCATTATGATATACTAAATAGCGCACATTTAGGATCTATTCCGTGATCTATCATCAGCATGACAAACGACACTGAAAAGGCACAAACTACGCGTGAATTTCACTTTTTAGGGCTTCTAAACATTTGGAAACGCCAAGAAATCAAAATACTCCTTGCCTTTGGCGGCTAAAATCAAAAGTTTTCAATTGTCTGAAATCGAAAGTTCTTGAAGGCGAATCAGATATATGGTTTGCCTGAAGCTATGCAATGGTTATATTACCGAGAGTGGCAGACTACTCCGTGAGGACAAGAAAAGATAAGTTGCAGTATGCTTTAACGCTGTCAAGTTTCATTAAAGGAAGATAGAAAACATGATGGGAAACATACTTACCGTGACAATTTCTTGATTCTGTATATCTGTGCCAACTGAGACAACTTTTGCTCTGTAAAATTCTCCTTCAAACATGGCAAGTACTGGCTCACCTTCATGGAGTCTTACTCCCTGTGGAATTCTCTGCATAAAGTAAACAAAAACCTATCATCTAATTATCCTCAACAACAATAATACATATGTGAAAATTTCTTGCCAACAAGCGTCGCATGAAGCCCAATTTTAAACAAGATTTATAGTCTGAAGTAAACAAACATAAAGTATGAATATATCATTCTTTAGTCGCAAAAACATTTTCTGTTTCTGCAAAAACATCTGAAATTCCGTGGAAAACGTCTAATTGTGTCGTCCAGAAATTCTTTTTCCGAAATTCATCCGTCTGAAGTTTTTGGCGTTTAATGTAATCCCATAAGAGTTATGACACAAAAACTGCCTGTTAGGTTAAAATACTCCAATAACTTGTATCACAAAACTGAAATGGTTTTGAAGAAAACAAAAAAAAGATGCATACACTTAGATTAGCACCTCCCATTGCGTTAATGTCATGCTGAAGTGTTTGTAACAATTGAAAGGTTTCTTGAGTTCCATAATGTGCCCAAAAATGCCCAGCTTCAATCACCTCAAAGGTAAAGAACATCGATTAAAAGAATAAAAAATTTGTAGCCCTCGCAAATAAATGAATCAATTGTTCGAGATATAGCCCTGATTTGAAATAAAACATATCTAAATAATTAGTTGTCATGAGATTTCACATGTTTACGTTTCAGGGATAAACAGCACAGTCACGCTGGAAATATCATATCAACCTGTTTTATTGGATTTTCCACTAAATGTCCAAAACTTCTATAAATGAATACTGTTCAAGTCCAAGCGCAAACCCCCTAAAAAAACACTAATAACTAATCTGATAACACTGGTGCATTGAATCTATCCCGGTGGTATTGTCATAGTAGAATCGCAAAATAATTTTGCCAGCAGTATCATCAGTAATATGTATTTATGGTGTTTTATATGGAATGAAAGTAACAAAAAAGGATGAACTTACAGATGTGACGTTCAATTCAACGTAACCAGATGTTTCCAATTTAACCTGTATCCAATAAAAAAACTGTAATTTCTAGAGAAATATCTTAAAAGGTATCCTTTCACATTTGCAGTCAAAACTTTATACAAATTTTGCAACAAAATAAGTGTGTTATCCATCGGAACTTCCTTACGTCAGGGTAATCTAAAAACTAGCAAATCCAAAAAAATAAAGATAATGAGATGAAAAGAGGACGAGGATTTTGAGAGAATGATAAATAAATATGGAGAACAATAAAATATTATGATCTACCTGCATAGCATTTGAGGCCTCCCTTCCACCTTCATTGGCCAACGACAGAGTTAATCTAAGGATGAAATTAAAGTGTCATTATTTCTTTATTCATTATAATCAGACGAAAATAATTTTACTTATTAACTACAAAAGTACAAAAGTGCGTTGGTGGTAATAAGGTCAGTCTAGCAAGATTGTTCGCAATGCCACGAAATATTTCAATGACATGAAATTCTGACACTAAGTTTTCACACATTGTCGAAGGGTTTTGGCGAGGGGTGCGAGGAATTTCATTGGTCTAAATTACCAGTAATCTTGCTATTTCAATTTTAGTTAGGAGCTTACTGTAAATAAATAGATAAATAAAAACAAAAGGGAATAATACAGAGAAAACTATCTGTCGACCTGAGAACACGCCAATCTTTATTACGATATTTACATGTGCACCTTAATAAATTGTCAACGCCTTCATCTCCATTATCAACGCTGGGTTATAGAATTTAGCTAATCTAGATTTCTCTAAGAACGATCAGCTTGCTTTGGGAAAAAGCCGCTTCTCTTACTAAACATAAGAGCAATTCAAGCAATTTTTTGACGCTAATTTCCAGGCAGTGGAATTTTACAACCGGGCGGAACTGCTATTGTTTACGAGAGATAAGGTCGCTCTCAAGTTACATGAATGACACACCCTTGGTTAAAATGCAAGCTTGACGACAAAGTGACGTTAAATTTTACCTGTTAGTACGTAATGAAGATGTGCAGTTGCTTAACATTTGACGTGCTTCAACATTTCTTTTGATTATTTCATCTCTTTCCTTGGAGACAAGCAATTGCAGGCCCATTCTCAACTGCCTGCAAATTCAAATATAGAGTGTTTTGAGGACTCATTGACACTAACAAAATTAACTGCTAACAGAGGCAGACACTGGGGAGGTGCGAGGGTGCAGTCACCCCAAATATCGGATAAGGACAATGCTTGTCAATTGGAACAACAGACTTGCCCATCAATATTTGGAAAAGCATTCGACGCTGACTGCTAAATGTTTTCCTTTCATTCTGGTTACACAACATAGTCAGATTCGAAAGGGAAGGAGAAAGGACTTTGAAAAGAGAATTTTTAAAAAAGAATATAGATAGCTGACGTTTAAAGATTGACCGACCAGACAAACCTCATTTTGATGGCAAGGTAAACTGCTGGAAGTACCGGATGCAGCATTGCATTTGTCTGCGAAGGAGATCGTCGAAATTCTACGTAGCATCTATGAATGAAAGGAAATATTTCTGTCAATAATTCACATGAAGCAACAAAAATGCATAACACATAGATAGGCATTGTTGACAAATTCTTACAGATAAAAATTGACTTCACAATTACAAAAAGACCTTCTTCACACGTTTACGCCTCAATTTGTCAATAACCAATAATGTAGACCTTCTGACGATTTTCACTTCTGTTTTCAAAATCTTTTGCTTTTTCTGCTCAATTATTTTAAGTTAAAAGTGAAGACAAGAGTTTGGTAGTATGTTTCTGAGAGAAATTTCCTTACATCTAGAAACTGCAAAGTGCAATGATCCTGAGGTAAGGGTCATGGCAATTTATCGAGCATTTGAAGGCCTGTAAGTTGTAAGATTCTGGAAACACAGTGGAAGTAGGTTTTTCTAAAGGAAACGTATTCCAGGAATGAAGGTGCTAAAGTGAAAAGACGTACCTGGTGCTTTCAAAATGCAAGCGCTCTCCTTTTCCACATTGTCGAAATAATGATGCAATGCTGTTTGTGTAGATGGCACCTGGATCTGGGACATTGTGTACCTGAAATGCCAAACAAAACAGATACATCAATTTATCGATACCAACAACTTTTTTCAAGACCCCTTCTGAATTTCCATTTGTTTAAGAAAATTTTCCATCAATTCAAAGAAAAAAAATTAAAGTCCCAAATTTATGGATCAGCCTTTGGGTGTGGTTTCCCAGGTGGGTAATGCATTTCTTGACCCCGCCCGATAGCTTTTACATTTTCCATACAATGGCCACAAGGTAGTCATAGTCGTTTGCTCCCCATGGGATCATTCTTGTAGTGTTGTATAGTAGATAGTAGGCAGTAATTAGTAATATGTTTTGCAAACTTTAATTGGAGTATATAAATTAATTAAATGGAAAGAAACTTACGACCACTGTAGTACAAGGATCATGGCCTGCCATTGTTTTGATAGCCTCTTGTTCATCAATATCTCCCGACGTGAAATAAAATGGGTAAAATGCTCCACAGATCACTACCTAACAAATTAAAACAAAATATGTCAAAGAAAGAATCGACTGACATAAAATGATGTCATGACAGAAGTTGTGTTTATTTAAGGAGCTGATTCTTGCGTCTATATATACTTCTAAATGAAGTGAAGCAAAATGAATAAAATTCCGCAAAAATTACTTCCAATTAGATGAAAAACAAATATATACCACAGTACTGAAACTGTAACTGTGCAATCTTTGAAGGGTGATATAACCCAGAATTCTCATCGCTCTGCTTTTTTAAGAAAGCATAATTTTGAAGACAAATCTTTGTACTTCACTGTGAGGAACAAACCACACATTCATAGCTTTTACCCTTGCTCAAATGCAAGTTGATATTTGGGTGTTTCGTGAAGTTACCAAACAAACTGCAGAAATCAATGGACACATCTCCAAAAACAGTGTTTTTTTAAAGATTTGTTTGCAATTTGATGATGGAGCACTTTTAATTCTGAGTGAAAAATGAAATAAACCTGCAAAAAGATAACATCTAATACTGTATAATAAGATCTAACCTTCAATATGAGCATATCATTCTGTTTGAGTTCATATCTAGTATAAAGAAACAACATCAAATTAACGTTCTAAATAATTATACATTAACATGAATTAAGTTTCATAGTCCTATCAAATGTATTTTCCTTTTCTTTACATCTGCAAAGAACTGAAAAATCTTGAAGATTGCTACGGGTAAAGTCACATAAAAATAGTAACAATAATGTTTGAAAATACTATCCAATTATTCGATAATCTTTGTGCGTAGAATTTCAAAGTCTCAAAAATTGTGACAACCCACTCACAGCTGCACTCCTACAAGAAACGAAGCAATGTTCACATCTTCTGTGGTATGGATCATTTTAAGTAGTATTTTGTGACTTGAACATTGCACAATTAAAACTGCATTTTCAATAAAACGTTTCACAAAGTTCAAATGACATAAAGGTAAACAAATAATTCAGATTTCCTTTTCACCTTACACTACATTATCTTGATAACGATATAATCAAACAAATTACTGACACATTAGCATAGGGTACTGTTTGCTTCACAATAAATTCAGAAAGAAAGAAATTGATATTGATAGAAATGGATAGTAAACCTTGCGTGTGCTGGGCCTCTGTACGTTGGTCTCATGTTAAATTGCTTCAAACGCTCTTCTAGATCCAAGACCAATTGATCAATCTGTTTGAAAGAGTTAAAACGATGGCAAAATTAAAGCAGGCTATTGCAAGAATTAAAGCAGGATATTGTAGGACTATGGGAGCACGTCACACTTGCGCAAAAAAGATTTAAAACACTTGGCAGCTGTGACATGGAAGGTACATTACAGATTGTTAATCTGCCTGTTAAAGGCTCAGTTGGAAGCGAACATTTAGCCTGGTAAAATCATTCCTCTTTTGGACAATTCAAAAATAACAAAATGCTTGCATAGAACGTGTAATTCTTCTTCCCATACAAACCCCTTGCTAGCATCTTCCTTACTTTTGGTTCTCACTTTGCATGTCATTTTCAAATACTGGTGAACCATGACATTGAACAAATGTGTACAAGCAGCATACTAAGCCCGCGGGGTTGATTACCCATGAAATTAGATATGACATTTTTCTTTAAAATAAACAAACCTCATGCATCATCTTTATTTCAACAAAATGATTTCTTCCCCATTCTTTCTCTCCCTAAAAGAAACAAGTTCATTCGTGGACACAAAAAGAATTCGAAAACAGATTTTACTAGAATCTGAGCAAAAATGTTATGAAGAGGGCAGCGAAACTTATGTCGCAATGAGTTTCATTTGCTTTTCAAAACATTTCTAAGGATTCAAGCTGTATAATTTAGCAAATGCGTTGTCTTAGAACGT
Source organism: Aurelia sp. 4 Dawson et al 2005 (assembly GCA_964019985.1). Taxonomy (NCBI): domain Eukaryota; kingdom Metazoa; phylum Cnidaria; class Scyphozoa; order Semaeostomeae; family Ulmaridae; genus Aurelia; species Aurelia sp. 4 Dawson et al 2005. The sequence goes on along the minus strand of OZ026494.1, from coordinate 325,412 downwards.
ATGCGCATACAACACATATCATGCCATGTCATGGCAAATTTCTCTTTCCAACATATATTTGCACGAGCATGCGGTGCAACTAAATGAGAAACACAGTAAACCATTCTATGGCAGGAACAAGGAAATGATCATCAAGGCCTTTCTTTAAGTTTTTTCTCCGAGACAATACTGATGAAAGTCTTCAAATCAAAATTTTCCCTTTAACAGATTACTTCATAATTATACAAAATGTCTACCCTTGGTCTTCCAAAACCAGTGTTTGTTTTCTTGTACTTCCATTCCTGCAACAACAGCAAAAAACGAAATAAATCATACATCGACAATTAGAACTTGAATTTTCCTGTTAAACTTGCTGCTTTGATGACTGGTCATATCTCATCAATAACAAAATCGTAATTGCATACAACTATCCGACTTAGTTTTTAATCTTACTTCCAAATTCACTGAAGGTAAAAAGTTCTGTTCTCCTTCACAAAATCCTTTATTTTCGCAATATCACCAAGAGTCATATTTTTACCCCAACAGTGTTTTGGTTCTCAATGGTTTCAACGAAATTTCGCCTCCTGGTGTCATCTCTGACCTCTCAAATGAATTGTTAGTTGAATTCATTCTGTATGGCAATGAAAGGTTACCACCTGACGTTAATAAGCGACTCATAGAGGCTACCCTGAAATTCATTCATGCAACCAAGGCGCTTTTAAATTCCTGTTGCAACCCCCCCCCCCAACACATGGACATATCTCTTCTTTGTAAATGTAGCTTTAGATTTATATTAATTTTATTTAGATTTATATTTATATGTTAAATGGCCACAGGGTTGCTACGTATTTCCATTCTCCTTGTGGCATCGTTTTTTTTTTGTAATCTTTTGTAGTAGCTGTGCAATTATGTAGTTGCGTAGTTGTAGTTGTTTAGCCGTTGTACTTTTATAAGATTATATATATTTAAAAAATTGTTTGGTTACTGTTAAAAATACCGGTAAAGAAATATTGCGTAATGCATAATGATAAAATAAGTTATAAAACAGTTGTAAAACATGTTTCGACTTTCGGTCCTCATCAGTCGACGCCACATTGTTATGCGCAGATGAAATGCGCAGTAGAACAGTTAGAATACAATATTGCGTAGCTTGTTGGCATTCATCATTTCCTAGAAACTATGTCACACTGACATTCAAAACTTGAGAATTTGATTTGATTTGATCTGATTGATTTGCATTCAAACTAGATCGAGAATAATTTTAAGACTTAAAAAAGGAAACATATATTCGTATATATATACCCGGTAGCAATGAAGAGCTGCAATGCAATCACTAAATGACCATCTTGCCCAGTCCATCTTGTGACTATGAAAAAAGATTTGTTTATCATGAGGCTGGCTTGGGTGACAGAGTAGAATGGAGGGATGACGTCAACTATAAAGTTGATACCTACTTTCGACAAAAGGTGTTGTGGCGCCGTGGTGTAATCCTCTGACGCTGCAGCCATAATAGTCAGGCAGAGTGGGTTCGAGTCTCGGTAGAGCCCCGCCACTTGAGCGTCATGACAAGGGGTCGCAGACTTGATTACGTCTGCTATTTCTACGACCCCAGCGCTTGGCGCTGAAAAACGCAACTTTACCTTCACCTCACCTTCACCAAAAGGATCGACAATAAAATACGATATAAAGTGAAACTAACGGAAATTCTTCGACAGAAAATGTAGCAAAGAAGTCAATTGATATAGATATCTTAAGTTCATGGGTTGTGGGTCATATCTGCCAATGCAAATTGCTACCTTCAAAGAATTCAGTCATAATTAGTTAAAACTGGGTTTGAAATGCAGACACATAGCTAACCTGTAAGCTTCAAAATCTTTCTTGAATGGCCTTGCAAAGCAACTTTTCAGAGACAAGGCTGCACCTATAAAATGAGATATAGCAATTGTCGAGAAAGTCCTTTAAACAGGACATTTTTCGTAACCTTGGCTTTAAATTTGTACAAAACACTGGGTTTTCTCTACGACAGTGATTCATAATGAAAGAATCACTCAGAGAAACTTTATCAGTAAATTACTTACGACGTTAACCTACAAGGCTAGCTCGAATAATTCCAAGCAATGAAGAATCTTTTTGAGGTTAAAACTTTCAGCTCATCTCAACGGCTAGAATCATGTATGATTTGGCATTCTGACAATTCAAGCGACATTCAAATTAAGTGGTTGTTTGAAAGCCAGATGATTTTTCTCCGTACCAAGGGCCTGATTACATGTGAGTTTTCAACCCACCTGACTGAGTTTAAATGAATTTGCTATTGCTATTACAAGCATATTTTCACCACTGGGTATGAAAAAGTGAGTGATGCAATTTCACCCCCGGAGATGAAAAAGAGCGCCATGTTCTTCAAACTTTGAAACAATTGGGATTAACGCCTCAGAAATTTCACCTCTGCTAGCTCAAAGTGGGATGAAATTTCAGCCCCAGGTATGATTTCATCCCTGGTGTTGAGATTTCTCCATGTAATTGAAAACTGTAATCGATAAAAGAATGAATAGAGGCATGGGATGGAATTTCAACTCAGTAAGGTGGGTTGAAACTCAACCCCGGGATTGAAAACTCTCATGTAATCAGGCCACAAATCTTTACAACTCTGTCAGGAAACATATTTGGGAGTAATAATTGACCACACAAATCAAGAATATTAACCAGGCAGACTGCTGGAGACAATCTTTGGTTTAAAACGATGTTTTCATTTTTGATTTGATTGATTGATTGATTGACTGATTGATTGATTTTGATCTTATCTTCTTTATACAGGGTTTAGTTACAGTTAAATAGATAATGATTTCCAAACCGCCCTGTTAAAATAGTAAGAGTAAGAAAAAATTATAGCAAAATACAAATAAGAATGGATAAACATACCAATAATGAGACATTCATTCAAGCAGCCAAATACATGCCCCAAAATAAGCAATTTTCCAATTCTCACGTCACAAGGAAGAGTAGCGAGAACTCTTCCAACAAAAGTCAAATCGCCGTCCAACGGATTTATTCTTCCTCTCTGCTTGACTGTTAATGCACCAACCTTGAGAAACACAATAAAAAGGAAAAATTGGATTATTAAGGAGACTCGATCAGAACGTAGAAACCTATCTGTTTGCAAAAATCTATGCTGCAAAGCACACATGCTTCAATTGCTCTGATTTACATCTTTCAAATGTTGTGTCCCATCCCGGCCCGTCCCGCCCCGTCCTAAGTGAACATGAAACGCCTTCGATGTAGTGGTTCTAAAACTCTTGGCCTAATCTGTCTACTCCTTGCAACTTAATTGTTTAGAAAAGCCAAGAAAATGCCAAGAAACTATGCATGACGATAAAACAACGATTAAGGGTTAACCACAAATCAGGAATTCATTAATTTGGCAAAATTTGTTTTTGAAGTACCTTAAAAAGGCGTTCATAATCGCTAAAGCTTAGTTCTTTAACTAGAGGCTCAAACGGCCGGTAGGGTACTATCGACAGAGTATATTCAATCAATTAATCGATCGATCAATCAATTAATGAGATACTCAAGAAAAAATCAATTAACTAAGATAAGCAAGCAAATAGGCTGGATAGATTTTCATACTTCTTTGAGGAGAAGGATAGTTCTTCGAATATCATTTATCTGTGGTGGTTGCAGTGCCATTTTCAAAACAGTGCAAGGATCCCCAATATCCAGAACTTTCACATGTAGCACAACTTGAGCCAATGGGCATCTCTACATAAAACAACATCATAAAAAACATTAATAGCGATAATTACATAAAAATCGTCTAATTTCAAAGGAACTTATGTCTCTTGTATAGCTACTTTAATTTTCAATTTTTCAAAGTATACATATATATATGATGAAGGCTTCGGCCGAAACGTTTACAAGAATGTGTTTTTTCTGAGTTCATATATCTATTTCTATTACGCATTGAGATTGAGCTTATGAGTATATATATGTATATATATATATTGGCAACAAAGAAACAATAAATTGGATACTAATAGTGCGGATGATAAACGAACGACAAATAAACAAAAAAGAGATGTTTTTTAGCACACTAAGGCCTTTCAAGTTAACACTCTGATGACAGCATTAACTTGAAAGGCCTTAGTGTGCTAAAAACATCTCTTTTTTGTTTATTTCACGTTCGTTTATCATCCGCACTATTAGTATCCAATTTATATATATATATATATATATATATGAACTCAGAAAAAACACATTCTTGTAAACGTTTCGGCCGAAGCCTTCATCAGTATGACTGTTCAAAATTAGCAGGAGCATACATATAGATTACGAATTCCAAAAACAATACAAGACAAACAATAGCCTAAGCGGGATCCTACTCATTACAAAGCGTATAAAAAATGTGTTAAATAGCCGGCAATACAAAGGTGGCGGGAGAAATATCAAAGAAAGCGCAGAGTTAAGAACTGCTGAAGCCGGTGGCTGTGTCTGTCTCGCCGAAGCTGAAAGGATCGCATATTACAACAAAACAAACAATAGAAAGATCCGAGAGTGGATAGGCAGAACAGAAAAGCCTAAAAAACAGCGTGTGTCCCTAACGAAAAGCTCAGTGCTAAAACCAAAACAACACAACAACCAAAAATATAACAAAAATGAAATCTATGTATCAACCTGCCTAGTGTTTAAACCCTTAGGGGTAAAGCAATCCAGCCGATATTGCCAGAAGCTTTCCCGCATCCTATTTCCCCCCGTTAGCCTATCGATTATCTTAACGCTAATATCCTTCAGAAACAATATCCTTTTACTTGTTGCCTAAGATCCACAAGGGTCTTAGTAGTGTTAAGGGGAGACCAGTTATTTCCAATTGCGGTACAATAACAGAACATATTTCAGAATATTTAGACCACCACCTTAACCCGTTGGTTAGCCAAAGTAGGTCGTATGTTAAGGACACTAACCATTTTTTGTCTAGGCTAAGTAAGTTAGGAAAGATACCAGAGGGGGCTATGTTGTGTACGGTTGATGTTGTGGGACTCTATCCCAGCATTCCACACGGGGAGGGTTTAGAGGCCGTCAGGGAGGCGCTGGATAGAAGGGAAAACCCGGGCGTGGCTACCGATACCCTAGTGGGGTTGGCGTCCTTGGTCTTGGAGAATAATTATTTTGAATTTAATGATAGGATTTATAGGCAGAAATTGGGCACGGCTATAGGCACGAAGTTCGCTCCGGCCTACGCCAATCTCTTCATGACCCGGTTGGAAGAGAGGTTGTTGGAGGCTTCAGCTGACAAGCCCCTTGTCTGGATGAGATTCATCGATGATGTATTCTTTATCTGGACGCATGGGGAAGAAAAGTTGGAGTCTTTCATCAATCATCTCAACGGTAGCCACGAAACCATTAAATTTACTAGCGAACAATCACGGGATAGGATTAGCTTTTTAGATGTTCAGGTTAGCGTGGGGGAGGGGGGAGTCCTTTCGACAGACTTGTATTGCAAGCCTACTGATACACATCAGTACTTGCACAAGAAGTCTTGTCACCCCTGGCACACCAAAAAGGCGATCCCCTATGGTCAGGCACTTAGGTTTCGTAGGATATGCTCGGAGGATCGCCAGTTTCAGGAGAGAGTAGGCGAGTTAGCTGGATGGCTTAAGGACAGGGGCTACGAAGAGTCTTTAGTTAATAAGCAAATAGATAGGGTACGTAGGTTAGATAGGACGGCTCTTCTGGCAAATGCGGGAAATAGGACCAATGACCAAGGGAGGGGGGAAAGGGTTCCGCTTGTTGCGACATATCATCCAGCGCTCAATAGTTTGGGGAAGGTTGCCAGGAGACTCCATCCTATGCTCACGAATTCGGAGGAGCATGGGAGGGTGTTTCCTGAGCCACCTTTAATAGCTTTTAGGAGATGTAAGAACCTTAAGGATATACTTGTTAGGGCTAGGCTGAGTAATGAGGGAAATGGGGGGACTGATAAGAAGGGATGTTCTCGTTGTGGTAAATCTCGTTGTCAAGTGTGTAACGTTATGAGTAATAGTGAACATTTTCATTCAAACATAGATAGCAGGGAATATAGGATAAACTATTCGTTTAATTGTGACTCGTCAAATGTTGTGTATTTGTTGGAATGTACTGTTTGTGGTGTACAATATGTTGGTAGCACCTGCACGCCTTTTAGGCTTAGGTTTAATAATTACAAGGCGTGTAGCCGTAAGTTTAATTCGGGGGCCTCAGTACCCCAGGCGGAATTCTTCAGACATTTTACTGAAGAAGGCCACCAGGGGTTTCTGAAGGATATTAGCGTTAAGATAATCGATAGGCTAACGGGGGGAAATAGGATGCGGGAAAGCTTCTGGCAATATCGGCTGGATTGCTTTACCCCTAAGGGTTTAAACACTAGGCAGGTTGATACATAGATTTCATTTTTGTTATATTTTTGGTTGTTGTGTTGTTTTGGTTTTAGCACTGAGCTTTTCGTTAGGGACACACGCTGTTTTTTAGGCTTTTCTGTTCTGCCTATCCACTCTCGGATCTTTCTATTGTTTGTTTTGTTGTAATATGCGATCCTTTCAGCTTCGGCGAGACAGACACAGCCACCGGCTTCAGCAGTTCTTAACTCTGCGCTTTCTTTGATATTTCTCCCGCCACCTTTGTATTGCCGGCTATTTAACACATTTTTTATACGCTTTGTAATGAGTAGGATCCCGCTTAGGCTATTGTTTGTCTTGTATTGTTTTTGGAATTCGTAATCTATATGTATGCTCCTGCTAATTTTGAACAGTCATACTGATGAAGGCTTCGGCCGAAACGTTTACAAGAATGTGTTTTTTCTGAGTTCATATATCTATTTCTATTACGCATTGAGATTGAGCTTATGAGTATATATATATATATATATATATATATATATATATATATATATATATATATATATATATATATATATACTCATAAGCTCAATCTCAATGCGTAATAGAAATAGATATATGAACTCAGAAAAAACACATTCTTGTAAACGTTTCGGCCGAAGCCTTCATCAGTATGACTGTTCAAAATTAGCAGGAGCATACATATAGATTACGAATTCCAAAAACAATACAAGACAAACAATAGCCTAAGCGGGATCCTACTCATTACAAAGCGTATAAAAAATGTGTTAAATAGCCGGCAATACAAATACAAGAACCTTTGTATTGCCGGCTATTTAACACATTTTTTATACGCTTTGTAATGAGTAGGATCCCGCTTAGGCTATTGTTTGTCTTGTATTGTTTTTGGAATTCGTAATCTATATGTATGCTCCTGCTAATTTTGAACAGTCATACTGATGAAGGCTTCGGCCGAAACGTTTACAAGAATGTGTTTTTTCTGAGTTCATATATATATATATATATATATATATATATATATATATATATATATATATATATATATATATATATACACATATACACTATATATATCAAATTCTTCAAATCGTACACTATATATATATATATATATATATATATATATCTTAACCACAAAAAATTAAATGTACATACACAATATAGCGTGGTAGAGCCACACAATGTTTTTACACGGGGTAAATCCTCATATAGCAACAAAATATGACAGAAATCAAGAGACATGCATCTCATACCATCAGCATAAAATATATACCCGTTTATACTTTACGCTTGTGCTTCGTAAATGATAATAATAATGATGATGATGATGATGATGATGATGATGATGATGATGATGATGATGATGATGGATGGATGGATGGATGGATGGGTGGAAGAACGAAGTTAAAGATGATTAAAATACTTGAAAACCAACCTGCATCTCCGGGACGCCATAGTCTGGAAGTTTTTGATGGAAATCTCGTGTGATCAGTCGGAAACATTCTCCATCTGAAACTCTGCCAGCACGACCTAAAATGGTGTGAATAAGCTTGAATGGTACAACAGAGAATTCTCCTGCACTGGATACCTTGCAGGAAGGAGATGGGAATCGTCGAATAAAAAAGTTGCAAATCACATCTGAAGAATCTTTCACTTTAAAGGCCAAAACAATTCTAAATTCAATCAAATAATTGTTTTCTTTGCCTGAATATTTCAACTCTACAAAAGAAATTCCACACATTCTTTAGGATGAGATAAAGGTGTCAACATCATTCTGCTAACACATTAAAAAACCTATTGCATTCTCTTGAATTAAGGGGACTCGACATAGTCAAAAGCTGCTCAGAGCCAACTTAAAAACATTGTCTACTGTATTCGACAACTATGACACTTGTGGTTTCATTGTCTAGCGAAGGAAAGAATGGGCTTGTGGGCGTTTCTTCAGCCTATTTACAGAAGCTTGTCAATATACCTATGTCTATTCCCTTCAAAGACAAAGTGGTCTGTAGCAAATTTGAAAACAAGAAGCAAGCTCCATTCAAACAGTATCGGTGTGAAAATGATTTGAAGAAATTGTGAAGTCAAAATGGAATCCTTACTGGCTTCATTTTAAAAAGCAACTTAAATCAGCTTAAAACAATATAATTTCAAACCACTTTCACATCATCTTCGTTTCGTTCCAGCACACGTAAATGCACAACCAAAGCGATACGGCGATACGATTTCACACCAAATATCATCGACAATAAAACTATGAACTGCTAACACGCGGGCACCACGCGTACAAACCTCGTCTCTGGTTTAAGGATGACTTTGCAGCCCAGCTTATTCGTAAACTTGAATAGTTCGTATCCTTGTCAGTTTCCAAGTTCTTAACCAAACAGAAATCAATAACTAAAAGTCAAACATTAAAACATTAATCAGATAACAAACACCTACAAATATGTAATGCCAATAAAAGACCCCAATCAATGATAAGAGCATTGTTAAACGACTCAACACAATAATTCAAATTCACTATGGCATAGGCTTTGGGTTGCATAACAAATTCTAAAGTGCCTCCATTTCGCATCTAATTTCAAAATGCAGATATGAGTTGAACGGGGGCAGACTATAATCTTCAGAAAAAGTGACACTATGATAAAATAATTCTGTCCCAGGTTTTGCAGATGCAGGGGTAAATGACATTTTGGTGCTCCCTCACAGCATCCCGAATATCTAACCAAGAAAGCGTTAAGAGCTTAAAGTCCTAAACTAGTGCTTTTCATGGAAAAAAAATCATCCATGTACATACCATACTTGATGTCAGGTACTGTAATAGAACTTTCTGCGATGTTTGTTGATAAAATTACCTGTAAATTTAAACAAACAAACATTAAAAGTTACAAAATGTACGACGAAACTTAATGGATGAGCATTGGCACATGTTTACGATTTGATTGTTTGTCCATCAGTGATCTAAAAGATAAGCATAGTAACCTTTGAGTGAAACACTTACTTTTCGCTTTCCTTTTTCAGCTTTCATAAATATCTTTGCTTGATCTGTACTTGTGATGTTTGAATGCAGGATTAAGACTTGCAAACTGTTGATTGATGGAAGGAAATTGTCAGTATTCGATCATTTGTTTTGCTGAATAAACGTATGAGCATAAGTTTCTGTTTGGTACAACGAAACAGTGTGTGTAAACATTGGAAAATTAAAAAAATTGCAAAGACTAAAACTGCAACTAAACTTTGGCTACTATTTGTCTTCATGTCTTGTCAACGTAGGGCTGCCTTCGTTTTGAAGGGCAATAGACCTTTTAACTATTATCCAAAGAGCTTGGATCAAGCGATACCTTTATACAATATTATACAAAAGATTTGATTGCGTTAGATAAGACCTTCTAGCACTGTAGTTCTACAAATTCTACAAATTCTTATGCAGAAAGGCCAAAGGTCTATTATTGGGGCTGAGGCCAAAACTGACAGAGCAGAAACTATGTGAATCCAAACAACAAGCAGCTCTGAATTATGAAACAGAAGCTGAGCTATCAAAGCTCTTTTGGACAATAAGTCAATGATTGCCTTAAAGATTTCTTAAGCTATGTACAGTATTTAACAGAAGAGGTTACTGGAACTTACACAATCGTAATTTTTTCTGCCGGTATCCACAATTTTTGTTCTCACAAGCTAAATATTGATACTGGCAAAGTATCTAGTTGACAGAGATAAATAGCTAACTCTGGAACTACTGTACATATGCATGCCAAATTATGATTGTTGTACTCTATTGTATTTGGAAGAGTCAACATGTGCATGGAATTCATTCAGCTAAAGAAACGACTGTGTGCATCAGAGTGTCTTTGTCCTATTTATAGATAACCTCTTCTTAGTTCCATCATTTAGCTTTAAAGATTATAACTCTCTAAAGGACTCACACCAATGGGCTAATGTAATAAAGAAAAATGATCCTGAAACACAACTAAACACAACCAAACACAAAACATCTGAAACTTTGTTTTTCCAACATACTTTCTCTCAATTTCAATTTGTTCAAGTTTTTTGTGGAGTGCATCTATCTCTGGATATCCTGAAAAAAACATTTAATAGTCAATAAAGATGATGTCTTCATATTTTCTGGATAGCAGAGCCAATGAATTTGGTAGCAGGCAATCTCCAATCTTGAAAGAGATAACATGGATATTGTTCCATTGTGAAAAGTATCAAGCTTTTACTAAATTTAATGTACAGGTGTTTTGCTTCTTAATCCAATGCTTTCTTCTCAAAGTTTGAGAAAATTATAGGTTTTGAAGGATCTCTCAACTTATACACTGAATAATTTTCCAAAAGAAGAATCTTTAGTAGACATCTATACAGCATGTAATTATAAAGTGATAATAGGTAGAAAAGAAGGGCTTCAAACAAAAATAGGGCACTTAGGTATACCTGGAAGGAAAGCTAAAACAGTTCCTCTTTTGGATGGAAACTTTTTGCCAACCTCAATCCCTTGTGACTCTGCCTCACTTCGATCAAATTCCATGATGAGAGTTTTTGCCATATTGTAACATTTATCAGGAATTTCTGGTTCACTGAGACTTTGATATGGAATCTAAAAAATAAATTTTGTTTTAAGATTCTATACAAAGTCCAAGGAATAAATCAAATAGTTTTCAAAATCATTCAAAATTTACTTTTGCCTTGCGTTTTCAAATTAAAGATACATAGGAAGAAACAAAGGGTACCTCTCCAAGACTTTGCAGCTCATCAAGATAATATTCTGCAACATCATACATTTTTCCTTCAACTGACACAACTGGTGCTCCTTCTAACTTCCCCCTTACTTGTATTGCAAAATATTTTGAAAATATGCTGCAATCCATTGTGGCAGACATCAGAATAACCTAAATAAGAATAATAATGATAATAACAACAGGAAAATTTATGTTGATTTTGTGTTACAATGATATCATCTTTGAATTACTTTCTTTTACATGTTTTTCATGTTTTCATCTACCAGAATCACTTTCAAACTTTATCATCATGGAATTGGTCTTTGCAAGTTCTTAACCTTCTCTTAACCCAAGAATTTTTCAACATTTGTTAACAATAACAACATAAGATTTATCCTATAAATAAAGAGAAACTTCTGCTGGAGCAAGCCCTTCCCTTACAGAATGTGGGCTTTCATTTTGCAAGAAGTACAGATATCTTCTTGAGTATTCAGGACGCAGTTAAACAAGATGAGAATTTTAGAAAAGATGATTTAATTGACCTTTCCACGGAGAAGTAAGTGCTGTTAACAATGAACAATTTGTGACTGATCATTTTTCTGAAGAAAGGTTGAGACATATACTTTGGCACCACACAACAACAAATCAAACATGTACTAACCCATTTGGATATTCAAATACTGAAACAACAATGGGCAAAAGTCATAGTGAAGCTTGCTGGTGCATAAGAGAGTGGCCCAATAAACCATGAAAGCATTGAAAACTGAAAGACATAATTACTTTGACATGTTTTGAGACAGTATGAAGAAATTTCTTGACAATCAACATTGCCAAATCAATCTCTTGGTCTCTTTCATGAACCTAAAAAATAATAATTACAGGAATGGTATAACTAGATGAAATTTGTCACAGCAAAAATGTAAGCATCATGATGATCTACACGCATTTTAAAGTTGATTATCCAAACTTTTGTCGATAAATGTCATTCTTCCCACTTTGGTTTGTTTGATGTTGATGGAAACCTTGAGTAATTTAAGATGAAAACCAAACCTTACTCCAATTGGTCTGAATTTTATGCCATTTGCCAAAATTTTAAACAACCAAACTAGGAACTTTATTTTGAAAGAGAGCCATCAACCAAATATACCAGTGATGCAAATTTTCAAATCCATTAACTGTTGTTTGAACTGTACTCTTCAAATTTTCATGTGAGTAAGTTGAAACATGTAAACTGAAAGCAGTTACACAAGGTGTCCAAAATTTTTTTTCCATTTGTGTGGTTGCTATGGAGAACCTTTACATTCCATTGTTCCATTTTTGATATAGTTGCATCAACGCAGCAATAAAAGCCTTCATTGCAGTATTCATTTGATATTGGAATTATACAAGATGAACAAAGAAAGTGCTGCTTTTGAAGCAATCACTTTTTTACTTTCATTTCCCATACTATAAATCATGAACCATTTGCTAAACTGGCTAAAATGTCTTGAACTTTAAGTTAAAACCTTTTCTATATGACTACATGTAGAATGGAGCAACAAAGCATATAGCTCCTTCACAGCTGCCCCAGACATGGCACACAATCTCTTCAGAACGTCATGAACAAAACAACAAGTTGGAAGGAAAAATGTTCTTACTTCATCTAATATGATGTGTGTGTATTCATTCATATTCTTATTCATGATGAGTTTTTGTCGCAACACACCAGTTGTCACATATGTTATCCTTGTATCTTCTGTCACTTTCTTATCTCTGCCAACTTGATAGCCAACAAGATTTCCCAATGGCCACTTCCTCTCATCAGAAACCCTTTTTGCAATGCTTTGGGCTGCAATCCTCCTTGGTTGTGTCACAAGAATATTGCAATATTTTCTTTGTTCCCGATGATAATCAAGAATGTACTGTGGTACTTGTGTTGTTTTTCCACTTCCAGTGGCACCTACAAATTTGTGGAAACAAAATATCAAAAGAGGTTGGTGTTTGCAATAGCTTGCCTGGATAATTCTTTTCTTAAGTGCCTTTCTCAATTTCTTCTTTGAATAAAAAGATTGTGCACAAGTTAAATGTAATGCTTTGCAGTCAAATGCAATAATCTGCAAAAGATGTCATCCCTTCATAAAATCCCTTCAAAAACATTCCCCTTCTTTGAGTCTGCCTCCTTCATGGTAAAAAAGTTTCATTGAACAACAAATACATTATAAAACTGCAGCCAACAAATAAATAATCATTTCACTTTCTGATAGCAATGACACTGTTGTTTGAAGTCAAGTATCAACAAAGCTGTCAGGTCTCCTAGCTCTTTGGACGGTGAATGGACTAAAGTGAGCTGAAAACAACAAATAGTTATATGCATAGCTTCTTACATCAAACCATAGCTCCCTTGTCTATCCTATTCTTGATACCCACCCTTTATGATGGTAACTTGATTATATTCAATCATTCCAATTACTCCTTCTCTGTGCTCTGTGATTGGCAGTGATGGATCATATTCATGTTCAAAATTATAATTTTCATACACATCAAGAGCTGGATGGTCTGGACCTTTCGGTTCTGGAACATCACCATCTAATTCATTCAACTGAGTTGCTCCTTCTGCAGAAGTATCTTGTGGATAAGTGTCATCCCTGTTTTACAAAAATAATATTGAAAAGAGGTTATAGGATATCAAGGGCACCAGAGGCACTGCCGCAGCTGCCCCCATTGCCCTGGTGATAGGGGAGCAGCACAGGGGCATCTAGCACCCTTTTCAACAAGACTTTTTGTTGCATTGCCCTTCTTTTGACAAAGAACGACAAGATCTTCTCGCTGGAGTTTTTTCGCTATTGCGACCATATGGATATATCCATCCTTCAAACAAGTTTCTTACCGACCTTTTATTGTATGGCGATAAAGGTCTTTATAATGAGGTTAATAGAGACATACGGGGTATATATGTTGTATGGCGATAAAGGTCTTTCTAATGACGTTAACAGAGATATATTACAATTAACCTTGCAGTATATCCATAAAACTGGTTGATTTGATTGAGATAATTGCAAACCTGGCTACATTCCACCACCTTCCCCCATTTATCAAAAATGTATGAGTAGATTGTTTTTAGCTCTAACGGTTCTCTTTGTCCATGTAATTATCTTGTCTTGTATTCTAATCCTTTTTTTTGTTTCTTCTTCTTTTTTTTATATATATCTATATGTTTAATGGCCTCGGGGTAGAGATTGTCTTTTGCTCCTTGGGGCATCGTTGTAGTAGTATTGTAGAGTCACTTTTGTAAGTAGTGTAGTGTAGCTTATATTGCAGAATATTTCTGTAAGTAGTGTAGTGTAGCTTGTAAAATATATTGTAACTTTTTATTGGAATATATATAAAAAAGACTTTCCTTGTGCATCCTCTAAATGCTCTACATCTAAATCTTTTGACTTATTGCTTCTCCAAATGTCCTCTATTTTTGCCATAAGATGCTTTTCAATTTTCTTTCAGAGACAAATATGTGGAAGGTACAGTAGTTGAGTATATGTGCGGTAGGATAAGAATTTTTGTGAGAAATGCTACAAACTGATTGAGAGAGTCGTTTAGAGCTAAATAGAGGCTGACATTTTCAAAAATTTTCGTAGAAAAATTCATCAAGGCCTTTTATGTTGAAAGCAAGCAACGCTGGACTGTGAGAATCAGTCTGAAAGCGGGAGCAGTGTTTCAAGGGAAAGTAGGAGGCATGTCCTCAAAAATTGCCTGGGGCTTACCAGGAAACTTTTCCCTGGGGATGTACTTTTAAAAAAGATCCAACAAAAAATTTTCCTGGGGGCTTGTACTATTCTTACATTTCTAAGAATAGTACCTCCAATGTTGTTTTTCAACTCTTACTTTGAAGTGCCCTTTTTTGATTGGCTGCCCCCGCCGCTCCATCTTCCTTCTGGGGCCTCTGTAGAAAATATTCCTAATTCCATTAAAAAATACAGAGCAGGCTATCATATCAAGAGAAGAGTCATATCAGGAGGGATGGCTATTATATCAAGAAAGGCCTTTTGTAGTAACGGTTTTGAATTTGGACTTATTCATCTGCATTTACATCTTAATTAGTACAGCCTTCAGCACAGGCCTTGCCCATATTGACATGGTTTTCCTGCCTAAGGATTCATGTTTAGAATGATTTAAAGTCTTTTTATGGCTCCAGAATTCTTATCATAATGCAAAGAATTCTTGTCATATAAATGTGCAAACAGCCTGCACTGTATAAGACATCACACTGATGGAGATGTACCACCCATGCATGCCAATAAGATATTTAAGGCAGCTCTCCATATCCAGCGTTCAGTGTGCAGGGCGCTGCATGCAGCCAAATAGGAGTATGCGCAATTGATGAAACTTGAGGAATCAATCAGATTGGAAGCGAACAATTTTTGGGTGCCTTGGGAGTAGGAACAAGTTCATTGCCAGTGCTTGTGATCGCTAGCAAAGGAATCAATCTTGGTTGGAACGGCTGCAAAGCTCCAAATGCCAACTATGGAGAGCAGCCTTTAATGTTGATGTCATAAAACATTGATTCACGGCTAATGACTTTTGCAGGCAGTTTTATAGCACAGCTAGCTAAAACAATGATTATTTCAAACTTAGTTGGATGACATCGCTAATTTTTTAAGTATTTTATATAGACAGCAAGTGAACAGAAAACCAATCTTGATTCATAATGTTTTCGCCCTTTGCATTCAAATGGTGAAATATATTGGAAAATGATAATACTTAATGTCACACGGTAGGGATCAAGATGAAAAATGCAAAAAGCATGTGACAAAAACTGTTTTGCAAGTCTGTCCTCATTGACACTGATGGTGTCCCAGACTGCACAATTTGCATTTTGCACATGCAAGTTGAGATGGCCTCAAGAGGATTTTCATGGAAATTCTGCAGTTCCACAGTTGATGACAACTGGCTAAAGCAATAAATATTTGTTAATTGTCAATGATGCCACTCAAATTTAAAGCCACATAGAATCCTGCAAATGCAAGATATTGCACATGCTCCACAAACTGTCCAGTCTGCGGTACAGCACCCAGGCTATCTGAGTAGAATGTTTGTGGTCGCACATGACTGGGTAAAATTTTTTGTGAACAAAAGTTCTCATGCATTACAGCAATTGGCAATCTCCACATGCAGCCACACTCTGCATCCTTTATGCCCAAACAACGATAATAAGTGTGGAAAGCAAATCTCTCTACATCCTAGCATAAAAGCGGTTACAGTAATGGACTTTTATTGAGATCTGATTCAACTGAATGAAACATTTTCCTGGCATAAACATCTGTCCTTTTTGTGTAATGTTTGGTGAAACCTTCAGAGTTCAATGAACCCTCAGCACAAAACTTTTCAGTCTTGGTCTTTGCCAATTCACTAAATTTCACTTGGGCATGCACGGATAAAATTTGGAAGATTTGAGAAATGAGAATGCTCTACTAAAAACAAACGTAGCTTGCTCAATCATCCCTAACGTTGACTTTTGCTTTCCCAGGCGCGAATAGTTCCACTATACTTACAAAGAAAGATCTTTTAGCGTGCATGGATCTCTTAGCACACTATAAACATTATCTGAATCAGAAGTCCTTCTCTCTTGCGCTGATTTCCCTGCATGCAATTTCTCTTGTCGACCTGCAATGTTATGGATTTCGAAGTTAGCCTTTTTCTTTGGCTGCTTATCTTGATGTTGTGGAGCTATGTTGGGCTTCAAAGTGAAGAAACGGTTAATTGCATCAGCACCTATATTAACACCTAAGCGTGAGTTGGCCATGTTGCTTTCATTTACTTCTCTCTTCCCTCAAGATGACTCTTTGCCCATCATCCCGCCATCGACACAGCCAAATTGGACAGAGTGAAGGCCAAAACTTCTTTCGTTCAAAAGTGCATGGCATCACAACAACAACATAGCATGTGACTGCTCCTTCGTACTGGTTAGCAAGGTTCATTAGCTTCAAAACTTGAAAGAGAGCAGGGCCGAAGCCAATGGGGGGCCGTGGGCGGAGCGCCCCCCCCAGGAGACCATTTGTCGGAAAATGTTGCCCTCTTGTCAGAATTTTTCTGATTTAAATGGCTAGCAGGGCTCTCACTTTACCTCATGTAGAATTCCTTAGAATGTCACGAAAATTTCCTCAGATTTCAAGAAAATTCCTCAGATTTGCAAATCCCATTGTTTTTGTTCTAAGAAAATGTGATTTTACCCTTTTTGATGAAAGGCGTGATGTCCACATATAAGATTAAGGTCCTTCTATCGCAATCGATAAGCTTACAAAACATTGACAATTTGGTTGCAGCTTTCATCTGGCTGCATTTTGGCCTGACAGCATAGGCTATCATAATGTTGTATATCTGGGCAAAAATTGATCATTGCTTGCTAAAGAACTGGTTTATTGAAGCCATTTTATAAGATGGATAATCAAAATGATATACACTATATTTTGTGTAATGGTTTACAATCATGAATTGCCTTGTTCTGTATTCAAACTATTCTATTCTTCTAAATTTTCAAAATTCCTTGAAATTTCCTCAAAAATTCTAGTTCCTCAAAAACTTCCTTAAAAGATCTTGAAATTCCTCATTTTAAGGAAATTTCCTTAAAAGTGAGAGCCCTGATGGCTAGTTTCTGAGGATTTTGAGGAGAAATAATGCATAAAAATATGAATTTATTAGTGTTAAAACATAAATTCCAACAGAAATCATTGAATTTATGGCATCTTGTTTATTGACATTCACTTCTCTAACTGAAATTTCTCCAACAATTCTTCCGTCTTTAAATGTCCGCTTTTGCCAAGGAAGAACTCGGTTACAAGTCGGAAGCTAACGAGAAATCAAAATTATTGTCACTCTTGTTTCATTCATTAATACTCTGTTTACCGAGCAAATTCCCCGGCAACTTTCTGAACTTATGTGGTCCCTTTTTGTGGTCTTGGACAATCTCGCATGATTCTTCTTTCGCTTATTTTTCATAACTTTAACTTTATCGTATCTCCATTTAATGATACGGTGATAATCAATCGGAAGTTAAATCTGGAAAAAGGAACTAAGATTGTTGACAAAAGTAAGGGACATCTGAGAGCAAGAGTCCCCTGCGTGAAGAAAAGATCCGGTGTCAAGACGTCAATGTCAACCACAGCTTTCCGCCTGCTTCTGGATGGCTGGTCTATAAAAGTGGTGGATTAAGATCTCGAAATCAGTATTCTTGCTTTGATTCCTGTGACTGTGAGTTGGTAAAAGGAAACTTTTGCAAGATGAGAATATCTACAATTTTAGTGTTGTTGCTTTTAGCAGCCATTTTGATTGATAATGGAGAATGTTGGGGGCGAAGGAGAAGAAGACGTCGTCGAAGTAAGAAGTTTTTATTTTCACTTCATATAACAATACTAATAAAGATAATTTCTTTTTTATTGTTAGTTTTACAATAGTATGGACACTAATCAGTGGCGGCGCCACGAGGTTGATTGTCCCCCCAAATTCCAAAAGTCGGCAAAAATTGTATAAGAAAAATGGCCGAAAGCTAGTTGGGTATACCTTTGGAAAGAGAAATTAAGTGCTGGTGCCGCCACTAGCACTAATTTATAGACAGAATCGGCTAAGGTTTGTTTGTACCCAATTTCAAGTCATGTGATCAATCTCTTGATAAAACATCTTTTGATTTCTCCATCATATTTCATGGCCTGCAAAGTTGTGCCATGAGTGCAAAAAGTAGCATAATACCAAAACTTCCCATGGGCATGATCACATGACTTGAAATGGGTAAAACAAAACTTAGCCGATTAGGTCTATTGCTATACTATGGAGTTTATTGACTACAAGCGTTGCAAGTGCATTTATTTTCGAAATACCAATCCTTTATGAAGAGGATTTTGAATTGATTTGCATTTTTGGATAACTTTGTTTCATTTTGAAGAGAATTTAGAAGCTGATAGATCTTATACCATAATTTGTAGTTTTAACCTTTTGGAACGAAAAGAGGGTCATTTCTTCGAAGATCTTAGCTAGTGGATTTTGAGAGAAAATAGTCTTTCATAAAGGCCTATCACTTTCATGATTTGTTTGGTTTACCATATTCCTTGCCTTCCTTTATGTATGTTTCATCTTATCACTTATGGAATGGGAGTAACTTGCCTTCGTCGAGCTCCTTCCACACTGTACTGGGGCAAATCCAGCCCCAAGTTGAAGGGGGGGCAATTTGCAGAGTGGGCGCCAAAAAGACAGGGAAAAGTTAACGCGCCGAAGGCCAGCATAAATTTTTCGGGCCTTTATTCAGGAAAAATTCTCTGGTTTTTCAATTGAATAACGCCTTAATTTGTATGTTTCCCACATTCAGAACGAAGCACGAAAAAAGGATACATTTGGTTCAAGATAAGGGGCGCCCAGCCGAGTTGTCATCATGAAGGGGGCATTTGCCCCCAACTGCACCCCCTAAATTCGCCACTGCTTCCATGAGTGTGAGCACAATGTATAATTTAGGTATGTGCCAAGGGCGATGGCCCTACCTTTTTTCGAAAACCGGTAGTTCACGAAAAGATTTTTCACTATCTTTGCCCCGAAAACTGATCGCTTTTGATGACAGATTTACGTTGTTATTTTCCTTTCAATTTGATGAGCAATTTAATCTCTGGCGATGTTTGTCCTGAAACCAGTAGTTTCGGCCATTTATTGTTTCTCGAAAACAAGTGGTACCGGTAGCCATGAAAGCACAAGTGTCCCAGAAGCGGTTTTTCTTGCTCACCAAAATTCGCAGCGAATCCAGAGTTTATCCCGCCAGCATCATTACCGTCGTGATTATATCTATGAAGCAGCAATGTCCCAAAACTGGTAGTCTTTAAGCGGCAATTCCGAGGTGGTCCCTAGGTTCTAAAAATTTCGTTGATATTTCTCCTGGTTTGTCCCAAAACCAGTCTCTTAAACTTCATTTGACAGACAAATGTAGAACCATTGGAGAATCACCTTAGTTAAAAAAATGAAATTCCTGCTCTTTTTTGTAAATTTTGGCTGACAAAGGTAGAACCGCTTATGTGGAAATTTGAAATACTGGTCTTTTGAGCTTAAATTTGGCCGACTAAGGTAGAACCAGCTTACAGCTAACCTTTAGGATTTTGACTAGGTAGGAAGTGAGAAAAGTTATTTTAAGATCTGACCGTTCTCCCAAAAACTGGTTGATTTGGGCAGGAAAACCATACTGCGTCAGAAGAGAACCGGTTATTTCTCCAATTTCTTCGGACAAACATGGGGTCAAATAGTTTACACTTAACAGTACTTGCCCACCCCTGATGTGCCATCGGAAAGGGCATCGACTTTCATGATATATGTATAAATAAATGAGTCATTTTGGAAAAATTGATATATTTTTCGAAAAATTGGTTTAAGGTTTGCCCGTGCACACTCAAAAAATTGTGTGATTAGTAGATGGAAGTGGTCTCCTATTTAAGCCTAGGCGTCACCTAAAAGACGTTATGTACCCTCAAAAAGATTTAAGCACTCGATTCTGCTCCTTTGTAGAATCGAAAAATCTCAGCTCTTAATATGTAATCAATTTCACTTTGACAGGAAGTTGGAGAAAAGTGAAAGATGCAGCCGTCAGTGTGGCCATTCAACATGGAGTCAAAGTTGCCCTTGGAGCACTGGGAAGGAAACGTAGGTCTATTGATGACGTCAACGTGAAAGCAAGCCAAATGATTGATAATTTGCAGCCTTCTGACGCAGAAGTTTCTTCACCTAAGGAGCAGTTGTTGTTATCTACTCAGAAGCAGGCAGCTCGAATTTCAGAGGATTCAAAATCACCCCTCAAATCAGCTGAATTTGGCAGCAATGATAATGAGAAGGAGCTCCACAATCATGATTATAATATTGATGATGATGATGATACTGCCTCTTATTTCCTCGAACAGTCAACTTCAAATGGAGGTATTTCCCAATCATTCCTCGTGTCTTTTATCAAACTTTAGCTGAAGACTGTTCAGCCTCGTCCCCAGACCCTTTTGTCGTGTTGGGGTCCTTCCCAATGTGACTAAAGGCCTAGTGTCAAGCTTGAAGATTTTTGAAATCTGTCCTGAAGCTTTCCTTTGAGGAAACACTTTATGTGATATGTCATCGAAATATTGGAAGTTGTGACTTTTGTTTAACAGCTGAAAATTGGAGCTGAAACGTTACCATGATTATTTTTAATTTTAAACTGATTACTAAACTGGAAAACTAAGGACGATTATAATCGAAACGTATTTGAGAAATTACAGTTGTGTTTTCTTATCTTATTTTCTGTTATTTTCATATGGTGCTTTTTGTTTATTTTTTTCTTTTAAATTTGTGTTTCCAGCCGCACAAGATCTTTTCAAATATTGTTATTATTATGATCATCAATTTACTACAGAAGTGTCTATGTATTTAGCACACTTTACCGATTGGAGACACCATCCATTGCTACAAATGAAATTGAAATTACTAGAATTAAGTCTTATCAAAGGGAGAGTTTTGAAATAGATCAGGACAACATCGCCCTTTTATAAGGGATATCGTGAGAAATAAAAAAGACATGTCAAAGA
The DNA here is from genome assembly GCA_964019985.1 of Aurelia sp. 4 Dawson et al 2005. Lineage (NCBI taxonomy): Eukaryota > Metazoa > Cnidaria > Scyphozoa > Semaeostomeae > Ulmaridae > Aurelia > Aurelia sp. 4 Dawson et al 2005. The sequence continues at coordinate 303,791 of OZ026494.1, read as the reverse complement.
GATTACTCTCAAAAATTATTGAAAAAATCATCCATGGTCAAGTACAAAAGTGCCTAGACGAAAAGAAAATATTGTATAGATACCAATCTGGCTTTCACGCTCATCACTCAACAGATACCTGCCTATCTTACTTGAGTGATAAGATCCTTCAAGGATTTGAAGCTAAGATGTTTACAGGCATGGTCTTAATTGACCTTCAAAAAGCATTTGATACAATTGACCACAAAATCTTCCTAGACAAAATGACTTGCCTTGGCTTTAGTAATTCTACCATATTATGGTTTAAATCTAACCTTCAGGACCGATCGTTTACTGTCAACATAGGAAAGGAATATTCAAATCATGGAAATCTATCATGCGGGGTTCCTCAGGGGTCAATTCTTGGTCCTCTTATATTTCTTCTTTACGTGAATGACATGGCAGGGGCAGTTGACTGTGACCTGCTTTTGTACGCAGATGACTCTTGCTTAGTATTTAGAGACAAAAGCATCGAGCAAATAGAAATCAATTTGAATAGAAATTTTAACACGCTCTGCGATTGGTTCTTATTAAACAGGCTGAGTATTCATTTTGGAGAAGACAAAACTAAGTCCATTCTCTTTGGGCGTAAAAATTGCAAGAACCTTAAAAACTAGATATTACGAGAGGTGATATAATGATAAACAACATTTAGCAGTCACATATCTGGGATGTATCCTGGATGAAAATCTCTCTGGGGAGTCAATGGCAACTAGGATGCTTGGAAAGATAAATGGCAAGCCAAAATTTTTGCACAGAGAACACAACTTCCTAGATGGTTCCCTTCGAAGGTTGCTTTTGAATGCCCTTATTAAACCCCATTTTTATTACACATGCACCTCGTGGTACCTAATGTTGAATAAGAGGCTGTCCAAAAAAATCCAAGCTGCTCAAAACAAATGCATTCGCTTTTACCTGAAGTTAAAAAATACAGCCCATATCGGCGCCGCAGAATTTAAGGCTAGGGTTAGGGTTAGGCTCCCCACAAAAAATAGGGTGGATCATAATGTAATGAAATTTTTAATGGAGCTGCCCCAGCCTACAGCGACGAGATATTCCATCCAGCCAACTTAGGCCGAATAACGCGAAGATCTAAGTTTAAATTAGAATTTCCATTTCGCAAAAGTACTTCTCGAAAAAAATGCTTATCTTACCTGGGGCCGAAACTATGGAATAGTCTTCCATCTGACCTAAAATCAGCTAACAATCCGAATACATTCAAACATAAGATCAAAGAATATTTTTTCAAAAAATACAAAAAGAGGAAGATGACATATACGTCTTCTACTAAGACCCTTCCTCATCTCTCCTTCCTCATCTCTCCCAACCATGTTTCCGTCGCACAAATCGTTTTCGTACTGATAACAACTACAGTACTTTCCTCTTTTTTTCTTTTATTTTTCTCTTTGTTAAACCAGCACCTCTAAGGGGACCATTATGGAAATAAGGTCAGCTTGACCCGTTAATGCTATCCCTGCCACTGTAATTAGGGGAATTTTACTTTTACGTTTTTAAACCTTAAAGTATTGTATTGCATCTACTTTTTATATTTTAATTATAATAACTTGTATATATTTTTATGTGGCAAATGATACATACATATATAGATGAAATTTAGAGATAAGGAAGTTTCTGGAAAGGCACATCGTCTGTCATTGGGCAATATTGTCTCTTCATGCACCAGATCAGAATGTCAGGAAAGTTGCTAAGTCCGATACCTTTTGTTAAATGTCCTTCATCTCTGCTCCAGTTTCCTTCATTTCTTTTCGTTTCTAATGATGATAACTTATGTTCCAGATCTGCCAATACCATCCGGAACTGTAATGGCAAATGATGACGCTATCGTCCTACCAGTTATGGCCATGGAAGCAGGTACAGATACCCATAAGAACGAACAATCGGATACTTCAAATACAGACCAACTGGACACTTCCAATGATGACCAACCAGACAGAAATGACAACTGTGAAGACTGCTTGGAAATTAAGCCATTCAACGTCAGTGACCATAGCATCGTAAACAAAACTACCGCAAGCAACGATTTCGTGTTGGTTGTTAAATTCATTGAAGAAAACATTTCTGCCGTCAAGATGAACGCGAAGATCAAATTTGAAGTCACCCAAGTCGTCAAAAACCCATTGGTCAATGTGAAGTCAGGCGATTCATTCACAATGAGAGCGGATTTGGCAAAATGTTCTTGTCTGACGTCACTCGACCCAGGCTACTACGTCGTCACAGGATCAGTAGATGGAAACAATCGATTGATTCTTTCAAATGTTTTGATGGAATTCGAAAACTGATTCCATCCAAGTAATCAAAGACTGGATCTTGTTTTCTTCCTGAAGATTGCTTTTTGCAATGAAACTTGGTTGTATTTGTTGTCAGTATCATCAAGAGTGATTTAAAGAGCATTGAAGCATATAAAAATTAAATTAGCTTGAACCACTTGCAGTCAAATTCTAGTCAGATGTCAGTGTTTCCTGTTGACGTAGATCAGTCACCCAAAATTGTTCAGCATTAGACTTATGGCAATTAGTCCCTTGTACTTGTATCCTTGAGGTAAACATTGCTCAACAGGGACTCGCAATGAAACATTGAACAAGCTGACCCTATTTTCTGCAATCAGCAATAGAATTATGATAGAATCACGGCTTCAAATTTCGTGGGAATGTTAGCAGTTGCTCAATCGCATCGAGAATTCTGCCACATTAACAAAATAAATTCACAAATCTCGCAATCTGATTGGTGCTCTAGGAAGCTCAGAGTTTGGTCTCAATAGGGTCAGATTTTTCATTGTAAAATTACGAGTCTCTGTTGACCGAAGCGCCATAATCCAGTAAAAACACAGAGAAACAAGGGACTCCAGGTTACAAATCTACTGTAGTTCGGCACATGCTACAGCCTATTGCCTTTTTATCAAGTAAATACACAATACAAAACTGATCCCATCCACAGCAGGAAAGGACATTTGATGAGATATGATAATTTACGAGTTGCGAGTTGTCAGTTGCAAGTTGCGAGTTGTCAGTTGCGAGTTGGTTTCCACCTTTATTGTGCGAGTTGCGAGTTGCGAGTTGCGAGTTGCGAGTTGCGAGTTGCGAGTTGGTTTTCCATCATATCAATGCAATCTATTCTTTTGTTCCCATTTTTATTCTAGCCAAAGTTTCTTTTGAATTTCTTCGAATTCGATGAATTTCTACTGCTCTTGAAGGAAAAAGGGTTGTATTTTGGGGCTAAGATTTGAGTTGAATGCTTCTTTTACGGTATTGCCGTTGCTGAAGTAATTTCAAAGTTTGCGTCGACCGATTTCCCTTCAAGGGCACTGCAAGGGGGAAGTGAGATCTGGATTTGCTAAAGTCAAACTCAAGGAATGAGGTTTTGGTATTGATGCTATGATTTGATCACCGACTATAAATAAGATTTCACCGTTTGAGAGAAATCTTGCTACGTACCTTGAAGGCTCCTTGAACAGACAAAAGTATTATGATGGATATATCTTCAAAAAACTCATGAGAAACTTTGGCTAGAATCTAAAATTAGAACGAAAGTATAAAATGAATTGATATGATGGAGAACCAACTTGCAACTCGCAGCTCGCAACTCACAACTCGCAACTCGCAAAATATGAGAAAAAACCAACTCGCAACTGACAACTCGCAACTCGTAACTCGTAGAATATAATCCCTCACATTTGATCACCTCCTCACACTGTATGAACAGCATATAAGAAATTACGTGACAAAGTACCAAGACCTTGAAAGTGAATTTGATCAAGGAGTGACTAGACTTGCTCCAAGTTTATTCCGTGGTATATCAGCGCTAACCCGCAGAAGTAACTATGTTCCTTAGCGCTGATATACCTTGGAATAGACTTGGAGCAAGTCTAAGGTGTGACTTACAAGAGACCACATTTACCGATGTGAATGAATGTAGCAGTGTGAAACGGATCTTTTTGGTTTACCAAAAAGGCTTTCTATAGATTTATTGTTACTTAAACAACCTTATGGTAAACCAAAGATAATATTTCTATCTCATGTTGAACCAGAAAGACTAAAAGAAGCTTACAATGGTCTGATTCATTGATCAGTCATCTCAGCTTTTTGTTCCTATTCCAAGGTCATAATTTAGATCTCTTTTTTTCACTCAATATGAAATTTTACGAATCGAACCACTTAAGACACTACGTACGAGCTACTTTACTAAACTACGAGGACGATACCACGGAGTGCAGGAGACCATGACAACTCCGCAGTCATTAACATAGAGAACATGTAACTAAACTAATATTAGATATACAGCTACGAAAACTGCACAAGACTTTACTGATAATTACTATGGTTCGTTTCACTTTGCATGTCGGGCTAACTTTAGGCAAGTGTGCCCAAAGAGCCTAACATTCAATGCGAAGCAAACTTACAAGCAAAAGAAATGGGAGCAAGGGGATTTGGTGAGTATGAAATATAAAACAAAGGTTTAGAATTTCTCTAGACAAGCCGCCCAGTTTGGTGAATGAAATTTAATGTCAGTTCGAGAACGCGTTTATTAACGTCACTGGAAAGGTCTTTATCACCAAACAATGAAAGGTGTACCAGAACGTTGTTAGAGAGGGTGTTGATTTGAACAAATGGTTGCAATTCTACTGACACGCCAGCGGGAAGATCTCGTCGTTGGATGTTAAATGAAGGACAAGGCAGCAGAAAGTGCTCCGTATCCTCAATACCGTCATTTTTAGGGCATATTGGGTTTATTTAATTTACTAAGACCGACTCTTAATTGGGAAGGATACAATAAACCTAAGATCTCTGTGGCTCCTGTAGCCACAACTTTGTTCAAAATAGAAGCATTCGATCGCCATTGCGTAAATAAGAAATGTCACCATTGGCATTACTTGTGAAGCGTCCAGGAAATGCCTCTAGCATAAAGAAGACATTAAACCAGAAAATAAACTCGATATTCGAATATTTGCAATGAAATAGAACATATTAAGAGGATGGTGACAGGGGTACTGATACATGGTACCGGGTACTGGCTCCTACATTACCTGATACTGATACCTTTGGTACTGGATACTAGTAGGAATTAATCTGGTACAAAAGAAATTTTTTAGGAATTTGGAACAAGGAAATTCTCAATGTTTTTCATTTAGATTTTTCCTAGTATATTTGTTTTGAAATGTTATTGCTTTCTGGCTCCTATGGTCCATGGTACTTATCTTAATGCTACTATGTACTGGACGTTTAGGTGCATGGTACTGCCCATGTGGTACCGTGGTACATTTTACCTGTCACCATCCTCAATTAAGGACATCTTTGAAGAGTTCTTGTTCAAGAAACTTTGAGACGTCGTTTCCTCGGAGTAAAAGTTATAGCTTCTTGACCATTTCATCCGCCGCAGACTTCCTCACCACTGTCTGCTTCCTCTAACCCATGTAAACCCACCAACAGGTCACGATTGTGCAATTAAGCTGTCGTCAATGACGTGATTGTCTCCTCTTATTTAAATTTTGAGGCTCTAGTACCCAGGGTAGGAATTTCCTTGCAACAATATTTTTGACTCGCAATTCATGACACCAAATGATTTTTATGGGCCTGTTTCATCCAGCATGCTTTGTACGAGGGTCTCTTGGTTTGCCTTTGTTGTCGACATATTCATGGGCCATGGACATGGTGACAACAGGCATGTTCTATCTACCGGACCCTCTGGATCATTGGACCATTGGACCATTGGACCATGCCGCAGACCCCTGGCCGCCAAGATATTGTGCATTTTGTCTTGTATCTTCCAATAACAATTGAGTAACATGAAATTATGCTGAATAAAATTTTCCTGTGTTTTCAGTTATGCATCATAATCCTTTTGTTCGAAGAGACAAAAGGAAATTAAGAGGGACTAACAACCATAGAATTTCAATGTTTACAACACAAGCAACAATACAGCAGAGCGAGGGGCATCTCACTCATTCAAAAAAGGATACGAGATTCCTTCAAGAGGTTTCTGGTGGATTTATGATGGATTTTCCCTGAAAACAAGAGAATTTCTGCCAAAGGTGTACGAGATTTTGGAAGTGAAATGCCCCGTGCCGCAGAATAGAAAGAGAATCGGTTGTTGGCCTGACGAGTTTACCATACTAAGCTGAAGCCAAAATCAAAGGTTCACGTCAATTTGTTGCATACAAGAAAAAAACCATGTCTACCCAAAGTTCACCTCGGAAAGATTGGATACAAGCTGCTCTGTTTCGCTGTATGTTGAGTAATTCAAGTATCCTGCACTACCCAATTTTCGTCAAGAGAAGGTGCTGTGACGCAGCCACGGGGGGGGGGGGGGATTCTCGGCCAAATTTCAAGTAGGGGTGTGCTGCCCACAGTTTCAAAATGTAACCGTTGGCTAGACCAATTTTTGTGAATGATCCCCCCTTGGCTAGACTAATTTCTCCATCAAAAGTGCCCTGAGTTGGAGTTTTCTAGATAAAACTTGCCAAATTTCGTAATTTCGTCTGAATTCCATCTTCACCGAGAAGTGCTTGCCTGCATGTTTTTTCTTAATATAACAAAAATAGGTCTGTGCTTTTATTCTATAATTCAAACATTCAAATGTGAATACTTATTCTACCAGGAAAAGTACAATCAATATTACAAAGAAGCGTCAATAGAGCCCAGGGTAAATGATTCAAATAATTACAACAAGGAAAAACCATTGAACGGAAAAAAACAGCGCGAGGCAAATCGCGGCCAGGGGTCTGCGGCATGGTCCAATGGTCCAATGGTCCAATGGTCCAATGGTCCAGAGGGTCCGGTAGATAGAACATGCCGTGACAACATACAGTAACTATGGTGACAACAAAGGAAAATTAAGAGACGACACGTGCAAGTAATGCTGGATGAGACAGACCCTTTGTAACTAATCCTTTGTCAAAACCAATTTAAATAGGCATTGATTTCTTATTGAATAGAATATCTCTAGTAATACGTTTCTCATGCTGATGATAGAAAATAGCTTCAAAGGGGTTTTGCTGGTACCAGAAATAATGTAGATTCGTTCTCATACATCCATGGGCCATAGGACACCCAGGGTGCAGCAGTTTGCAATTTACATCACAAGCGAGCCACCTTAACTTATTTTTTGTGTGTGTTTTGAAGCTCTTTTTATTTGGCATGCAACCACCGTTCACTGTTTCGTAATTTTGATATTTTTCCGTAGTGAACCACCTTAAGTGCATAACACATGCTTGTCGCTGTGAAACTCGCGAAATGACGCAGGAGGGGTGCCTTTGAATATTTTGTCATAACTTGTCATGTCTTTGCAATGATTTTTGTGGAATAAAATATTCAGTAACGTGCGCACAGATTTTACTACGCAGTATAGTAAAGTCTGCGCGCAGGCAAAATATTCAGCCAATCAAAACGCGCCATGGATCGAGAGGCAGGAGTAGATTATGATTATTATGACCTAGGTCCTGCTCTATTTTTGGAGCCTGAACAAGCTTTGTTCTTCACTTTTGTGCCAGAAGTGGGATCTTTTGTCTAGCATGACTGAACATAGGGAAAACAGTCTTAATGGCATGACTATTTTCACAGGGGGATTTCCAGCACGTCGTGCCAAGATCACAACGGATCCCCTGTGCTTCTCCTGTTCTCTGTCGAATCTCATTGGATGAGCTGACCTAAACGCGGGGAATGCATGACGCCACCGATTTGCTCTTACGTCTAATATGCAGCAGACTGGGGTATCAATTTGTTCTTATTTTCCGGGTGTGTTGCTTTTAGTAGTGTTGTTTAAGTTTAAGTAGTTTTTCTTTCTTTTGATCTATGTTAACTCCCTTGGGGGTAGTCACATCCTTTTGCTCCCCGGGGGGTATTTGTCCCAGTAGTATTGTAAAGTAATTTCTTGTAAGTAGTGTGGATCGTACTATGTTTTTGTAACATTTTATTGAATTATACATATATAATAAAACGCGGGGAACACCATTAGATCAACCATAATGACCAAGGGGTGTATTCAATCAATCTTTGTATTTTTGAACGGGCTGGGCGGCAAGAAACTGCGTTTTCGCACAAAAAAGCGATTTCTGCGTGATTGATAAAAATGTTGCTTTTGAAAATGCTTTGCCATGCTCAGGATGACAAGCATGACCTCTAACTTCACCACTGACACCATAATCCTTTTAATAAACGTTTATTGAAAACAATAGACTTATGACTGATCGTCTATTGAAACTGCTTTAAATAGGCATTGAATTCTTAATAAATAGGGTATCTATAGTATCGAGATTCCATCAATGCGTTTCTAACATTGATACAGAAATAACTTTATAGTGGGTTTGCAGCGGGTTTGCTGGTACCAGAAACTGTCTCTCATGCCCAACATAGATTTTTCGGTGGGGGTTGACAACACAGTTAATTTTCACAGCTCCTACATGCAATTCAGGCATTGTTCAATGTCTCCTGTTGATATTATCCTCAATTTTGTGCTACTATTAGGAAATCATCTTTTAAAATTGTGCCTCTTGCACTCTGCATCATCTGGTTTCATCATTCCAGAAACGGATCAAAGACTGCATTGAAGAGCCTAACTGAACAACAATAAAGCAGAATTCTGTGCTTTGAAAGAGAGAGGATGATTTCCAAAAACAGTTAGAAGCTCCACAGAAGATGACAAACTATCTATTTTATCTACTCGTTTTAATAAACCTACGCAAGGAGCAAGGAGAGATATTCAGATATAGTTGTCGTAAAGATGGTTTATTCAAACTGATAGCAAGAGACACAAAACTGAAAACAACAGTTAATAGTACAGAAAAAGCAAAGTCATTGAGTTTGTGTGCGAAACATTGCATTGCCAACAATCAGTGTCGTTCATTTAACTATCAAAAATCGGCAAATCAATGTGAAATATTACAAGAAAACAAAACGACAAGTATCACGGCTACATTTAGTTCAGCTTCAGGTTGGAAGCACTATGCACCCATCGAGGGCCAGGTAAGTAAGTCAAGGAAATAGAACACGAAGGAAGAATGTGTTTATACCATTTTAGAATTAGTATCGACTTGTGGTAGTTAATTGTAAAAGAAAACAAAACGACAAGTATCACGGCTACATTTAGTTCAGCTTCAGGTTGGAAGCACTGTGCACCCATCGAGGGTTAAGTAAGTAAGTCAAGGAAATAGAGCACGAAAGAAGAATGTGTGTAGACCATTTTAGAATAAATTTAGATTTGCTGTATTTGAATGTAAAAGAAAGCAAAACGACAAGTAGTTCAGCTAAATCTAGCTCAGCTTCAGGTTGAAAACACTATGCACCCATTGAGGGATAGGTAGGTCTATCTCACTTCTTATTCTTATCTGATTAGGGCCATTTGCAACCGATTTGTGGGAGGAAGCTTTCATCGAACCCATGTGGAAATTGTGAAGTAAGATGTGTGGATGATTGTTCAAAGGCAGCTGGATATAGCTGTGTCAGTAAGTATCCTTTTAAAATTCAGTTTTCATATTTCTATCAAATTCAGTTTTCGAAAATTTGATTTGGCAAATGTTCCATTGATTGTTTACTTATCAGAAAATGATATTACACGTTTGAAATATTACAAAAATACGACAAAGAAGCTCCTTCAAGTTGATGCCGCAGGAAACGCAAAAGCGCTGCTTTAACTACCGCTTTTCGTTAGGCAGGTTTTAATGCAATGAGAGTGATGGTTATATGCATGAATCGGAGTGTATTGACGGGTACACAGCACCCTATGAATGGATTTGTTGCTTTAATTTCTAAAGTCTATCAAATGTCTTCATCCTTTAGGTCTCTCGAACATTGCACTTAGAAAGCCAACTTCGGAAGGACCAGGATCGTGGGGTCCCCCGTGTCCTGGCTGCGCTGTTGATGGGAACACAAATACAAATTTTTTCGCAGGATCATGCTCTCATACGGACTGTTGCAGTGTATTGCCTTGGTGGCGTGTTGACTTTGGAAAAATTGCTTTTGTGTATTCAGTGAAGATAACAAATAGAGGTGACTGTTGTGGAAATAGACTTTCAAATTTCAATATAAAGATTGGAAATACAACGGCAAATCGTGGAGATGCAAATCCAACCTGCGTAAGAGGCTCTGCGATTGGTCAAGGAGCAACCACGTGTTTTATCTGTCAGCCTCCTTTGTATGGAAGATATCTGTTTGTACAAAATAATCTCAACGAAGCCCTCACACTTTGCGAGGTTCAGATTTTCGGAGAATTGTTGTAACAACTTAATCAGGAAATTTCTATCAAGCTTCTATCCTAATTGCATTTGTGAATGGAATTAACTTGACCTAGTAATCAGGCTTGCACCTTCTGTCGCTGTGTTTAAAGTAAAGCTTTTGTCAAAAATTCGCCCCCCCTGCAAAGTCTATCTTCTGCATTCATGACCCAATAGGCTTAGGCTATCTTTTTCAATTAAGGGTCGGTCTCAGTAAATTAAATCTTCACAAATTCAACCACAACTTTAGCGATACGGTGAACCCAATGTGCCCAACGAATGATGGCATTGAGGATACGGAGCACTTCTTGTTGCTTTGCCCTTCATTTCACATTCAACGACGAGATCTTCTCGCTGGAGTTTCGGAATTGTTACGACCATTTGTCCAAATCAATACCCTTCCAAACAACGTTCTGGTACAATACTTATTGTATGGTAATAAAGAGCTTCCTGATGACGTAAATAAACTTTTGCTCGAACTCACTCTTAATTTCATCCACAAAACCGGTCGGCTTGGATAAGTTTAAACTTTTGTTTTACACCACACAGCCACTATTTACGTTTTTCCCTATTTCTTTTGTAAGTCTGTTTTACATTTGATGTTAAGCACAAAAAGGGTCAACGAAATTCTTTTTCCAAATCGCTATTATTTCTGACCTATGATATCGTTAACTCAACCCTAACCCAACAGCATAACGTTTCCCATCACGCGTCTATGCTGGCCTGACATCCAATGTGGAACAGATTCCATTGTGTGTTAGTATCTAATCTTAATTTACTAATTGTTTTTTTTGCATGTCTTTATGTTAACGGCCACAGGGTAGTCATTGTCTTTTGCTCCTTGTGGTCTTGTCCCTGTAGTGTTGTATTGTTGTAGAGTAATTAGAAAGTATAGTAGAACGTAGATATAGCATGTATTGTAATTTTTATATGGATATAAAAAAAAAATCAGGAAATGGAGTATGATGGATAGATATGACGCAATGTGTGGATCATTATGAAATTTTATCAGCAGTAGTAATTGCAATTGAAAAAGTGATACGAAGGGCCTTATTGCATGACAGTTGTTCAACCCCGTAGTTGAATTTCAACTCACCTGACCGAGTTGAAATGACTTCGCTATTAGGGGCTCTTTACAGTAGTAAAGTCAGACCGGTCTGAGTTTCAGATCGGCACGAGTTTCATTCCTGTGTCTAGTCAAAGCCCTTAGAGTGTTTACATGAGAACAGGCGACATGAAACTCGTGCCGGTGTGGGTTAGTTTCGGTCTTTCAGACCGATTTGAAAACTCAGGTCGACCTGAAATTCTCAGATGAACAGATTTTTATCAGACTGGGGCGAAATGAAAGTTGTGTATTTGACTGCGGAAGTGATATGAATGAACCAATACCATTGGTGATCAAAACCATTACGTAATGGTGTGCCCACAGTTCCAAGAGGAAAGACAGCTTCTTGAAACAAAACTAGAGATATTACTATCTTAAGATTTGCAACCTTAATGTGTGCTTATATTTGAAGTTTAAACTTAATGCTTTGGACATGAAATCCCTTATCCGGGTGTCCTCCTTATCCGGGTGTTCTATCATCATTCCCAGTCCGCCTTTTAAGCTACGTCAGTTGATTTCAATCCCAATAGATCCCTTTCACAATGACGTCATTTCTTTTGAAATTCTTCCGGCAACATCACTTGCCTCGATTTAATGTGGATCGAAATCTCAAAAACGTGCATTGCTCTCAGCAACGCATGAAATTGTTTTGTAAGTGTAGTTGCAACATAATGATACAATGTAGATTCTCGGTGCACAGGGAATCAAATCTTTTGCCTCGAATTTAATGTCATTGTGAAAGGGGTCTATTCAACTGGCATTGTCGAACAGTAGTCCTACGCTATGACAAATAATCAAAGTGGAATCTGGGTTGCCATATTGGCTTTTTCAAGCCAAACTTTATGATTTTGGCTTTTTTTCAACCTGCCTCGCTTGCAAAATTTGAGTTTGGCTTTTTCTTCATATTTGGCTTATTTTTGGTTTTTTTTCAAATTCCTATTTCCCTTTTAAAAGTTTCTTTTTCAAAGCCTTTTTTGGTTGTGTGATAATGCACCATTTTAGCAAACTAGGCCATCTCTGGATGCCTTATTTACTTGAAAGACACCGATGAATGGTAGACACAAAAACATTGGCTTATTTGGGCATGCGTTGTGAAGAGAGGCAATGATCTCATGCGCAGTAGAAGCACTGGGCGTGCGCAGTATAGGAACATTGACGTCATGAACAGATACTTCGATTTTGGCTTGTTTTCCAGCCATCTGGCTTGTTTTTAGCACCTTTTGGCATATATTTACAATTCAAATCGGCAATCCTGAGTGGAATGCCGTTTTGCAGAGCTCCGCTTTGACTCGCGTAGTTGCAGGGCCCAACAGAACGATTTTCCTTAATTTTTTGGAAAAGAGCGACCTGGTCATGATCTTGCAGTTGCTTACGGTGGGAGCGCAAGAAGATGAGTGAGACCAAAAGAAAAATTTCAACTTTTACAAGGTCAGAAATCAACATTTTCCTTCACCAGTTCCTTGAACTGACACAGCAACTTTGTAGAGATGCTGCCATCCTTCCAAAACGTAACAAAAATTGCCTTGTTGATTCATCAAACTTAACAGTTGAAATTTCAGCATTTGTAACTATCACTCAAATTCGTTCGCTTCTACTTCGCTTGGCTTTCTGCCTTTGGGTCAGTGGCGTAACGCAGTTTGGGGCACCTTAGTTCAAAAACTAAGGGCCCCCGACCAAAAGGGGCCCCTGGCAATAAATTTCTTTTGTTATCTATTTTCGAATCTACCTTGGAGTGAAACTTTTAAAGCTGCTGTTTTGTTAAAATGGACATATCCTCAAAATTTTCCTTGGAGTTTTGCCCCCAGGCTCCCTCATTTTCCTGCCTCCTCCATAGATTGGTCCTGGCCTCGATGCTGACTTGGACACTGCATATGTTGACTGTAGATCATTGCAATTGTTTCATCTTGCCTGCGCAACTTATTTACTCCAAGTTGAAGCTGGACATGGCACTTTTATGCTTCTATCATATCAGTTACAAATGCTTTAGTGGGGGGCCTCATGTGGAAAAATCCCTAAGGGCCCGACTGTCTCCGTTACGCCACTGCTTTGGGTGCTTCCCGGGGTGCTTCCACAACAATAGCGAGTCCTCTTGAGTTCGATGATCCTGGAAGTTTGCTTCATCAACTGAACTGCAAGCAGACTTGTTATAAGACAAAGAAAATGTTTGTTCTGAACGCTGCAAATGTGCGCACGCACATGAGACCGTGCCTTTATAATATAATAATAATAATAATAATAACTTTATTTCAGTGTCTAAAACATTTAGCATTTCTACTAATTGGGGACACTATTTACACACCATTAAAATACCTTAAATAATACATTTTTTTTGATCAACCTACAAGTTAAAGTATAAAAAGTCAAATCAGTTCAAGAAAACTTGCATATCCTACAGTGTTCACTACATACATTATCATTATGTATGGCTGAACATTGGTAAGACTAAACAACAGCGTCGTTTAGTGTCTGTTTTGCGTCGTTAGTGTCTGTTTTGCGCCTCCATAGGTACACTTGAACATAAGCCAGCACATCTTATTTTCATTATTGTTTATCTGTTGTTTAGTCTTACCAATGTTCAGCCATCCGCGCTATAGCCCGAGTTTGCTTTCAGTGCATTTTAAAGATTTGCATGCTGCTCCGCAGTGCAAATCAAATAGCTGATTTGTACTCAAATGTAAGTCATCTAAGCGTCCATAACAATTCATCTGATTGCTAAGTCAAGAGGATAAGTGCTGCCTTAACTTTATAGCAACCTTGCTACTTAAATGCTCCAAAATAAATCAGAATTTCATATTGGAATATCTTCTGTCCCATACCATTTCACATATTTGATTCACATACGATATGTCGGGTTCTATCACAATTTAGTGTATCATTTCACGGAAGTTAGTGGGTTTAACTTTTGTGATTAGTTGTTTCAGGTGATGATAATTTCGGCTTGTTTTGTTTGTTTGTAACTAGGGAAGAAGCCCTCTTGGCCTAGATACCTTAAAATAAAAAAAGGTATTGCACCATTGGGAGCCAGTCTTATTGTTTGGTCGTTCGTTTGTTCGCTCCTTTAATCGGACATTACTTGGAGTTCATATTGATAGCAAGTCTGGGACCATCACGTCTCGAAACTTTGCCAAAAATCCAGCAATGAACTTTATGCACTTGCCCGCATATCCCGGTATAATGATCAGAACAATCTTAAAATCTTAATGAAGGCATCTAATGTTGGTCAGTTTTAACCTGGATGCTTCACAACAAGCAGCTGAACCAAAAATCAACAAAATACAGGAAAGGGCATTGAGAATTACAAATAAGGTCACCGAATCGACTTTTAGTGACCTTTACAGAAGGACTGTGCAGTTACTATTCATACGAAGAACTTGCAAATACTTATGACTGAGATGTACAAAGCTATAAATGAGCTGAACCCTCCTCCTCCTCCTCATCATCATCATCATCATCATCATCATCATCATCATCATCATCATCATCATCATCATCATCATCATCATCATCATCATCATCATCATCATCATCATCATCATCATCATCATCATCATCATCATCATCATCATTATTTATTTATTTACAGTAGGCTTAGATTAGAAATAGCCAAATTAAAGCTAATTAAGGCCTACTAAAAACCCTTCATAACAATAACGAATTTATTCAACCAAGAGTGAGATCAATCAACAGAGGCTCAGAAAGCGTCAGATTTAAGGATCCGCTCCACACTGAAATTTTCTCTCAAGGGCTTGTCGCTGTGAGCGCATTTCGTCAGGGTAAGTTTGGGAGGCGGAATCGTTGCAGTTGGGATTCAGAATTTTAAGCCAGGGTCTCACCATAGTACGATGTTGTAACGGAATACAAACATTGATTGACTTGGTGAGTAGTGAATCATCATTGTTTCATGGTTTCATGTTAAGTTCAGTCAGCACAACAATAGTGTCCCAACCACCCATCCTGGTCATCCTGAGACTCATGATGAGAGAGGTTCATTGGTCTCCGCTCTATCCTACACGTTTTTTTTTATAAGAAACTGGTTTATAAGAAACTAGTTCTAAGATGGCCAAAATTTTAAGAAACTCTAGTACTATGTCTGAGAAGTACTAAGAAACTTTTCAAAGTTAAAGCATGGATATTGTAGCAAATAGATCGTTGAATCTTTATTCTTGAGCAATATTATCAAAATATTTGTGTTCTCAACATAACAGAACACTGTTTATTCCTTTATGATGTTTTAAATGTCAAGAATCATATTTTCCGCAGTGTTAGCGATCACATTGATAATTCTGCATTCAAAAAATAAGAAACTAATGAAGAAACTTTTAGTACTAAAATGGACAAAATTTCATGCGAAATTGAGAAACTTTTAGTACTATGGCCTGATCCTAGTTTCTTATAAAAAAAACGTGTATATCCTTGTTCCTCAGAGCGAGAAAATTCGCTTGACAGGAACATGGAAGGAGCAAAGCAACTGGTGGATAAGGGGACCTTGATTCCCCCTGGGAGGACCTCTTAGGTTCACTTGCTCGAGTTTTTTGATCGTCAATCGCCCTGACTTGATTGATTGATTGATTGATTGATTGATTGACGTACTTCCTTGGTATGGAGGCTACGAGTGCGAGGGTATAGAGCGAAATCGAGGCTATGGGGTCTGGCGCGAAAATTAATCGGAAGATTCGGAAGATGAAGAAGCGAAGTTGATGCTTACGTCACTGATTATTGTGGAGATCGATCAACTTAAATATCATTCACGCACTCCTCACTCATCATCAAAATCAATGGCAGTGGTAGCTAGGTCAGGCCTGGGGGCCTCTACCACCACAAGTGCGAATCAAGCATCTTGCATACAAAATTTTTAAATTCAATTTAATGATAAAGTTTGTTTTGAAGCATCTATATTTGCACAAAGAGTATGAAACGTTGAAAGAATAGATAGGTACCGAAACTACACCGCAGGAAACAACACTCACTTCTGCAATGCCAAAAAAGAATAAACAAAGTGAACATCTGAAAACAAAGCAAGACAATAAAGAGGATGTTAAACCCAAAAAAGGAAGAGGTCACCTAAAACATGAGAGCAAAAGAGAACAAGTAGGCACAAGAAGAAACCAGACCAAGGACAATACCTCGAACCTGGACAGTGTAAGGCCCTGTTTGAATTTTTCTGTTATCATCATCCACTGCTAAGAACTTATCCATAAATAATTCTCGAATACTTAAAAGGGGCCACTTACAAATGAGTATTTCAAATACCCCACAACTCCTTCTACAAACCATCAAAATGAAACTGATTAATACAGCTAAGGGAATTCAAATTACCCATTCATAAAACTTTGCCATTCTTCCAAATCTTTTCCTTAGCCCCCTCAATCATATTTAGTATCTAAGAAAGCACAAAGTGCCTTTCCCAGGAGAGCTTGTTATACTGTTATCCATAATGAAATTTATTGTTATTAATTGTGAAAGTTTGGTGTGTTGTATTGACCTCATAAATTTCAGGAGTTTAGTGTTTGACTATAGACCACAATGATGAATGCAAAGATCTGTCAAATTTATTCTTGATTTTTAGATGGACTCAGTAAAGGAGAAAGGAAAATTCAAGCAGAGGGTTATTGAGAGCAACTGGGGAAAATATGAAGAAGGTAATGCAATGCAGCATGTCTTTTGGCTGATGGTTTTGCTCACAAAGCTTGAAAATTTCTGAAAATCAAAATAGGTGTAGGTGCTGTTTTCAGGCCCAAGTGCTGGGATGGCAGAAGGAGAGAAGAACTAACCAAGTCTACAACCTCTTATCATGGCACTCAAATGGTGGGACTCACTCACCTGGGGTTGAACCCAGCGTAATCATTCTCACTGCAGAGCTAGAAAAATGCACCACTGTAGACAAGAAATTATATCAAAATGTACCTGCCGCTAATTTTGATGTTACCTATGGTAGAGATGCTGACTTTAATGTGTTTTAGTTCTTTGCTCAGGATGAGACAAGTACAGTGTGTCTCAAAATATTCTGTAAATTTCAAACTGAAATTTTCAATTTTTTAGTTCTTTGCTGTGTTTGTAATTTATCATATACATAAAAGTCTCAAATATCAATTGCTTTAAGATCCTGAAACTGAATATGTCTCTTTCAATTTTGGAAATACTTGAATTGTTATCTTTTGTCAACACGTACTGTTCTGTTCCTAAAGTATCAACTAGATTTTCATCCACATTCTTACTTATCAAATTTATCATCCAGCTGCATTTCCAAAGTGAGGTTTCAAGGTCAGTTCTTAGTGTGCCTAGATTTGCAAGAATTTTTCTTTTTTTTCATTTCATTAATGTCAAGTGAATTATATCTTTTCATAGAGCCAGTTAGTGATGAAGAATTTTCCATAAACAAATTAGAAAGGCCAACTGCAAATGATTTCCGCTCTCTAATTTCTCAGTCTGGTAAGTTGGGTTTGTTCATTGTGAATCCTTTGTTCCATTCCAATAAAAATTAGTCATTTCAACCAAAATTGGTCAATGGAAATTTCATATTAGCATACAGTGATTTCTGTCTGTAAACACCTCAACAAACACCTGACACAGACAGAGCAGAAACTGTGTAAAATGACATCACCAAGCAGCCTTTGATAAGGAAGTGTTTGGATACATTAAGCTTTTTGAAATGATTATTCAAGAGTTTAAGGCCTAAGGAAGAAAATATCAAGTGTTTCCTGATTTTAGGATCTGTTGCAGGGAGCTAGCAAGGCTCAAAGTTTTCACTCATGCATATGCAACTTCTGTGACACATTGATTTCTGTAATATATATATTTCCAGGCAAAGAAATTTCATCATTCAGATTCAAAGAAGAGTATGAATTTGAAACAGACCAAGATGCTCAACAAAAGGTAAATCTTTCAACTGAGACACAGTATGCAATTATACTTGGCAAGTATTTTGAAATGTTTGAAATCAACTCCTTCACAAGGCCTATACAACAAGATTCTCAATACCAATTTATAAATAAAAACAAGCCTTAAACTGAATTAGACTGCATTTTAAAAATTTATCAGACTTCTATAATGTTATTCTTTGACTGCTTTCTTTTCCCCAGCACAGCTTTTTACAGTATGTACTGTATATACTGTACATTTAGTACATTTGTATTTATATCATTCATTGAAGGAGCTACTGTATATGCAGTATTTGTTTATGAATTTCAAAATTGAATCTGCCAACTTATAGTCCTCTATCTTGCTTTTTCAGTTGGGAGCCAATGAAGAAATTTTGAGTATCAACTTAAATTCACTTTCAAATTCCCTCAAAGATATTCCAGTTTACCAGAAATTGTCTTTGCAACATACAGTAAGTTTCATGTCAATATTCAATTTGACAAGAATTTTCATTCATGACTTTATTGAATATAATGTTTTCAAATTGAATTTCAGTTTTCATACATCTACCATCTTAGAAATCCATTTTGTCGTACAGTACAGGTCTCATGCATGTTAATTTTACAATTTCTTGCAGTTTTTGCTACACTCAACAATTTTTTTAGATGGGGAAAATTCTTGAAGGCTCTTGTCATGTCAATTTGGGCAAGTGTGTAACTGTGTGGAGGTTATGTGATGCAAAATACATAGGTGTCAGCCATATAATGTATGAGTGAATTGTTGAAATCTTTCCTGAGGGGGGCTACATGACTTATGGATGGATGGGGTCTGCCGCTCAGTTTGGAAAACTTGCCGTCATTCCCACGTTTATGATGAATTTTGGTGGAAACAACCCTTTCTGGTGATGAATTTTCAGCCAAATCCACCCTTGTTTAAGGCAAGTCTGCTGCAAAAGAACTCTCTTTGGAGAATTATGGACCCAAAACTCACCCATATGGGTTGAACTTAACAACTGTACCCTCAACATGCTACTGTATGTACCTTTGCCCGGAAATCCTCCTAAGACTCTTGTCCTAACTTTATTCATTGATGCAAGAAAATGTTGTTTGGTCATGTTTTAATCTACCATATGTTGTGTATGTTGCTCCTTCATGTTTGTTTTACAGTGTCTCTGATTTATTTGGTCCAAAGTTGCAACACTTTTTGACGGAGCCAGAAGGAAGATGTTTATAAAGTAAAGTTATATATAGTGTAACTATTTTAAAGATGTCGCATCATTAAAAATACAATACTCAGTAGAGATTTTCATTCCAGTTTGATATGCTACATGAGAATGGACAACAATGGCATGGGGAGTATTTTCAGTCACTCAGGGAGACAAGTACAGAAAATGTTATTGCAGAAACCAACGAACAGGAAAGTCTTGAAACTGTTGAGTGGAGATTTGATGATAATGACATTGAAACAAATGTAAAACAGTTATTAGGAAGAATGATAATCGAGCAGAAATCAACTCACAATGATCGTGAAGATAGAAATAAACTTCATGGTGATAAATCAGCAAGATCATTTGAAACTTTAAAGAACAAGATGCCACAAGCTGTTGTTGAAAATAATGCAGAAAGTGAAGCCTCATTTTTAATGAATGAAAACATAATGACAGCTGCAAACAGGACAAGAATAAATACAATGAAGTCACAACAAACAAGTTCAAACTCAGAAAATGCTGAAGATGAGTTGGAAGTTTTACTTTCAATGGCAAAGCCTGATTCAAAAAGCAAAGGTGAGTCTTGTGTTTGTTAACAAGAGTCTTGCATCTTTTCTACTTCAAACAGTGAGAGCCATTAGCAATAGACTGCTTCCGATCTTTAGAACCATACTTCCCAGGGCAAACTGTTATCAGTTTAAAGGGAAAGTTCTTTTAGCTGGAGAAAATTTTCAACTGTGTTAGAATGATGTATACTGTAGTTCTACAGAGCCACTTATCATTGTAGCTAAGGAATAAAAGTCAATGGAAATGCAGCTAACAAAGGCAGATTTATCTTATCAATTATTGCTTTGTATCATGCAAATTCATAAAAGAAACAGGAGATTATGATTGGTTGTAAAATGAAAATGAGTTACATTTTGAAATTGAATGAATCAACACAATTTGATAATACAAGGCCATACAATTTTGGGAAGTATATAATTCTTAGTGTAAAGATATATTATTTTACAAAGATGGCAAGATGTACAGTAGCTTAAGTCACTTACAGTATCAAATCAGTATAAATTTTCTAACAGCAAGATAAAAGCATCTCCCATTAGAATTAATGCAGCCCTCTTACTATCTAAATCATCTTCACATGGTGCTGGAAGGCAGATGCAGGATTGCTGCATAAATTTGATTGAGATGGCATCTTCTTCACTTCACCAAAACAAAGAGATCATCAGATTCTGTACTGCAATGCTCCTGATTTCACTGTTTTTTCTTTGCTTGCTTTTCTTTTTAACCTTAATTTCTTTCTGAATTCACGTAATCTAGATTTTCCAAACCTTAATGCCATAGAAGAATCATCAGACTCGATGTCAATAGAAACATGAGGGGGTGGGGTCATCCGTGATTGAGACATTACTCCTCTTGAGTAATGCTGTTTTATTTCAGTTACAGCTTTTTTTACTTCCATGTACTTTTTATGGTGCTTTGCTCTCAATCTCTTTGAACTTGAAGTATATTTCCACCAAAAAGCACCAAATACCACATGCAACAAGATGAATGTGAAAAGTAGGCCTCCAAAGCTGATCCATTCAAACATCTGAACAACTTTTGGATATTTTATGTGGATGATGGCAGCAAGAGCATTTTCAACAGCCACAAGAAATTGGAAAGACATGCAACAAATGATGAATTTATCGAGTAGCGTTGGATATGGGACTTGTGGCACAAAAGCATTGACAACATATTTCAATGCAACTGCAGTAAGAAGAAGTGTTAATGATATTTGAATGCGTTCACCAGGATTGCTTGCATCCACTGTATATGAGGTAAATGATAATGCTGAGAGAAAATCCATTATTAATGCAACATTGTAGATAAAATAAGCATATTTTCTCAAAGCATGCATCTTTACCTGATAAATCGGGAAAATATTATCTGATGCTGCTGGCTCTTTGCATGTGTATGAACTTTCTGTTAAAACATGAGGCTCCAACTTCCACTCATTTTTTCCTGTGAAATTCCATGTTCGAATATTGTCATACGTCTCATAGTCTTTTTGAAGGTTGACAAATTCCCAAGTCCAGCTTGTTGTCAAGGTGAGTGTGAGTGGCTGATAATCGAATGGAAAATGGGTGATGTCAAGGACCTCTTTGAATGTACCTCTGATATGGTAGTAAAACATGACCTCTGGGGATCCATCTTCCTACACAGAAAAAGGAATAAAAAGAGTTAATAAGGTCATCACATTTTGAAGAAAATATTTCTAACTATTATTCATCCGTAAGTTTTCACCATTTTGTTGACAAAGGCAGGGTCTCTAATGACAGGGGGCAGGGGGCCATTGCCCCTCCACTTTTTGCAAAATATGCCTTTTAATGATTTATTAGTAGTTAATCATCTTGATTCTCTTCAAAATCCTATTCTTGTGTATGGAAGTGCAGAAAAATTTCCTTGCATTCATTCAAGTCAACTCCTGTTCTGTTCGTAAGTGAAACTTTTCATCATTGTGCACAATCATGGAAGGCTTTTTCAGCCTATGAGTAGAGCCTTGGGTCTAAAATTGAGCTTAGGTTTCTTAAGTTGTGTCAAAATTTAACACGAACCACCACACAATGGATCTCAACGCAAACTCAAGAATTCAAATCATTGTAAACTGCAGAATTCTTAAGCTATAGAAATTTCTCCAGGCAGATCATCAATGTGAAATGCAAGACTGCACAGTTTGAGAAATCTTCACATTAATCTAGGCCCAGGTGGGCAAGAGCTGCTTGCCAGGCAAGGTAAATGCTGATACACTTGCTCAGTAAGCTTTCTTACTAAAGTCTACTTTGCTAATTCTGCTAGCTTGAATTCAAAACAGTGGTTTTGGATTATCTGAAAAGCGTGGCTCCAGAGATCTGCCACCGCCAGACCCCAATGGCCGTTGCCCTTCATGTTTGAATATATTTTATTGTGCTTTGGTAAATTTTCCTATCAAAGTTTGGCCACTCCACATATTGGGTCCTGTCGGAGGCCCTGAGAGGTGTACAGTAGGTATACCTGCAAATAACTTGCATCCCATGTAGCCTCAAGTGCCAGTCAGAAGTACACCATCGACACTACTGTATATGTTCATTATTGAAGGTGTTGGAGTGCAGTTGTGTAATCCTCTGACTTTGCAGCCAGAACAGTCAGGTGGAGTGGATTTGATACCCAGTAGGGCCCCATCACAAGGTGTGCAGAGTAGGACATCTGCGGCAACTGCACACTGGAGATTTCAATAGGGTATTAAGAAAAAACGAGAACAAAGGAAATCTCTCCTTGCATACTGGAGATCTCGTTGAAAAGTGCCATACACTGCAGACTGGCCCACCACTTGAGTGTCACAACAAGGGGTTATGGATGTGATTAGCGCCTAGCTACTTCTGCAATCCCAGCGCTTGGCCCTACCACCACAACTTTACCTTCACATTCACCTTCACAAGTTATGTGATCTTTGTAATCTTCCTGTTATGTGATCTTTGTAATCATCAGTGTAATCTTCCTGTATGGCAAGTTACATTTTTGTGTGCTAGACATTTCACAGTAAACAATGGAGCATACTGTATAGAAACTAAGTGCTCTGTGCACTGCAGAAGCCCTACGACCAGAATGGTTCAGATGGATGAGGTTCAAACCCCAACTTACCATAAGAGTGCCATGGGAATATGTCACAGACTCAGTTAAATTAGCGATTCAGTTGCTTGATTGTTGTGCTTGGTACTTAAATCCTGCAATCACTATTCACTCCCAAAAGTAAATCTCAGAAGAGAACAAACTATCCCAGTCTCTCTCTTGTTTTAATTCTTTGACTGCTTTGAATGGCTGTGGGGAAAATAAGTGTAGGAAAGACAGGCTGCTCTCCTTACCATAATTATAATATCATCATCGTTCTTATGGATATAGCCTGCTTACAAAAAGGGAGCAGTAACTTACCATTCTTGGTCTGCATAGAGTTTCATTTCTTTCATATTTCTCAATTTGGATAAGATCAACGAAATAAATTCCTGGTTCCCATTGATCACTCCAATCAATTTCATCATCACGGCCAACCATATGTTTCAGATTTGGTTCTTCCCATCTCAAAGTTAAATAAAATTCACAACTAAATTGTTGCTGCACTGTATTAATATCTCCAACGCTAACCACACTTATCCTAACATTAACATCAACAGAATCGCTCCTTTTCTTGAACCAAGTCATTTTCTTTATGTCATCTCGTGTATTTGTCTCAATAGCCTCGAGTTTCTTGTCTAGGCCCAAAATGGATGCGTTGAGGGAACGAAGATTTTTGTTAACTTCAATTAGCTCAGCTTCCAAAGTGGTGGGCGCCACATGTACAGTTTCTACTTCTTTAGACATCGTCGTTGCTTTATCAAGGTCAGCATAAGCACTTCGTTGTTACGTGAAGAGCCTACTTACTAAAAGATGCTTAGATATCTTAGGCCAAGCGGGCAAAATTTCGTTCGTTCGTTCATCTCGTCCATCTTGATCTTGGTAAGTGTGTTCTGTCGTAGGAAAGAATCCGCGAGATTTCATTTGACAAAGAAATGATGTAAATAATAACAATAATACCCTAACAAATAAACAACAATAAATGAATAGCAAATATGATGACCGTTATCATCAACAATTTAAATTCAAATGATACCGCGAATTTGTCCAAACAATATGATCCTGTGGGGGGTAGATTCTCCTCCGCAGTAACATCTCGTTCTTTGCAAAAAGGGCGCGAAAGAAATCAAACTTGGCAACAAAAATTAATTTTAGTTTTTGAATTTTTGAGCACAGCTTAGGGCACTTGTATCAAAAAATTTCAGTGGCTTCAACGGACTAATTTTCTTGTAATCAATTTTCAAGGTTATGAGAACAAATACACCTTAGTGACAAAGCTGTAGCTAAGCTAAATTAGAGAAAGATTTTTATATCATGAAAGTTTGACTATGATCATTTATTGATTTGACATCCTAGATAAAAAGAAACCTAGCAACATGAATGAAAGTTGCAGAGATTCATCTGAAGACATTGAAGTTAAAAATGAAGTTAGTAAACTTTGTTTGTCGATTTGTTTTGAGATAAAGTGACTTTTAGAATACATGTATACTTTTTATAAGAAACTAAGAATTTGTTCCAGTACTGAAAGTTTCTTAAGATTATCAAATTTTGAGTACTCGAAGTTTCCTACGAGTTTCTTAAAGGCTCCATAACAATCTTCATGTTCACTACCTTTTCCCTCAAGAACATTTCAAAACAAAGTTTTTTGAAGCCTTTTCAATGTTTAGACTATACTCAAGTACCTCGCTAATAATATGATTCAAGAAACAAGTGCAAATAAAGTAAAAATATGTCAAGGCCTCCTTTATAAAAATAAATAGTTTCTTTAGTTAAATTTTTCCAGCACTGGAGTTTCTTAATTTTTTGGCGATCTGAGAGTTGAGTTTCTTATAAGCAGTTTCTTAAAAAAAAGGGATACAAAAATCCTCAAACCTAGCATTACCCTGGGTACCAGAAGGGCAACCTGGTATGTGATCCAGACCCATTTCGGGACTTGGGTCCGGGACAAAGGCTATTCAAACTGTGTTTTCGGTTCTCTAGAAAATCAGAGTATGTCATGGAGAATTGGAAAGTAGAAAATATGTATTTGCCTGAATTCAGAAAGCAAACCACATTTCTTGTCATCTCACTACAGACTGTTCGTGTTGTGCTGTACACGTATTTTGTTAAGAAACTGCTTATAAGAAGCTCAACTCTCAGATCACTAACAAGTCAAGAATCTCCAGTACTGGGAAAATATAACTTAAGAAATTATTTATATAAAGAAGTCCTTAACTTATTTTTGGTTTATTTTCACTCGTTTCTTGTATAATAGTACTTTTGTAAGGTACTCGAGTGATGTGTAAACACTGGACCGGCTTCAAAAACAGTTGTTTGCGATTTTATCGAAGGAAAACGTAGTGAACATGAAGATTGTTCACTAAGAACCTTTAAGAAACTCGTAAGAAACTCTGAGTACTCAAATCTGATGATCTTAAGAAACTTGCAGTACATGCCCAAATTCTTAGTTTCTTATAAGAAATGCTTGTAGTTTACTATGTTGTGTGGTTTATTGTATTTTTAGAGTTTTGTGTTGTGTTAAGTTTTGAGAGCTAGTTCATCTTATCTCGTCAATTCGATTTCTCATTGGAAGTGTAGTAGTAACATTTTGTTACTTTCTCGCACAATTTTAGGTTCCGGAAGAAAATGCCGAACTTGAGTCAACGCAAAGGCAAAGTAACGCGAAGGAAAATGTGACTGATTTAGAAGACTGGCTGGATAGTATGTTAGAGTAAAATGACTTAACAGGTTGGTGTGTGTGAATTGCCTTACTTTCATTCGTTGTTTATCTAATCATTCTTTTTACGTCGAATTGCATCCTTTGATAACATAGCCATTGAGCGTACTACGTGTCAACACCTTTTTGATCCTAGCTATACATGTTCAAATTAGAACCTTATTAAGATCTTCCGCTTATGATTCTTCACTATCAAAGTTTGATTGTAAGTTCTGTCTGATACTTTGATGTTTAGAAAATTTGAATTCCAAATCTGTGTTGTGTACGAATTCAAGATCTTGAGTTAGCCTTTGAATGGGTTTAGATATGTAGAAAGATTCAGATATCAGGTAAGTGAAAAAAAAGAATGACAGCACAAAGTTACTTTTTGTAGAATTCAAACTTCATCATCATATCATCTGCTCATAACACTAATTTTCACGACTTTTGAATAAACAATAAATGCAAACTCACTTTGAATAAGGTATTCAGCATTGAATAAGTTTTGTTGAAATGTAGTCATATTTTTCTTGATTTTATTTCCATTCATAAATATTCATAGACACAATTAAAAAATTATCTAAGTTGACTAAGGAGAAAGGAAACAGTAGAAGCAAAATAATTAATCGAAAAATGTGTCCTATCATTCATGCTTTCTTTTTTCTTTTTTCATTCTTTCAGTCATGTTTTTGATTGGTTCCTTGAATGACCCAGTTCCTTTAATTTGATCATTTTATTGGTTGGTAAAGTACAAATTCGGTCTAAAATCTTGAAACACAAACACAAACAGCAAAGTAGTAGAAGGCCACTTTCTCATCAATTTGAATTCCCAAGGAATCAAATCTGAAATTTTTTTATTTGCTTTTACTTTGCTCTGCTTTCCTGATTCGTTTTCCAAATACATATGCAATGCCAAAATTTGTCCCCACACTGATAAGAAATGGCAGCAAAGTGTTGTAGACGTTTCCTTGGACAGGATGTCTAATAAGATGCTCTTTCCGTGCAATCATATCTAAATGAACTGAATCGAATTGATAGGATGCTCCAATGGCAGTGAAGATATGAAGGAAATGATGGCTGTGGCCGATTAAATCAAATTTACCGGGGAAAACTCTCTCGGGAATTCGAAGCATATTGATAATTGCAGATGATATATAAAAGAAACAATGGATGTTGAAGACTCGCAATGAGTTTTCGGATATGCAGTCAACCTCGTTCGTGCAATGTATCATACGATACAAATATGGTGATGCATTGACCAAAAATGGTGCGACGAATGACGAAGTCCTGATGACGTATCGATATTTCAGCCAATTGTGTCGGGTGATGCAACAAAGAAATGTCGTTATGATGGATGTAAATAAGGATACAGTTGTGAACAACAATTCTGTTTTGAAAATTGCAACCTCGTTCTGAATAGGCCGGCCGTAAAAATAGAATGCTTGACCGACTCCCACTGAGTAAACTCCGATGGCTGCGTAGTCCATGAAAAAGCAACTATGCTGTGCCAAAGGAGACATTGAGTTGAACATATGAGCACTTGAGCTTGCTAGGCAAAAGCCGCAGATACCAAGAGAAGCGGATAATAAAGGCCAATTGGAAGTGTCCTCAAGAGAATGAGATGTCTTGAAAAGAATGTAAAACTTCATCATGAACAATAGGAGTGCAATGAAGTGTGACCAAACATTAATTGTCTCATTACAACACGGTACAAATGCACTGTGAAGACATTCAATTGCATTCAGATTTGGTCTCCGGTAACCGGTTACGATGAAAGGAATTCGGAATTGAGGAATGATTTCATCCCGATGTAAACCAAATTTCTTTGATTCTGTGTGATATTGAGAGAGGTTATCCGAAACCGAAGCTTGGTGTGATGTTTTTGTGCTGCCATTTTCATTCTTTCCAATGGTCGTCTCGTTCTTGTTGATATCATTTTCAAACTGAGCTGCACCATCATTTGCTGGCTTCATTTTGTTTAATTTTTTGCTCAGCTTTCAAATCTCTTCTTTGCTCCTCTCCTTTGAACAGCACAAGTATCTTTGCAAGGTTTTCTGTAGATATCAGGTTCTGCTGAGATAGAAAGAACATAGATAGAACGATTTCATTTTTCAGTTCTGTGTCAGTTAATAAATCAAGTTACTTTGCATTCTCTGTTTGCTGAAGTGCATTGAATTTGTTTACTTAAGTCATCTCAAACGTATTGGTTGTATTGTACTGGTTGTATCTGAAAATGCAACGGAATATTGATGTAATACTGTCAAACCTCGCATGTAAGAATGTATATTTGCGAGTCTTTGTTCATCAGGTTCTAAGTGGTAACCTATAACTTTGCTAAATGCTTCTTGCGATGTTAAGTAAACTCGTTTATTTCAAGTATTGGTGAAAATTGATTTCTGGGATATTTAGGGGGATAACTTCGTTCTTGAAAACAAAAGGTTATATTTGTTGGTTTATGTTGTATGTTTATTTTCTTGTTTCTTTGGTTTGCATGAATTAGGCGGTAAAGAGCATTCAAACTCTCAAGTATTCAATTTGACCTGCATTACAAAATCGCCTCTATACAATAAAAATGTTGACATGTCTGAAAGAACAATACTCCACCTGTAGCATTCATTCATTTAAACTTCGTGCATCTTTCCTAAGTGAATCAGTTAAACTAGTTACATCCCTTCCATATTAAAATATTTTCGCTTTTTCCATGATAGTAAATTTTGTTATACTGCAATCTACAGGCTGCTTGTCACCAATTGGCATTCCTTATTTTGCCCTCTTTTCGGTAATGCTCCTCCAAATGGTTTCGCAAAATATTAGGCCAAGTTAAGGCAATTATGTCTTGCTAATTTTCTCCTCTCACGCGATATATCTTGCACACTCTCCACGCAAATATGAAATCATTGGAGGCAAAACTTTTTAATTACGCTTGCATCAAGAATTATTCCAGGAAATTAGAAGTAATTCAATTTGTTTATTTCAAGTTTGCTGTTTTAAACGTTGATAACACTTTTTAACACATGAAGTTAACTATGTACAATTAATTGAAATAATGTTACAGCTTTTGCGATAAACACGCACGCAAACACATTCAGAATCTTGGCAGTTAGAACAGCCAGAAATAATACCCATTACCTTGTTCTCGGTTTTATTTCCTCACGATCGCTAGTTTGCAGAATAACATAAATTGCTGACTTTATAAACGAACCATGGTAACAGACAATATTTAAAATTTCATGACAGGTTTAGCCCAACCCTAACCCTAACTTTCAAGCATCAATCAAACTCTTTGCAACTAGAGAGCAGTAAATCAAATAGTCTTTTTCTATCTTGAATCTTCCGGTTTCTCCGATTTCAGCTTGGAAATTTTTTTAGTTTTGAGCAATGAGAGGGCTGCATCTCTCTTTCTTTTCTTTTAATTGCATCAATTTTCTCTCTCCCTGTTCACTAGTTTATCACTGACCTGCAGACTGCATTAAACTTAAGAATTTATAATATACGAATTTCGACTTACGTTTCTTCTGTAGCGATAACCTGCAAATAAACTTTCAAGAACTTTGCAGCTATGGAACAACTTGATGAGATGCAAAAAAAGGCTTCAAAATCTTTTGCAGCTTAGCCAAATAGCAACAACTTTCTTTGCCTTCTTCCGATTTAAATTGCACTGGACTTTTCTTTCTTCAGGCTGCCTAGTTTGCAGAAAGTATAACCTGCTGATTTTTGGTTTTTCTGTTTATGCTTTTAATATGAGAGTATAATATGCCTCCCTCTATTTCTGATTCTGTGTTCATTGGCTGTATTCGTACAAAGTTGTACATTCGTGTGTTTTCATTCCACTATACCAGTCTTACATATCTCATCTCAAGACATCAATTTTTAACGAAAATAATTTTCATTTGTAAACAAGATGATGTCGTTTGTAGAATGTGCTGTCTTGTACTTTATACTCTTTGTAAAATCTCTATTATACTTGGTAAAGTTTGATTAAGTCGTATTAATTTCAGTTAATTCTGCCAATTTCAGAATATCGATTGGCCTAAATCGCTAAAGAACTTCTAAAGGTTAGGCTGGCTGATAATCTGGGCCTAATACTACTAAACCTCTTCTTACATTGCAGCTTGTTGTGATGTTTAAATCGAATCATATTTTAATAGTACAACAGATGTCAATTTCTCAGCCACTATGGACTATTTCACAATTCTATTGGCTCATTGACAGCCAGGGGGAAGGGACACCTATAATATTGTTTCCGTGTGACCCTTTTAACCCAGAATTCCCTTGGTTCATCCTCTTGTTGCAAGGGACTTACATCTGTCAATCGAAACTGTTCAATATAGAAATACGGAAAGCAAGCAGAAAAAGAATCGAAATTGTGTTCGTGCTTTACCTCTCAATGAAGTAATCTACTTGCAAATTGCATTCACGCTGAGTGATCAAAACAACTTTAGATCAAGTCAAGTTAGGACATATGGTGTCCCTAGGTGCAGCCTTAAATGGAAACAGCGCCTTCGTAGTGACAACCAAACATATTAAAATTTGTCCCCATGCTGTTTCCGTTCATAATGCAGTTTTTTAGCCATATTTCTGATGCAGTACATTATGTGTTGACACCAGTGTGGGCAAGAAGCTTTGTCAGCTACGTTAATGCCGAAGTTAATGGTGAGGGAATCTGCAGTAGATATTCTTTTAGGATGACTTATTTGACAATGATTTTCTCCCATTTTAGATATTTCCTTGGGTAACCAGTTTGACCATAAAAGCTTGTTGTACCTAAGAAGGTACTCAAAAGGATGGCTAACAAATCATTAATGATGCATGATTTCGATTTAACCTTAGCTATGGTTTTCGTTGTCATCGCAAACTGATTCACCTTCACAGTAGTTCTAAATATGTAATTCACTAAATGTGGCCAGTCCGCTCAGGGTCTTTATTACATTATTCATTTGGTATTGAATGCCCCAGCGCGCAATCAAGAAGATTTTCCCTTTTTGCACAGGAAACTAAATACCACAACTAAAAAACATGGTTTTATGAATTTGTTCTCACAATCGAGTCACAATAGATCATTTATTAAGCGATTTTTACAGAAAAGCATTCGAATGAAACTTTAACCTTTTCTTTCTATAACAGATTGTCTTGGGCCTAATACAAGTCATTTTTTTCTGGGTCAGCCGGTATGTTCGCATAATCTATGTGTGATCAAAGATGATCTTTGGTGTGATGTGATGACATTCCATCTTTATTGTTTCCGCTCGAGAATCTACGCTTTACAAGTAAGATCTTATTTGTCCGTTCCAGTTCATCTCACTAAAGCTGAAAGCCGTTGAAATGAAACATACTTCAGGCCTAAAATGGTCTCATGTTTCCCGAATTGACTCCCTCAAAAGGTAACCGTATCTGTTTCTTATTTCGAATAGTCTTTTCCAATTTGACTAATTACAGAGTTTCAAGAAATATTGTGACCATGGTAATATCAATTGAACTGGACAGAATCTATCGTGTGAAAGAGTTCATGAAAAGATTTAAGACTAAAGAGGAAGATTTGATAATTTCTTGGTGTGATCTTGCTTGTGTACAAGTCATTTTCATGTTACAAACGATTAATTCAGAATGGATGTACATTTGATGTAATAAGTACAAAACATTAGCTGAATAGGGGATTTTAAATTGTAAAGTAACAGAAATCAATTCTCCCAACATTTAGGTCTAACTTTTCTTTATCCACAAACCAGTGACCTTTCAGTGCGCAAACTGCTTGAAAAGCCGAGCAAAGAGAGTTGTTATATTGCTCTATCTAATCACCTTTACCGTTAGAAAGGAAGAAAATATGTCCTTACCTATTTACATCTCACCTCACATCATTTGTTGTTTTGCACTTAACAAATTTGATCATATATTTCGCTTTTTTAAAGAGATTCGATTAATTCTACGTCAGATAAACTAGAAAATTCATTAAATTTCGTTTGATATAGGCAACTGATATATTCCTTTTGTTAGAAAAGTCGTTGAATTGAATATTGAATGCGAATAAAGGGAAAACAGCGTGCATTTTATCTTTCGCTTATGAATTGGATTCAGAAGATTAAATGTTATGCTTATGGCTTATTCTGTTACAATCTATGTTTCAAAACATTATTTCAAACACAGAGTCTAAGAAGCTGTGACTAACATACAAATAGCTTTAAATCCCTCACCTTTATTGCCTCGTTCCGATGATGACAGTAGTTGCATACAACATCTTTTTAGTTCTTTGGTGGAACGAATGATCCAAAGTTCTATGACAAACACTTCTGAGACTGTTTCATGAAAGGGGAAATCTGAAACAAAATTTGAATGCGGAAACGAGTTATTCGAAGAGTGACACTCTGACAGGACTGTCATAATTCAACATTCGCATGACAGCGACCACGGATCTTTGATAGCCGACCTTTTGGCGAACTGTTTGATTTTAAACATAAGGGATTCCTTGTCAAATACCATGGCAAGAACAAAGATGGGGATTGACACTCGTTCAAATTTTGACAGTAATGTTTCTTCTTTTATTTCATTCACGTGGGTGTATGTAGAAAGGAGAGTATAGGAGACAAATGTGAATAGGGGACAAAGACAAAGTAATCTTTCAATTATCTTGACCTGGATCCCAACATCGTTCCAACAACGGTCAATTCAGCACTCAGCAGCAGTCTCTTTACTGCCCAAACAAGTTGGTTTTTTGGCAGTAGCGGTAGATTCCGTCTGAAACATAGGAATCAGGTTGCCTCTATCCAGCACAAGGCTAGACTTGCCCCAAGTCTATTTCATCATCTGTAATAAGTCTGCCTAAAACAGTGAACGACGATTTCCCTTTCCTAATGTTCCCTTTCCCAATTTTTTTATTGACGAAATAGACTTTGGGCAAGTCTAGCACAAGCAGTGGCGTAACGGAGGCAATCGGGGCCCTTAGGGATTTTTCAGTTTGGGGCCCCCCAGCTAAGAGCATATGTAAAATGATATGATGGACATAAAAAATTATGTCCAGTCAAAAATCTGAGGCTAATGATTTGCAACCTCGTGGGTTGTCTAAGCTAACAGCATGTCATGGACGAATCAATGTGGGCATCTGAGTAGGGGGTCTGGGGGCCAAGCCCCCAGGAAAATTTTGACAACACGTATGCTACTTTGACTCAGAAATCATCTCCCGAAAGCACATTTAAACTTTTTGAGACAACATTACTTAGGTTTGCTCAGAAGGCCTATCAGGTTCCAATGCTTACCGTGTCAAGTTGGACCATCTGACAAGTTTGTAAGAGTTTTCTTTGAATCACCCCGTTCAGAAAGTTACGTAAGCACCCTTTACTTGGGCTAAGAATGCTTTTCACAATCCAGTGTTAGCATGCTCCAAATTGGAAGCCTTGAAAATTCTGTGGTAGTTCGTCTGGGAACATTTTAAAAACGCCAACCTTAACCTTTGGCGTGGAGATTCTGCCTGTGACGTTCCAGCTTTTTTTCGCAAAAACTCATACCTTATTTTACCTTTCTATGCCTAACAACTTTCCCATTGTTTTGAAAGAGCCCCGAGGAATATATTTGACAAATGTCTCATCTCCTCACTTAGCAACTCCGTTGGTCAAAGCTTCTGTTGACTGAAAAGTGCATAATTCTGCAATGAAATTGACACATCCATAATGGCCAAGGGGCCCCATGCATGCGTGATTTTACACTCTAAGTGAATGCAAAGCGTGTTCATTAACTCTCAATTGTAATCGAAAATGGATGATCCTGATTGACTGAACAACAAAAGTGCCAACTGCACACACCTGGACTTTCTGATAAAGTATTCAAACGGTAAGACGTTTAAATGATTTTGATAACTCAATAGCAGTCCTTGATCTGAATTGAGAATGAAGACAGTGAAAATGCAAGTAATTTAGCTATGTATATGTCTCATTATAGTAATGACAATAGATTTAAACAAACCCACATTGAATTGCTTCCCGATGATGTTCGTCATCTTGTTTCTGTTGCTCCTTCGATGCGAATCATTCGATTGTCACGTGCATTGATAGACTGTTTGTCGATTGCGATTGCGATCAAATTGAATCCCGTTGCCTGCCGTAACTTCGCAGCGATTTCGTCATTTAAAACAGTACTATCTGCATTGCGAGAAAATATCTCAATATCATCAATCTGGTTCGAAGAAAACCTTGCTTTTGGGTATCAAAAAATCAGTTCGGCATATCAAGTAAACGAGTTGTTTTCCGCAACGTATAGATTTGTCTATCGATGGTCTGTCATTTATTTTTTCAAGTTAAACTGAAATTTTAGTGGATAATTCGAAGTCTGTCATTTGGAAGGTTCAAACCAATTTTAAATCGATGCTGAGATATTCTATCCAGCAAACCACGGTCGAATAACGCGAAGGTCCAAGTTTAAATGGGAATTTCCATTTCGCAGAAGTATTACTCACAGAATTGCCTATCTTATCTAGGATCGAAATATGGAATAGTCTTCCATTAGATTTGAAATTAGCAAACAATCCTAATACATTCAAACATAAGATCAAAGAAAATCTTTTCCAAATGTACAAAAAGAGGAAAAAGACATATACGTCTCCCGATTATTTTTGGTCTTATAAACCGTGTTTTGTACTGAGACCAACTACAATATGCTTGACAGTAAAGTCATCTTGAGCCTTTAATGTATTCCCTGCCCCGGCGATTAGGGATGTTTAATTTTTGCTATGTATTTTGTTGCATCTGTTTTTTGATATAACATGTAAGTTTATATTAACATGTAAATTAATCTACATTAACATGAAGATTAATAACTATGTTTGTTCGTTCGACTAGAGAAGAAATTTATACCTAGATTGTCAATAATTAATTCACACTAAATCATTTTTCACTCAGAGTTTGATGAAAATAAAGATTTAGACGCTCAAACATATTTATTCTCCTGCAGTAGAAAGGTGACTTTTTTACAGATAGGAGGTCTAACAGCTTGAGAGAACATACCTTTAATCCCCAATATCGGAGGCTTGAATTTAAAGAGGCTTATTTTTATGAGCGCGGTTTGTGCCAGAATTTATAATAACTTTATCTCAGCTTGTTCTAAATTTAGAGACACACCACTGTGAACATTCTTGAACGTGAATAACTTTACCATGCGATATGCTTAGCACTTTGTTACTCTGGGAATGCCTTCGGAGATCTTGCAATCGCAAATCCAAATAAATTACACCCGAAACGAAAACTATGTAGAGTTAAATGCTTTTTGGCCCTAAAACTTCCATTATTCTCCAAAATAATGCAAACTAGATATCATTCGAGACAGTTTAGCGAACGTAACTTGATTCTTGCAAGAATGGTAAAGCTCTGTTTACTTAAGATGCTTTAGTCTCTTGGAAATTTTAGGCATCTTTTTGCTCATCTTTCTTGCATAACAAGTTTGGTTTTTTTTGAAGCTGTGATGCCTTCTGATAAAGAATCTGCAAGCAGAATGCGGAAAATTTCGTTCTTGATCAATGAGAGTGAGCTTCAAAATAGTATCCCCTAGTCAAGGTTACTTCTGCCAAATTTTATCAATAAAGAAGAGGAGCAAAAACTGACCACATTCCTTTCCGTGGAAGGTGATGATCAAATGAGTCACTTTATGCAAAATCTAACTTCATAGTGCTGTTTACGTAGACCTGCACTTTTGAACGATGTAGAAGAGGTAGGATCAATTTGAAACAAAAATTTTACAACTATTGAAAGAATGAAGGCTCGTTCGCTATACTCTTTCAAATGATATCTAGTTGGCTTTATTTTAGAAATAATAGTAGTTCTGTGGCCAAAATCCATTTAACTCTACATAGTTTTTGGTTATACTTTGATTGCAAAATATGCTGAATATTATAATTTTGGAATCTACGTTTGGGTATAAAACGTTTATCTAATATATAGAGTATTAAGATGATTTTAATCATAAATCATTGAGATAATTTTTGTGGGTCAAAGCATGATGAAACGCATCTGATAACCAAAAAAGATTAACTGAAACGAATCGCAACATATTGCTTCTTTTGTAAGGCCTGCCCAAAAAGAAGAGATAAAATCTTAGGAACAGCGAGAAGGGCTGTAACATTAGTTCATGCTTAGTGATTCATGGAGAGTTCTGTCATTTCATCAAGTACCTTAAGAACTATCCAGGTCAGCTGTCTTAAAGAATTGACGATTTTCGTTTGTTGGAAATATTAGTTGATAAAGAGATTTGAAATTAGATTTTTGACGCAGTAAGGACAACGACTAACTGAATCCTAAAGTTGTTGAATTTCGTAATCCTAGAATTTCACCGAACGAATTCATCTAAGAACGCTACGGAATGATTGTTACATACAACTTATTAGTCACGGAGAAAGCATAAATAAACGGGCAACATGTAACGCGCTGAAACTTTACTAATGAAGCTAGGAATCAAGTGAAAAAAGGAATTTACGCCAGGATGAAAAATAACTAACCAATATATCTCCCGTTTGAATATCGTGCAAACATTCTTTTTGTTGCTAGATGGATTAGAGACTTGTTATGGGATTCAAGGCGCCTAGGATCCCTCTCGGGTACTTTTGGGCTGGAACAGCATTGATTTATTGCCGTTGTTAGCCCTTGGCAAAGACGGAACCGTTTATCATACTATTTTGAACTTTACTAATACCTCAAGATACGCTATATCTGGTTTCCTCCTAAGCCAACTTATGCCAATTAAATTTTATAAGACTTCCCGTGCTTGCAGATACTTGAAATGACGTTCATGTTGGTTGATTTTCATTTAATTAACAAAAATTAAGTCTAGAGGCATTTTTTAATTCCTCGTGGAACAGATGCCAATATTGCAAATGGAAAGGCTGGAAGGGGGACATTAAAGATGATGGTGACCAGGTGAATAGAGTTTTATCTTCCTCTCATTTGATTGGTTTAGATGACAATATGAATTTCACTTTAGCCAATAGTAGACATCCTCAGATAAAATCCTTTAAGTCAAAAAGCCTGTTTTCCAAGATGAACTTGTCTACTGGATATTTAATAGTTGATAGAGTTACAAATGCACCCATTTGGTTTCTGGATAATGTATATTAGTACAGAATTTAATCGATAAATTGAGTGAATCTAACTATGGAATGTCCCCTCTAGCTTGTTTTGCTTAAGTTTTTTCCAGTATATTTTTAAAGATTTTTTTGTGGCTTATGTTATTTCTGCTTGCATTTTACTTTGTTGTCAATATTATTATTGGAAATTCTTCTAATGACTCAGAAGCTTTCGAGAGCTAATGTTCATTTTAGATACAAGAATAAAAGGATTCTAAATCTCCATGATGGAAATCATTGATTGTGAAATCTCCTTCAAAAATATTTTGGTAGGCAACATTTTTTACAGTAGTTTCGTTGTTCTGGTTTGTATAATTCAGAAAGTTTCTTCATTTTTGCTGATAGGAAAGCCTTTGATTTAGGTTAAAAGCACCGATAATCAAAACACATGAATTTTTTACTTCTCATGTATAAGAAAAAATGACAGAAAACAGCCTTTGGTAGTCACGAGGGAAAAAGATTTGCAACATGATTGAGAAACATGGTCGAACATGGTAACGAAAGTAGCAAAAGGTCAATATGGAGAATGATTTAGTAAGTTTTTCTGGCTTTCTCTGTAGTGTAGTGTCCATGTTTTGGTACTTTGGGACATTCATTTAGGTCATGCTTTATTGTACAATAAAATCATCCGTGAGACAACTGGCAGTTTTTCAAGAACAGTTTACCTATTTCGTACACGTAGCATCTGAATACAATAATAAGATCTTCTGGTTTGTTCTGGTTTACTACTCTAATCATATTTGGAAAATTTCATTTACAAAGCGCCTAAGTGATTGGATCATATGTAAAGGCTGTCCTATAAAGTTTTGCCCCATTTGTGGGGCTGCTGTGGAGGAGCTGTATATTTAATTTTCTCAGTTTTCACACAGTTGCAAAGGTCAGAATTTGAACAGGTCAGGCAGCTTAGAATTTGAGACCTTGTTTGAGGCAATCTGACACCTGGTTGCTGATTTATGGCAGAGAAAAGGCAAAGTAGGTGGTTGCTTGAAAAACAGCACTTCTGTTGTTCCCCAGCAATGTCAAATCAAGTAAGTTTCCAAAGAAAGGGTTCTGGCGTCACATAAAGGTTTTTACTAAACCTTGTAAAGGGTTAGTAGTGTTGCCTAGTCATAAGAGAGAAATTTTTACCTTTTAATAGATGTAGTGAAATTCTAATACGATACAAGAGTCCTTTCTTTGAAACCTGACTTTATTTTGACATTGCTGGAGAACAATAGAAGTGTTGTTTTTGAAGCAACCACTTATTTTGCATTTTCTCTGCCATAAATCAGCAACCACGTGTCAGATTGTCTCAAACAAGGTCTCAAACTCCGAGTTGAAGCTTGGCCTATGCAACTGTGTAAACACCGAGATAATTGAATCTACAGCTCCCCCACAGTGGACATCCCGTATTACAATTTTTAAACCTTCTATCGAACAGAAATTCAAAATGCTGTATTAAACCAGTCAATGCCAGTTCAGTCACCAACCAAAAAGCTTTCATGAATCTTTCAACATTAGATGAATGGAGAAAACAAACAACGATATTTCGATTTGGATGTCACCCAGGTTCTGTAGCCTCAATGATTTGACATTGGACTGAACTGAAACTTCCTCAGATATGAAGTCGATCAAAATCGATCACGTGAGCACTGAACAGTATCTTTGCAAAATTTTGATCAGAAGTTGTATTGTAAAAGTTACTGAACCAAGTACAATTGAGTTGCAAGCATAATCTAGTAGAGAGTGAAATCTGATTGGAAAACGAGAAATATTAGAGTAACGAAAACTGACGTTTGTTTTTTTTCCTAGTGAAACCACAAAGATAAGTCAAAGCACGTGGTGTGTGGACGCAGCTATCATATGAATGAGTAACCCATTGTGGAGCCGATTAAATAAGGGCTTGCTCAAATTTGTTGACAATAAAAGATAAAGAAAGGCAAATGAGACTCTTATGAGTGCAAATACGAGAAGAGTATATGATACATCCCAAAGCAGAAAATACGGAATGGATGTGAAAATTAGATGGATGGTTGTTACGATCTATTTTGGTTTTATCATTATCAATGTTATGGGCAAAGGAAATTTCTTGCGAAGGAGGACGCCAGTTACTGTGGATAACCCTGAATTTATACGACTAAGCACAGATCCAAATGTAAAAGATAGTGAAAAAAGAACAGCCGTATTGAAAGGGTAAGAAGATTTATTATCATTATTGTTATCATATTAGCTATATTCAACGAAGATGTAATTTGGGTTTCCAAAATTTCTTAACGCCAATGATACAGTCATTTTTTTCATAATTTTACAACTAGTAGTGTGACAAATAGCTGACTCTCTAACTGTGTTCTTTAATCTTCTCGATTTGTTATCGACATTGGATGCAAAAAAGCAAGCAGAATGTATGAACCTGTTTGATATTGACAGTCACAAGAAAGAATGCTCTTTTGAAAGGTAAAGATCTAATCTTTTCATTGGTAGAGGAGAAGACTCTACCCATGTCTAAACTTTTTAATGATCAGATCATGTCTAATGCATGGGATCTGTTAACAAACCAACTAATAGTGTTTAGTGATAAAGTTAAACCTCAAGCAAGTTAACGAATCTTTTGTGTCAAATTCAATCGGAGTAACACTGAAACAACTAAATACAGCTCAACAAAATCTGCATTGCGTTGTCCTCTTGAATTTTCATCTGCTTTTGGTATTTCCGGATTTAAGCAGGGTGGTCTAGCTGCAGGCTATGACAAAATTGGCAAATGCTCAATAGTAAGATTTTGTTAGAGTTTACTTTGATCCCAAAGAGGCAACGAGGTTACATAGGATCGGTGCTACTGTAGCCAACAAACCCAGCTTCCGTTCAAGTCACAAACGTTGGTTTTGTGCCCTGTTTTCCCCTAGTGAAGAGGAGATGTAAAAAACAAAATGAAATGTTCGTCCGCCCTTGCAGCTATGCAGATATCTGGGGCACTTAAGATTACATGATATCCTTAACCATTAAATCTTTTGTCATTTCCTGAAACAATTTTTTATGTGGGAAACCAAACTTCAGGTTTTAAATACCTTCTAGCCAGAAAGTATAAAAATGGAATTAAATTCATTCGCCCGAAGGTAATTTCTTATCCAGGAGCTCAGACTAAATGCGTCATTTTACTTAGGATTAAAAAGTTAATTTGTTCCGCTGGCGTAAAATGTCTCCCTTTGATGTCTTCTTATGTTATTACAAAAAATTATCTTTCAGTGGTATTCTTCCCGGTAAAAACTCCTGATGAATGAAAACCATAGTGATAAGAAATACGTCAACAAGTCCTAAAAAGTGACTTTAATTAATGATGGTTTTTAAGATGGTTGAGAATTTGACCGAAATATTCCGAAATATTCTGCTTTCCCTCACGCCCAAGAATGGGAATTTGTAGATAGGTACCTTTTACTACTCTTTCTCTCTGTTTCTTGCGATAACACCGGGTTTTTTTGGAGTAGAGAATTCCAAATCGTAGGTTCATGATTTTGCCACAACTATCGTTAACGCGTTCAATAATAACGAACGAAAATCATTGTTCAATACTATCGTATGTTTCTTTCAAATTTGGAGCTGTCAAAAGCTAAGGCTAATTACACTTTTTCTTCAACGCAGATATATCGCTCTAACCAACTTGAAACATATTGGTAAAAATACGATAGAAGTCCGCCATCTGGCACAACGGGAACAACTTGTCCTGCAGTAACAGAAATCAGAGTTCACTAAATCAATATCTTGTCTTCTTGAAGAAGCCTCAGTGAGCTCATCTCCAGAGCCAAGGAGGTCACCCGTTCCGCTGAAGACTCATCTCAGAGATTTGTGTCCAAGCAGAGAGGCACATTGCATACACAACATACGAAATGAATTTTGTAACTGGTTTTTCATTTCCCAAGTAGCAATCATATGCTTAGCAAATGCACGACCTCTTGCACAGAAGAACAACCCCAAATAATCTTATTGTCGCATAGCTTTTTGTCAAGATGGCTGCACAGTAAAACAGTTACTAAAGTCTTCTTATGTGCCATGCGAATGTTTCAGAATAGCTGAAATCTCCTTTTCTCTTGCAGCAAGAATGTTTGTGTAAGAAGGAAACTGATCAAAAGAGTTTTTGAGACAATATGTGAAAAGATGCCACAGAAATGTAACAGGTTTGTGGTTTGTTTTACTTTGGCCTATTATTCAGAATATATTAAAGAGGCCGCATCTGCTAAATTTTGTCGAAACAGTGTTTTAGCAGTTTTTGGAAGGCAGTAGTATCAAACAGATTTTTCATATTTTTTCAAAATGAAAGCATTATTTTGAAGGTAAATCCTTATGCTTTACTGAGCAACAAAGCAAATTTTCATGTCTCTTACCATTGCTCGGATGTAAATGGATTCTTGACGGTTAATCTTTGGTGGCATGGCTCGGATGACACCACCAAAAAAACTGCAGAAACATTGGTCACGTGTCAAAAACAACGGAGTTTAGAGATTTGCATACAATTTGATGACCGAGGTCCTTTAAACACAGCTTAGTTAATCTGAGATTCACCATTGCTCCTTCAACTTTTGGTCGATGATGTTGGTGGTCATCTTTGACGTTTTTGTGTCAATCATCTAACTACTGCTTTTTTTGCTTTTTTGTCCTCTATTATGGTCATCGCCAATTTTTGTAAGTTCAGTTTTGGACCAAGATTAACATGCGTAATTTTGTTGTTGATGATTTTTTTTGTGGTACGAGTGACTCATTTACATTTAGAAATATGTTATTTGCTTCTCAGACATTCATCCGCCTACATATGGCAGTTCCACACGATATATAAATGTTGTAAGGGATTTGAAGCTGTCAAGGGCAAACCTGGCTGTCCTAAAGGTATTTTTTGTTGGTTATTTGACAATCGAAAACCATAAAGTCGGTCTCAAGTAAGACATCACGTGAAAATATGCGCAAATAAAGCAATAAAGGTGTTCTCTATGAGTAATTTTGCGTTACTGTAAATCTCATCTGACATCTGACTTCAGACAGGCTTGTTGCATGCATGCATCCCTTTACCATTCCAATTTTCATTTAGTATGCTAGTCGCTCATTGTAACGATCTTCCTTCATTTTGTGAAAAAAAGAAAGTTTTTCAGTTGAGTGATTTTTCTTTTCGGTGAAGGTGAAGTTGCGTTTTTCAGCGCCAAGCGCTGGGATCGCAGAAATAGAGCAGACCTAATCGAGTCCGCAACCCCTTGTCATGACGCTCAAATGGTGGGGCTCTACCGGGACTCGAACCCACTCCGCCTGACCATTCTGGCTGCAATGTCAGAGGATTACACCACGGCGCCACAACACCTTCGATAAATATCAGGAAAAATCTCGAGAAGGACCCGATAGCAATTTGGTACTTTAGGCCAGGGTGATCAAGATGCTTTAAGCTCAAGGAAAGAAATATCTTTTGATTTTGATAGCACACTAAAAATATCTTCAGTAGTTAGAAATCCTGACAAGCCCACTCAAAACAAATTGAAAACAAACAAACAAACAAACAAACAAACAAATAGCTTTGTTGACTATTACAAAATGATTCTCGCGTTTATGTCCGGACGGATATGTGAATCTTTTCAGCGCGTCGTCGCACCTCGCGAATTGTGGATTTGCCCAAGTCGCCTTGTAAGAAAAGGACGCCTTCGTTTCAACAGCTATGATTTTTGGTCAAGCGGGCGGCTTTTCTGGTCTTAATTTTTGACCAATAATGTTGAAGAATTTGAATTGCTTGCGGTTGGAACTCATCAGGGGCGGATCCAGATATTTGAGTGACCGATGCGAAGAAGGGGGTCTGGGGGCGAAGCCCCCAGAAAATTTTTGAGTGACCACGCCCTTCAAACTCTCGGAAAACATGGGCAACGCCCTTTTTCAATTTTGTTTTAGCTGGAAGACCTTACTTCGAACATTATTTCAGGTCCAAGGATATGCACATTTACCTCAAGTCAGATCTATTCAAGCCAGTGCTTTTCGAAGTGCTGTTTACATCTTTGCCCAGACAGGCCCAATTTCGTTGTTTGCTGATTTGGTGTTGCCAGGAAAGTTCCCCTCCACGGACTACTTTATTCAGTCAACCACAATTAGGTCCTCTAACACTTTGAAGAAGCGCTTAAGTGCACTGTACGCTGTACTTTCCTTTCAGGCGAGAGGAGGCGAGACAACCGAACGGTGAACAACAACAATAGTAGAGGGCAATCTATTGCTCAATAGTAACCTTTGGACTGCATCGGTCAACCGGTGCAAAACGCTAATTTTTCTCCACTCAGGGGTCTGGGGACCGATGCATTTTTGCGATCGTTTGTTGAGAAGAAAGGAGCTGTCAAAGCTGCTATGATTGACACCGATGCACTCATCAAAATGATTACGCAAGGTTCTCCTGTTGGCTTTCGTTGCCTTGTCGAGACGCGCGTCACACATCAATTGAATAGAGGATTAGAATAATAATGGGATTTACCGTAGTTGTTTTGAGGACACTTATTCTTTTGATAATAATGGGTCTAATGTTCTAATGGTCGGCCATGGCTTTCGTGTCTGAGTCTGAAGCTACGAGGTTACTTCTAGGAGCAGTTGCACCAGAAAGAAGGGGGCATTTCGAAAGACCTCAAATGCTTTGAGTCTAATAAAAATTCTGCTGCACAGACTTCCAGATAATCGATCATGTGAAATTGACCGATGCATTTGCATCGGTTGCATCGGTCTGGATCCGCCCCTGGAACTCATTGGAAATATCCAGTCAAGCGACGTCACATACGCTTCATGTATCATCAAGAAAGAGCTAAAATCCTCCGTTCTATTTCTTTAAAGATGATTGCTGCAAGTTGACCTGCAGTGTGTACAAAGCTCTTTAGCAGCAAAGATGAGAATGTCCTCTATTTGGTGTTTTCTTTCAATAGTCATTAGCTTATTTATTCTGATGTAGTGTTTACATTTAAGATTAATCGTTTTTCAACAAATGCAATTATCCCTACAACTGAGCAAATTTAAATGTTTCTACTACCTTTCACTGACTTCACTCAGTGAACGGCTCAAGAAGTATCCAGTATGCTGTTTTCCCTCGATGAATATCAACCTGCGTTTCCCGATATTGCAGTTAATACCGTATCCTTTCTTCCAGACAAATATTCTTCTAAAGACAACATCATACAAGTGGCAAAACAGCTAGGACTTACGACATTCGTGGAATTATTACAAAGAACTTTTTTACATTGGACGTTACGAGCAAGTCACCTACTCACAGTGTTTATCCCAACTAACGATGCATTGAAAAACTTTTTTACTACTACTGCAGGGGTAGAAGTTTTGAAAGACAATTACAAATTAAGAGTGTTCATTTTGATGCATGTTGTTGGAGGGAAATGGCCAACACATTTTATGAGGGGTCGTAAAAGACTTGAATGCATTTTGCCGGGCAAATGGCGTGAATTGAATCTTCAGTTTTATGGAAAGGTGCGTTTATTTTGTTAATCATCAACAATCATTTTTTATCTTTTATTTGTTTACTTTTTTAATGCAACACCAATTCAACATTCTGTTTTACAAGGTATTCTAACAATGTTATCATTCTTTGTTCTTGATGTAACTTAGCCAAAATTCGATTTTTAAATATTTACCTGATTCCAATTGAAGACAATTCATCAAAATATACTCATTACATTCAAATTGATATACGCTGTGTTGTCTTTGCTTGCACGTCCATCTAAAAGTATTTTGGCACTTTTACCTTGTCGCATACATTCGTTTATATCTCTATCATGCAAAATCTTTCAAATTAGCTCACATAAAGCAACAATGGATGGCAAAAAGCGAGCTTTATGTATAAGAACTAGGAATCCGAGCCCGCGCTGCGCGCGGGCTCGGAGTTCCTAGCTCCTGCGGAGGGCTGGGCGCCTTCGGCGCCCGGGCCGCCTGCGGCGGCCACTGGCGCGCTTCGCGCGCCACAGCATCACTGCATCATTCATTGTATTTTTTCAATTTCATTATCTTTTGATGTCTTTTTATGTTTTGCAATACTTCAAGAATATTAGTTTATTGAGCCATTACCAGCCCTCCCGACTATTCTTCGGCACCCACCCCGTGTTTATGGCTCGATTGTAGGAACATATAGTTGGTATAATTGCTGCAGTTGTTTCATAAC
The DNA here is from genome assembly GCA_964019985.1 of Aurelia sp. 4 Dawson et al 2005. Taxonomy (NCBI): domain Eukaryota; kingdom Metazoa; phylum Cnidaria; class Scyphozoa; order Semaeostomeae; family Ulmaridae; genus Aurelia; species Aurelia sp. 4 Dawson et al 2005. Next base: position 258,827 of record OZ026494.1, on the reverse strand, counting down.
TCAAGTGTGTAGAAAAATCTTATTGTGGAAGGAAGTAGCTAAAACTTTCAGTTGCCCTATCACTGCTTATATAAGTTGTATTTTTTTCTACCAGTCTCCCAGTTATTCCTTTGATCGTTAATGTGTTGTAAATATAGTAACGATACGTTTTTAACCAAGAAAAAGCGAATGTTTTCCATTCTCAAGCATCCCCTTTTGGATTGTTCCAAGCCCCCAGTAATTAGTATATAGAACTATTTCTAACCCCTCTTACTTTCCTAACCCCCTCTCTTTGTTTTTGTGGTACTCGATCGTTGGTAAATCAAGTCGGTATAGTTGCTACAGTTGTTCTCGTACCTCAAGCGTGTGAAGTTGCTGTAGTTGTCTGATAGTTTTACTATGTATTTCCTTCTCTCGTTATTCTAGTAGGCTTAGATGACATCGTTGCGCTCTCTCGAGTAGCGAACAATGCCCCCCTCCAAATTTATTAATTTTGAAAAGTTTTCCAACTCCCCCTCTCGTATTGGAACCCAACTTTATTAATGTTGTGGGAAAGTGGAATGATGGTAAATAGTTTTTTACATGTAAAATATGGGGAAAGATGAATTTGCATAATTTATGTCCATAATTGTTGTTCGTAGGTTTGCTTTCTCCAGTAGCCTTTGCTCCCCTATTTCATATTTATTTCATATTTGAATCTTTCTAGGAGGGTAGCCCTTCGGCAGAAGCCGTTTTTCAAGGGGTCCTCCATTAAAAACTTACATACTATAAATAATTAAAATAAATCACTACTAAAATCAGAAACCATAATCTAAAAGCCTATTTACAATTATACAATATATACAATAAACAAAGAAATTAAACCTTTACAGTTTTCTTGAAACCATCCAGGGAGGATGCTGTCTTTGACTCAGCAGGGAAGCTATTCCCTAGTTGCCTTTGTTAATGTAGTTGCCTTACTTTCCAGGGTTTGCTTACATACATGGAGACCGAAATTTTTTCGAATGAGACGAATAAATCTACCGTTGACTTGTAGAGAGGACTTGCCACCTTCTTGGGCAAATCGCAAACAAACAAATTCAGCCTATGATCTCGCCTGTTGGAAGGGCCTCTCGTAAAATGTGGCTGCATTCTCGTGAAAGTGCTATATGGGAGGAACGTAAGGTATTGGAAATATCATTAAAAAGTTTTGTCACGGAGTTCAGAACCCTTCGTTGAAGGGGAGGTCAGAGAAGCAGATTGCAAAGGGTATATTTCTCCGTGCGAAGGAGCATTCGTGGAAAATATTGAAGTAATAGAGTCGGCTTGTGGAGAGGAATGCAATTGGGCAAGTTGGCACGGTGCCAATTGACGTCACATAACTTGGCAAAGTGCCAAGTCACATGACCAATTTTGGCAACTTGCCATGTATGTCACGTGACATGGGGGCAGGCACTTGATTGCCCCTACTTGCATATCACCTTTATCAGAATACATCTGGGGTAAGTAAATAGGTCATACGACTCACACAGTGTAGGCCCCTTTAGTTTAACTATGGGATTTATGTTGATTGAAATTAGCCAATGGGAATGTGTAGAAGGTAGGTGAATTGGGTCCTTTGAAATTAGCCAATAGCAGTTGACCTTCATCTTCAGTATCTTTACTATGGGATCTGTATTAATTGAAATTAGCCAATGGCAACGTGTATAAGCTAGATGGGTTGACTCATTTGAAATTAGCCAATAGCCGTTGGCTTTCATCTTTAGTAGCTTGACTATGGGATCCGAATGATTTCAAATTAGCCAATGGCAATGTGTAAAAGCTAGCTGGGTCGGGCCATTTGAAATTAGCCAATAGCAGTTTGCTTTCATTTTTAGTAGCTTGACTATGGAGTTCGAATGATTTCAAATTAGCCAATGGCAATGTGTAAAAGCTAGATGTTTCGGGTCGTTTGAGATTAGCCAATAGCAGTTCGCTTTCATCTTTAGTACCTTGACTATGGGATCATCATCAATTCAAATTAGCCAATGGCAGTGTGTATAAGGTAGATTGGTTGAGCCATTTGAAATTATCCAATAGCAGCTCGCTTTCATCTTTAGTATTTTCACTATAGGATCCGTATCAATACAAATTAGCCCATAGCAATGTCTATAAGCTAGATGATTTGGATGCTGCACGGGAGGGCCTCTGTGCAGGCTTCTGCTTTCGTGATAATGAATAGAAGTAATGAGCAACTAATGATGTGATCGTACTTGAAGACGATTGTTTTTTGAGAACTTTTTAGCTAACGATGTTGGCATGAGAAACTTCCTACCTAATGGGCTTGGCATGTTGAAATCACCTGCCACTCTGTGGCGACATCGAAATTTTGGTGTTGCGGAAGATCTCATGTTGACAGTTAAATATGAAGATGTTGCATACGTTCAGGAGTGTTTATTAGGGACTACAGTTTCCAAGAAAGCTATTATGAATGCCCTTAAATTGGATTGAAGTACCTTTAAGACAGGGCGATGCAAATTCAAAGGGGGAAAATCACAGAAATGAGTAGCATGGAAGTGGAACGTAAGTAGGCCTATGTTTTCGCTGGAGCAATAATAAAGCAAAATTTTCACGCCACTTGGTAACTTTCAGTACGGAAAGAAAAGTTGTATATGTTTGCTTCAGATGTGAGTAGGCCTATCTACTTCGTTGTCACTTCCATACTGTGCTCTTTCAAAACGTCCTTAGCTGACATGGTTGCGTGTCTCGGGTAGCGAATAATGCCCCGCCCAATTTATTAATTGTTGAAAAGTTTTCCAGCTCCCCCACTTGTATTGGGACCCCATTTTATTACTGTTGTTGAAAACTGAAATGATAGTAAATATTTTTTACATGAATATAGAAAAGATACGTTTTTAACAGACAAAATGACTATTTTCATTTTTTCAAAACTTGTATTAGTTTATCATATTATATTTCATACTTATATTTTGTATTTAATCCTTTTAAGGAGGGTTGCCCTCGAGCCATTACCAGTCCCCAACTATTATCTCAGCCCCCCCCCGTATTTAGGACTCGAGAGTGGGAACACCAAGTCAGTAAAGTTGTTGCGGTTGTTCTGGTACCTCAAGTGTGTAGATAAGTCATATTGTAAGAGGAAGTAGCGGGAGCTCTTAGATGCCCTCATTGTGCTGCGTGTCTTGGTTGGTGTAGTAGAGATGCTCAACTTGGCATTATTGCCTTACTGGGCATGGTAGCTTTTGTGCCTTATATGGCTTGTCCTGCATTATTGCCACTGTAATCATGGACAAAATAGTTAATGACAAATCCAAATTCTAAGATTTGACTATTGAAGATCCCCCTCTCCCCTCTTATTCAATGTTAGTGACGGGTGAAGGAAGGTTCTCGGAGTTTTCAACGTTGATTGAGGGGGAACGGGGGCAAAGGATGCTCTACAGGTGAAAATATCGGGAAAGATGAATTTGTCTCATAATTTATGTCCATGATTGTGGTTGTCTTAGGTACATTGTTCTTCGTTGCTTTGCTTAATCCAGTAGCCTTTGCTGCCCTAGTTGCCTTTGTTAATGTAGTTTCCTTTCTTTCCCGGGTTAGCTTATATACATGAAAACTATCTTCATTGTTCTTGCTGTCTTTCTCGCAGCATTATGTAGGTGTTGGTTCTTCGTGTGGAAATGAAATTCTGTAGTAATCAATAAGGAGAAGAACCCTAGCAGCAGGAAGGCAGCGCCAAAGATTTATTGCGAATGAGACGAATAGATTTACCGTTGAGTGTGGAGAGGATTAGCTACCTTCTCAGGCAAATCGCAAAGAAACAAATTCAGCGTATGATCTCAGCTGCTGCAAGGGTTACTGGCTGGGTCTCTAGTAAATTCTTACTGCACTCTCGTGAGAGTGCTATATGGGATGCAGGGAAGAAGAGTGCTATTGGAAATATAATTAGAAAGTTCTGTCACGGAGTTCAGAACCCTTCATTCAAGAGGGGATAAAAGAAGCAGATTGCAGAGGTATATTTTGCCATGCGAAGGAGCAGTCATTGAAATTGTTAAAGAAATGGAGTCGGCTTGTTGAGGGGAATGCAATTAGGGAAGTTGGCACTGTGCCAAGTGACGTCACATAACTTGGCAAAGTTCCAAGTCACTTGGCCGGAACTTGGCACTGTGCCAAGTCACATGGCCAATTTTGGCAACTTGCCAAGTATGTCACGTGACATGGGGGCAGGCACTTGATTGCCCCCAGTTGCATATCGCCCCTTTAGCTTAACTATGGGATGTACATTGATTGAAATTAGCCAATTGGAATACCTATAGGATAGATGGGTTGGGCAATTTGAAATTAGCCAATAGGAGTTCACTTTTTTCACTAGTATCTTAACTATGGAGTCGGTTCTGATTGAAATTAGCCAATGGCAATGTGTAAAAGCTAGATGGGTTGGGTCATTTGAAATTAGCCAATAGCAGTTGGCTTTCATCTTTAGTAGCTTCACTATGGGGTCCGTATTAATTGAAATTAGACAATGGCAATGCGTAAAAGCTAGAAAGGTCTGCTCATTTGAAATTAACCAATAACAGTTTATCGAGCCATTACCAGTCCCCAACTATTATCTCAGCCCCCCCCCCCCGTATTTAGGACTCGAGAGTAGGAACACCAAGTCAGTAAAGTTGTTGCGGTTGTTCTGGTACCTCAAGTGTGTAGATAAGTGATATTGTGGGAGGAAGTAGCGGGAGCTCTTAGATGCCCTCATTGTGCTGCGTGTCTTGGTTGGTGTAGTAGAGATGCTCAACTTGGCATTATTGCCTTACTGGGCATGGTAGCTTTTGTGCCTTATATGGCTTGTCCTGCATTATTGCCACTGTAATCATGGACAAAATAGTTAATGACAAATCCAAATTTTAAGATTTGACTATTGAAGATCCCCCTCTCCCCTCTTATTAAATGTTAGTGACGGGTGAAGGAAGGTTCTCGGAGTTTTCAACATTGATTGAGGGGGAACGGGGGCAAAGGATGCTCTACAGGTGAAAATATCGGGAAAGATGAATTTGTCTCATAATTTATGTCCATGATTGTGGTTGTCTTAGGTACATTGTTCTTCGTTGCTTTGCTTAATCCAGTAGCCTTTGCTGCCCTAGTTGCCTTTGTTAATGTAGTTTCCTTTCTTTCCCGGGTTAGCTTATATACATGAAAACTATCTTCATTGTTCTTGCTGTCTTTCTCACAGCATTATGTAGGTGTTGGTTCTTCGTGTGGAAATGAAATTCTGTAGTAATCAATAAGGAAAAGAACCCTAGCAGCAGCAGGAAGGTGGGGCCAAATTTTTATTGCGAATGAGACGAATAGATTTACCGTTGAGTGTAGAGAGGATTAGCCACCTTCTCAGGCAAATCGCAAACACACAAATTCAGCGTATGATCTCAGCTGCTGCAAGGGTTACTGGCTGGGTCTCTAGTAAATTCTTACTGCACTCTCGTGAGAGTGCTATATGGGATGCAGGGAAGAAGAGTGCTATTGGAAATATAATTAGAAAGTTCTGTCACGGAGTTCAGAACCCTTCATTCAAGAGGGGATAAAAGAAGCAGATTGCAGAGGTATATTTTGCCGTGCGAAGGAGCAGTCATTGAAATTGTTAAAGAAATGGAGTCGGCTTGTTGAGAGGAATGCAATTAGCGGAGTTGGCATGGTGCCAAGTGACGTCACATAACTTGGCAAAGTGCCAAGTCACATGGCCGAAACTTGGCACTGTGCCAAGTCACATGGCCAATTTTGGCAACTTGCCAAGTATGTCACGTGGCATGGGGTAGGCACTTGATTGCCCCCAGTTGCATATCGCCCCTTTAGCTTAACTATGGGATGCACATTGATTGAAATTAGCCAATTGGAATACCTATAGGATAGATGGGTTGGGCAATTTGAAATTAGCCAATAGGAGTTCACTTTTTTCATTAGTATCTTAACTATGGAGTCGGTTCTGATTGAAATTAGCCAATGGCAATGTGTAAAAGCTAGATGGGTTGGGTCATTTGAAATTAGCCAATAGCAGTTGGCTTTCATCTTTAGTAGCTTCACTATGGGGTCCGTATTAATTGAAATTAGCCAATGGCAATGCGTAAAAGCTAGAAAGGTCTGCTCATTTGAAATTAACCAATAACAGTTGGCTTTCATCTTCAGTAGCTTCACTATGGGATCCGTATTAATTGAAATTAGCCAATGGCAATGCGTAAAAGCTAGATGGGTCGGGTCATTTGAAATTAGCCAATAACGGCTCGCTTTCTTCATTAGTAGCTTCTCTGTGGGATCCGTATTAATTCGGATTAGCCAATGGGAATACGTATACGCTAGATAGGTTGAGCCATTTGAAATTAGCCAATGGCAGCTGGCTTTCTTCTGTAGTAGCTTCACTATAGGATCAGTATCAATTGAAATTAGCCAATGGCAATGTGTATAAGCTAGATGCGCTGGAGAACCTCTGTGCAGGCCTCTTCGTTAATAATGAATAGGAATAATGAGCAACTAATGATGTAATCTTCCTTGAAGACGATTGTCTTCGGAGAACTTTTTAGCTAACGATGTTGGCATGAGAAACTTCCTACCTAATGGTTTTGGCATGATGAAATCACCTGCAAATCTTGAGGCAACATGGAAATTTTGGTGTTGCGGAAGATCTCATGTTGACAGTTAAATATGAAGATGTTGAATACGTTCAGGAGTGTTTATTGGGGACTACAGTTTGCAAGAAAGCTATTATGAATGCCCTTAAATTGGATTGAAGTACCTTTAAGACAGGGCGATGCGAATTCAAAGGGGGAAAATCACAGAAATGAGTAGGATGGAAGTGGGACGTAAGTAGGCCTATGTTTTCGCTGGAGCAATAATAAAGCAAAAATTTCACGCCACTTGGTAATTTTCAGTACAGACAGAAAAGTTGTACATGTTTGCTTCAGATGACAGATGTGAGTAGGCCTATCTACTTCGTTGTCACTTCCATACTGTGCTCTTTCAAAACGTCATAAATTGGCAGGTCACATGATAGGGAGTCGAGGGAATAGTGCCAAGTCACATGATCATATTTGGCAACTTGCCAAGCAAGTCACGTGACATGGGGTCATCACATGACAGCCCCCATTGGCCATCTATCTTATGACCCCACATGCAAATGTGTTTTGGCAGACCAGCCAACCATGACTTATCTTCGTTGCCCCTTCCCCTCCAGAGGTTCGTTTCCCCTCTTAGGAGACCAATGGATTGGTTACCCCTTTGCAGCATCATCTTCCGATTTATGCAACTGCGCATGAGGAGAATTTGCCACGTGATATGGGTTCCCAGCCACGTGATATGGGATGCCATCACGTGACTACCCCAAGTAGTATTGTCAATTCTTTCACGTGACATTGGGCAGGCTTTTCCTCGATCACGTGATTGCCCCCAAGTCAATGGTCCTATTGTTGGTTTGCATCTGGATCATACCCCCATTACGGTGGAAGCGAGCCCCTGTGAAGACGTCACTGTGTGACGTCTTGTTCTGTCACGTGACATTGGGCAGGCTTTCGTCGATCACGTGATTGCCCCCAAGTCAATGGTCCTATTGTTGGTTTGCATCTGGATCATACCCCCATTACGGTGGAAGCGAGCCCCTGTGATTTGCCACGTGATAAGGGATCCAATCACGTGACTGCCCCCAGTAAGTGGTACTATTGTTGGCTGGGATTGCGTGGCCCATACGACGACGACGGAGGACGTGAGCCCCTGTGAAGATGACGTTTCACTTGATGACATCGATGTTTCCAGCATTGTTTGGTGTTGACAAAGCAGCTTTGTCCGTTGACGAGCGTTGATGTGCGTTGATGTGCGTTGATGTGCGTTGATGTGGCAATCAAGAGAGGCTGCCAAAAACTTTGGCCGCTTTGAGCGGAGCCCGTGCGGCTGCCGCCGACCTCTGACAGACATTCTGCAAAGGTAGATGCTCGGGGTGATGCGAGGAGCGCAAGGGCGGGCTGGAGGGGGCACGGGAAGCGGGAGATGTGGATGACGCAAAAAAGCAAATTCGACAACAATGGGCAGGAGAAAGGGGATCAATGCGGATCGTGCAGAGACGGGGTCTCACTCGTTCTGTATAAGATGTTTCCTTTTTGATTTGTTCTCTGTCTAAAAAACAACATTGATTTTTCTAAACATCATTGCCAAATTGAACATTACACTGAAAATGATTAGGGGTTTAACGGCATGCGCTGAGATCGTAACCGTAGCAAAAGATGATTGCCCTACTGCATCCAAACATTTTCATCTGAAACAAAGACCTTTGTGACAAGAGTTTACAGAGAGACTGAAATGAGATTAATTTTCCTCATTTAGGTTTTGTCTATTCAAAATGCTTTAGTCATCAAAGCCGATCAACCAGCTTCAAATGGCATGGTGCACGTGATTGATGACGTCATAACTCAATCAAGGGGATCCTTGTCGTTGATTCTGAGAGAAACAAGCCAGTTTTCGATTTTCAACCAAGGACTGCAAGCAATAGGCTACAAATTGAAAGGTTTAAACACAATCTTCGTTCCAAGTGATCAAGCTTTCAGAAAAAGAGGAATAAAATCGCTCAACGATTTGAAACGAAGCTTTAAATGTTTGAAGGTATGAGTAACCTTCTCTTTCCTTCTGATTTCTATGGGTTCTACTGGGATAAAATGGGAAGGCTGGGAAAGAATGAGCAGTGCTGAACATTAAGTCAACATTCACTATGTCAAGTAGGGTAGTTTGAGCACTTCTAGCTAGAGAAAGGCTCCTAACAAAGATTTTGGCCAAATTTAATCAAATTGTCACCCTACCCATTTGACCTCTAACTTACCTATTTTATCTCCAACTTACCCAGTTTACCCCAGTAAACCCTACCGAGTTGTGTTTGCAACAGGCCAGTCACAAACAGCTTATGTCAGACAGCCATTGTGTAGAGAACCAATCAGAACAATGCAAAGTTTCATTCTTCAGACAATAGATCTTTTAGCAATCTTTATTGAGCAATATAAAGTTCACTATAGCTTCCATTGCTGTTGTTCGCTTTTGAAACAGATCGCTAGATCCAGATTCTTTTGTTGAATGCCTAAATACTCTCTATTCTCCTCTCTCATGCTGCTTGATTCATTATAACAATGCGAATGAAATTATTTGACTTATTTCATTTATTAGCAGATGTTTCATCCTGTAGTCAGAATCTAACGCAAATTTCCAGTAAGGTCAGTCATATTTACAGGCATTTGAGCTCAACTTTCAATTCTATTTTGCATGCACGCTATTACGTTACGAGTATTAACCCTGGCACTAAGATTACTGCCAACATATTTTGATAAGATGATCAACTTTTTTTCTTTGCCATAATCATCTTTAGAAAAGATTTAAAGCGGTTGAGAAGGAGTGTCAAGTCATTTTATGTTATTGTTTTGTCAAAATATATCAAACTGTGAAAGTCATGAAAAAGAATTTACATAGTTATTTACTTTGTATTTGGGTGGCCCATAGAAGATTAGTGTACATTGTTGCCAGCCAGTATCTAGGCAACAGTATCTAGGCAACAGTATCTAGTCAACAGTATACTACTTATTTCTTAATTTAGCACATCCAGACAATAATTAGAGTAGGGAGGTCAGTTCAGCAAGAATCTGAACAGTGTATGCCGGTGAGTGAATAGTGGGGTGGTTGGACCTAACATCCTCAAACGTGCAATCGAGTACTTAAAAGCATCCTGGCAAAGTTGCTAATGTCCCTGCTCTGACAAAGCACACATTCAAGGAATGTTTTGTAGTGCAAGCAACTGGAATCTCATACAAGTGCCATTCAGCTACTCTATTTGCACAGTTAATAAATTCATAACTTTTTTGAATTTCAGGAGTTTTTGGAAACTCATGTGTTGCCTGGTTTAATGTTCTTATCAATTCTGAAAAGAACAGCACCAATTCGTGTCACAAATTCACTTGGAAAGAGGTATTACCTTGGTAATTATGGTGGCCACATAAAAGTCAATAATATGGTTATCAAGACGAGATACATCGGAGCAAGGGATGGGGCAATATTTGTCATTGATCGGTTATTGATTTCAGCTAAGGGTATGAAAGAGTATTGATATTCTATTTATTGATGCTTTGTCTGAAGAGGAGCCAATGGAGCCATGGAGCCAATATATCTGTAAACTTGAGCCAAAGAAGATGTCTTTAGGATATTTTTAATTGGTTGGACAAGGCAAGAGGCGATTCGATGAGGAAACTTATTTGCAGAATCCTGCTTCGAAAGGTTTATATGGAGACACACCGTGGATGTTATTTTATGCCTCAACCGAATTTAAGTTTTGTATGAAAAAAGATAGCCTTAATCTTGAAAAAGATAATCTTCATGGAATTGCAGAAAAAGAGAAAAGATCTATAATGAGTTTGCCAATTAGTTTGGTTTACTTGGTGAGTAATATGGCTGAAATTCTTTGTGAAACTACTTATTTACATCATTCCAACTAGGAACGATTCGTTTGCTTGTATTCATTTTGCCTATTTCATCTTTTGCAGCATTATCAATCGTGTCATTGTTACAAAGGTTCTCTACAATGTCCAAAGTTGCTGAGCTGTTCAAACGAACTCAATTTGAAGAGAATATTCTTCGGGCTAACGAAACCTACACCTTATTTTTACCATCAAACAGAGCAATTAGTAATATGCCTCTTTCTGACCTGAACAAACTGAAGTCAAATGCCTCAGCTATCAATTTCCTTATGGATCATATTGCTTATGGGAAATATTCAAGCAGAAAATGGGGAAATAACTTTGCACTCACATCTTTGAATGATGATACAATCAGAATCAATAAATTATTAAGAACAAAGGTAAAAAAAATTATTTGCAAACTGCATTTATCATTTTCTGTTTAATTTATCATGACATGGTGCAGAGATCTGAACACTTGTAAACAGGAATTCAAATCATGGAGACAACTTCTTGCGTAGTTTTTGGTTTTGTTTCTAATGTGATTTAAGTATTAAGTTCCAACATCTTTCATTTTTTTGCAACAAAATTTAACAAATTTCGCATTGAAATATATTTTTTTAAACTGCAGGAGAAATGAGACGAGACTTTTTTTAACCGCTGTTCACTCTGTCGTGTTAATATTTTCATTCTCTTTAATATTTTACATCTGCTGCTGTTGCTTATTTCAATTGTGGTTTAAGTTGGCTATTTGTATCAAAAGGATTTTCACATCACCATAAATTTTATTTCATATCAAATGGCTTTGATATTCTAATTATTCTCTTTTTTTTAGATTTGTGCGGGTGGTGAAAAATTGAGCTTCCGTTACAGAGATCTTCCTGCTTGTAATGTAATGATCAATGTTTTATACTCACACGTCTTAAAGCCAAGCAAGTACTCCATGTTAGATCATATAAAGAATGACTCGAGATTTTCAATGTTGCAAATGGTGTTAAGAATGACTTTAATGAATGAAACTCTTGAGAAGAAAGCACCGCTTACATTCTTTGCACCTACTAACGATGCATGGGCAAAGCTTGATAACAAAACTTTGATGACATTATTTAGTGACATTGATCATTTGAAAGAAGTAATAAAGTACCACACTTTGCGTGGTACGTTTTATTCTTGTAATGTTTTATGGTCAAAGATGTCACCATACGCAATGACGGGAAGACGAGTAAGGATTTCCTTAAAGACTGGGTTTTCTCATGCCATCAAGTTTAATTATGCTACAACTATTGAACAAAACATTAACACTCGAAACGGAGTGTTACATATAATTGACGATGTTGTCTTGTATCTGTACAAAAGTAGGTATGATGGTTAAGACAAGAAAATCCGATTATGTACTTCTTCGAAGTGGTCATGGATTTGCGAGGCCAAGCTGGTAGCAGAACGTCTGGACTTCAATGAAGAAAGAACGAAATCATAAGATTGGATGGAAAGGAGCGAAAAGGAAAATGACATGTAGACTGAGTTGGACTTGAAAGAATTATTCTTGAATCTAACCCAAGGGAGTGAATTTGGAATTCTTTAGTTTTTGTTCATATCATTTTGGTTATTTCAAATAATGATTTTGTTCATAATGTATGTTATATAAATATTCTTTGATGTTTCACGTGTAATTACGTCCTTTCTGGTAATTATTTACAGCTCGTCTGTAGTAAGAATTCTAAACCTTAAACAAAGTCTATGTAAAAACTAAGAACTATGATCGAATTTCATATCAGGAAGCAAAATAAAGGATGCGAAAACGAATGCGAAAACAGTCAGCCAATAAATTGAAGAAGAATCCCTAACATTTTTCTTTAGATTTTGGTTGCATTGAACAATTGAGATGAAATCCTTGGTATCGCTAAGTTTCAACCAAAGTATTCTTAGTAAAGTAAATCAGTTTGATGTACAGCCAGCAGTTCCTCATTTTATCAGATCATTAACCAACCAACTATTTAACCAGTGTGAAATTTTGGGTGTGATTTGATGTAGTTTGAGGTTCTGTGTCCTCACATTGTATGATATTGTTGCTTTTTTAGAAAGCAGATGATAGTTCACTATTTTAGCCCTGAGATTTGTCTAGAAATATGAGAAGGCAATTTGATCATAACATTATTATGTCAAATCACATTAAAATGTTATCAATTTAAGATCATTAAATGTGGTGTTCATTCTTTTAACATTGATATTTAGCTCTCAATTGCTTGATATCTTCGGTACTAAATCCACTTCTTTGTCCAATTTTTCGATCATAATAATTATTCTTGCAATCAATTGTTACCCTTCCACTTCCGAATGCTGTGCGACCATAGTGCATGACGGACAGGTAGTCGTATCTACTGTTTCCTGATTTAATTGTACCATAGCCATATTTGTTGAAGTTGTGTTTGTTGGCTAAAAGAAACGCAGATTTTTTGTTCAGATTCTTTGTGAGCATGACTCTTATCGATACATTTAGGTAATCTGGAATATCTTTGATAAAGTGGAAATTGATGATCAGTTTAAGGACCAAGAAATTATTTATAGTTAGGCCCGGAGGCTGATGAATACACTATTAGCGAAAGTATCAACGTCTTTAAATCCGCGAAAGGAACTCGTGCTCAACAGGGTTTTATAAAAACCAAGGAATTATCGATAATGATCTGAACTGAAATGGTCGAAGAAATGACTTCTAAATATCTAAGATCCTATATCGAGCTTTGACAAAATGCTAAAATTGGTTCTTCACAAGTGATTCCGAAACCGACGCAAAAAATCGAAACGAAAGTGAAATTTATTTTGAGTTGAATTTGACACGAAAGCGACCAAGCAAGAATGTTTTTGGACCGCATTGGTAATGAAGACAGAGAGAAAGGGAAGGGGGAGGTGAAACAATGGGGTATAGGTTACCTTGTGGGATATTGTGCCAGTTGATGGTGACGTAATTATCTCTATCTGGACGACTTTGCTCGTGGAAAAATCCGAGACTGTGCATCATTTCGTGAATAATGATTCCCTTGTGAAGGCAACCACGTGCAAGTTTTATATGATTTGGAGATCCTCTGTAGCCAACGGGTGAAGAACATCTTCAACAGAAATAGAAAAATATTTGCACTTCAGGAAGTTGTCTTACTTGAATAATTACACAACGTATTGATGGTATCAGTAAAATCATTGTATCTAATGCAAATAGCTATCCTATCCTCGAATTTACAAGAAAGTCTGTCGTGGTTCATTTTTAAGTATGGAGGCTAGTAGGCCAGAAGAGTTCGTGATTGTTGAAATTTGAGCACTAAATGAACCAACTAATTGCCTTGACTCACAAGAAAACTGCAAATAAAAATGACCATCAAATAAATCTTGAGAAATCCTTGTTCTTCGAGCTTTTAATACGTAAGTTGTGCACCACTGAAAGTGAAGTCGTCGCAATAATGTAATGATAAGGAATGTTCAAAAGACGTGAAACATGTTAAAACTGTAATAAAAGCAATGATTTCTCACCCTGAGCCAGTAGTGAAGTAAAGGTAAGCTCCTTCGTTTCGTCTTGGGTAAAATCGAAGACAGGAATATTTATGATAATCAGCAATAGCATCCGCAATCACTTTCCTTCCAGTTGAACCTATGAAAAGTAAGGCAAATTCATCACATGGATCAAGCCCGCAAGAGAAACCTATGAAAAATTCAACACGTGGATCAGGCCCGTATGAGGAACCTATGAAGAGAATGGCAAATTCATCACCATAGAGGTAGGAACCGGGGGGCACTTGGGGCATGTGCCCCCTAAGATTTTGCAATGAACAAAGAAGTGCCATTTTTATGTTTGGAAAATGGCCCCTTTTTCTTAAGGAAAAAATGCCTTTGAAGTGTCGTGCCCCCAAGTTTGAGATGATTCCTACGTCCCTGTTCATCACGTGGATTGATTCTTGATTTATTATTGAAAGACATTGAGCACTGAGGAGGGGGGTCACTGTTTTCGACGTGGAACCTATGAAAAGTGATCAAAATTCATTAAGTGGATAGACTCAAGAATCATTGATGAAAGACACTGAGGAGCAATTAGAACGAGACATTTTTTCTCCACATGAATGCTACGAAAACAAGCAAATATTATAATCATAACAAAGTTTTTTTTAAAATCAAACAAATTCTTGAGAAAAGTCCTGGTATTTGAGAATAATTTTGCCCTTCTCTATAACTGCCTTAAAAGGTGTCCGCTTACCCAATCTGCTGTCGATGTAGTAAGGAATTCGCTTAGGCCAATTTCGGTATGTTGTTGCGCCATAAGTTGGGACTCCATCCATGGACATCTGAATTTGGATTTTTTGTTCTTCTGTCAACTCCATGTCACCTTCAAAGTATTCACCTTTCCAAAAATAAGAAAACAGATAACATGAGTGGGTGGGCCCACATTGTTTTTATCAATCCACATCTAAACAAAAGATATTAAGGTGGCTCTTTCCATAAAATGAGCTGTACCAAATGGAGAAGAAACTCAAATGTCTTCATCTTGAATAAATTTAGCTTCCTTCATCAACTCTAATTTCAAAATGTGCAAGGCTTGTCTAAGAAATGGGGTGTTTTTATTTCGAAAGTTAATTGTGACTCCTTTTCGTAGTTTTTGAAATAGACCAACCAGAGTGGAATGCATGGAGAGCTAATGGATTTTAAACGAGGAAATACCAGATCAACTGGACCAAAAAGTGGCGTCAACGTTGTCTAAAAAAACCAGGTAGCTTTCTTTCACAATCATAATTATGATCAAAACCCGAAATGATAAGAGCGAACGGTTGATTTTCGAGTGAAGCTAGATAACTAAAGATGTTAACGTAAGAATTCCTCTTGCACCGCAAGGGAACAATGTAAGCATAAAGTTGTTGTGGGGAGACCAATAAAAGAATCTAGCGTCTACCTCAAATTAATAGCCACGCAAGAATGGCCGTGATTGAACACATGTGAGTGACCAATTCTGCGTTATCGCAAATCTCGCGTGAAACCTTTCAGAGACAAACATTTGTAGAATCAAAGAAATACAAATGGATGTTATGAATGGAAAAACTTACCTTCCTCTGCTTCAGCAGCAAATGCATTGTGCAAAGCACAGATGAGAAGCAAAATAGCAAAAAGTGACTTCATCGTGACGTGCATCAAAGACGACTGCAAATCTTCAATGGTAAAAACTTATTCGACTTTCTCGTATTTATAGCAAATTGGTAATAAACACGGTGTAGCATGGTAAACACAATTAATCTACTTTTTAAGGAAAAGTTGGAATTTTGAAGAATAAAGTAAACATGGAATAATGCTTTGAGAATAAAAGGAGACATTTTAAGCCTCTTCTGACATAAATTGAGATCATCTTAGAATGTTTAGAAAGGTGTCATAACATAATTAACTAACTTTCATAATATGTTTTCACCCGTGTTGAATGCTGTTTAAACATGAATTTCGAAATTAGTGCAGATTGCCTTTAAGTGTACTTCTAGGAAAGTGGCTCTTCAGCCAATTAGCAATGCTCATTGATTTTTACTTCTAATTTCATAACATGAAGGAAGATCTCGAGACCTTTGAGCTAACTCACGAAATCGGAGGAATTTCTTTCTTAAATATAAAGGTGGATTTTTTAAGGAACGGTCTGAGAAACTTTACAGTTCTCTTACTTATCGATGATTTCTTCTTGGTGCTCATTCATACAGGAATAGCGAAGTGGTAAATAACTTCCGAAACAAATCACTGAATGCCAGTGAGACGGAAACCGGGAGGTGGGTACAGGGGACACGCACGAACCCAAGATTTTAATGTGAATGAAAAATGCCCTTTATATGTGCGAAGAATGAGCAATTAGCTTGAAAATTTCGAACTTTTATCTTGCAACTTGTAAGGCACATTTACGATAAAAATTAGCAGTTAACTAAGTTAAGTGAGTGCAGCTCAGGAGAATAAGATGGAAAGACCATTGTCTGTCTATGCCCTCACTACTGCCCTCACTACCATCCTCACTACCATTCACCAGCAATTTGAAAGATTCTTCGCACTTAAAATAATATGCAACTTGAATTGTTTTCCCTCCAGATTCATCAAGTGTTTTCACAAAACGCTGCATCATATGTGGTAATTTTTTTAATGGAAATTCGACTCCCCCCTCCATCCTTGACTCTTGAAAAGAGAGGTTCTGTCGAAAAATGTTTCGAGCATGTCGGAGTAAAGGATTCTCTGGAAATCGTATGCTTATTAAAATTGATATTTTGGGTACAAGTTTAATTCCCCATACAATGTACAATGATGAGTGACTAGCTGAGGAAGAAACAGATATTTTACCAACTGATTGTCTCACGTTCTGACATTCAACATGATGACTGCAACACAGTGATCCAGAATGGCAAAATAATGTAATAAATGCCGAGAAATGAAAGTTCTCTGAATTAATCAAACTATAGCTCATTTGAAAGAGCAATGATTGACAATCAACATAAAAGAAGAATTATCAAAATCGGATAGGTGAGAGCCAAGAAACTGATTTTTGAAGTTTCAAGATATCACAAGTTTACAAATTTCACATCAAAAAGGCAATGAACAGTCAATTTAGGCTAACTTCAAATTTCAGTTTCTCTGCCTACACTAATCCGATTCTTGAAATTCTTTTTTTATTTTGATTGTATACATCTCACTATCGTTTCTGATTCATACAACTGAGAAAAAAATTAGAAATTTCACGGATTTCGCAAATTACGAGATAGTAATATACTAGAGGATAAAAACTGATAGTTTGATAAAAACAGTTGAAAATCTAAAAGACGGGGCCAAACGGTGTCTTAGCAAAAAATATAATAATTAATTAGAATATGTCTCGAGTGCACCTGCCAAAGGATATGTTCAGGAACCTTCTGCAAAAAATTCTACGACCGTTTTAGAATGTGTGGTCATTTTCTTGAAAACGACATGTGGTCGCATGTGAAACCAGTATTGTTTATGTTGACTGAATTACAGATTTGAATAATACCTTAAACTCATTTCAAATCAAAGCAAAGTCAATCACCTGAGTTGTAAAAATTCGCAATAGTCGGAAAAATTGAAAATCAAGATACTTTAACGTACAGTGGATTGAAGGAACAACAGTTATTTTTCTTGTTACAATATCTGAATTGAATATTACATCAAGTCGTATCAACAAATTCTGTTCTGTAGCACAACGTTCTGTCTTATCACTATTAAGAGTAATAAAGCTTGACTTAATACTGCCCCTTGAGTTTCAGTGTCATTATAGTCTGACTTGAGCAGTGCTTTTTCAGAATGTGGCTCGCTTTTGCTACAGCCGGGCAGACACTATGAGCATTCTGACGACGAGTCATATAAATTGTGTGGCACGGACGTTTGTCTTGCTCTTCATGCTAAGCCAGCTGCAAACATTTTAGTCTCAGGCGTCTGGACTACTTTCAAACCGATCAGCTATCGGAGAGCCTTTTTGCGAACTTAATGAGAACTCCAAACAGCTCCTAATTATGGGCGAGCATTTGGTGTACAGACGAAAATCTTTACGCAGGGAAAATTGATTACTTAGTGCATCATAAAGCATGTGAATTGCTTCAGTTCATCAACGTTGATAGTTAAGTATTGTGTAAATTTTCGGAACTTTGAGGTAAACATCAAAGTAGCACAACAGACTAAAAGATTTTGCATGGTCCTTAAAATCATCATCAGATCAATGACCATCTGTTCTTGTGCTGAAGAGAGAACGGCCAACAACAGTCAACTAGGCTACTAAAGCTCAAGAGCAAGCAATAAGACAAAACTTTCATACTCTTAATGGTGATGAGAAAGAACTTTGTGGTACGGAACTGAACATGATATATGACTTGATGTAATATTCAATTCAGATATTGTAACAAGAAAAATAACTGTTGTTCCTTCAATCCACTGCACGTTAAAGTATCTTAATTTTCAATGTTTCCGACTATTGTGAATTTTTACAACTCAGGTGATTGACTTTGCTTTGATTTGAAATGAATTTAAGGTATTATTCAAATCTGTAATTCGGTCAACATAGACAATACTGGTTTCACATGCGACCTCATGTCGTTTTCAAGAAAATGACCACACATTCTAAAACGGTCATAAAATTTTTCGCAGAAGGTTCCTGAACATATCCTTTGGTAGGTGCACTCGAGACATATTCTAATTAATTATAATATTTTTGCTAAGACACCGTTTGACCTCGTCTTTTAGATTTTCAACTGTTTTTATCAAAATATCAGTTTTTATCCTCTAGTACAGTACTATCTCGTAATTCGCGAAATCCGTGAAATTTCTAATTTTTTTTCTCGATTGTATGAATCAGAAACGATAGTGAGATGTATACAATCAAAATAAAAAAAGAATTTCAAGAATCGGATTAGTGTAGGCAGAGAAACTGAAATTTGAAGTTAGCCTAAATTGACTGTTCATTGCCTTTTTGATGTGAAATTTGTAAACTTGTGATATCTTGAAACTTCAAAAATCAGTTTCTTGGCTCTCACCTATCCGATTTTGATAATTCTTCTTTTATGTTGATTGTCAATCATTGCTCTTTCAAATGAGCTATAGTTTGATTAATTCTAAGAACGTTCATATTTTGGAATTTATTACATTTGCTGGATCACTGTGTGCAAGTAACGAGTTTCCTTTGTGTCGAAGAATCCATCTGCATACTTCAATCAAGCCGTTTCCAAAGCTCAGATTTATAGCTTGCACATTGAAGACTTCTTCCTCTTCATTATCGACTACGCGTTTATTTTAAGAAACTGGTTTTAAAGAAACCGATAAGAAACTAGTACTAAGATGGCCTAAACATTTGTGTCTTCAAAATAATGAAACACTGTATTCCTATATAATGTTTTAAATGTCAAGAAACCCAGGGGGCACTCAGCACATGCACATACGGGGAGGTAAGTCCGATATTTTTGGGTCAGAAAATTGCCAAAAGTGATATTTTTGGGTCCAAATAAAACTGAAACTGTGTTCATGATATTTTTTGACACCAAAAATCATTGAACTGATATTTCTGGGTTCGCCAGAGGCAATCCTGACTTTTTTTATCCTGATTTCTATTTGCATTGTTTCGGGATACTTTATGTTCATCTACAGGTGCCTAAGTATAAAATTAGCTGATATTTGTGGGTTGCAATGAAGCTGAAGTGATATTTTTGGGTTGCATGAAAATTTCTTGGACTGACCCCCCCCCCGTATGCGTATGTGCTGAGTGTCCCCCTGGGTCAAGAAACATATCTGCAGCTGTCTTAGCGACCACACACTGGTAATTCATGTTTAGTACTGAAATGGACAAAATTTCACGTTGAATTAAGAAACTTTGAGAACTATGGCTTGATCCTAGTTTTTTATAAAAAAAAACGTAGATCGCAAGAATACAAATACAACAGCAACAAACAGTGTCCGTTTTTTGACAATGCCACTCTATGGCTGTGCTATGAACAACAAAGAAATCAACCATTCTCATCCCAATATTTACATGCACCGGAATTCTTCGAACATCCCCATAGGGTCCCTATTTTTATTTCAGAAATTGCGGCTCTCAAACTCGATGACCAAGTTGCAATCAAGTGTTGTGCCCCTGATTATGCTGCCACAGCTACTAAGTTTTGTTTATGAAAATCCACAGTTGGACAACACTGAACTGAGGTTCACCATTGATTACGATGTAATCAACAGTGATTAGCTTTGATTGTAATAGATCATTTAATCACATGACTGATAAGCAACATTAATTCAATAGTGTTGTTCTGTGCTTGAATCCCAGGCATCTTGAAAAAAGACAATAATCTAATGTTCGTGATTGTGAAATAAAATAGATTTGAACACCAGCTGCGATAATAATCATCAGAGTTCAAAAACCATTTCTTTGTCCTTTCATCTTCGTTTATATGAACTACAAATCAACCGTGAAACCCTTTATCAAATAACCCAACCACCAAACGAATTCCTTCTCTCATTGCTGTAACTTATACCATTGATAACGATTGGCCTACGAATTCACAACTCCAGTTGACATGTACTTAGGATAAGAATAATGGCATTTCCAGACAGCACATCACAACTCGGCGATTCGATGAACTTTCCCGAATCTCCCTCGATAAAGAAAAGAGAAGCTTTATCGAATATTATTTTCAAAATCACGCAAAGTACAGACAAACAGAACTTAAGGAACGAAAGATTGCTCAAGTTGAATTTGGACTATGAGCTGAGAATGCTTCAGTTGGACCAAAGCAGAGTGAAGAAAATTTCAACAAAATTGAACAGCGAAAAGCTTTACCACGCAAAATCAAGTAAATGGTTGTTTGGAATTGATTATGGTGACTTGGGAGAGAGCAGCGAAAGAATAACGGTAAACAAATTTAGGAGAAGGCATTCTATGGATGAAACAGTCAATGATTATGACTTTGAGAGGAAAAGGAAGGGAGCCAAAGAAGGCTGGGGGAAAGAAAGCGAGGTAAAATCCCAAGGCGAATCGATGAAATTGCCAGCGCTCACCCCACTTTCAAATACAACGTTGGACACAAAGAATAATTTTGAGCTCATCAGGAGTAAAACAGCCCCCGAAATGAAATATGGATCCAAGAGAACTATAACCGAAAATTACGACAAGTTTTTGTCAGCTCCGCAAACAAAAAAGGAAACAGGGGACGGAACAAAAGCAGAAATAATCGATAGTGAAAGCCATTTAACGAATGTATTATCACAGAGATCATATGAAACAAAACTTAGAGATAAACAGCATGAAGATGGGAATGTAAATCTAAAACTCCTGCCAGAGATTGATAAAGACTTGCCACATCCAACGTCTCTTAAAAAGAAAGGCTCGGGTAGCAATTTATCAAAAAATATGGCAAATGAATTTGGTATCCAAAATAGTAACATAGAAAGAGAATTAAGACGAATTGAACCGAGAGAATCTGAAACAATGAAACGACAATCATTCGAAACGCAAGCATCGAACTCAGAAGCTGAAGAAACGCACTTTCAAAGATTGATGAATAAAGCAAAAAACTCGACAATAAATTCATCAGCTTTTGAACCTGTCGACCCAAGTTACAGAAGATCGTGTGCAACTCGAAAGAGATACGAAGAACTGGAAAAGCAAAGGCCAAGGATACTGACGAGATATTTCCGTGAAAAAAGAAACTTTGAAAGATCAACCAAATCAGATCAGGAACGCTCTTCCAATAAATTACATTCTCATTTTGGATTTTAAATGTTCAATTTCTCGTTTTGTTCAGTTTGTATGAATCAACAGCATGCCCGATACATTCCTCCAAACACAAGTGCACAAAGAAACTTCGGTCATTACCACAGGGCAGGAACTGCGCAAAATGACGTCATCGTTCTGAACCGGATCTGTTGTAGGGGCTGGAGGCTCAAAATCTATGACTTTTGGTGCATGCGCGCATAGTTTTGGAAGAAGCAAGTTTTTAAATTTCTAAATGTTTGAAAAATTTGAACGCTTCGAACAAGATGAGTTGTTCAATGGTGAGCAAAGCTTGCTTTCGAAACTGAAAAACAGATGGTCGTTAACATAAATTACGATAAAATGCTCTCATGCTCCTGTCTCAAATTTCTGAAATAATACAACGATAAATTAAGCAAATGGATTGAAAATAAAATGTCATGTTCTGAATATATCCAAAGCATTTAGGTTGAGCCACAGTTCAAGTAAAGATGCTACTTTTGTTGTTGTTGCTGTTTTGACTGATTGACATGTCATATTTTGCATCATTAAGACCTGATTGATTGGCGAGTTGCGTCACCAAAATTATTCCAGATACATAAGAACAGAAGCCTGCATGACAGGTTCAAGTGCGAAATATTTTTAGGCCATTTTTTGGTAAATCAATTCGTCATAGATCGAGACTGGTATCTCTTCTATACATCCATCCAACATTCGATTTTTTAACTACAGGTGACCCTTTGACCTGGCAGGTATGAACAACATCACTTTTTAACTTTGTTGAAAGATAATCCAGTCGAACTCTCAGGGTTTTATTCAGAAATATATAAACCAAGGATGCTTTATGCAGTATTCTATATTCTAAGTATTTCGGTGTTGATTGAATCACAATTTCTGGATGATTTTCAACGAAGTTTGTGCCGTGAAAGATGGAAGCGAATGGATTGGCAACAAATACTTAGGCCATGTAAAGATAATTTAGAATTTGGTACTAACAAATGGGATGATTCATTGCGAACAAGTCCAAGTTACAGCCATGTATTGAGTATGGACATCAAGAAAGCTGGAGAGTTTAGTAAAATCGCAATTCAAAGTAGAACTGCAGAAGGACGCGAGAAAACAATCGGTGGCGATGTCTGGAGAGTATTCATTGATGGGCCCTCACATATTGCTCCCTTTGTTAGTGATTTAGAAAATGGCGCATATGAAGCAACGTTCATGGCAATGGAACCTGGATTCTATAAAGCAAAAGTCTACTTGGAATCAACTCTCTGCGAAGGCCTAAAAAATCCACCAAGGCGGTTACTGAAACGAGGCTAGTTGCATTGTCCATTCATGTGAACGAGTCTGTGCTTAGTCTGCTTTCATTTTAAGAGACCAAACATCATCAATGCCATGAATTGAAACATGGTAAAAAACCCAACACAGTCCGAAACAAATTGATTCTTATGACAGAGAATACTATTCATCTCTTATATGATCGCAAGCCTTTGTCGAAAATCTTTAATAATTCATTAACTTATAGATCTTAGCCGTTAAAATTGTCGCATCTCTTCCATGATTTCCGTTGATGTCATTTCATTATAATACTTTAGGCCTTTCACATGTAATCCGAAGATATAAAAAAGTCATCCAAGGGATATTTTGGCGCTGAGAACTTGTAATGATCAGGTTGGACATCATTTGACCTTAAATCTAATTCATCGCATGAGTCGAAATGAAATTGATGTGAAACTAATATCCCCATTCACATACTGATACAGTTAAATAAACTTTACTTAAAAACCAGGTTATTTTCGAGTTTTAAATTTCAACCAATCGCCACTGTTTGATCTCTGGATCACTGTTTGATTGCAATCAAATGCATTCGATTATTTGAATTCATAACTTAGAAGGGCTCATTCGATGACTTGGTCCATTTAAGCTGATCTAACTTGCCAGCATTAATGGGTTATGAGTTTTAGGCTCTTGAGAAAGCAAGGGAATATATTTGTAAACGATCTTTGATGCAGATATTGCCAAGAGCATTGGTAATGCATCTCTGCCTTGTGAATTCGAACGCCTGATACCATTTGAAAATCTAACGTTCATTGAATACGGCTTCTTCGTTGGATCATTTCAAAATTATGTAAAGCTTGTGTTTTAAACAATCAATTGCCACTTTTCGATGAAATTCAATGATAAACAAACAAACAAATCTGAGCAAATTTTGTAATGATCTAAACTATTAAATCATCACTTCCCTCTCTTGAACAGGCATAAAGCGAGATGGAACAGAACAACAGTACACAAACGGCAGAGTTTGGCAGCCAATCAGAGGAGAAGGAGCTTCATTCAAAGTAGAAGCAAATCCAAAATATAATAAAAGAGGTAAAAATGTTATTAAAGAAGAGAAAGAACCTTAGAAGTTTTAGAATCACTAGCAAATGATGATGATGATGATGATGATGATGATGATGATGATGATGATGATGATGATGATGATCATGATGATCATGATGATCATGATGAAGATGATGATAAAGATTGAAGATGATGATGATGATGATGATGATGATGATGATGATGATGATGACGATGACGACAATGACGATGATGATGATAATGATGATGATAATGATGATGATGATGATAATGATGATGATGATGATGATGATTAGAAACCACAAAACCGGCACGAAACGAGAAAAAACACGAAGGAGTGAAATTCAATGATAGAAGTAATTGTCACGAATCAGTGATTACTGTGATAAAACGAATCGATTTTTAAAGAGATTTTTTAGCAGGTTTATTCATTGATTCATTTATAACTAATACATTGATTAATGATTCACTAGATTTGATTGACTGATTATGATTTTGATCTGACAGATCTTCAAAAGCGATTAAACAGATGGAAGGATTCATGTGGACCAAATTATAAATGTGATTTATTATGGTCTGGTTTTGGAAGATGGGTTAATCAAACTTGGAAACCTTTCATAGAAGGTAAAGTTTTTTTAAGAGAGATGTATTCTGCAAAGCAGCTGGATAGGTAGTTTAATTGAGAATGAAAAGCTTTGATGATACCTCGATGTAACTGCTCAAATAAGACGGAATGTCCGCTCTCTTGCGATCAAGGATTGTTTAAAAAAGGAAGACCACCTGTAAAACACGTAAACATTTTGTTTACATATAAGAAGATCGAGAGAGAAAGAGTTTCACTAAAAAATACATATTCAAGGTCTTGCTTACAACTTCTTTATTTTCTAGAATTCACGCGCAAACTTTATTGTTTTCATCGAACCTCTCCTCCTAGCATTTATCATGAAGGCATGCTAGCCTGTCTCACTGACAATGCCCCTTAGCCAGTCCGATATCACAGTCAAAAATCTTTGCTACCCTTTCCCCTTAAAATATGATTATTTCATCAACAGATATCAAAATTGCCGGATCAGAGGAGCAAGAAATCTATGGAAAAGAATGCATTCGACAAAACAAAGGCAAGATTCTAATGTATGGCGATGAATTTGGCAAGAACTATTTCGATTCCCAACCTACAGCACCACTTTTCAATCATATTTTCCAGTCTGTGAACGCGTGAGTATCTTTCAAAAAGTATTCACATTGCACTGGTTCAGTGTTCTTTTGACTTCAAAGAACGGGCGACTTGGAAAGATGTGAATTGTTTCACTTCCACAGACAACATCTGTGAATCATTCGAATATGTTTCTTTATCTACAGAATGAGATTTTGATTCTGTTGTTTCATGAAATCATGAAATCATTTCATTAAGGCATATTTTGGATGGAGCGCTGTAGTAAGTCCACATATCAAGGACAAGTGTGGAAGTGTAAATGAACACATTGTTTGTTGTACTACCGTGCTTAGTCTAATAATTAGAGGGCAGGCACTGGGAAAATGTCTCCCCGAGTCAGGAGTCAGGTTCGTCCTTTTTCTCTCATATGCCGCCATCTTAGCCTCGCTTCTGTCTTCTCCCCTCGCTTTGGTGCCGCGCCTCTGCATCGCTGATCCGGTCATTGCAAGAGCCAACAAAAATCTATTCATACACAAAAAAAAATCAAAATCAAGCTGACAAAGGGTATATTCTCGAGTTTTGATGTTTAGAAATTAAATTTCGAGTGAAGCAAACAAAAATGCGTAAATTTTGGAATAAGATATGTACCGTTCTTTCCGGTAGATCTTACAACGGAGCAATAACAAGCCGCAGTGGCCTACCAGATCAACAACAAAAAGATTTTTCAGTGAAAGCAGAGTTGAAGAAACTTCAAGAAATCACAAAGAATCCTGAAATGGACAAAGAAAGTGTTTTGTTGTTAAATTATGGTTTACCATTCTTAGAAAGAATGTCGTTCAGTTCATATAAAAAGATGATTGACCGAGCTGCAAGAACGCTAGATGGATACCAAGGACAAGTTGTCTTAAGGTCAACGTCATCTCTGCAAAAACCAAATCAAGATCCTGTCAAAGCTTTTCAAACATATCAGGTATGCAGTTTAATTACTAAATACTGTGAAAGTCATTACCATAGAGCATACAAGTCAAATCTATCAATAGGGAACAAGGAGACCCAAAAATCTTCCTATTTCTTGCTTATTGACCGATGACATCGATGTATTCCGATCACAAGACTGAAAATAAACCTTTTGAAAGTACTTTTTTGGTATCTTCACGAAAACCAAAATGGATATTCGACTAACGAAGATACAGAGCTGGTTTACCTCGAATCGAATCTACAAGCCCTTCTCCATATTTTGCATTTCGTGGAAATCTTGTAAGGGATCGCCGTTTCATTGAATTTCATTGTTTCGAAAATTACCCTTTGCTCAAGAGGCTTTCAGAAATGCTACAGATAAGGTAAAGCTTTCCAAATTTCACATGTCACGTGACTTATATCCAGGAACAACAATCAATTATTTTTTTGGATGATTTTTGAAAGTCGGTGGTGGATCTAGTTGCTACCAAGAAAGCTACTGCGAGCGATATTTAGCATCCACTACAGAATCTCAGTAATCAGTATTAAATTGGTTTCTTTCACTGCAATATGGTAGCAGTTACATTTCACAAGAAGGGAATCACAAATCTAATTTCTTTCCACAATTCTATCATCGTTAACTTTGGAAAAATGCGATCAAATTCTAAAGTCTCTGCAGCGTACTTAGCTTTCCAAGTTTTGTTGTCACAAACGTCTGGTAAGAATTGCGTAATACAAAAGATTGTGCAAAGCTCAGTTCCCACATGGCGCAGCAAATTGATACATTTGAGAGTAAGCTGCACACTCCTGAGGGCCAAATGCAGAGAACATCCTAGCCATCATAACCAAATATTTGCAAATGAAGGGACATTTGCGATGACCTGAACGGTAGATGTACCGGCTGCTGCCTTATTGCGGCTAAGAAAAATCAATTGAATTCCAATTACTAGGATTCTGCTGTGAATGAAGGTAGGCCCAATAGCTTCTTGATAGCAAATAGCTTTAAGTCGTCAAAGATTTTCGGACGTCGTCACACAAACAAACATTTTCATGTCTTTCCTGGACATAATTCACGTACCAAGTGACATTTCAAAGCATCTTATTCCTAGTGTTTGTGAAAATATCTTGAACACAGGCCAATTTTCGAAGGAAAGAAATTCAAGGCCATTCAATGTAACGCGGATCCCTGATCAGAGAGATTGTTAACAAATGCAAAATATGTTGTGAGGCCTGTTAAATCAAAATTCGTTGTAAAACCAGCACTGTACCTTTATTAGTTGAATGTCTATTTTGATTTTCGTGAAGGTACCACAACATTTGTCTTATTTTCAGTCATGTGGGTGGAATATGGCGATATCATTGGCTAATAAGTGTGAAATTGGGCTTCCCTGTGTCCTACTGAAACATTTGACTTCTATGCTTTACCATGGCGGCATTAAATGACTCGGAACTACAAAATCCTTTCAAAAATACGTATTTGAATAAAAATAAGAAAGAATCGACTATTTGTGTACATAAAAGCAAACTATCTCCTTTTTTTGTAGAGAACAAAATTATTCAATGCTTACGCCCTGGCAAAAATGTGCTCTGAAGGGTATCCAGCAGTGGATGTATTCGATATGACGGGGGCAACACCAAATCAACCACAAGATGCAGCAGGGTTCGATTATTCTGTCTTAAAACCAGTTGAAAATACTCTGAAACATTATTTTGAAACGAGAACAAACAAGAGATGTATTAGAGAAAAAGTTTTCAGAAAAGTGAAACAACAAGAAAGGATCGATGTGCAAAATCAGATAGATGCTGATGCAAGTGGCTCAGGGAGTGGAAACGAGGCTGAAGATACGACGACTGCTAAACAAGCGAGCAATACTGTAACTAAAGCTTGAATAGATACGATGCTGTGTTGTTGCTATGATCGAGAAACAATAGTTACAGAGGTACTTATCATATCAAGGATTCACAAATCTTATTGATTTATCAATTCATTGATTGATCAACTTATTGATTTATCAATTGCTATCTTAATTAACACAAGTAACATAGTATTTTACTACATACACAGAATTTAATAGCAGATTAAGCTCAGAATTATTTACGCGTTCACCTTCATGGGAACCTTTCATTTAATCTGCAGCAAAATGTAAAATGTTTCAAAATCGAAACATCATGTTTTATTCAAGCATGTTTCATTTTTGATAGTAAGCAAACGTACCCAATTCCAAAAGCAGGCTAACCGAATTCATTACATGGAAAAAATGAATTTCAGGTGAATGGAATTTGAGATTTTGGAAATCTAATCCAGAATATTCTCTTAAAGAGCTGACATTCATATTAGTCATTAGCTGAACTTGGTATGCCATTATAGTTTGATACGATGGTTGTTGTATATTGCTGTTAGTTTCGTACAATACTGGTCAAAATCAAAATAAAAATGTCAATATAAACATGAATTAGCAGACAATATTTTTGTTTCTGGCTTCTTTTTCTATCAACAAATGCCAATCAACTGCCTACCCTAACTATTCATACATCAATGTCTGGCAAAATCCTAACACCCGTGTCCGGAATAAGCAAATATTTGTCCGTTGTTTTTAAGAGTAGAATTACTTGATCTGATTGGTTCTTGAGTTTTGGATCTAAACGAGGTTGATTAAACCGATGCACAACCTCGCATTCAAGTCCATCTTCAGGAACCCAATCAGTAGGAGGGTCACGTGATGCTAATTCTTGTAACTCATTGGACGGCCACTCAAGATCGTCAAAAACGTTGACAGTTCGATCCAAAACGAGGCTAGCATTTGTAATAAGTACCTTTTGATATTCATATGATACCTGTCTGGTGGGTTGCGGAGGCATGATAGTTGCTGACGCTGAGGAGGATGATCTTCGTGACGTATTCGGTACAGCAGTATAACTTGTGCGATGAGATGATGATCGAGTGAAATTCAATTGTGCAGTAGCAACGGCTATGATGAAAAATAAAGTTCATTAAATATTATTTTCTATATAAGGCTCATGGACTTATGACAAAGCGAATGATTCAACATCTGTAATCTACACATGTCTTAGGATGTAAACTAACTTCAAATCAGAGAAAATACAGTGGTCAAAAGGTTCATTCATGAATAGACAAAAAATAAGAAAGGCAGAATGATTATATTAAAAGCGGGATCTTTGAAAAGAGATGAAGTCTTCCCTGCAACAAAGCTGAGCTTAACATGGCTAGGATCATGAGATGACTGCATGAACACAGTACTAGAGTTAAAAAAAAACACAAATCTACGAACAGAAAATATTCAATATCTACATTTAGAATGGAGAAAATAAATTTTTTAATTCAATAAGAAAAAGTTGTTTGGTTATCTTAGTGGGAGAAAAACAAAGACAGGATTCTTGGAATACAGACTCATTCCAGTCAGTTCTTACAGCTAGGGATCAGAATGGCTGAAAATGTGATCACAAAGCTTGTTATGTCTCCTGGCATTTATGATTATTATCGTTATGTCAAATTACCTTTTGCATCATCAATACGAAACTGCGGTAGCACGATTGTGGGTTGACAAGGAGGCTCTGTATCATCCACTTCTGCACTACTATTGGGATGGCATGCTCCTCCATATCTCTGAGCTAATCTTCTGTAGATCCATGAGGCGGCTTTACCGACAACTGTACAGGTGGAATCAAATGGAATTAAATCAAGACTAAGTTCATATGATGCCGACGCATTTTGAAAACAGTGAAAAATGTGACAGTAGAAAAATTTGAGCCAACGTTCACACGATACTGGAACAATTTGAGAGAGGTAGGAAATTTGACGATAAATAACTCATTGCAAGACTTTGATGCAAAGAAATGTACCTACACCCTAAGAATCGATGGGTTTTGTGCCAAACGCGTCGAAAAAATGTTCTGCTTTCATTATTTTCGAGTGTTCACACGATACCGTTTTCAAAATGTGCTGCGTTTTCAAAATGTGCTGCGTTTTCAAAATGTGCTGCGTTTTCAAAATGTGCTGCGTTTTCA
The DNA here is from genome assembly GCA_964019985.1 of Aurelia sp. 4 Dawson et al 2005. NCBI lineage: Eukaryota > Metazoa > Cnidaria > Scyphozoa > Semaeostomeae > Ulmaridae > Aurelia > Aurelia sp. 4 Dawson et al 2005. The sequence goes on along the minus strand of OZ026494.1, from coordinate 228,691 downwards.
AAATGTGCTGCGTTTTCAAAATGTGCTGCGTTTTCAAAATGTGCTGCGTTTCCAAAATGTGCTGCGTTTTCAAAATGTGCTGCGTTTCCAAAATGTGCTGCGTTTTCAAAATGTGCTGCGTTTTCAAAATGTGCTGCGTTTTCAAAATGTGCTGCGTTTTCAAAATGTGCTGCGTTTTCAAAATGTGCTGCATTTTCAAAATGTGCTGCGTTTTCAAAATGTGCTGCGTTTTCAAAATGTGCTGCATTTTCAAAATGTGCTGCGTTTTCAAAATCTGCCAGCAAGAAATGTGCCGTTTTCGTTTGAACGGGAGCCCTATCCGTCACATTCTTCACGGTTTTCAAAATGTGCCGGCATCATTTCAGCGCTGTCTAAGGTACAACTAAATTCGAGGTATCTTGGATAGTATTGCTAGATGTTGCACAATACAAAAAAAAACAAATCTATTTGATTCTTTTCAGATCTTGCCTGATAATTCAATAGGAACTATGTAAGGAGATATGACATATCCTTTTTGAAGAAAGTTACACTACTTTAATGATCTTTAAGTAAAACATCATCATCAGAAAATGGTCACACACATCAAGCTGGATATAATGAAAATATCTAACTCACAATGCCGTAAAGGCGGACAAAATATTTTCCATTTTATGTCCAAAAAGGTCTTTGAGTATTTTGCATCCAATAGAAAATTAAACTATTTCATCTGTTTTCAAAGGTTTTTCGCTATTGCAGACAACGCATATGTCGAAATCACTTTTTCGAGGGTAAAAAAGAGAAGCAATTTTGAAAAAAAATAGAAAAAGCAAGCTTGAGAACAGGTGGCAAGACCTCTGAACAAACATCTAGCATGAAAGATCCATGTATCAAAATCAAAGAAAGAAAAAATAATACCATTGAGACTGATTGGTCCTCCAATTATTTGTGTCAATTGTTTATTCGTATCTGCATATGATGTTGTCAATGGCGACACATAAATAGGATATCCAATTGGTTGGTCACATGACGAATTTATCATATTACGTAATGCCTGTTTTGCATTTTGTATTGAACCTCGTTCTGGATTGCGATTACGTAAGAATATCAGTTCTTGCAACTGTCCTGCCCAAAGTCCACGAACACATTCACGGTTCACCTGAAATATGGAGAGATGAAAATATGGAAAAATAGAAGCACAGAAAGGTAAATCCCTTGCAGACATGTAATACCAAATTTGAGAGAAATCTATAATGACTGACAGAAACTTATGCAAGGCAAGTCCATGAATACACTGATGATAGACCTGACACATCGAAGGAGAAACTAAGCAGTGAAATGATGAAAGGATAATTTTGAGTGAAATGAATGCTGACTATCATCTCTGCGATAGAACAATTCAAAGTGCGCAATTCAACAGAAATAATACTGAACATATACGTTACTCCAAGAAAAATATGCGAAAAATGACTTATAACAGAACACCGCTCAACAGTTCTCTATAAGAAAAAGATAAGTGAAAAATTTAGCAAATTGCTTCTCTGAGAAAAGCGATGAAAATGATGACTAAGTATAAACAAACTTTTACTTACTTTGACAACTCTGAAACTCAAATATCTTTTGTTCAACATAATAATTTTGTAATCATCATTTCCTTCATCAATCACGTATCTAAAACATAGTTAATGGCGCAATAAGTGTAAAGTCACCAAACAATTCTTAAGTAAGAAAAGGCACTTGCTATTACTAGTCAAGTCACAAAAAATTTAAATCCTATTCATTTGGATTATTTGGCTTTTAGTATTATTAAAATGTAGATGGCGGCCTGCATTAATCAGCTGCACTTACTGGGACAATATAATAACATAATCTTCCTCTTGATATGACCATACTACCATACTTCACATACTACCATACTTTGCATACTACCATATTTCACACACTACCATAATTCACATACTACAATACTTTAATTACTACCATAGTTCACATACTACCATACTTTGCATACTACCATATTTCACACACTACCATAATTCACATACTACTATACTTTAATTACTACCATACTTCACATACTACCATACTTTGCATACTACCATAGTTCACATACTACCATACTTCACACACTACCATACTTCACATACTATTATACTTTAAATACTACCATACTTCACATACTACCATACTTTGCATACTACCATAGTTCACATACTACCATACTTCACACACTACCATACTTCACATACTATTATACTTTAAATACTACCATACTTCACATACTACCATAGTTCACATACTACCATACTTCACACACTACCATACTTCACATACTATTATACTTTAATTACTACCATACTTCACATACTACCATACTTTGCATACTACCATAGTTCACATACTACCATACTTCACACACTACCATACTTCACATACTATTATACTTTAAATACTACCATACTTCACATACTACCATACTTTGCATACTACCATAGTTCACATACTACCATACTTCACATACTATTATACTTCACATACTATTATACTTTAAATACTACCATACTTCACATACTATTATACTTTAAATACTACCATACTTCACATACTATTATACTTTAAATACTATTATACTTTAAATACTACCATACTTCACATACTATTATACTTTAAATACTACCATACTTCACATACTACCATACTTCACATACTATTATACTTTAAATACTATTATACTTTAAATACTACCATACTTCACATACTACCATACTTCACATACTATTATACTTTAAATACTATTATACTTTAAATACTACCATACTTCACATACTATTATACTTTAAATACTACCATACTTCACATACTACCATACTTCACATACTATTATACTTTAAATACTATTATACTTTAAATACTACCATACTTCACATACTACCATACTTCACATACTATTATACTTTAAATACTATTATACTTTAAATACTACCATACTTCACATACTATTATACTTTAAATACTACCATACTTCACATACTACCATACTTCACATACTATTATACTTTAAATACTATTATACTTTAAATACTACCATACTTCACATACTACCATACTTCACATACTATTATACTTTAAATACTATTATACTTTAAATACTACCATACTTCACATACTACCATACTTCACATACTATTATACTTTAAATACTATTATACTTTAAATACTACCATACTTCACATACTATTATACTTTAAATACTACCATACTTCACATACTACCATACTTCACATACTATTATACTTTAAATACTATTATACTTTAAATACTACCATACTTCACATACTACCATACTTCACATACTATTATACTTTAAATACTATTATACTTTAAATACTACCATACTTCACATACTATTATACTTTAAATACTACCATACTTCACATACTACCATACTTCACATACTATTATACTTTAAATACTATTATACTTTAAATACTACCATACTTCACATACTACCATACTTCACATACTATTATACTTTAAATACTATTATACTTTAAATACTACCATACTTCACATACTACTATTATGACTTAATATACTGCAGCTGAAGACAGCAAAAGCCTTTTTTCCAGGCAGGTTTGGTGTCATTAGATCACAAAATTCTTCAACCAGGTTATCACAACGCAAGCAATGATAATTTCTAGTCAAGAGAGATGATTGGGTAGATTATAGAAAAGGGGAAATGGCCAACAGTGATGTTTCTACCTTAATGCGAGCAATGATGGTTTGTTATTAAGAACAGCTTGGCGCCAAACGGGATCACCTTCATGAGAAATTACCAGATTGTCGTTATGTGTCGTAATTGCATCGTACAACACGGTATTGTTGTCATATTCATCTGGACACGTGAAATGATCCTAAAACAAGAGATGGACACGTGAAATGATCGGAAACAAGAAATGCACATGTGAAAGAAGAGTAATGAAGAGAAGTGTGGACGTCAAATGATTCTGAGAAAAGGAAAGGACACGTGAAGTCATCCAAAAAGCAAAAATCGATACATTTAGTCGTGATTAGACAAAACGATAAAAGTAAAAATGCTAAAATGATGCGAAGAGTGACTCTAAGTTAACTAAAAAGGCATGTGGGCGAAACTTTGAGATGAGATCTTGACAACGTGAGATGGAAGATGGACGATGAACATTGTTATCATCATAAAGATTCCCATACACTGAGACACATACAAAGTATTAATGGTGAAGGTGAAGGTGAAGTTGCGTTTTTCAGCGCCAATCGCTGGAATCGCAGAAATAGAGCTGGCCTAATCGAGTCCGCGACCCCTTGTCATGACGCTCAAGTGGTGGGGACCTACCGGGATTCGAACCCACTCCGCCTGACTGTTCTGGCTGCAATATCAGAGGATTACACCACGGCGCCACAACACCTTCATTAATGATATGAATTCTTTTGTCAATAAAACGCAGGATTAGTAGCGAAAGATATACGTTAATATACAAGTATCTCTTAGTGTTTACCTGGTGTAATTTGACAGACATCTTAACAGCAGGCGAAATAACTTTTCTTAAAAGTTCCATGTCTGGATCAGCAAAGACCCATTCATCTTTAGTTGAAGAAACGCGAAAATCTCCTTTAAACAGAGCATGCAGTCCATGAAGAAACGATTTTAGTCTGAAAGAAGAGCAAAGGATATTAAAGAATTAGAAACACAGTGAAACAAATAATTGACTTAACATAATCTTATGCTCAGTATCAGATGCTCAGTTGATAAAACTGTCTTTATAGATTAAGGCAGCACGGGCGGGTTGTTTGAATGAGTTAAAGATATATCATACTCTGGTATAACTTCACAATTGAAGGCGCAGTTCGTCATCGACTTTTTTCATTGTATTGTATGATCATTTACCGCATATTTCAGTTAACGTCAAGAAGATATTTACATCTTTTTTAATATGCAAATAAAACATTGAAGCTAGGCAAGAACTACTTCATATGGTGCCACTCACAGAGGGAAAAGACGCAAGGTCATCGAGTTCCCTCTGTAACATCAACATTAAAAGCTTGCGGAATATAGCTGATAAAAGAGCGCATCTTACGTTGTTGCAGGCTGATGAGATGCGGTGAAAAACATTCTCCTTCCGAGTAATGATAAAGCAAAACACATGGTAACGAGGTCAGAATCTTTGTCGCAATTCTCGATTGGCTGAAAAAAGAATTATTACTGTTATCATTCATGATATAAGAATGGACAACGCTTGAAACATTAATGATGTTTGCATTGTTACAATGAAGGAAGGGTTATAATAAAAGGTATCCTTGACAGTACATCATAGTTAAAATTGCAATGAAATAGTTGACTTTCTTTTCATGAGAGTACCATCTAAAGATTTCAAGCCAAGATAACTGGCCAATGTTTACTTCACTTTGAAATAAGAATCGTCCCTTAAGCCTGGAAAAAAGCAAACTTATCTCCTACCGGTCTTTCTGTTGTCAACTGTGAGATTGGCTGAGCTGTAAACAGATTTTGCGATCCTAGCCTGTCAAAAGCCTTGTGTAGAAGACGAAGCCACTAGTTTCATTATAATTCGGGAAATAAAACAAATTTGCAGAAAAGAAGATACACCATGAAGCCTTTGTCTTACAGAGAAGAGACCCTTACGTTTGTGGTTGTGGAAGCCGTGCCTCATTCAAAGCTATTCCACAATTTGTGAGTGAAGAATTGATGCTATGAAAGTTTTGCAAAGTGAATTTTATGCCTTATTGGCAAATGACTTAACACGGAAAAGCATTGAGGAAAAACACATGAAATCTAATACTGTATCCACACTGGCACAGTTAAACCAGCTTTATCTAAACCAGTTTAAATTTCAACCAATCATATGACTGGATTTGTTGGATTGACCAATCAGAAGACCGTATTCAGAAACCTGGTTTTATTTAAGCTGGTTTAACTTGCAGTGTGAATGGGGCATAACTCTTTCTCTGAAATCTAATTTTACCTCCTCAAGTTGAGTGTTACAATGATGAATCCAATCTAAATAAACATTACAAAAACTTGTTCTTGAAACTCCACTTGGTCTGACGTCATAATCTTCATCTGTCATGGCACGAAACACTGCGTCTCTATCGACAAAACTTTGCTTTCTGGTTTCAGCCAAAGAATTCATAAGAGATTCATCATTCATCCATGTACGAAGTCTTGTTGATTTCAGGGCATAGAATATTATTGCCTGTCAAAAAATGAAGATAAAACTACATAAAACAAGAATTTGGACGGGTCATTCCTCGGGAGAACATTAAACTTGCGGTCGGGTTAAAAAGTGATTAGCACAAAAGTCTTTAATCAGAGATTGATCATTTATTCATGTACGAGATCTGGTTGACTTCAGGGCATAGAATACCATTGCCTAGGGTTAATGCTGGACAGTAAAGATAAAACACAGTTATCATTTGAAAAAACCAGGTTTAGAAAGTTGAGTACGCGAGAAAATAATTGTTAATTTCAAATTTGATTCAAGCTGTTGAGAAAATAAACCAATTCAAAAGGAATTTTGATTCATAGAAGAAAACAAGAATGAATATAAGGATAAAGGCAGAATCACCCACCTTAACATAATAAGTAATAAAGATCTTGCGAAGATCAAAGACTTGAAACATTGATGTGGCTGTATTATCGCTAACACTGTATCCTTCTAATGTGTACTTTGTTTGAATTACTTCCCATGCTAGCCATCTTTGGTTGAAAGCTGCTCTACATGACAATAGATTCGAAAATCCACACGTGGAGGACGAACAGCAACAACCTATATGAAGAAAAAAGTCTTTTGCTGAGGGAAGAAATTTAATATAAGTCAAAGAAATTTCCACTACTTGTTTTATCATTTTTTATCTTTTCTTCATTTTTATCTATTTTCCAACATCAACGAATTAACAATAAACAAGAACAAAAAGATGATACGAAATATTCATCAAGAGGGCTTTATCTGTTCAAGCTTCAGTCTGCATGTTTGATGGCATCATAGAGATAAATTCAATTCAATCAAAATAATGTCACATTCCGAATTTGAATATCAAAGTAACATCAAAATGAAAGCATCACTGTAAGACTAACATATTCAGTAAAGGATACGAAAAGAAATAACATGGAGCAAAATAAAAGAAAAAAGTACCTCCATCACTATCCACCCATTCTGTTATTGCTTCCAGCTCTCTTTGTTGACAATATGTACCTGTTTGAAGATACATAGAAATGTAGAATAGTTTGGAGAATTGCAGCAGCACCGACTTAACAAATTAGGCAGAACATCAGCACATGCAAACATAATATGAATAACGTTGCACTGAATATCTTTTGGAGAACTGCAGCAGCACCGATTTAACAAATTAGGCAGAACATCAGCACATGCAAACATAATATGAATAGCATTGCACTGAATATCTTTTGGAGAACTGCAGCAGCACCGATTTAACAAATTAGGCAGAACATCAGCACATGCAAACATAATATGAATAGCGTTGCACTGAATATCTTTTGGAGAACTGCAGCAGCACCGGCTTAACAAATTAGGCAGAACATCAGCACATGCAAACATAATATGAATAGCATTGCACTGAATATCTTTTGGAGAACTGCAGCAGCACCGGCTTAACAAATTAGGCAGAACATCAGCACATGCAAACATAATATGAATAGCATTGCACTGAATATCTTTTGGAGAACTGCAGCAGCACCGATTTAACAAATTAGGCAGAACATCAGCACATGCAAACATAATATGAATAACGTTGCACTGAATATCTTTTGGAGAACTGCAGCAGCACCGATTTAACAAATTAGGCAGAACATCAGCACATGCAAACATAATATGAATAGCATTGCACTGAATATCTTTTGGAGAACTGCAGCAGCACCGACTTAACAAATTAGGCAGAACATCAGCACATGCAAACATAATATGAATAGCATTGCACTGAATATCTTTTGGAGACTGCAGCAGCACCGATTTAACAAATTAGGCAGAACATCAGCACATGCAAACATAATATGAATAGCGTTGCACTGAATATCTTTTGGAGAACTGCAGCAGCACCGATTTAACAAATTAGGCAGAACATCAGCACATGCAAACATAATATGAATAGCGTTGCACTGAATATCTTTTGGAGAACTGCAGCAGCACCGATTTAACAAATTAGGCAGAACATCAGCACATGCAAACATAATATGAATAACGTTGCACTGAATATCTTTTGGAGAACTGCAGCAGCACCGATTTAACAAATTAGGCAGAACATCAGCACATGCAAACATAATATGAATAGCATTGCACTGAATATCTTTTGGAGAACTGCAGCAGCACCGACTTAACAAATTAGGCAGAACATCAGCACATGCAAACATAATATGAATAGCATTGCACTGAATATCTTTTGGAGACTGCAGCAGCACCGGCTTAACAAATTAGGCAGAACATCAGCACATGCAAACATAATATGAATAGCGTTGCACTGAATATCTTTTGGAGAACTGCAGCAGCACCGATTTAACAAATTAGGCAGAACATCAGCACATGCAAACATAATATGAATAGCGTTGCACTGAATATCTTTTGGAGAACTGCAGCAGCACCGATTTAACAAATTAGGCAGAACATCAGCACATGCAAACATAATATGAATAGCGTTGCACTGAATATCTTTTGGTGAACTGCAGCAGCACCGATTTAACAAATTAGGCAGAACATCAGAACATGCAAACATAATATGAATAGCATTGCACTGAATATCTTTTGGAGAACTGCAGCAGCACCGACTTAACAAATTAGGCAGAACATCAGCACATGCAAACATAATATGAATAGCGTTGCACTGAATATCTTTTGGAGAACTGCAGCAGCACCGGCTTAACAAATTAGGCAGAACATCAGCACATGCAAACATAATATGAATAGCGTTGCACTGAATATCTTTTGGAGAACTGCAGCAGCACCGATTTAACAAATTAGGCAGAACATCAGCACATGCAAACATAATATGAATAGCGTTGCACTGAATATCTTTTGGAGAACTGCAGCAGCACCGATTTAACAAATTAGGCAGAACATCAGCACATGCAAACATAATATGAATAGCGTTGCACTGAATATCTTTTGGAGAACTGCAGCAGCACCGATTTAACAAATTAGGCAGAAAATCAGCACATGCAAACATAATATGAATAGCATTGCACTGAATATCTTTTGGAGAACTGCAGCAGCACCGGCTTAACAAATTAGGCAGAACATCAGCACATGCAAACATAATATGAATAACGTTGCACTGAATATCTTTTGGAGAACTGCAGCAGCACCGACTTAACAAATTAGGCACAACATCAGCACATGCAAACATAATATGAATAGCGTTGCACTGAATATCTTTTGGAGAACTGCAGCAGCACCGGCTTAACAAATTAGGCACAACATCAGCACATGCAAACATAATATGAATAACGTTGCACTGAATATCTTTTGGAGAACTGCAGCAGCACCGGCTTAACAAATTAGGCACAACATCAGCACATGCAAACATAATATGAATAACGATGCACTGAATATCTTTTGGAGAACTGCAGCAGCACCGATTTAACAAATTAGGCAGAACATCAGCACATGCAAACATAATATGAATAGCGTTGCACTGAATATCTTTTGGAGAACTGCAGCAGCACCGATTTAACAAATTAGGCAGAACATCAGCACATGCAAACATAATATGAATAACGTTGCACTGAATATCTTTTGGAGAACTGCAGCAGCACCGACTTAACAAATTAGGCAGAACATCAGCACATGCAAACATAATATGAATAGCGTTGCACTGAATATCTTTTAGAGAACTGCAGCAGCACCGGCTTAACAAATTAGGCAGAACATCAGCACATGCAAACATAATATGAATAGCGTTGCACTGAATATCTTTTGGAGAACTGCAGCAGCACCGATTTAACAAATTAGGCAGAACATCAGCACATGCAAACATAATATGAATAGCGTTGCACTGAATATCTTTTGGAGACTGCAGCAGCACCGATTTAACAAATTAGGCAGAACATCAGCACATGCAAACATAATATGAATAGCGTTGCACTGAATATCTTTTGGAGACTGCAGCAGCACCGATTTAACAAATTAGGCAGAACATCAGCACATGCAAACATAATATGAATAGCGTTGCACTGAATATCTTTTGGAGACTGCAGCAGCACCGGCTTAACAAATTAGGCAGAACATCAGCACATGCAAACATAATATGAATAGCATTGCACTGAATATCTTTTGGAGAACTGCAGCAGCACCGATTTAACAAATTAGGCAGAACATCAGCACATGCAAACATAATATGAATAGCGTTGCACTGAATATCTTATAGAGAACTGCAGCAGCACCGATTTAACAAATTAGGCAGAACATCAGCACATGCAAACATAATATGAATAGCATTGCACTGAATATCTTTTGGAGAACTGCAGCAGCACCGGCTTAACAAATTAGGCAGAACATCAGCACATGCAAACATAATATGAATAGCGTTGCACTGAATATCTTTTGGAGAACTGCAGCAGCACCGGCTTAACAAATTAGGCAGAACATCAGCACATGCAAACATAATATGAATAGCATTGCACTGAATATCTTTTGGAGAACTGCAGCAGCACCGGCTTAACAAATTAGGCAGAACATCAGCACATGCAAACATAATATGAATAACGTTGCACTGAATATCTTTTGGAGAACTGCAGCAGCACCGATTTAACAAATTAGGCAGAACATCAGCACATGCAAACATAATATGAATAGCGTTGCATTGAATATCTTTTGGAGAACTGCAACAGCACCGATTTAACAAATTAGGCAGAACATCAGCACATGCAAACATAATATGAATAGCATTGCACTGAATATCTTTTGGAGAACTGCAGCAGCACCGGCTTAACAAATTAGGCAGAACATCAGCACATGCAAACATAATATGAATACCGTTGCACTGAATATCTTTTGGAGAACTGCAGCAGCACCGGCTTAACAAATTAGGCAGAACATCAGCACATGCAAACATAATATGAATAGCGTTGCACTGAATATCTTTTGGAGAACTGCAGCAGCACTGACTTAACAAATTAGGCAGAACATCAGCACATGCAAACATAATATGAATAACGTTGCACTGAATATCTTTCGGAGAACTGCAGCAGCACCGGCTTAACAAATTAGGCAGAACATCAGCACATGCAAACATAATATGAATAGCATTGCACTGAATATCTTTTGGAGACTGCAGCAGCACCGGCTTAACAAATTAGGCAGAACATCAGCACATGCAAACATAATATGAATAACGTTGCACTGAATATCTTTTGGAGAACTGCAGCAGCACCGATTTAACAAATTAGGCAGAACATCAGCACATGCAAACATAATATGAATAGCGTTGCATTGAATATCTTTTGGAGAACTGCAACAGCACCGATTTAACAAATTAGGCAGAACATCAGCACATGCAAACATAATATGAATAGCATTGCACTGAATATCTTTTGGAGAACTGCAGCAGCACCGGCTTAACAAATTAGGCAGAACATCAGCACATGCAAACATAATATGAATACCGTTGCACTGAATATCTTTTGGAGAACTGCAGCAGCACCGGCTTAACAAATTAGGCAGAACATCAGCACATGCAAACATAATATGAATAGCGTTGCACTGAATATCTTTTGGAGAACTGCAGCAGCACTGACTTAACAAATTAGGCAGAACATCAGCACATGCAAACATAATATGAATAACGTTGCACTGAATATCTTTCGGAGAACTGCAGCAGCACCGGCTTAACAAATTAGGCAGAACATCAGCACATGCAAACATAATATGAATAGCATTGCACTGAATATCTTTTGGAGACTGCAGCAGCACCGATTTAACAAATTAGGCAGAACATCAGCACATGCAAACATAATATGAATAGCGTTGCACTGAATATCTTTTGGTGAACTGCAGCAGCACCGGCTTAACAAATTAGGCAGAACATCAGCACATGCAAACATAATATGAATAGCATTGCACTGAATATCTTTTGGAGAACTGCAGCAGCACCGGCTTAACAAATTAGGCAGAACATCAGCACATGCAAACATAATATGAATAGCATTGCACTGAATATCTTTTGGAGAACTGCAGCAGCACCGGCTTAACAAATTAGGCAGAACATCAGCACATGCAAACATAATATGAATAGCATTGCACTGAATATCTTTTGGAGAACTGCAGCAGCACCGATTTAACAAATTAGGCAGAACATCAGCACATGCAAACATAATATGAATAGCGTTGCACTGAATATCTTTTGGAGAACTGCAGCAGCACCGACTTAACAAATTAGGCAGAACATCAGCACATGCAAACATAATATGAATAGCGTTGCACTGAATATCTTTTGGAGAACTGCAGCAGCACCGATTTAACAAATTAGGCAGAACATCAGCACATGCAAACATAATATGAATAGCGTTGCACTGAATATCTTTTGGTGAACTGCAGCAGCACCGATTTAACAAATTAGGCAGAACATCAGCACATGCAAACATAATATGAATAACGTTGCACTGAATATCTTTTGGAGAACTGCAGCAGCACCGGCTTAACAAATTAGGCAGAACATCAGCACATGCAAACATAATATGAATAGCATTGCACTGAATATCTTTTGGAGAACTGCAGCAGCACCGGCTTAACAAATTAGGCAGAACATCAGCACATGCAAACATAATATGAATAACGTTGCACTGAATATCTTTTGGAGAACTGCAGCAGCACCGGCTTAACAAATTAGGCACAACATCAGCACATGCAAACATAATATGAATAGCGTTGCACTGAATATCTTTTGGAGAACTGCAGCAGCACCGGCTTAACAAATTAGGCAGAACATCAGCACATGCAAACATAATATGAATAGCGTTGCACTGAATATCTTTTGGAGAACTGCAGCAGCACCGGCTTAACAAATTAGGCACAACATCAGCACATGCAAACATAATATGAATAGCATTGCACTGAATATCTTTTGGAGAACTGCAGCAGCACCGATTTAACAAATTAGGCACAACATCAGTACATGCAAACATAATATGAATAGCATTGCACTGAATATCTTTTGGAGAACTGCAGCAGCACCGATTTAACAAATTAGGCAGAACATCAGCACATGCAAACATAATATGAATAGCGTTGCACTGAATATCTTTTGGAGACTGCAGCAGCACCGGCTTAACAAATTAGGCAGAACATCAGCACATGCAAACATAATATGAATAACGTTGCACTGAATATCTTTTGGAGAACTGCAGCAGCACCGATTTAACAAATTAGGCAGAACATCAGCACATGCAAACATAATATGAATAACGTTGCACTGAATATCTTTTGGAGAACTGCAGCAGCACCGATTTAACAAATTAGGCAGAACATCAGCACATGCAAACATAATATGAATAGCATTGCACTGAATATCTTTTGGAGAACTGCAGCAGCACCGGCTTAACAAATTAGGCAGAACATCAGCACATGCAAACATAATATGAATAGCGTTGCATTGAATATCTTTTGGAGAACTGCAACAGCACCGATTTAACAAATTAGGCAGAACATCAGCACATGCAAACATAATATGAATAGCGTTGCACTGAATATCTTTTGGTGAACTGCAGCAGCACCGATTTAACAAATTAGGCAGAACATCAGCACATGCAAACATAATATGAATCGCATTGCACTGAATATCTTTTGGAGAACTGCAGCAGCACCGGCTTAACAAATTAGGCAGAACATCAGCACATGCAAACATAATATGAATAACGTTGCACTGAATATCTTTTGGAGAACTGCAGCAGCACCGATTTAACAAATTAGGCAGAACATCAGCACATGCAAACATAATATGAATAGCGTTGCATTGAATATCTTTTGGAGAACTGCAACAGCACCGATTTAACAAATTAGGCAGAACATCAGCACATGCAAACATAATATGAATAGCATTGCACTGAATATCTTTTGGAGAACTGCAGCAGCACCGGCTTAACAAATTAGGCAGAACATCAGCACATGCAAACATAATATGAATACCGTTGCACTGAATATCTTTTGGTGAACTGCAAGAGCACCGATTTAACAAATTAGGCAGAACATCAGCACATGCAAACATAATATGAATAGCATTGCACTGAATATCTTTTGGAGAACTGCAGCAGCACCGGCTTAACAAATTAGGCAGAACATCAGCACATGCAAACATAATATGAATAGCGTTGCATTGAATATCTTTTGGAGAACTGCAACAGCACCGATTTAACAAATTAGGCAGAACATCAGCACATGCAAACATAATATGAATAGCGTTGCACTGAATATCTTTTGGAGAACTGCAGCAGCACCGATTTAACAAATTAGGCAGAACATCAGCACATGTAAACATAATATGAATAGCATTGCACTGAATATCTTTTGGAGAACTGCAGCAGCACCGATTTAACAAATTAGGCAGAACATCAGCACATGCAAACATAATATGAATAGCGTTGCACTGAATATCTTTTGGTGAACTGCAGCAGCACCGATTTAACAAATTAGGCAGAACATCAGCACATGCAAACATAATATGAATAGCATTGCACTGAATATCTTTTGGAGAACTGCAGCAGCACCGGCTTAACAAATTAGGCAGAACATCAGCACATGCAAACATAATATGAATAACGTTGCACTGAATATCTTTTGGAGAACTGCAGCAGCACCGATTTAACAAATTAGGCAGAACATCAGCACATGCAAACATAATATGAATAGCGTTGCATTGAATATCTTTTGGAGAACTGCAACAGCACCGATTTAACAAATTAGGCAGAACATCAGCACATGCAAACATAATATGAATAGCATTGCACTGAATATCTTTTGGAGAACTGCAGCAGCACCGGCTTAACAAATTAGGCAGAACATCAGCACATGCAAACATAATATGAATACCGTTGCACTGAATATCTTTTGGTGAACTGCAACAGCACCGATTTAACAAATTAGGCAGAACATCAGCACATGCAAACATAATATGAATAGCATTGCACTGAATATCTTTTGGAGAACTGCAGCAGCACCGGCTTAACAAATTAGGCAGAACATCAGCACATGCAAACATAACATGAATACCGTTGCACTGAATATCTTTTGGTGAACTGCAACAGCACCGATTTAACAAATTAGGCAGAACATCAGCACATGCAAACATAATATGAATACCGTTGCACTGAATATCTTTTGGTGAACTGCAGCAGCACCGACTTAACAAATTAGGCAGAACATCAGCACATGCAAACATAATATGAATAGCGTTGCACTGAATATCTTTTGGAGAACTGCAGCAGCACCGATTTAACAAATTAGGCAGAACATCAGCACATGCAAACATAATATGAATAGCGTTGCACTGAATATCTTTTATCCCTCATCATCATCGAATTCGTATTGTGAATCTCAGAGATTCTGTGTGAGAAACAGAGCTACATATACAAAATCAAAATGGACGAAAATTGCCCTCAGTCACTTGGATATGGTATGATGTGATATGATTTATAGACTTTTGTCATGATATTGCTACCATGAAAGATGGGCACGTCCAAACTAAAATGAAAAAGTGTCAAACGATGGAGGAAAACAAGTTACATCAATCTTGGTACAAATAAGTATAGACATAAATCAATTTATCTGCTGGAGCTGCAAAAGCATACCTCTGAATTCAAGGCCTCTGAGTTGGAAAGTGATGAATCCATTTCCATATTCAATAATATGTACAAGTGCATTCAAATAATCAGATGCAATGAAAAAGAAATCGCCACTTGACACATTGCCCCATCTTCCCATCATTATGTCACCACATAAACTGTGTTGTAATGATCGTGTAAGGTGCTCGTAAAATATTGAATTCAAATTGTTATCATCGGAGCCTAAAAACGGAAACAAAACATGATAATGCAAGTTAAATGAAATGGGAGATAAAAGTGCACTTTTCGTTCAATCTATCTTTTCATGATCATATTCCATATAAGGTATGCTGCAAGGAAAGCATGAGATGCTCATAAAAGCAAACATTAAATTATCTATTGAAATTAGGGGGTGAATTAGGAAATAAGCTATCGGAAGCAGTCAGAAATGATGTTGCTCACTGCCTGGCAATCATGTGTCTCCTGTTTGAGCCTAAAAATATCATTGGAGAGAAAACAACGCAAGACAGGATTTTGAAAAAATAAAACTTCAGATCAAATTCTGTAACTTACATGGATTGTTGTCTAGATGTGACGAAAGTCTTGTGTTGGAATGATCAGCTCTTTTTGTGCTGTTTGGCAGAAAGGAAGGTAGCGAAAGAAAATGAAAGAAAAGGCAAGAAAAGTTGTAACTTGTCAACCCAGATGGGGTGCTACTGGGGTTTTTGAGTGAATGTGCTGTTTTCCTGTTGAGATTCCATCCATTGTTACGTTTCCTTGAGGCTAATATATTTAGTCTTCTTTATTTGAGCAAAATGCTATGAGCAATGCTCGAAATAGGAATTACAAAATCTACAATTGATGACTTGCAGAATAATAAGTTGATCGTGCATATGATAATGAATTGCATTTCCAAAGACAATCACCCATAAAACTAAGGTTGACCGTTTACAGGAATCAAGATCAGAAAAGTTTTGCAAAATTGAGATGAGGGAAAATTCAATAAAAGAAGGATGATATGATAAAAAGGTTTTCAACAAATTATAATCGAACTTACTTGTAATTCTTTTCCCAAAATTTTGTTGGTCGAACGTAGGAAGTTATAAATATTGCACTTCCAAGAAATGGGTTCAACGGGGCGGAAAAGAATGAAGAAACAACAGCTTGAAGAAAAAGCATGCCACAATATAAATACTGGTCAAGAAAAATATAACTTGCTACACTCAATCAAAGAGAAAATTGCAGAAGTGAGCAGAAATGAAAAGATAATATCCCAACCCATTTATGACAAGTGAAAGGTAAATGCATGTCCGCTGACAAAAGTATCAAATATTCAGTAAAACCTCACTACATAGAAATTGTAACACTGAATAAATGGAAATCAGAAAGTGTGAAAAGCTGCCAAAAACGTTCTCAACTATAAAATATTACTTGAAAGGATACGAGGGACACTAAATGGCTGAGCAAAAGCATGGAATGCAGAACCCCATGTGATCTGCCACGGTGCAGTATATGTCAAAATGAATCGAAATTTTAACAATAAATCAATGACCTGAAATCAAAAGAAAGAATTCTTTACATCAATGTATAAAAACATTGAGAAGGATTTTTAATGCCAGTAAAATGGGAGAAATTTGAGAGCAACTTTATCATGATTATTTGAAAAAAAGATTCGTAACATAAGTAGTAAAAATGAGAATAAAAACCAAAGGTTAAGTAGCGCAATGGGCGTCGGCTCAATTCACTTTATAATATTCACAATACACCAAGAAAGACAAAAAAGAAGTAATTAAACCAACCTTGTCGATGAAAATGGACATGACGAAATAGTCAATTGGAAAGGTCTCAGAATGACCACGATAATCAAAATGAAAGAAAAGAACGGTCCAAATGAGAACAATGTGCTGTCTTGAAGTTGCTGTGAAATTTGATCGAAGTAATTTCATTCCGGTGATTGATATAATCAATGGACCAAATCTGAAACGAAGATGAACATTGTAAATATACAAGAAATGCTTCAATGATCTTGCCATCTTTGAAGTTATCATTATTAATAGCTGAAGTATATGCCATAGAACTCATTTATTCATATTAGAGGGTGAATAACGCCAAGTGAAAAAACTACATAAGAAATTAAATCAACAAAAAATATCAACTATCATTTGGAATTTGGATTAAAAATCAAATTATCAATCTTTGAATTGGCATTATGCATGAATTAATATGACCTGTCAAAAGCGAAAACTCTCTTCGCATACTACGTACAATGTACAAAACAAAATATGTATGTAAAATTTTGGATCAGAAAGTGAAAAACAAAGCACCTACAATTTGACAACATGCCAACAATTAAATTGAAACAATAATTCGGCTGGCTCAAGAAATTTTTGTTATCACAATTATATTTGCGACTTACAAGCAGACAAATCTATTCATGAATGAATAGATGAACTAACCACTTGATAAAAGAGCAAAGACATGAAATTTTCTAATGCAAGGAAGATCAACTGGCATATGAAGAAAAAAATAAAAGCGCTTACATTGGGCCAAACTTGAAAAAGATATCACCAGCAAACCTTGTGACGCCACTCACAAATGTCAAAGGGTAAAGAATATTTCTTTCAATCAAACACAACCAAACATACATTTTTTCAAACCACATTATCCTCGCTGCATCTGTTCAGGAAAAGATTCATGAAACAGAATTAATCATTCGGTTTCCTTTCCTTGCATGCTTTGCTGCTACGATTCATAACATCAAATTTGACGTACCCAAAATATAAGGATCAATAGCATAGCAGTTGAAATGACAGAAAACCGTCGCTTTAATTAGCTTTTCTATCAGTTCACTTCAGACAGTATGATATAGCATTGAGCCTGCAAAAAACCCTGCGTAACAATGACTCTTCATGTCTTAATTATCGCTTGACAAATGAATTTTTCGAGTTTAATCATCGAAGATTCAGTTGATTTCAATCCCATTCTGCAATGTATCTTATAGGGGACATCAACAAAACATAGGGATACATGAAAATTATCTATCACCTCTATACAAATATATTGACTAGTAAAGTCAGTCTAAGAATTGTAAACAGAATGTACTGTAAATCAGATTGCAAATTCAGCTCAATATAATGATATCAAACCTCAAATTTTAAAGACTGTAATTTGTTTTAACATCATAGCTATGAAAAGAAAATCAGATAGCAAATAATGAAAACAAATAGGCTAAATAAACAAATTAAGACACAATTACAAAGAAAAACAAACCTCTCGCTTCAAAAAGATGATATTCCGCTGATTTCAAAATGGGCGATGATGCCAAAAGCCACGGCAATTGTTTTCGCAACTGTGGTATCAGATAATGAATTAATATTCCAGTAATAGCGGTCACCGTATACAGGACATAGCTGAATGTTGGCTAAGGGAAGAATAAGAAAAATCATGTAACTATATGAACTGGAGCAGCAAGGACAACCTGAAGGCAATGACATCTAACATATAATTGTGAGATGGGTAATGAATTGACATTCTGGTAATAGATGCCATAATTTACAGGCTGTACCTAATATGAACTGGAGCAGCAAGGACAACCTGAAGGCAATGACATCTAACATATAATTGTGAGATGGGTAATGAATTGACATTCTGGTAATAGATGCCATAATTTACAGGCTGAAAAAAAAAATAAATGAAAAAATAAATAACCATCATCAATTTTTTTATGACATCAAAATGTCTAACAAATGAAAAAGTGAAATCTGAAGCCAATTAGTAATACATCAATAACTGTCTCTAAGTGCGGTATAATTTTTTGAATTAAGTTTCTACAATTTTTTCAACTTTTGAGATATCCGTAAAATCATAATTCTTGTATCAGTGTTACACCTCAAATTGAGACAGCCTAAAATATTTCAAAATCATCAAATTATTGCAGATCAAATAATTTATAGAGCTTGAATACAAGAGTGGGAACACTCGAAGGACACAAAACGGGCAATTAAAACACAAAATAGTAGATCAAGAATAAAAATGAGACAAACCTGGAGAACGGTAAACACAGTGCTCACGTGAACAGCAAACACTATAATTATAATTCCAGCTGATACTATGACGTCATTTCCAAGTCTTTGAAGCTAAAAGAGAAGATCAAATACCTTACAATGAGGGATAAAAATTATCATTTATCACTTAGTGTGAGTTTTGATAGATTTAAAGGCCGTGTTCTAGCTTCCTTCTTTAATCTGCTTTTCTAAAAGCCTTAGGAAAAAATAACTAAAAATAAAAAAGTACTTACAACCGTATCTCTCAATTTTTCTGGCAAAGGGTCACCTTCTTCGTCTTTCAAATTAACTTTAAAAACTCTTGATTTCAAAATATCCCTGAAAATGATAGGCGATGATTCTTGAATCAACTGATGCATTTGATGAAACTACTTCATAATTAAATCAAGGAAATCAAGCATATCAAATTCAACGATTAATACAAATACAGTGACATCAACGATATGATTTCACAATGAAACAATATCATCGTTTTCTGGGGACTGGTAGTGGCATCGTTTAAGTGCCATTGGGATTAATCAGTTGCTTTTTGACTGAATTCTACCGAAATTAAATGTTATATGCAATTGAAGTATTCGGGTATTGAAATTTTGTAGGCCACCTATTTAGTGAACAAACGTGCCTGTTTATACCCTGATTTCAGCTAAGAGCATCCGATTGAGAATACCTTGATTTCAGCTAAGAGCATCCGATTTCGGTGTGAATATTTTAATCGAAAAATTTCAGTACTTCAAATTCTCAACATAAAGTCGGTGAAATATTCTATCAGCCTATTCTATCAATCAGCCAAATGTCGGTATCTTATCGGTTGCCGGTCAGCTGTTTTCCACATTTTCCTGCCATTTAAGAGATTTCACAATGCTGAAAGCTAACTGGTAAATTCGGACAGTCTCAAATGTCCGATAACGTTCGATAATGAACGCATTTCTGCTTACCAAAGTACAGTAGGATCACTCGTTGATCGACTTAAATGACATGAAACTGCGACCAAAATCCCAGAGAAAATTGAGAACAAAATATGTTGCTCTTTTGAATCGGTCTAGAAAAGAGAAAAAATAACCAAGAGAATGACTCCTCTGCGTAGCATCATGACTGTTCAATGTGACATGTGACGTATAAATTACTGGCCAACTAATAAAACAGATTGATAAACTTCATTGGGCAGAAACATGCAGAGATTCAAGTACGTAAACCATCAGCATCAATGTACTAAAGCACTCTGAATGATGAGATCCTTCGAAATATCGAAGAGAAACACGATTATTCTAAATCAGTCATGACCTCTACACCTTGCACTGATAAACAAGTAAATACCATAAAGTTTGGCAAATAAAGTGCCAAAGAAATATGAATGAAAATAAAATTTCTCATAAATACCTTCATTGCTGCATAACAAAATCCATACAGGAATCCAAGAGAAAGAGTGCTTTTGAAAATTGAATAAATCGAAGCTGCAACACTTGTCATTGCTGCATAGGATAAAAGATTGAACCAGGCATTATATCCATGTTAAACACCGCAAATGACTCAATCACGGGCGTCTAAATATTCTGACATAAATCTGCATAAAAATCTAAAGAGAGCTTATCAGCAATAGTATCTTCATGGAAAAAGAATTTCCTTATGATTTGCATACATTGTATTACATTATGATTTGCATGAATTTCATTCCGAAATGCCTCTAGTCAACTCTCAGGTTGAAATTTGAAAGAAAATCGAGTAAAATGGCAATCAGCACAGTCAAATTCAATCTGATCCATTTTCATACTACAATATTTGATCCTATAACTCTTTGACTAAAAGTAGTGAAAAAACTTGCTAGATCTCTTGGATAAGAAAAAGAATGAAAACTTACAAGTTCCGCCAAAGAGATGAATATCAAGTTGTTCCAAGAAATACATCGTGAAAGTATTAATTTGCGGAAGTAAACCAAACACGAATATCAAAGGAAATGCAAGGATGAAGGCTGTGGAGGAGAGTAAATATCACTCTTAGACAGCAGAGCTTTAAGAAAATAGACACTCAAAAACATGAGGGATTTATGACGAAGAGAACCACTCCTATCCACGGGATTAGAATTAATCCTTGTAATATTGGGAAAGGAAAACAGTTGGCTTTCAAATAAACTAATGAACTGTTCATCGAATTTTTCCCTATATTGAGGCAACAGCTTTCAAATTTCTATCAACTTCAAATGCAGTCTTCACCAATTTAAAATGTCTCAACACATCATTTGACTTCACTAACAATAATTATCGCTAAAATCTAACCGTTACTCACTTATAAGTGCATCCTTAGTGAACTCCAAAGTTTCTTTTGAATAAACAAGGATGCCATAAAGCTTAGGAGCAGTTGGATTGCGTTTTAATGCTTCATCTACAACTAGAATCAATGCACTGATGATGCAGAAATATGCAGCACGACTAAATACGATGACGTTATTGTGACCCTACAAATGAAATAAATATAACCATTAGTGAAAGAATGTCTATCGTCTTCTTTCATGCAGCTCTGAGTTTGGTATCCTTAGACTTTGAACCAGATGTTGGTAAATATTGGCTAACAGAGTGAATCTAATAGAAATCTACTTTCATTGACAGTTATATCAAATAATAGTTCAACTTGAATTTTCCTGTGTTTAGTTTGGAAACTATTTTGAAACAAAACTTACATGAACAGGTGAGGCTGAATCTGGTTGAACACTCTGAAAAAGGAATGAGAGGTTCAAAATAAATGTTTTGCTTGGAGTAATGAAGAAATCACAGTCAAAAAAGAAAATTGTGTCAAGAAAAAGTGCTGCATCCGTGATCGTTATCCAAAGAATTCAATTTTTGAAGCTGAAAATGAATTTTGAATTGCTTCGTATCATACAAGCGAAGTATCACTCCTTTGATTAGCAAATATAAAGTACGCTTGAATATCAAAAATGAAAGGAAGCTTGGTTATTGTAGCAAATAATAATTCAACGAATCCCTACTAAAATAAACGAATTCTATATATATAATATATACATGTTTATACAGGGTAGACCTTATCAATACTAGAAAGTATTGTTATCAACAAGGGCCCTGTTAAAATTAAAAGTAAAATAAATTAATGAAGTAATCCTAATACAATATAAACTTGTGGAGATAGATACAAGAATATTTACAATAAATCGTTTCAAAATCGTATCTTATTTATAGGGAATCATAATACTCCTTCAGTCTTGACCTGAATAGAACAAAAGAGTTCAAAGAACGATTCTCCAATGGAAGTTCGTTGTAACATCGAGGTCCTTGAAACAGAAATGATTTTCTTGTTGCTTCTGTTCTCAGTAGTGGCAAACGCAGAGATGCGTTATTTTTTCTTGTCTTATAGTTGTGGCTTATTTCCTCGGCGTATGTTGAAAACGCAGGAATACTTGTTCCTTGTAGACATTTGAAGATTAAAGATGCTGCTTTGAATCTCTTCTGGTTAAGGATACTACAGAATCTGTTCTCTCTATTTTGATTTGCTGAATAGTAGATGATCTTTTGTGCTTTTTCCCGTAACTTTTCAAACTTTTGCATCATTGTCTCCGATATATTTAGGACTGGTGTTGAACAGTATAGAATTGTTGGCAACACATGTGCACTGTACACCGATTTTGCAGCTAACATTGACATTGATTTTCTCATTCTTGCTAGGAGATTGATTCGAGCCATTGCCTTTTTAAGCACCTTTTGTAAATGGTCACTCATGCTCAGGGAAGGGTCCAGGTGCATTCCAAGATTCATTCAGCAGCAATAAAGATGGTGAATTACTTCACCATATAAAAACATAGGGAATGTGATTTGGTCGTAGGAAGGAACTTTATTGCATGAAAAATATAGAAAATAGGATATATACAGTAAAGAAGATTTACCTTGAGAAGGGAGAATTGGCATTTAGCAATGACAAAACAAAGGACAAACATCCAAATATCATAAACATATTCACGTGACAAAAGCATATAACCAAGCCAAGCAGTCAATGCACCAAAAATCACAGCCATTATTGTCTCAAGTATTGTCTTGTTTCTACAAAGAGAAATATGGTAATTTTTTTCAGGTAAAGCTTTCTCCGAACTCAGGGCAACTGATGTTCGATCAAAAAATGACTAAAATGACATGATGAATCTCAAAACTTTAATCAAACAAAATATGGCGACGTGCAAAAGGGAAAGCAAGCATTATTAGCAGTTCCACATTTTCACGAAAATTTCTATCTACAATTGCTGTATATAGTTACTTTTACCAGGGCAGTGCTTAACGTAAATAACACATAATATCCTTAATTCACTTGTCCATATGAGCGACATTTGGTACGGAATTACGTAATAAATAGACAATTAAAAATTATCTTGTAATGTAACGACACATACTCCTTATAAGTGAATTGTAAATCTAGCGCAAAATAAATGCTGTATTAGTCTCTTGGTGATAAAAGAACTTCAGTTCGTTACATTTTTGAAAAAATTTTTCATATCAATGTTTGGGAATAAATGTGGATACGAGAGGATTTTCTGATTATTGGTACGCAAAGCGAGACAACAAAAACAATACATAACATAGATACTAATGGTGTATACCTATCGAGTAGAGCTAGTAATGCCAATCGATCAAACCAAATTTTGATAAAAGATGACTTGCTGATAAGCAGTTTGTAATAACGACGCGGAGGAGCTCCAGACACAGATGCCTTCATGCTACCAGGAGAAGCAAATTGAGATAGACCTGTTGATGTTCTCGATTCCAGGCCTCCAGACAACAACTGTGATAAACGCATATCTTGGTAGACACATTCAAATAAATCTCGATCTGTTAACGACGCTTGGGTGCTTCCTGATTCAGCCCTTAAGTAAGTAAAGCACAACTTTCAAAATGCAATAAAATAAAATATTAAGATCATCATTGACGTCAACACTGAGCTTTGTATTTGCAGCTGACGAAAATATCACATGACATTAAAATGCCGAGGAACGAGTCTTACTGTTCAGTTTAAATAAGGAGGAATACAATTTGGATAAAATATTTGTCAGGAAAAATCTCTTTGATTACAGCTTACCATTTAGGCTGTAAAATTTTTAAGTCGCTTTAGTAGAGAACCAAATCTGAAAAGTCCAATTGATAGAACTTTGAATTACGAGGAACAATGATTTCTGGCAAGGCAAAGCGACATTTCCATCATACGAAAATTTGCTGCCTATGAAGCTCTACATACTAAACTACTAGTGATGAATATTGGACTAAATAAACTTACGAATTAAATAAACTTGCGAATTAAATAAACTTACGAATTAAATAAACTTACGAATTCCACTAAGATAATGTAACTCATATAATCTTTGACTTAAAAAAACTAATGAAATTAGTGCAAAAAGAGCGAAAAAGAGCGAGAGAAAAGAGACATACCCCCTTCTTGATGATGACCTCAAAAGATCTCTTAGCAAAGCAGATGATCCAATGGAATGTTCATTGGTTGGATGTGGATGGGGCTCTCCTTCATTCACGTCATCTCCAAAAATATAAGTATGCCAAATTCCTGCCAGAAATTAGAAAGATCTTCCAGTGACATCAGGATTTATGGCAAATCACTCCACTTATAAAAGAACAAGTTGATTGATAGACAAAGCCCATTGAGGTTCATCTTACCCATTTCAAATCATGAGACCATGCTCTTGGAAAGTTTCAGCAATGGTTTATTTTTGGCATTTATGGCACACGTTTTCATGGCATTAAAAAATGTCACAAAATAAAACGATGTCTTGCAAAGAAGATTAATCACTTGACTTGAAGTGGGTGGAGACAAACCTAGGCA
Source organism: Aurelia sp. 4 Dawson et al 2005 (assembly GCA_964019985.1). Lineage (NCBI taxonomy): Eukaryota > Metazoa > Cnidaria > Scyphozoa > Semaeostomeae > Ulmaridae > Aurelia > Aurelia sp. 4 Dawson et al 2005. The sequence goes on along the minus strand of OZ026494.1, from coordinate 203,020 downwards.
CATAATTAGGTCTATAAATCAATAAATGCATTTATTCGTTCATTCATCAATTCAATAATTGTGTCAAATACAATTTGGTGTTTCTGACAAGATTAACTGTTTTTAAAGGGGCAGGATAACGTAATGTAAACAAACTTCTTTCGAAATGACGATCTTACAGTATTTTTGATAGGCCGTATCACAGAGATCTTCAACTATATTTCTCAAAATGACAGTGCTATTTTGAAGATGGACTCTTGAGCTTTGTAGAGAAGCAAACGAAACACTCATATTTCGTATGATTGCAGAGATATTGGTGGATTTTTGGAAGTAATTTCCTAGTGGATTCACCCCATCCACCAAAATCTGTGCAGAACAAAATGGCCGCGTCTGGGCAACAATATAGATCATACAGATAACAGGTTCTTTAAATCCAAGTGGAAGAAAAGGAAAAATGAGCAGTAATTCAATGATGATGTCTTTGTTAGTAAACAAAGGAACCAAAGGAAACGAAGGACACAAAACAAAGAAAACAAAAGCCGACTAACCAAATTCATCTTGAAAACAATGAACTGCCCCCGCAGAGGTATCTTCATGACATAGTGCCATATGACGAATAGCAAGTGAATTCTCGTCTTCATCTTGGCCTAACAAAGAAGACCCCGCAGCTTCTACTGGTAATCTATGTCTTCTTTGGCGTAATGATCCACGCTCTCTTACCACATCCCTAAAACTTTGCCTCGTCGCCCCTCTGCGATGAAGCCTCCTCCGTTCATATGAATCTAAAAGTTCTTCAACCGAATCTTGCCTTGGGTCTGAGTCTGGCTCACTCTTTCGATCATCTCGTTCTTTATCAGATGTACCCTCTTCTGTACTTGCATCGTTTAATTGTTTTAAACTTGAACTCCAATGAGAACTTTCTCCTGTTTGATACAGCATGAAATAGTTTGAAAATCTTAATATTCTGTCACAATAAATGCAAGAATGTTTGCCATAATTTGCTATTCTTATTAAAATCCATTTGGAATCAGTTAATAATTACGTAGCTACATACCTACGTAGCTATTACGTAGTTATGTAGTGCACGTATATTTACTTCTTTGTGTGTGATGACACGTAAATCTGATATTACTCATGACAAAAGGTATACATGATACGATTTAACGATACCCTAGGCTATAAAAATTTGGAAAAATCATTGCTCAAAATAACTGTTCTTCAAATTGGTTTACTAGCCTGTCAAAAGTGTAAAAGTTTTGATAGATCATCAAAACAGTTTCTATTGAAAATTACGATCGCAGCTTTGAAGAAAATAGTTACTTGTACAGCTAATGTTGGAACGGGAGAAAGTTTGAGCGATTGAAATGACCTGTGTGGGACACGAACCCCAAAAACATAATGTTTTGATAATCCAAAAAGGGTATGCAGCAACAGAATACCCCTTTAAAGAGGGTAAACCAAACGCAGCAGTCCATGAACAACTAATGACTTAACCAAAGTTTTTTTTACAATGCTTTGGTTTGTTCTTGTTTGTTCTTTAAAAACATTGAAAATAAAAAAAAACATCTACCTGAAGCAATATCAGTGCCAATGCTTTGTTGATCATGACCTGCTGATGTAGCATCTCCATTCTGTTTTTCCATTTCAGGAAGAGAAAACCAAACACCCTGAAACCAGAAGCAAAGAGATATCCCATTATATAACAAAATGAACTATAATGTTGCTTTTATCTACACCTAAGAAATTGCCAAGTCAACCACCACCAGGCTGAATGCTCTATTTTCACCAAAGCAGGACCCGAACCATCACTTTGGAAATAAGTCGCTATAGAAGAAAGTTGTTAAATATCAAGTAAAACAGTTTCAGCTTTCACTTTGTTTCCTGCAAAACGAAATCAGCGATAATAACCTGATATGACAGAATTTGTAGAGTACATGTAAGTCCTTATATATGTGTTTACATCTTAGAGCATTTTAAGAGGCTTCCTTCATGCTCCATTGTCTCGGGAACTTCTTTACAACAATTATAGTTGTAGCGCTACATCATAGAATACAACAAAATTAACAATCAATGATTTGAAGGATGTGCCAGCATTCAGCAGCACAGGCCTTGGTTTTCTTCCTAAACATTCTTAAATGGCTGGCTCAAGAATTTGTTTCATGATGCAGACGAATTTTTTCATGTTGATGTGCATAAAGCCTCTACCGTAATTTAAAGAATAAAACAGAATAAAGGAGAGATCTTTAGTTGAACATACCTGATTACTCCTAGGCCTTGCACCATTTGCACCTAATCTTTGAGATGCTTCAATATCATTAGATGCTGCCCCATTTCCTTCTAATGCAGACAATGAAACTGCTTTCTCGTGTGATTCACCATTATTTGTATTATTTGTCGATACACGTAAAACATTTTCAGATTTTGCTTCATTCGCTAATCTTCCCAGTTGAACTTGTTTATAATCATCTTTAATAGTTGTATCTTTTACACCATTTGGGATACCATTTTGATTTGGCCTCTGATTGTTTTCTGATAAATTGCTGCTCCATGATGAATCACTACTTGAATCAATTAATCGCCACAAATTCAAAGGAAATGGAGATGATACACTTCCGCCTTCTGGCTTCGTTTTTACCGCTCCTGCTTTCTCAATTTCATTGATTGTTTGTTCTTTAGCAACCACTTCTTCTTTCTCAGCAGTTTCATCTAGCACGGGAAATGGGAAAAAATTGATGTAAAGTTCACCATAACTGATTGATTTATTTATTTCACATGTTTAGAGAGGGCAGCCCTTCAACAATGTTGATTTTCAAGGGGACCTCCATTTAAAAAAACTTTCAACAAAAATAAATCTAAAACTAAATCAACATAATTACAATTTGAAATATACATACTACTAAAACCCTTTTCAAAACCCAATAAAAATCTAAAATAAATATCTACAATAAAAGAAAATCCAAACCATCATCACCTATTTACAATTAAACAACGACTGTTTAAAGCTGTACAGGGAGGATGCCTGCTTACACTCAGCCGTGAGGCCATTCCAAGACCTAGCACCTCTAAAGGAGAAACATTTCTGTCCATTTTTGGGGTTTCCTTAGGTAACCTTAGGTCAGTTGCTGTATTCCTAAGATTCCTGGAGGACAGCTGGGACGTTTTTGTGAAAAGATTACACATGTACCATGGAGTCAGGTCATGAAGAGATTTGAAGACCATGATATTTGACTCACTAGCAATTAGCTCATCTGTGGTCTTCCAGCCAAGTTTCTGATCTGATCTACTCCAATGCAAAATCATGCACAAGTAACATTGCTTTCTAAATCATGTGATAACATATGATAATTTTCCAAGATTATTAATTTCTGCAAAAACAGCAAAAATCTTGATAGAAATAATTTCAAAATATTCAGCACAAGAAATGGACGAAAATGGCATGGAAAAATCAATGCTGAGAGATATGAAAAATGATCCCATCAAAAAATGAATACCTTTTGGTGTTCCAGTAGAAGTCATTTGAATTTGCTCTTCTGCTTTAACCATGCTGCGAAGGAAAATCCCCACAATACCTTTAATTAATTTTGTTGAAATGAGACATTCAATCTCTCATGAGGAAATAGCCAATCTTACTGCATCCCATACAAGACTGGGATCTTAACTCCCTTATAGGGATTCTAATACAAAATGAGAAAATAAACTGCTATGTCTGTCACAAATGCAACCAAATTGCACTCACTGTGAAAAATTTTTTTTGCACCGGGTGTCTCAAAAAAAAGTACCCCCTTTTGACAGGAAATAGGAACGAAACGATAAGATATCATTACTCTCCGAGTGGACAGCTAAATTCATCAATCTTCAACTTACATCCACATACCTTGCATTTAAAAATTGGCCACCAAACACTGGAGATACAAGCTTGCAAAGTCAAAATTCACAGTGCAGCCGAAACCAGAGGTTTTGTAAAAGGGCCTAGCCATGATTTGCTATCACAGGCATGTTGCACAGGAATTTCGACTTTGACCTTTACCTTTCTCCATTGAAAAGAATTATACCTTGAAATGCTTCAATTGTTCTACAAATAGTTATTCCTTTGAGGAATCAACCCGTGCATTGCATTCCACTCCAAGTGTCAAAGAAGAAGAAAAGGAACACATGCATGCTCATTTGGGAGATGTTGCACGACTTCATCATTCTTACCACATTTTTGTTATATTTGTTTAATCAGGACAATTTCCACGAGTCTTTTTTATTCTTTTCAAAAGCGAAAGACTGAAAGTTAACAAATCATGGCTAGGCCCTTTTACAAATCTTCTGGTTTTAGGTGCACTGTAAATTTTGTCTTTGCAAGTTTGTATCTCTGGTGTTTCGTGGACGATTCTTAAATACAAGGTATGTGAATCTAAGTTGAAGATTGATGAATTTAGCTAACTGCTCGAAGAGTAATGGTATCTTATCGCTTCGTTCCTATTTCCAGTCAAAAGGGGGTACTTTTTTTCGAGACACCCGGTATATAAATATTCATTGTACAATAAACACCATCATTGATTCATTAAACCATCATTCATATAGTTAATAATTCATTTAAACATTTATCTCAAAGATTCAATCATTCCTTTATTTCTTTAATCAATAAAATCACAAAATGTCCTTATACCTCTCTACAGGGTAGTTGGCCTTGACTGAAAGCACATGTGCTTCACGTTCTTGTGTATTTTTATGAACATCAACAACAACCAATTCTGCCCTTCCACCTATTGACGAGAAATATATTTGTTCTCTTAGAGAAACAATTTGTTTTGAGTGCGCTTGTCAGGATTTCTGGCAACTGAAAGCCAATTTAGGCTCACAATGCATGCTGCAGTGAGGCATGGGACCCCTAGTTTAATGTCCCTTCCGAAGGACGGCGAGGTGAGCAGTGAGGTCAGGCCTCTGAGGTTGCCCATCTAGAGTTTGACCTCATTTGAAGGAGCTTAACTTCAGTCACCCGATGAAGACTGTATAAGCCGCTTGGCTACTGACCTAGCAGGTGGGACTAGCATTGCATGGAACAGGCCACCGGAACATTAACATCATTTTCTTGCAGTCTTTAGCTCTCAAGAATTCTTATTGTGGATTTGGAGAATTCCTTGAGAAATCTTTGATATGATGTACACAAGGCCTGAACTTTCGATGATTCTTCAAATAATGGCTGAAAGGGGTTTTGCAGGAATGTGTCCCACATGAAAAAACAGTTGATGTTATAGTTAACATGATCATCACATAGATTAAAGATATGTCAGTATAAAGCAAATTGCATCTACAATATCTTTTACTGAAAAATATGCAAATGATTACAAAACGGTGAAATGTACAGTATATACTATGAAAAACAACATTCTATTTTCGCTGTATCATTGCTAGATAAAATAAAACTTCCTCTATAGAGTCGCAATATGCAAAGTCAATAGATAATTATAAGAACAAGATGCATTGCATTTGATGATCCAATTTTGATGGTGGAATCATTGTTGATTACAGCCATTACACTTGGTGTCACAATATATAACAGTCCTTGACTTAAGAAAGAGCTACTGTACACATGAATTTTTAAGTAATGGCATTACTTTACAAACCTGCTGATGATAATGTAGATGTGCTCACACTGGAAGATACAGATCCCTGTAATTAACACAAAATTTATGCACATACAAATTGGAGGTATGTCATCAAATTTCTCAGCAGAAGTAAAACACATTAAGGTGACTCTGCCTTCTGCTCTGCTGAGCACAGAAAGCCAGTTTTTAGAAATGCTCCCCACCAGAAACTTATCAATTGCTCTGGAACCAATTAGTCTATTAAAATTCTGTAAAAAGTATGGTATTACTCATATTCTTGGAAATCAAAAGACAGATTAAATAAATCTGTTTGTTTTCACATCTTTGAAGAAGGTTCATTTGAAAATATTTTACTGGCTTCAGAAAAAGTTCATTTTCCACTCCGCTATTCTAAGGATTTTGATCAAACTTTTTTACCACTCACATTACGCGCTCACAGACACACATGCCAAAATTGAGGTCAAAAGTTTGGCCTGGTTTTCTGAACGCTAAAGTTTGGTAGCCTACTTAACAGCGAACACTAGAAACACTGGTCAGTCGATTATGGACAGATAAATGCGAAAGAATAAGTGAAGCAATGGCAAGCATGTGACATTCTTTCAAGACTGATAGTGCAAATCTATCTTTTTTGTTACAAATCTGTTACTCTTGCACAATCAATGGGATATAATGTTTGAGTCCCAAACCAAAAACAAAACAAGTCTGCAAACCCCCTGGGGGAGCAACTACCATATATGTTGGTACAAGATGTGCCATTTTGGAGTGCTTCTTTTGAGCAGACATAAATTTTCAGGTATCATTTTTGGTAAAATCACAAGTAGCCATACATTTTGGGATGTCATTTTGGAAAAAATACTGTAACTCTTTAAGAATATTGATCAAATTTTGCTTACTAGGTTCCAATTTCCAATCGCTGTCACAATTTTAGGGTATTATCTTCAATGACCAGTAAATTTTGGAGCATCATTTTTGAAAAAGTTCTTAGATTCTAGGGTGTGATTTCAGATGTCAATTGGCACACCCCGTCACCCACCTATTGAAATTACCTCCAGCCTGCAAAACAATGTGACTGAAAATGATAAAAAAATTTCATATATTCTACTCAAATGGAATATGAGGCAATCAACACCATTCTACTTTTGTGATATTCCATTGCCTGTGCAAGCGGAACAGGTTCATAAGGAAAAGGCAGACCTGCACTGTTAGTCATCTCGAAAGAATGCTGACTTCACTTGTGTCACACGTGCTTGCAAGTGTTTCATTGACTCATTCACATGTACCAATCCTTAATTGACTGACCAGTTTTTCTAGTGTTTGCGGTCAAGTTCATTGCCAAACTTTAGCATTTTATTGCAGAAAACGGCCAAGATTTTGACTAAAGTTAGGCAAAACATACTGTATAATGTGAGTGGTAATAATGTTTGATCAAAATCTTTAGATCAGTGACATAGAAAATGAAGTTAATTTGAAGCCAGCAAAATGAGGTTTCTCCAAAGCTGTAAAAATGAATAATTTGTCCAATACATATATCCTTTGATTGCCAGGAATATTGATACATGTAATACCCGTACATTTTACGGAATTCCAAAGACCAATTGGTTCCATCGCAATTAATGAGTTTCCCGAGGGGAGGATTTATGAAAACTGGTTTTCTGTGCTCATGACAGCAGAAAGCAGAGTCACCTTAAAGGTCAAGTATATGGTTGGAATGCTTGTTGATAATTCAAAAGTTAATATTGTAGTTGTGGATGGTGTGAGATACTCTTTTCAATTTTTCTCTCTTTTCTCTGCCAAACTGCATAATTATTTAATGCAAAATGGGCAAAATGATGTCATCAGTTTCTATGGCATCGCTTTGCTGCAACCAGAACAAAGCCGCCAAATGTGTTGAGATACCCCTCACACACTGCTAGTCTCCTCATTGCACAGTCTTACAAAATGGTGATGACTTGGCTTAACTTATGAAGAACAGTTCATGTTTTCATGGCAGCAGAGATGTCCCAACTTGAATAGAACTCATGCTTGGTATTGGGCAGTTGGTAAGGTTGCTTTTTGATGACAATTTTAGAAACCCCTTGACTTGTCCTTTAAAATTGTTCTCTTGAATAACAACCATTGAAAAAATTCCAAATTTTAAGAATTTTTACTTTAAAATTTTGAAGCACTTGAAAATTCGTTATGAATTCTTGAGAATTTTTGAGAACTGAGGGTATTTTGACATGTGCAGAGGGTGAGAACTGGACTAAAAAGAAGTTACTTACTTCCTTGCTTAAAGAAGAATCTTTCCTCTTTACTTGCTCCTTAAAGCAGAAAAGTATGGTTAAAAGCAACCACTTTGATGAAAATTTTGAATTCTAACACTACACAATTATTAAACAAAGCTAAATGTACCATACAGTATGATACCGCACCAATGTCACATTTAATTGACCAGTCCCAAGGCAGTTTTGGGATCAACATTGTTTGCATAAAAATGAAAAGGTGGTTGAGATGTTTGATGGTGGTAAATCAAAACCATGAACAGAATATGCCACATTCTCAATCATGATATACTATATAATTAGAAAGGTCCTGGTTGTCAACAGCCCCATGTTTGGGATAATGTATTATATACCAAATATCTTGAGATGGGGAATATAGTGTACTTTCTAACAATAGCCAGGAATGTTCCTGGGCATGATCATATGAAGCATTTGGGGCACATCAGATCAATGGCACACTTTTTAAGCCAAAGGGAAACTTCCCAGAACAATAAAGACATTTTCTTGCTATGGTTGAAAATCTTGGGTCACTGTTCCACTGATGCCAGACCGCTCCCATGTCTTTGGTCCCACGGGAAAGTTAGGTACAGAATTGAACAGGAAGTACAGTAATTGTAACTTGTTTTGTTAGGTAAAATGGAAGAAAATCATGCCTGAGGTCATATGGCTTGACAAAACTTGTTCAGTCAATGGGATGATGATATGGTTTGAAATTGCTTGCATTGGACAATTACCTGATACTTCTGGTAAATAAAGAAAGGAATCCTAATATAGGGATCAATTCAAGGCCAAATGTACAGTAGCATCACTTCCATATTATAATGAAGGGAAATATGAAAAACACCCCAAAACTACTGCCAGCTTCACAACCACTAAACTTCCTTACGGTACCCAAAAGGATAAAATGGGCTTTTTTTAGCTTTGGGTAAAGTGCGCAAAGCAAAAAGTTGCTTGAATGGTTCATTATGCAATGTCAGAGCCATTTACTGTATTTGACCTTTTAATGCTACTGCCACTACAAGCATGAATGTTTTTACAGGTATTTATTCACTTTGTATTAAAATTGTGATCCATCTACTGTACATTTAGTTTTTAAAACATTGTAAATTCTAATTAATTTAATGGAAAACTGGTACATACATATGTACAAACAGTATTATCTGTTCTATGCCTTGAAGATTTGGTAAAATAAAAGGATGTGACTTCAATGATACATTTCCCATTCATAGTGCCAGATATAATCAAAAACATTATTACCTCCAAATTATCTTGTCCTGCACCCATTGGTAAAAATCTCACTTCACCTTCTTCAAGTTCATAATCATCTGCTTCTTCTAGAATAGTTCGAACTGGATTTGCAGGATTGCATGAAACTGCATCACCATTTGTGTTACCATCTGCATTACCATTTGATGATGTTTCTTTTTCTGCAGTAATTTCCTCATCGTCACATTTTGTTTCACTGGATTCTGATTGAGGTTTCTTCAAAACATCCAATTCTATTTCTTCTGTTCTTTTGGCTTCTCCATCATTAATAGATGCATTGATGGATCCTGTGTTTCCTTCTTCAATATCTTTGTCTTTATTTGACTCTAATTCATTACTCTCTTCCCCATCAAACATGTGATGAAGTCGCAAATTGATCACTTTGATTATGATAAATGTAACAAATATAATGATGGGGTAAACCGTTAGGGTTATTTTGCTTGCTCCCGTCACCTAAAAATAGAAATTTCAACATGTAAAGAAAGAACAAATATTCCAATCTTTGCAGAGATAAAACAAAGCAATTCATCCTTGAACTGCTGCTAGAAGGCTGGGAAGGAGAATCACAAAGATTCAAGGATATTATAGAGCACAGCTGCTAATGAAAAATTTCCATACCAAGTAAAGAATGAATGGCAGCAGAAGAAGGTACATCCACAAATAAAGGTGAAACGTGTTGCAGAAGATTTCTTGACGTGGGTCAAAAAACCATCCTCCTGTGAATGATGCCCAGAAACCTTGCCGGAGGATTTCAAGCGTTTGAGATCCCATATCTTCAATATTACTCTTCCCTTCACTTTACATTATTCCAACGTCGATGTTCTCTAACTGTGCACAACCAGCACACGAAGCTTTCATGTTTCCTTCGCTCTGCCGCCATTGCACAGCGCAGTTGCAGTCAGCTCTACTTTGGCCAAAACTTGTCAATTTTTCAGATGGCCTACAAAAGCTCCGCTCAATTATATTACTTGTCTTCACTGTTCTATTAGTCCTTTACTTTCTCTCATAAATGAATACTTCCTTTAACAATTTCCAAACAAAATTTTACTTTCTTTTTGGCAGATGCCTCCATAACTTTACTTCAAACATCAAAACTATATTTACTGAAAACTGAAAAGTAAGAACTTGAAATTCAACTTTGTAGCCTATCATTTGAAAACGAGGCTAATGGAGCTTAAAACTGCGCAGCGCCGCCGCCGCATCCTTGCATGTCCAGTCATGAAATGAACCCAAAGTAAACAAACAATACTCCAACTGGAACAGTTGACATACAAAATGCTCGCATACGATACGTTTGATGGCAAATCAGTTTTACATTGTAAAATTGCGCTTCATGCAATCCGTTCTTAAAATACTACAATATATGCACAAGATTAAATTGCAGGAATATTAGCCAATATTACAGAAATTTGATAATAATACAATACAGGAAATTGATACAATATAGGCAATAAATAACAAAAGCCCAACTCAAAATCAGGGAGATACAGTACATATGTTATCATTTTCTGACTGAAAAACAGTTTTAGAGTTAGGTTTTCGAAGGTCTACGCATAGTGACCATAGTCACAAGACTATTGTCTGTGTCTATGCGACTTTGACTTTCGCCATGAATGAGGTACAAACACGATGCAATATTACCCAATGCTTGTACCTAAATAACATAGGACTCCAGAAAAGAATAAAATAAAGCTTCATAGAATGCCGCATTGAATTTATTCACTATATTATAACAAATGCGAGTTTACATCTGATCCATATTCTAATATCGCATATTTCTCTCCATTTGTGTTTTGAGGCAAGAATTTTGAAGAATGTAGTGCATCCATTGCCTATCCCTCCTGCGCACGAAAAGATCAAGAATGTAAATGATCCCTGTTCTATGTTCATTATTCGGTTGATATAGTTTCTTTTCTTTTACATTTGATGTTCCCGGAAAATTTGAGATGGTGCGGTTCTCTGGCACTATCAGTGTTTGTGGTGGCTACAGGTTTATCAGAAACTGCCGGCTGACCACGCCTCTGGAAGCCCCTTGCTTTGATGTCTATCTCAGCTTCGTCTCCATTGATCACACTTCTTGGCATTGTCTCTCCACAGATCGGATGGATCATTGACTCAGTCTCCACATCATTACATTCACGCTCGATTAGCGTGAAGTTCATGATGTCATTATGTCGCATTATAATGAATCCATCCCTTTTCTGCGTGCGATACATTAAAAATCTAGAAAATATGTGCAGAGCAGTGTGATAAGTGCCTTGATTTCTCTTTTATATCGCAATGTTAAGGCATCATGGAAGTCTCTTTTGTGCATTGCAAATCCTTGATCTTTGAGTGGAGGGCATTACAGTTTCATAAGATATAATGGATCTGACCCTTTGCATGTCTATGTCTTGAGATAATATTTCCGTTTCTTCATCACCTTGCTTTTGTTGCATGTAATATTCTCTTGGCACTTTCAATTTGACTGTATTTTGCTATTTTTGCTCGCTTGATGACTTTCTTATCTCTACCACTTCATCCATCACAGCATTGTAGCATTCGTTGGCCGAAGTTACGGTCTTTTAAATTTTCCGAAGTATGTTTCCGCTATCTCCCTTTGCCATTGCTGCGTTCTTGGATATTGCTGAATCAGATGCAACTGTAAAGTGGTCATGAAAATCCTGATTTCTCTTTTTGAATTTGCTTGCATGATAAAAATTTTACAACAGTGTTCCATGTTTTACCATCTACTTCAAATGATCCATGTGAAAATTTGCCTGCACTTCTCTCCATCCTTGTATTCATATATTTCAACTTGCTTTCTTCATTCGTTGTTTCACCAGATCCTTGCCCGGGCAATGGTTTATCTGAAGAAGCTGAATAAAACTTACCCTGGGTACCAAACGAGCCTTGTACCCAGGGTAAATAAAAATGAAACACAGTCGTAGAGTCGAATAATTGCTTGTGAAATGTTGTACCCGTTTTGCTCGGATGAAAACAGATTCTATTCTCGTAGGAAACCCGTTTTCCTTTGCTGTCAATTTTGTTGAAACATACCAATGTCGCATAACTTTGGCCAGCAGATCCTTACTTTAAAAGGGTCGTTGATGGTAAACTAAGGAGAGCAAAGGTTCTGTACAGTACAAGCCCTGCATTTCCAATGCGAGCATCACTTGATTTAGTTTCAAACTTCTTCTCACAACTGAAAACAGGATACTAGGCCTTGTTTGATATAAGTGATGATGTACTTTTTAAAGCAAAATTCTGGGAATGGGATGTACTTTTTAAAGAATAATCCTGGGATTGGGGCATAATCTTTGCAAGAAATGCTAGGAATGCCCAGGTTTGGGATATTTAACAATCCTAATATTGTTTTATAGTGCAAACACTGGTCGGAAACCACATCTTTATTCTGAATTTGGGTCTTGAAATCGCGCAAGACTACTGGTATTCAGTCATAACAGAAAATCTTGGAGGGTACACTCTTATATGGCCCAGCAATGAAGTGCCCCCCACCCCCAAACGAACTGTACGGACTGTACATTTATACTCAAAGTAGAATTTCAGTTCTCAATTGTAGAAAATAAAAGGAGGTGTTTGAATCTAGTGTCTTACAAATTGTCTTCAAACCTCGCAAAAATTCACTGAAACTTTCATTGCCTTTACAGTTGGAAGAGTTGTCGCCGTTAGTTCATGCTCCAAAGCTCCACAAAGCTCTGTAAATTATCATGGAGCAGTACAACGTCGTTGCAACAGATCAAGTTAGACTTATGATGATGAGTCCCTTGTATCCCTGTGGTAAACCTTGCGCAAGGGTCTATACACCACTTTAATTAAGCAGCCTCGTTTTGGAAATTTGTCGAAATCTCTTCCTATTGTTAATATCAAAATTTCGAGCTCAGATTCAGATTTGGCACCCGAACTTTAGTCTGGTGACATGACTGTGAACTGTTGACAATTGTCATGTTGATTTTATGGCAATGTAAAGTTCAAAGATCAATAAGGGGATGTGACCGTGAAAAGTCGTTGAGGGTGAAACTTTACACCCCAAGTCATTTTCACGGTCAAATTCCTTATAGATTTTCAAACTTTACATTGCCATGAAATTAACACTACAACCACTAGCAACATGAAAACTTGAGGTTGTTTGGGTGCCAAATCCGAATTTGGCATCTAAAATTTCATATGGAAGAATTTTGAATAATTTCGATAACGAGGCTGTTCATTAAAGTGGTGTATTGCCTGAAGCGCCATCATCAAGTCAAAGAGCACAGGGCTACAAGAGACTCATCGTCATCAGTCTAAGATCAAGTCCCATAATTGGCCTTCATTTCATTTTAATCATGATTATGATGGTACAAAATTAACTTTGCATTGGTAGATCATGTCTTCGATTAGTGAACACAATTTCTGCAGCGCGTTCTTCAATTCTGACGCTTTACGTAGCCAATTAATAATTGGAACAGCAAACATTAGATTGAACTGATGAACCCATTGCCAGTCTACTTTGGACCATAAAATGTATCATACAGTCTCTTACTTTCTTTCTCTGGACATCATTTCTCTCATCTCGTACTTCTTTACTTTCCCCGTAACAGTTAATGGAAATTCCTTGACAAACTTAATATACTTTGGGATCTTGAAATAAGATATTTTGTCTTTACAAAAAGCTTTCACTTCATCTGCAGACATATCTTTGTCATCATGTAATCTTATCCAAGCACAAACTTCCTCTCCCAATCGTTCATCCTTTACGCCTATCACTTGAACATCTTTTATTTTTGGATGCTTATGAAGAAATTCTTCAATTTCCTTTGGATAGATGTTTTCTCCACCTCTTACGATCATATCTTTTGATCTGCCAATGATTTTGAAATACCCATGCTCATCCATGCATCCTAAATCTCCGGAGTACAACCAACCATTATCATCTAACGAATCTTTTGTTTTTCTTTCATCTCCCCAGTAACCCCTCATTATACCATGGCCCCTGAAGCATACTTCTCCTGTTGTATTTATGGGAACAATTTTTCTGTTTTCATCAACAATTTTTACTTCAACAAATGGAAATGGTCTGCCAACAGTTGTAACTCTTTTGTGAAATGGATCTTTATGATGAGTTATATTTGTTATTGGACTGGCTTCTGTTTGTCCATACACAATGGACATTTCCTTGCAATGCATTTTATCAATGACTTCTTTCATCACCTCTTCGGGGCATTGTGAGCCTGCCATAACTCCTGTTCGCAATGATTTCAAATCATATGTTTGAAATGAGGGCACATTGAGCATATCTATAAACATAGTAGGTGTACCATAAATAGATGTACATTTTTCAGTTTGGACAGCTTTGAGTGCTAACTCGGCATTGAAAGCTCTAGATGGAAACACTGCAACAGATCCACTAATCAATGCAGCCAAACTACCAAGTACCATTCCAAAACAATGATAGAGTGGAACCGGGATGCAAATCTTTGTGTCTGCCTTAAAGTATCCCAAATTTTGGGACAGAAAATAAGCATTGTTCATTATATTATGATGTGTTAATGTTGCTCCCTTTGGACTTCCGGTTGTACCAGAAGTAAACTGGATGTTGATTGGCTCATCAAAACACAACTGCATTTTGCTCAGCTTTTCGATTTCACTTGCACCTCCAAGACTAGAGACTTCTTGCAACAGAAAAGTTCCAGACTTCTTGGGTCCTTCCATTAAAATTACATACTTCAGACTTGGAACCTTAAGTGACTTTAATTTCTCAGTCTCAGAGGATTTTAACTCAGGAAAAATTTCACTCAAAATCTCATAATAATTGGACGTTTTGTATTTTGGCATCAAGATCAAAGCTTTGCAGCCAACTTTGCTGAGTGCATATTCCAATTCATGAGATCTGTATGCTGGATTTATATTAACCATTATCATTCCAACCATTGCAGTAGCATATTGCACTAAAACCCATTCTAAACAATTAGTCCCCCAAATACCTATTCTATCACCCTTTTGCAATCCCAATGCAAGCAGACCAGCGGCTAGTTTTCCTGCATTTTCACTGAACTCTGAAAACGTTACTCGATGTCCTTCTTCCTGAAATACCAAAAATTCTTTGTCAGGGTATTTCTCAGCTACCTTGTTCATCCTTTGGGGAATTGTTTCACCCAGCAGGGATGCTGATGCTACTCCTTGCGCATAACTGTGTGTCAGGGCAGGGGTCAGTGTTTCCATTTTGCGTTGATAAATTGTTTGTACTCCAGGACGGCCTATTTTGTTCGATCTATGTACAGGCCGTGCAGACAGACAAATTGCGGCCCTGCTCATTTCTCCAAGCTTCTTTGTTGACCTTCTGACGAGGTGCATTATGGCATTCAATCAAAACAACTTCCCTGCACAGCTCAAGTAAAGGTACACTCGCCTGCGAGCTCAGCACGTGCAAAAGAAAATGCGGAAGTTGTTGCTTGGACTTATGCTGATGTTCTGATACAACAAACTGCTGCGGCAGCGGCAATAAACAATTTGTGAATGCGCAGGAGAAACGCGGGTATGAATTGAATCGTTTTATCGCGCGTTGCCTCGTGTTTTCTTTTCCAATCAAACTTCAAAAATGGCGGACGGACAAGAACGAGAGAGACGCGTAATCTCCGAAGATGATGCAAAAATCGTATTTGAAACATCGGAAGAAGTGTCAGTTACTCCAACATTTGATTCAATGAAGATCCGAGAAGACCTTCTGCGTGGTATTTATGCATACGGTAAGAGAAAGAAGGGATTCAAATGGTGTGATAAGTTAGGCCTTCAAACTCACTTGGTAGCTACCACCTATAGGGTGGCAATAATCGTACACTTAGGCCTGTTTATATGAAGAAAAACACCTCACCTGCCAGACCCGGGGCTGAGATGTGAGATTCCACCTTCTAAAAGAATCCTTTGTATTTTCAGTTCGCGTTTACATGACAAACGCAACACCACCGGTATAGTGAAATCCCACCTGGACTGCAGAGTATGGCGGTTTCCAACAAGATCTCGGGTGTGCAAGAGCAAAATATCGAGTGTGCAAATGTGCAATTTGATCTAAGTGTGCACTTCAAGTGTGCACATAGAATTTTGAATTTGTATTTGAAAGAAACTGTAACAAAAATAGTAATAATTGTTGTCAAAAATATACCAATTCAAAGGCTTTTCTGCCCCGTATTCCGTCGGAAACAATTTGGGCCTAAAATTTGATTGCACACAGAACACAACGGGCTTTCATAGACTTACTACAATGAGTCCAAGATCTGAATTATCAAAACAAGATTGCCTACACTTGCAGATACAACAACTGTAGTAAGTCTACAAATTCATCAGAAATTCCAAACTTTAAGTCATTTCGTCTGAAGTTCTTCATTCAGTTGTCACTCTGGCAAAATAAAAGCTTCAAACAATAGAGCCACACCCATATTTAAATGTGCCACACCCTTTCTCAGGTGTGCAGTGATATTTCAGGAAAAAAATCTCCGGTGTGCACTTGCCATGCTCTGCAGTCTGGAATCCCACCTCACCAGAGGTGGAATCTCACCTGGGTGAGGTGAAATTTTTCCATATAAACGAAACACCACCTTTTTGGTTGATTCTCATTGGTCAGTTCATTCTGATTTCACGGAAGAGAGACTTTACTCCACCTCACCTCTCAGCCACTGGGCTGACAGGTGAGGTGAAAAATCTCATGTAAACAATCACTGAAATTTACCTCCCTTGTCAGCCCCGGGTCTGGCAGGTGAGGTGTTTTTCCCCATATAAACAGGGCCTTAAAAATCAAAATATTTAGTATAACATAAGTTTGAAAATTTATTTTGCTTTGCATATTCTTTTCATCATATTTGGCCTGATTGCAGTTGAAACAGTTGAAACCCATTGTATTAACAATACAGCAAGTGGATGGAAAAGTATCTGGTGTGCAGAAGTGCAGAAGGGTATGGCACTTCTTGTGCACACCAGAGATTCTCAATTGACTATTCAAAATGGACAACAGAGAACAAAAGAAATTCCAGGATGGAAAGAAACGTGCCGTGCACAGAGTCCCTGACTTCTATTGTGTCCTATTGTCTCTACTGTAAGGTGCACAAGTGCACTGCACAGAATCTAACTTTCCATACAGGAAGAAATTTCTTTTGCACATCAGAGATCCCATGAGAAATTGCCATACTCTGCAGACTGGCTTACAGAGTCGTCTTGGAAAACATTTGATGAAACTGTCAGAATCTTCTCTGTAGAAGGCAGACAGTACCTGGTAGATGTAGATGAAACAAACCTTTGAGAATGACTGGTCATTTACTCCTGTCCTTCCAAATGGTCAATTGATTCTTTGTAGGAAAGAAACAATCTATTTGTAGCCTCTTTACGAAGAAATTTTGATGATTTGTAATTTTCTGACTCTGGCAATAACTGTTGAACACAACTCCTTCAACTGCAGGCCACAGACACTGAATTTCCTCAAACCCTCCCCTGCTACTATTATGAAATGAGCATATCCCAAGATGCAATTTTTGCTGAAGAAGTTTATTATCTTTGAAGGGTTTGAAAGGCCATCAGCTATACAGCAAAGAGCTATAATTCCAGTGGTCAAGGGACGTGATGTCATTGCTCAGTATGTATACTTTGAAAGACATAGTATGGTTGACTTTCAAGTTCCGTTCATTCAAGTATCGATTGCTGTAGTGCTAGTTATTAGAAAAAATTCAGAAAATATGGGGAATGTTGGATATATGCACCTAATTTATGTAAATATCTTTTGTGAAAGGCAGCTTGTCAGAAATCAAGATAGCAGGGTTTGAATGCTATTTTACAAACTGATAAAAGTTGGGAACACTTTTTGACTCTGTATGAAGAAAACATACAAGAAAGCAAATTGGATAATTAGATGAAATACTTGCTGACAGATGATACACAAAATATTCCATTAAAGGGGCAAGATCACAATTTAAACAAACTTCTTTCTAAACGATAATTTTGCAGTATTTCTGAAAGGCCATATCACAGTGAATTTCAGCTACTTTTATCAAAATGAAAGTGTTATTTTGAAGATGGACTCTTGTATTTTGTAGAGAAACAACCGAAACATTCACATGTTGTACGACTGCAGAGATACTCTATTGGTTGATTTCTAGAAGTAAGTTTAGTGTGGATTCACCCGATCCACCAAAATCTCTGCAGAGCACAATGGGAACGTGTGGGCAATATATAATATAGATTCTAGAGATAACAGGTTTGTTTACGGTTACATGACCCTGCCCCTTTAAACTGAAAACACAACAAACAAACTTGATATAAGAAATGCACTGGACTTTGACACATTCTTCATTCACAAGCTTTATATTTTAAGCCTTTTTTTCTCAAATTGCAAGGTAGAATTTCATGATTGTTGCAGGATAATTTACCAAAGTATGGGGAATTACTTGCATGTATTGGAAATCTATGTAAAAATTTATTCAAATGTGATCCACAGGGCTCAATCTGGAACTGGAAAGACTGCCACATATTCCATTTCTGCTTTACAAAGTGTGGATACCAAAGTAAGTATTCTAATCACAGTTTACCTGCATTTTATCACAAACTGTTTCAGATTTATTGATTGTTAAAAGGCAGGTGTGAAGGGTCTAGGACAGCCTACACAGAAAGTGTTGCAATTCATGCCATTGTAAATGAATTCTTCTAAGTTTTGTTATGGGTTAATATATTTACTGTATATCCAGGTGAATTTTGATCAAAAGTTTTAAGGTATTAGAATATATGTATCACAAGAAATGAAAGAAAAATGAAATTAGTCACGTAAATTTGATTTGTTAAGAACTGATCATTTCTTTCCATATCCTTTGGTGATCTTTATCATGTGCAGTAGCTATTTGGTGAATGGTGTCATTGCTAAAAGAACTTTCTGCTTCCGTATTGTCCCACAGTTTTGTGATTCACCATGGAAACATTTACCAACAACCTAATTGAAAGACCAATATTTTGTTCAGGTCAGAGAGACTCAAGTTCTCATTCTGTCTCCAACAAGAGAGTTAGCTGTGCAAGTACAGAAAGTAAGTACAATAAAGATACAATTTGTATCTATGCTGTATATACAGGTTGCCCCAGAATAATTGTGCCCCTTTTGTGTGGCTGCTGTAGAGGAGCTGTAGATTCAACTATCTTGATTTTTACACAATTGCATAGGTCAGGCTTCAACTTTGAGAAAAGGCAAAATAAGTGGTTGCTTGAACAACAGCACTTTTGTTGTTCTCAGGCAATTTCAAAATAAAGTAAGTTTCCAAAGAAAGAGTTCTTGCAATGCATTAAAATTTTGCTATATTCTCCAAAGGTTTTGCAGTGTTTTCTGTTCATAGGACAGCACTTTCTACCTTTTGAAGAATGTAGTGAAAGTTTTAATGTAATGCTAGAAACCTTTCTTTGAAAACTGACTTATTTTGACTGTGCTGGGGGTGCTGTTTTTAAAGCAACCATGTCTTTTGCTTTCCACAACAAATCAGCAACTGCACACAGATTGACTCAGACAAGGTCTCAAGAAGTTGAGGCCTGAACTTTGCAACTGGTAAAAACTGAGATAACTGAATATATACTGTACAGCTTCTTCACAGTAGTGACACAAACAGGGCACAATTATTTTGGGACACCCTGTGTATATATGTTATTTTTAGGTATACACAAAAAAGGACAAATTGAAGTTCTTGAGTTCTTTTATTCTATTCTTCTATTTTCTTCCACTCTTGATGCGTTTCAATTGTAGGGTGTCAGTGGGTGTAATCCGACGTCGGTGGTAATCGACAACTTTTGAATAAACCTAAGAAACTGGGGGTAAATGATATTCGCAATAACTTTTAATAGGAGAAGATGGTTGTTTGCATTATATTCTACCAGTTTACATAGTAAACATCCCTAAGGAAAGCCCTCTTGAATGCAAAGCGCAAAGAAAAAAGTCACCATTTATACCTTTGCAGCATGATTGCGGTAAAGAAATTGTCGTTCAGAAAGTTTCACCTTCATAAGAGGCTTTGAATTTGTGGCGGAAAGAGTGAACAATTTTAAATAAACTAAAGAGATAGAATGTCCGACATGAGACCAAAATATAGGAAGGTGGCTGAAACTTAAAAACTTCCCACTAAAGGGGGGCAGTGTTTTTTGTTTCAATTGCCCTGAAAAGGTTGAACACAGCAATTCATGCCTTGAAGAGAATGGTCAGTCGCACTTGAAGATGCCTTTCGACCGACTCCTTTGGCCACAGCGATAATTTTTGCAAACAAAAAGGAAGGCTTTTGTGCAAAAAGCAAATTAACATGCATATTATGCTTGTGCATCTGATACTTTAAATCAAAGGTTTGTCTGCTGTTTGATAAAGTTTACATTAGCACTAGCTGGGGCAAGGTCATCAACCTCTTCGGGTAACATGTCCATTTCTTTCATTCAGAAGAATGCAATTTTGCACAGATATCTAATCATTCTCACATTGTATAAATTGGCATAAAATGATTCTTCATACTAAAACATCTTCCGTGAAATTTTCAAATTAGAGTATAACTAAATTTGATTTAAGAACCAACACATCCCAGTGAAAAGTAATGGTGAACTCACTCGACTGATTAGAACTGTTTTCATTTTGCTTTAAAACATGTAGGATGAACCTCCTTTTGTTAATGCAGCTCTCTTTTTATGATATTGGTGAAGAGCTTTGCAAGTGATACTAATATCTCATTTTGGAAAATCCAAGAGTTATTCAATGTTAAATTGTGTTGTTTTGTGTGTCCTGTAGGTTTTGTTTTAAACAAATGCAAAGACAAAAGGGTGTAGTTTTTTAGAGTACATCAAGTTAAACAGATAAGTCCATAGAATAAACAATTCCATCAAAAGAAACGATTTCTTGGCATACTCTGCAATTTTAACTTACCATCCAAAAACCACTGCAGGTGTCCGAAAACCACCACTGAGCTCAGCAGGTAAAACATCAACCCCAACGGCGAATCAGGCAAAGTCGAAACCAAAAGTCTTTGAGTCAATATGCTAAAAGGCCTGCTCTTTTACTAGATGATTGTAGTTTTTGTTTGCGATATATTTTTCTTTACTAAGAATTCAGTTTCTTAAGTGCCTGATTACCACCGCCGGAACCCTATGGTCATTGTCAGGAGAATGAATTTTTACAAGTCCGCATGCCTTTTAATAGCCTTTTTAGTGGTCACATGCATTAATGAGATCACATGGCCTAAGAAGGGTCACATGATGCAAGAATTACATCATATGAGTCCTAGATTGAAGTTCAATATTACGTTGAATTTGTAGAAATTGATAGGCTACAGGGGAACAAGGTACTGCATAAGTTTGTGAACAGAGAAAGTGGCCTAGCCACTGGCTTTTGGGGATTTTTATGGGGCGGTTGAGTTTATCACTCAAGCCCTTAGTTCAAGTGTTATTTTTAGGTATAATGCCACTTCTACCAAGCTGCTATCTTCGCCATTTACACCGATTTCAAGTAATTTATGATTAACAATATGTCAAGCCTTGATTCTTTGAAATTCCCCTTCCTCATCACCTTCTTGTCTAAATTTTCCAAATCACTATCTTTTGTAAGCTCTTCATCTCCCTTACTACTTCCTAGTCAAAAATTGCTTCATGCCTACACTCACATTAGTTACACCTTAAAATTCAAGGTGTCAGACATGACCAAAATTATTTTTGCTATTTTATCCTTAAAAGGAAATAACAATGAAAGAAAATTTATCATGATTATTCTGTGTTAAAGGTTATTTTGGCATTGGGAGATTACATGAGTGTCCAATGTCATGCGTGCATTGGTGGTACAAATATTGGGGAGGATATTCGAAAACTGGATTATGGACAACATATTGTCTCAGGAACACCTGGAAGAGTTTTTGGTATGACAACTTAGAATGATTTACTCTGGTTTAGTAATGTAAATTTACTATTAGAGCTAATGTTTAGTGGTTATGAATTTATAGATAATGTAAATAACTACAGCACACATACATGCTACCATACTACTCACTGGGTTACAGAAATCCCCAGCAGTGAAAAAATTCTGCTTTCTGAACATGAAGCAATAATATTGAATGCTGTCTTGTTTTATTGCCCATATCTTCAGTTAGGTTCAGTAATTTACCTGGCCTACATAGATGAGTGAAAATGACCAACAAAATTTCCTTTGGTTTTCCTTCCTAGCAATTGACACTTGTGTGTATTTTCCCCCTTTGGAGGATTGAATCCTCGTGAATGAATTATTCATATTATGGGGAAGACTTGTTCATCTTTCCAGGTAGCATGTGCAACAGTTAAAGTATGTTAAATTCATTGCTTTAATGTAAGGTATAAGGGAGATTTGTTTGTGCTTTTAGCACATTCTTTAAGCTTTCATCAAGGGCCTATGTCAAGAAAATCCCTTGTAAAATTTGAACAGAGTGACCAGTTACAGCCAGGAATATTTTTATATTTTTTAAGTAATTGAATAAGTTGGCTATTCAAGCAGATATATACAGTATATATTGCAAAATGCTATTGCTCACACATATTTAAGGAGCAGGAGCCTTTCAAATGGCAGATATTGTTTTTTCATGCATTTGGAAGAGGTCTTTTTGCATTTACCTGCAATTTTGCTGTCCTCCATATAATATACAAATTCTTAAATCTTTAATATCTGCTTTGATTTTGTTTGATCCCAGCATCCGTTAATGATTTGTTTCTGCAAAATCTATTTTTAATGCCAATTGCTAGTTGCACTAAACATGGTCATGAGGAACTTTTGCTAAGATGCATTGAATTTTTATTAGGAATCTTCAACAATTTAACATAGATTCAATTAAAGAACGCAATGCATCATGGTTGTTATAAACTTCCCGGCCACCATTAGCTTGGTTGTCTAGTATTGTTCTGTTCTCATTGGTATTTTACAGATATGATCAAAAGACGAAACCTTAGAACAAGGGCTATCAAGATGCTTATCTTAGATGAAGCTGATGAAATGTTAAATAGAGGTACACTAATAAAATTTTTCAAAGTTTTGGCCAGTTGTAGATCATGTTTCGATTTGCATTGCCAAAATTAGCCTGCAGTCCTCCATTTCAAGGTTGACCTTCTGTATAATGTATTGTTTCTTGTCACAACTACAGTAGCAACTTTTTAATGGCATACCTGTCATGAAATGTGTTTTGTTTCATTTTCTGTTACTGAAAATTTAAAGGCAATTTTCACAACTCCTAGGTTTCCTGTTAGCAGAGTAAAATAATACCATTTAGATGATAGTGTTCTTCACCTGTTGATTCACTTTTTGCCTGAATGTAATTTTAATGACTCAGTGAATAGTTATTAGCCAAGAATCTTTATCATCAAAAATAAAAAAATTAAAATTGAATGAAACATTTTTTGCTTCAGGGTTCAAAGAGCAGATTTATGATGTGTACAGGTTTTTGCCACCAGCAACTCAGGTATTAAAGGTTTTACGTAATTATGTTTAAGAACACTGTTAACAGCAGGCAAAAGTCAGTAATGAGCAGATGTATATATAGACAATTTGAATGCAATACTGTCCATATAAACTTTATCAATTGCTTATTCATACTAATTTATCTAAATTGTGTTTATGTTCTTCTAAATACCCTCAGATTAGCTAAGCATTGTTTCTGGGGCATACAAGTTAGCAAGTATAAATATATTTAGTTTTTGCTAATTTGTGATTGAATATCATCATGATTAATTTGAGTAGTCATCTTTATTGACTAACCTTGTTCATGTCTCTGGCATACTGCTCTTTTATGATTTAGAAATTGCCGTTTTAGTGTTTATCAAGCCTTTGACTCAAACCAACACACCAGACTATATGTGCAGCAGTCAGTGTAAACCTTGCATGATTGGTTTTTAAACTTACAAATGAACAAGATATATAAACATGTGTCTAATGTTGTCATTGTCTTTCCTATTTTTAATGTGAAACAATTTGTGTGCTCACATTAGGAGCACAGTTTGTTTTGAAATCACAAAAGAAGAATTGTTTTGAAATCACAAAAGAAGAAGAAATGGTTCAACAGAAGGCTTGAATTCAGAAAATAAAGTAGAATTTATTTCATATACCGAGTTTCCCAAAAAAAGTATACAGATTTGGTTGACCCTAGCGACTAGAATATAGCGTGAATCAATCCAAAATGATTTTCAGAAAATATCTCGATAGCTAACTTGAACATGGATACCTCGTTTGTTGATATCGGTGTGTTGAGAGTGAAGATATTAGTCTTCAAAGGACAAATTTGCCTCCACCTCCAAACCAGAGCTTTGACGTTTTGGCCAAAGCAAATTCTTGAAGCACAGTGAATAAAATCAACAAACTTTGAAGGCGGCATAACAGATGTGTTTTACAAACTACAGTTAATGTGAGACTCATCGTTAAGGGAGCTGCGAAATGAGCTTATTCATCTCTCAATATCGACAATCTATTTTACATATAATGTTCATCGGTGAAAGTACTCCCTTGAGTATCAACAAACTCTAGGAACCGTCAAATCATTCCTTGAAAAGAATTTGTTATGAGATCTCTCGGTAGTCAAGACAGGAAGGTGTGGAGATCTTTTAGGGCAAAAAGATGTCTCCTCTCTTGTTGATGACCCACCCGCAGGAAATTTGAAACAACGTCATGATCAGTCTGATCTCGAGAGATCTCATAAAGATTCTTCTCAAGGAACTATTCTACGATGTCAAAAGTGCGTTGATTCTCAAGGGAATACTTTCACCGATGAACATTATGTTTAAATTAAATGGTCGATATGACATTGGGTTGAATGAAGCTGATTTCGGGGCTCCCTTGACGATAGGTCTCACGTGGGCTGTTTGTTTTTAAACGCATCTGTTGTGCCGTCTTCAAATTTTGTTGATTTTATTCACTGTGCTTCAAGAATTCGTTTTGGCCAAAACGTCAAAGCTCTGGTTTGGAGGTGGAGGCAAATTTGTCCTTTGAAGACTAATATCTTCACTCTCAACTCACCAATATCAACAAACGAGGTATCTATGTTCAAGTTAGCTATCGAGGTATGTTTTGAAAATCATTTTGGGATGATTTGCACTATATTCTTATCGCTAGGGTCGTCGAAATCCGTATACTTTTTTTGGGACACCCGGTATATTATTTTATTCTTTCCAGGTTGTTCTTGTCAGTGCCACACTTCCTCATGACATCCTTGAAATGACAAATAAATTCATGACGGATCCTATCAGAATTTTAGTCAAGCGGTAAATTGTTTTGATGTATATTATGACACATTTTAGTTGATAGGCCACAAGCCTTTCCAGTTTTGATCATAACGTTGAACTTGTTTTGTTGCTGAATTTCATAATTTGTCAACTTGATGCTTTTTGAATCAATTTTGTACTGTACTGTACTAATCGTACTGTATTAATTAATGTACTGTATTAATGATGCTGTCATGACTGCCAAAGTATTAGTTTCTAAATTTTGAATAAAAACTAACAGCACTGATTATACTTTTTAGTGATGAGTTGACACTGGAAGGAATAAAACAATTCTTTGTTGCTGTGGAAAGAGAAGAATGGAAATTTGACACTCTCTGTGATTTATATGACACACTGACGATAACCCAAGCAGTTATTTTTGTTAACACGAAACGGAAAGTGGAATGGCTGACTGAGAAGATGCGAGAAGCGAATTTCACTGTTTCTTCAATGCATGGAGGTCAGCCACAAAAAGAAAGAGAGGCTATTATGAAAGAGTTCAGAGGTGGTCAAAGGTTTGTTTTTCATGAATTTGTTTACTATTTTACAAATTATTTACTTGCTGATGGTTGATTTTTAAAACCATATTTTCATCATCGTGTTGACTCCAGTTTCTTGTGAAATTGTTGTTTTTATCATTGGTTTTTGTAATTCCCAACATGCTTTAATAATCTGAGACTTGCTGAACTCTCGTTTTATGGCAGCTACTCTATATATGTTGTAGATCTGCTAGACTTTTCACAATCACTTAATACATGTGTGTTATGATCCTGATTTTTAAAGCCAGACCAATCCCATGAAACTTTGCATTGCGTTGAAAATTAAATGGAAACAGCTGTTTTGGAAAATTCTAGAAAATTGCTTTCCTCACTAACAGAGGAATGTTAAAGGGAATCGAGATAGCTGCATGGACTAGGCCCCATGAATAAGTTCACCCAGACACTCATTGCCTCTTCTGCTACACAACGAAGTAGCATGTGTCAAAGTTTACCAAACATGGTAGACTATATTTTAAGTGGCCCCAAGACAGTTTTCGACTGTGTTTTTGCCTTTAAATTACTCAACCGTCATACATATGTAAGGGGCAATTGCGCTAAAGATGGATGCAAGGAATTTTTACCAAGATGTATTGCATTCTACTTACAAATCCAAAACGATTCTATAGGCATTTGATTAAAGAGCGCAATGCATCATGGTAAAAACTTCCTTGTCGCCATATTTAGCGCAATCGTCTATTGCTGTGATCTCTAACAATGATTAATTTGTTGATAATTTAAATTTGGTTTGTTGTAGCCGTGTTTTGATATCAACTGATTTATGGGCAAGAGGCCTGGACGTTTCTCAAGTTTCACTTGTGATCAATTATGATCTTCCAAATAATCGTGAATTGTACATCCACAGGTAGTAATTCTGTCTTAAGTTGATGCAATTCAATGCAATCTCTCTCTCTCTCTCTCTCTCTCTCTCTCTCTCTCTCTCTCTCTCTCTCTCTGTTACTTATTGTTGCTCATTTTTCTACTGAAACACAATCCACATTGAATGCTGAATGTTGTAAATTGAGGAGTTAAAGCAGCGAGATATATACATTGCTTTTAAATTGGCCCACTACTCGAGGTCGTTCTTAGCTTATTATTTTAGTTCAGTGCTAGAAATTACTGATTTCTTGCAATGCCTGTCTTGATTTAATGGAGAAAGGCAAACTTCAGGTTCTTACAAATTGATTTTATATTGCCAGTGAATAAATCTTTGATTAAGCCAAATTTCAAATTTTTATTGCAGAATTGGTCGATCTGGTCGGTTTGGACGCAAAGGTGTGGCAATAAATTTTGTAAAATCTGATGACATCAGGATTCTGAGGGATATTGAGCAGTACTACAGTACACAGATTGATGAAATGCCAATGAACGGTGAATCCCATTTTGTTGAATTTTGTCCACGTACTTTAATGCTGGCAAAAGAAAACAGTTTTTGAGAGAAAAAATATTTGGATCGTGCCAACAGAAATTATCTCTGTGACTCATCATTATCTTGTAAATAAAAACAGTAAATATTTAAAAGTCTAAAATTTCTACGAGCCAACTGATTTTGAAGCATATTTTATGATGGCACCCAATAAGCGTAGCTTTGATAGATATCCTCAACAGTCCTTTGATATGCGAAGTTGAACTGTTACGAGCCAAGACATTATCTAGCTGTTTTGCTAAAATGGGACCTTCTTTAAGATACTATCAACGTCAATACTGATTTGCTTTCTTTTTGCACAAGCACTCAAAGAACATCAGTAATATAATCAAATTTTGGTTTTTTTCCAAAATTGTTCAGCTTTCTTTTTTATCACGCTCCATATCACTGCACTCTGTCAATTCATATTGTCCATCTATTTTAGTTGCTGATCTTATATAAAGACAAGTTAAAGGCATGGCAATGCGTTGCTAATGGCAATGTGATCCTGGCCTCCCTTCAGTGTTGGATTGCAAACGAGGGTAGTCGTAATAGATATTAAAGCAGTTGAGCTGAACAGACTCACCCACTAAACTTAACAAGGAAGACAAATCACTCCCGAAGGATGGTTCTTTTACTAACGACTATGTTTGTTCTTATTTCAAACAAGTAGGTTTGCATTTCTTTTCAAAGTTATCTTGGACACTCCATCTCATTTATATTTGTATAGTAAGAGGTACGAGGCAGTAAAAAAGCTATGCGTTATTTCAGTTTTCACGCTTTTTAGAACTGTGCCTATTTTTTGGGAGTCAAATCTTCAGATCAAATCTTCAGGAATAGTTTTCTTCTCAATGATCATTGGATTTTAAGTAATTCAATTCAGCAAATTTTTATGCAAAGGTACTTCCTATGAAAGCTGAAATAGCAAAATAGCGGTGGCATTAGAAATTTTTATAGCGTCTAAGACTAAAAGGATCAAAATACGAAATTAATCTAGGTACTACATCTGTCAGCTTTGCTTTCGAAATTGTCTTAAAAACGTAACTGTGATTCATTTCGAAAATGGTCTTCCCAAACATTTCAGCGTTAATAAACATACCTGATCATAATAGCATCTATTGTAAATCGTATCTAATAAGGTTGTATCAAACGATTAACTATTTCAACCGGGTATCCCAAAAAGCGTCAACATTTGAAAAACACCAAGATTTAATTGAACGTAAATCGAAGACCAACAATTTATCGCGGGTATTCCTGAATCATGAATTATCAATTTTGGCTCATTTAAGTGCTGTCTGGTTTAAACCAGACGTAAAAAGAGGATCGATGAATTCCTTCATGTATAGAAGGTTTTTATAGGTCTTTCTCAAAAAGATTTCATTTGAAATTTGTGATCACTGTAAATTAAACATGTTATTAAAAGGGTATGACTCAAAATAAGCAAGGTTTTCGATGTGTCATGCTTTACCCTTTCAGTAGTGATTAATTTCATCTCATTATCTATGAATAGGACTATAGGACTGAATTGGTTACAAAATTGATGTAAGAATAAAAGTTAATGATGCGACATGTAATATTTGAATTAAGGTGATTTCAATTTCCATCATTCCGAGAAATGTCAAAATTTGATGACAGCAGGGCCGTTTGCAATTTTACAGTCTATCCCAGGATTCAGTTCAAATTCTTGTTTACTTCCTGCCACAACCAATGTAAGCTTCTCGTAACGTTTGAATTGCTCTGTTACCATGATAGTCGTCTTCTGCGAATCAAATTCCAAATTAAACTTGTTGCCAAGGTATGTTAAGCCATAGAAACCAATTTTGCTCGTGTTATCAGGGAGGACTGGGTCCAAGTAAATTCCATCTAACTTTAATCGCAAACCACCATATCCAAAAACGACACTTTGCAGGAACCCACCAGCACCAGTTATAAAATTCACTTCTCCGCCATCTGGTGTTTCTGTCCAAACCTTGGAAGGAAGCAAGAAATAACAATCTTCAGTTTCAAATTAGAAGCCATTTATGCAAAGATATTTATGCAAAGATAGCCTCCAACCGGATGATGCTGAATGTACAACATTAACACAAAGTAAGTTCGACAAAACGATGTTCAAAGCATAATATAGATGTTTTGGAATGAAATTGATTGAGTCTGCCCGCAGGAGAACACGAAGTTAAACGATTGGAAGTACAGAAATTCTAGAAAAAACTCATTTCCGAGGGACGGTCATCAAAAAGCAAGTATGACTAAAAGGGTGATTTCGATTTCGATGATGTATACTGGAAGAAGACCCGGCAAAAGATACAGTATAACCATCAATACTTTTACAGAGGAGCAGCAAGGTTCAAATTCCACACATGAATTTACCTTAAATGGTTCAGTGATATTTGCATATCCTTCTTTAAATGAAAGTGAAGCTCTTTGAAATTCTTTTAATTCTAACCATCCAACAGCAAACATGGCTTTGGTCATAGCAGGCCCATTTTTATCAGTGCAAGCTTCGTAAATTTCAAGGTCATTCTTTCGCACATGTTCACTCATTTCATACATCAGAGGAAATCCAAGAAGTATTACATCAGCTTGTTTGACTGTTGTTTTCAACTCATACCCATCAAATTCTGGATGATACTCATGTGTTTTGTCATATGGAATGTACATTTTCGAGGCAATTTTGGACCATGTTGATGGTACTTCGATGCTAAAGAGTTTTAGAATGTAAACTGCAAATTCGAGGTTGATTTTTGCAATTACATTCGTGTAAACAGAGTTATTTACGTCATAATGGTATTCGTCTGGTCCTTGTACATGATTGATTAAATATGTATTTGTTTCTTGGTCAAAGGTCACTCTGCTTGTCCAAAACTCAGCAACTCCTTTCATCAGAAATATTCCCTCGCTTCTGAACCAATCTGCATCATGAGTTGCCATCCAAAATTGTTGTACTGCAAAGCCGATATCACCAATGATATGATGCTCAAATCTTGAATATGGAAAAGGTTCTGGACACACTTCAACACCACTGAAGGCGCTTTCCCATGGAAACATCAAGCCTGTGAAAGAATTTCAAAGCTTCTAAATTAGATGCAATGCATCCTTTCTTTGTGGTAAACAACTAAACTACCATTAACATTTGTGTACAAATCTATCGATAAACTATCTCCTCCTTGCTTTCATGACTACTTTCAGCCTAATGCAACTATTCATAGGATTAGGACCCGTCAGGCCACTAGAGATGATCTTTTCACATCTCGCAAAAATGCTACATAAAAACAGTTCAGTATTTTTGGTTCAAAACTTTGGAGCATTCTTCCATTTTTTATTTGCCTTGCTGGCTCTGTTTTAGTATTTCGTTCAAAATTAAATCTTTTTTATTGACTCATTTTCTCAGAACTAACTCGCCTGTCCCAGAATTAACTCAGCTCTCCTCATGTTTTGTTTGTGAGTGGGGGGGGGGCGTAAATCTCGATTAGTCTGTCTGCTTAGAGAGCTCCTCTTCATCAATCAATCAATCTTAAATACAATCATGGGCATTGTGTTTTATATTTCACTTTAGTTTGGTTGGGTTAGCAGTCAATGTGTCAATGTTATTATGTGTTTCAGTTGTAGTGTATTATTGTTGAATTGTATTCAGGATTGATTGATAATGACTGAAACTGAACGTTGCTTTGTTTACCACAAAACTAAACCAACAAACAATCGCCTTGTAAGAAATAACAATGCTGAAAGGTCATGCATGTACGCTATTATAGATGTTTATGCGTAGAGCATCCCATTGGCTGATCCAGCCCAAAGTTGAAGGAGGGGCAGCCTGCAGAGGGGGCGCCCGAAGTATGATTGAACAAGCGCACCGAAGGGACGCAAAAACTTTTGGACTCCTAGTTGAGAAAGTTCATTGGCTTTTCTGCTGTATAACGTCATGATTTGCATGTTTGCATCACACAGTCTGATCGAAACTGTTAAAAAAGAGAGTTTCTTAGGATCACAACGAGGGGCGCACTTCTCCCAAAAGGAGGGGGCGCTGAGCCGAGTTTCTTTCGTGAAGGGGAAGGGTAGGGAAGTTGCCCCTCCTCCCCCTATAAGTCCGCCACTGGAACATCCTCAAGTTTCAGAATTTGTATTGATTGAAAAATTGATGTGCCAGGAGAAGAGAAGCGTTCAAATTTAATGCAACACAGTACTTTTTTCTGGAGTCGGAAGAGTTGTTCCAAGTAGGAATCATAAGTTAGCCCCCATGCCAAGACCCATGGTTGAGGAAGGATGAAAATAGCGAGTTAAAAAGGGAGATAAGAGTCAGCAACAGGACATAATGTCATACTTTAAAGAAAATATCAGCAGTTCTGGAAAGATTTGGGCAGAGTTCAGTTGTTTTACAGTATGCTTACCTATGTTATAGGCTGCAAGCATACCTAGTATAGTATCTCCATAATCAATACATTATTAATATATCATAGGAACCCCCAAAAAGTTCATATCATTAGTCCTATGAACACACTGTTAGCCAACTTTGAGGTTGGTGTACTCGGTCAACTTCTTCCTGAGACTATTGAGCATCAACATGTCATCCTTTTAGGTGACACAAATTGTGACGTTTTAGCTAATCATTCAAGCACGGAACCAACTTCAGCAAATAGTCTTCCTGCTCATTCAAAGCGTCTCATGGAAATTTATGATCTTTTCGGATTTCAACAGCTAATTGACAAGGCGACGAGAGTAACTCTAACATCTAAGACCTTGATAGATCATATTGCTACGACGAACAAGTCTAACATTGTTGTTTCCGATGTAAAGGAAATCAGTCTTAGTGACCATTTTCTAGTCTACTGTGTCAGAAAATTCCGAGGTGCTTCTAAAAAGCAGCACAAAATCATCTCCACTAGGCAGATGAAAAATTTCAGTGAGGAGGATTTTCTGAAGGACTTGAGTAAAGTTGACTGGAAGAAGATAGTTACAAGCACTGATGATATTAGCCTTATTGTAGAGAAATGGTCAAACATGTTTTCTATTATTCTGGAAAAGCATGCCCCCACGCGAAACAGAAGAGTATCTGAAAAGTTTTCCCCCTGGTTGACGAAAGATTTCAAACTCATGTGTAAATCTCGGGATAGGCTTAAGAAACTTGCTGTTAGGTCTAAGTCCGAAATTTTGATGCAGGCTTATAGGCAGATGAGGAATCGCGTAAATAAATTGAATTTGAATTTGAAGCGCGAATTTTTCACAAACAAGATCGCCTCCTATGATGGCGACCTAAAAAACACGTGGAAAACAATTAATCAAGTTCTAAATAAGAAGTCAAAGACCACCCATATTACATCCTTGGATGTTGAGGGGAAAACGGTATCGGGAGATACAGCTATTGCAGAGTCAATGAATAACTTTTTTTGTGAAATTGGCAAGACCCTCAGTGACAAAATACCTCAGTCATCTAATCCTCTTTTAGATAATGACTACGAGGTGAATCCTAAAAGCGTGCAATTTCATTTCGAACCTATCACTGTTCCTCAAATCGAAAAGGTTTTAGGAAAATTTGACACCTCAAAGGGGTCTGGCCCTGATGGTCTAGCCAATTTTTTCATAAAGATTGGACTGCCTGTGATAGCTGAATCCCTATGCGACATCTTCAACCTCTCTCTTGGTACTGGAGTTTTTCCTGACAGCTGGAAAATTGCGCGTGTTGCCCCTGTCTTCAAGAGCGGTGAACAAGATGACAGTTCAAATTACAGGCCTATTTCTGTTTTGCCATTTTTAGCTAGACTGTTCGAAAAGATGGTCTATAATCAGATCTATGATTTTCTGATCAAAAACGATCTACTGTTCTCGAATCAATCTGCTTTCCGATTGCTACATTCTGTTGTAACCTGTCTGCTTGCAAGTACTAACGACTGGTACGTAAATATGGATAACGGAAAATACACAGCAAATGTATTCATCGACCTTAAGAAAGCATTTGATACTGTAGATCATGACATTCTCCTTAACAAACTACTTAGATATGGTATCAGAGATGTGGAACATTCTTGGTTCGTTTCATATCTCAATAACAGACAGCAGTTTTGCAAAGTTAATGGTGCATTGTCGCACATAAAGGATGTCACTTGCGGTGTTCCACAGGGCTCATGCCTTGGTCCCCTGTTATTTTTAATCTATATTAATGACCTCCCGCGTGCTCTACATAATTGTAAAGTGACCATGTATGCAGATGACACTAGTCTTTCATTTGCATCAAATAACATCGATGATCTAAACCAATTTATGAACCAAGATCTAGATTGTTTAAAAGATTGGCTTCAGGGAAACAAACTGTCTTTAAACGTCCTTAAGACTCACGCAATGGTAGTTGGATCCCGTCCAAAGCTCAAGAGGATTTCCGAAGAAGTCAGTGAGCAGCCTTCCTTTTTCATAAATGGCACACAGATAGAAACTGTCGAGAGGACTAAATACCTCGGTGTTCAGTTGGATTGTCATCTTGTTTGGGATGAGCATATAAAGGGTATGAGAAACAAAGTCTCTCGAGCTTTAGGCTTTCTGAAATATGCAAAGAAATTTCTCCAACAGGGAACGCTCAGTAAAATGTACAGAGGAATTGTTGAGCCCCACTTTCGTTATTGTTGCTCAGGATGGGGATGTTGCGGCAAAACTCAAATTGATGCCCTCCAAAGACTGCAAAATCGAGCTGCCAGAATTGTTACGAATAGCAGCTATCATGTTTCAGCAACTGGTCTGATTAAAAAGCTGGGGTGGCCAACAATCTCGGACATTATTCTAAGTGAAACAGCGACCATAATGTTTAAGTCAACAAATAGTCTTGCGCCTGAATATCTTTCCGAGCTGTTTGTAAAGAACTCAGCGCTTAACACAATGAGACTTAGAAATACCGAAGCTGACTTGCGTGTTCCTCTCTTCAAAACGGCAAATGGGCAGAAGTCAATATCATTTCGTGGGCCTAAGCTGTGGAATCAATTAAGCTCTGATGTCAGACTTGCACCCTCCCTTTCTACCTTCAAAAGGAGGTTTAAAGACGTAGTGGAGGGTTAAAGATCTTTTTTATGTACATTCATTTGATTTTTTTTTTCGTTTTTGTAAACACAATTGTAAATTAATTAGGATTAGGTTTTAAACTTGGAAATTATATGTATTTTTGCACGGCCCCCTGTAAAGCAATCAATGCAGATTGACGGGGCTACCGTGGATAAAAAATAAAAAATGAAAATGAAATGAAATGAAGGACCTCGAAACATGCCTAAAATTGAAGCTACGGAAAATGACAAATTTCCTGGCTTGTTTGAATGATAACGATGCACAGCGTAATTGCAGCTCATTCAAAGGAAGCAACTACCAACTGCCCAACTAAAATTTTGAAGTCGAAATGTACAAGTCACTTTAGGATCCTCTGCAATCATGATTATTTAACCCGAATGAAAATATTGGGTACGAACCATCGCGGGAAAGCAAAAGTATTTTTGGACAGCTATGTGGACGTTTCGTTTCGGTCTTTGTTGCTGCGTTAATATCCAAAAGGTAAAAGTAGCAGCATAAAACGAAGGGGTCGAAATAGTACACTTTACCTTCATATCCATTTTCTCTGGCTCGCTGTCTTGCTTTTGTCATTCTTTCGTATCGATAGTGAAGACAACTTCTTGCTAACTTTTGATGAAAGAGCAACAGTGTTGGATACATCCATGTCTCTTGGTCCCAAAAAGTATGTCCAAGATATCCGTTACTGGGTAGACCACCTGGACTCAAACCATAAGGCCATGAAGCTTCTATCGAACTAAATGTAGTACAAAATATCAAAGACTTCATAAATCTCAGTCTTCTGACATGACGTCAGAAATCTACTTTTTTTAATCTTGTGAATACATAAGTCGCTTGATCAACCATAGAACATACTGTATACTACTTTTGATACATGATTTTGATGCCATAAAACTTTTTGTATATTAAATGATATACTATTGTCAACTACATACTACATAATTTCATATAAAGTTACAAAAAGTAATGGTTACGTGGCATATGTGGAACAATAAAGCAAAGACGAGAGCTGGAACATAAACAGACAATTCATTTGATAGCAACTAATTTTGTCATATCTTTGAAAAGTACAATCATTCGTATGGCAATAAACCAATAATGTAAAGATAAAATATTTACCTTATGATGTAGTACATGCTTGAATTTACTGCTTGTGCCAGTTCTAAATGTCCCTCTATTCTGATTTCACCAGTTTGCCATATTTGTTGCCATTCTTTAAGATGACTTTCCCAAAATGGGTCATGCCCTTCCTTTATAAGGATCTTTGCATTTTTATATTCTGCAATTGCTTTATCTTTAGCATCTTCACTTTCTAATGATGATGATACTGATGTTATAAAGTACATGTATTTATATGTGTCTGCCTTTGCAATTTCAACAGGTCCATTTGGTTCAGGACTGTAAGCAATTGCCACTTCGGTTCTTTCAACATCAGCTTGTTCTGATTCATTTGTCATACCGTGCATTACCATAAAATCTATGAGATTAAATTATTGAGATCAACTTAGATTAGATTCTAATGCTTTGTAAACTGGTGTGATACTTTTTCACAAATAATTTTGCTAGAGCCAATTTTAAAGTTCAGTGTTAGTACATTAACTTATTCAGTTGTTTTACCATTCTCGGTCCTTTTTGTTTTACAACCATGTCATATCATACAATAGTCTCCATCCCAGAGTGGGCTTTGGGGTTTCATGGGTTGCGGGTTGGGTTAATTTCAGCCCTCGGGTTTTGGGTATTTCACTCAAAATTCCTATTTTGTCAGGTCTTGGAAGTCATACAGTCCATGTAGTTAGCTGAGATTGAAAACCCAACTTTCAAATGCTTAAAACAAAGTGAAGAGAGTTGGTCAAAATGAAAATGTTCTAAGTAATCAAATATTACTGATGAAAATCAAGGATTTTTGTTCAGAAGTTCAATTTTGGGTTTTGCCTTTTTGCTTGCAGAATTTTGGGTCTTTGCTAATTTTGGTCTGGGTCTGTGGGCTCTAGTAGCCCCCAAAGCCCCCTCATCCCAGCAGCACAAAAAGCAAGCATCCATATCATTGTGAGAGCCTATTGCAGCCTATTGTTCCCTTGAAACCAGACCTTGCGTTTCACCTTTGTCTGTATCACAATACATTAAGAGTACAAGTATCACAATACACTAAGGTTCAAGCTGTGGTAGACACTTAAATATTTTGATCTTTGACAAAATTCTAGCCTTGAGAGATGGGGGTGAAAATGAACTTACGTAGGAACTGAACGAAAGATGGAATAGTGATGCCCTCCGCCGCACCCAAATGCAAAGGGATATACCTTCAATTTTCAGTTTCTTCAATGTTATATCATCGCTTTCTGCACCCATATGACATTTTAATGACATCTTAAAGCCATTTTGAAGGCTTGTTTTTGCTTTCACTTCAGTTATAATAAGGTTTCTGTGTGCTCTATGAGCATAAATTTTTTGCTGTATTTCAACTGCACCACTGAATGCAAGCAAACTTTGCTCAAAGCAGCCATTCTTTGCATCAAGTTTATACTTCCTTGTAGCCTCACACGTTCTGTTATCATGGAATGAAATGTCGATATGAATGGGTATAGTTGAAGGTATCCTTGCTCTATGACTGTTTAATGCATCTCCATTAAAAACCCCTCCAGCATAAATGGTATCATCAAAGATTCTTGTTCCCAGAAAGCCATTGGAAATTGTTGGCATCAATTCCTTGTTGGTTGGTAGTTTTGTTGCAGTAAATTGCCACTCATTGTATTCAAATCCAGCCATTTTGCTCGTTATAACGTGTTTCACTGGGCACTTCTTCATCTCCAGTCATTCAGTTGCGGTTGCGCTGTGGTTGATCCACACACATCCTTCATCGTGAAGCTTCATTTCAAAACCACTTCCTGTTCTGTGCATCAACAGTTGTTGTTGTTGTTCTGGCAAACATCTCCTCCTCATTTATACGAGTTGATCCCTCGTGGCGGATATCTGCCCTTCCCAGCCTGATTCCCAGCGTCAACTAGACCGCGTTCGTTTGAGGTTACTGGGTGCCAGGGAAGCGATTTGTTGACGCCTGGACAAAAACCAGCGAAACTTCTCAAACTTCTCAATCCTTATTTTGAAAACACGTTAAGCGTAGCCTGTGTGCATTCGTTCTTTCGTGTAAATTGAATTGTTTCGTGTAAATTGAATTGTTTTTTGTAAACTGATAGAACTTTACTTTTTCTTTCAATTTTACAAAAGGAAGACTGCACCCAGGCTAGTTAAGTGTCGTTCAGTTGGCGGACAAGATTTAAAACATGCTTGATT
Organism: Aurelia sp. 4 Dawson et al 2005; assembly: GCA_964019985.1. Lineage (NCBI taxonomy): Eukaryota > Metazoa > Cnidaria > Scyphozoa > Semaeostomeae > Ulmaridae > Aurelia > Aurelia sp. 4 Dawson et al 2005. Next base: position 165,429 of record OZ026494.1, on the reverse strand, counting down.
TAAAGCATGCCATGACGACAAGAGAAGCTCGGCAATAGTTACGGTGCGTGATTACGGTTTTTGTCCAGACGTTATTTTGGACCGCTTCCGTGGAGCCCAGTTCCCCAGTCGAAAATGACGTCAGGGAACCAGACTGTGCCCTGCCAGTTTCATCTCTTCAATCATGGACATAAACTAGCTGTTAATGAAGTTAAGTAAGTGCTGCTGAAAGCTTTAGAGTACATGATACTACTATTTCTGCAAGTTACTTGTTACATCTATAGCAGCAGTGGAAATGGTAGTGCAGTACACAGCGACAGTTCACTAATGTTATAATACGTAGTATAGTTGCCTCAACTTCAGATCGAGTATGGAGGAGATCAGTGCGAAGAGAAAACCATTTCGTCTTACAATGCTCTGTTTTACAATAGCAGGGTCAGATACGGAAAGAAAATAGCAGCATGCAGATCTTTAAAATGCACTGAAAGCAAACTCGGGCTATAGCGCGGATGGCTGAACATTGGTAAGACTAAACAACAGATAAACAATAATGAAAATAAGATGTGCTGGCTTATGTTCAAGTGTACCTATGGAGGCGCAAAACAGACACTAACGACGCAAAAGGCATGGTCTCATGTGCGTGCGCACATTTGCAGCGTTCAGAACAACTTTGTTTTGTAACAAGTCTGCTTGCAGTTTAGTTGATGAAGCAAACTTCCAGGATCATCGAGCTCGAGAGGACTCGCTATCGTTGTGGAAGCACCCCGGGAAGCACCCAAAGGCAGAAAGTCAAGCGAAGTAGATGGGAACGAATTTGAGTGATAGTTACAAATGCTGAAATTTCAACTGTTAAGTTTGATGAATCAACAAGGCAATTTTTGTTACGATTTGGAAGGACAGCAGCATCTCTACAAAGTTGCTGCGTCCGTTCAAGGAACTGGTGAAGGAAAATGTTGATTTCTGACCGTGTAAAAGTTGACATTTTTCTTTTGGCCTACACTCACTTTCGTGCACTCCTACCGTAAGCAACTGCAAGATCATGGCCAGGTCGCTCTTCTCCAGAAAACTGAGGAAAATCGTTCTGTTAGGCCCTGCGTCTACGTGAGTCAAGAGTCAAAGCAGAACTCTGCAAGCAAAACAGCATTCCACTTTGATTATTGGTATTGAAATCAACTGACGCAGCTTAAAAGGCGGACTGGGGATGATGATAGGACACCCGGATAAGGGATTTTTATGTCCAAAGCATTCAGTTCAAACTTCAAATATAAGCAGACATTAACGTCGCAAATCTTAAGATAGTAATATCTCTTGTTACACTAAAACTAGTTGCTGATATTGTTAGAGGAAGTGTTGCTCAGCAGGGAAACGTTTGCTTGACCCAGCAATTTGTTACAAAAGAGAACAAAATCTAATTTATGTTTGAGACGTGGCGTGGCATCATTGCTTTCTAAATTGTTTGGGAAGCTCGAGCCCCCTGCTTCATGTTGACATGTTCAGCGTTCATTCCATATGGTGCAATTTTCGGACAAGCTTTCCTTCCTCACAAAGAGAGAAACATCTTCCACCACAGAGCAGAATTATTGAATAATTGAGATTATATTACCAAAAGCCATTGTTGTGATTATGGCATTTTCTTGTGAAAATTTATGTGCCCAGACTTCATCTGTGAGAGGTTTTTTCAGCAATGTTTTCTTGCTCCTAAAGGACTTTTGATACGACATGCTTTTAGTTACTTGCAATAGCAGTTCTGATGAGCTTCCTCAGACTGCTTACAATCATTCCTCACCATCCTCGCTTTGTAATCATGTTGGCACTTGATAAAAATTTTGCATTCAAATGTCTCCCTTTCCTTGAGCTCACATGTAGCTCCGAGTTCAAAAAACTAAACCATCAACATCATCATTTGTTTCTATATCATCGTCAGAATCAGTTTCCTCCGCCTCAATTGCTTTTATGCCTTGGCGAATTTGTCTATCAGGTCGAAAAGGCACTAAAAACATCGCATTGGAAAATCGAATTTACCCTTTCATAGTTTTCGAATATACTTGACAAATGTGCGCCTTACTTCATTGTACACTTATGACTGTTAATTTCATCCTGAAAGAGACATCAGTGGTTGATGAGTGTCATTCGTGCTGCAGCGAATGATCATCAGATGAGGAGACGACTTGCAACGATATCTATTTGGCAAGTTGGACTTCCTGTCTTGAAATAAGTGCTATCATTAATGTGAAACTGCCATTCTGTTGTTGTTGCTGTTGCTCATTAGCTGCTGTTTCTTTGCTTTTATATCCAATCACAAGCATCGATAAGTCTACAGATTATCCTTTTGTTCTCTGGTAACCATGGTGATACTCCTACCATTCCCCGAGATTTCTTGTGAAACTTATCTAGAAAGCTGCTTCACTACCTTCAGCAGCAATTAGGAGACAAATTCATCTTTTCCGATATTTTCACCTGTTGAGCATCTTTTCCCCCCGTTCCCCCTTCCTTGAGGCGTTACCAACATTGAATAAGGGAGAGCGAGGGATCTTCAAGGAAGTGTGCTTGGGCCACTCGTATTCTTAATTTACGTAAATGACATTCCTAAATGCGCAAAACCTAGCAAGGTCAAAATGTTCGCCGATGACCTGAAGCTTTTCTCAACAAATACTATGAGCAACAACGACATACAGCAGGATATTTCGAACATCGAGCACTGGTCAGACACTTGGCAACTGCCATTGAATAAACAGAAGTGTTCCTACTTACGCGTCAGCTCAAGTAACAACAATGATCCTAAAAACGTATATTATCTACATCATATGAATTCGCAAACGTTGGTAGAAATTGCCAATACAGACAATGTCAAAGACCTCGGAGTCATCTTAGATGAAACTCTTAAGTTAGAAAAACAAATCTCAGAACGAATAAGAAAGGCCAACAGTGTCCTAGCTTCCATTAAACGAACAATACGTCGTATTGACAAGTCCGTTTTCACAATGCTATACAAAAGCATAGTGAGACCGATTTTAGAATTTTGTTTGGCGGTCTGGAGCCCCATCTAGTAAAGCAGATCAAATCGATAGAAAGTGTTCAAAGGAGAGCGACGAAGCTAGTCCCAAACATCAAACACCTCTCGTATAAAGACCGCGTAACCGCATTAAAACTCCCAACTCTCGAATATCGAACAAAACACGGTGACATGATATTGAAGTATAAAATCTTAAGAAACCATGTTGACACAAACCCGTCATTATTCTTCAAAATGAATAATAGTTCAAGAACGAGAGGACACGAACTAAAGCTATTCAAATCAAGAAGCTGCCTGGACGTACGTAAATGCGTCTTCTCAAACCGAATAGTAGAAGACTGGAACAAACTACCAAACAACGTGATACAATCACCATCAGTAAAGGAATTCGGCTACTCGCCTTTTTGCCCCTTATCTCATTATATATTAAATACATATATTCAATAGCCAAATCTTAGGTTTTGGATTTGCCTCAAACTTTTTTGTCCATGAAACTATTTTGTGCCATATCTTGACTCTTCATCTGTGAGTCAGGCTAAATTTCCCATCAGCACAATGAACATCCTATGAAACATTTGCAAAATTCACCAGAATACGACCCATTGCAAAATTTCTGAAAAGGATTATCTCATAATTTTCTTCTCTCTAAAATTTCTGGAAATGATACCATGATTCCGTAGAGTTTATATCCAGGCCAGTCGGAAACGGGAGGGCTGTGGGGCTTCAGCCCCCCAATAATGTTTCCAAACTTTGTCGATTTCGTAAGTGAAAAATTCTTTAAACCAAGGTCGTAGGAATGAAGATTCAAACTCGTATGTATTCGTGGAGGCTACCAGAATCCACCAAGAATGCAATGTCTTTTATACTTATGCTTATACGATTTTTGCATAGGCTTATAGCCTGTGGCAAACTCCTACAGGGACCACACGGGCAAAAGGGAAGGATTTTGGGGCAAAATTGTTAGAAACAATGAAATATTGAGTCAAAACCCGCCAAGTAAGCCTATCAATTATACCCGAGCAGACCCTATCATCGCGATATAATATTAATAACTTATGCGTTGTTGAGAAATACACTAGGGTCTGTACTGAACATTTTGTCTTTATGATAGTTGTCTATTTGATTCTTGAAGCTGTTTATACTTAGTACATTTACTATCTCTTCCCGCATGCAAACAGTCTTGATGTCATACAAGTAAAAAATTTCAACATTTTCATGGAAAGACCCTCAATAGTCGCGATCCCTTGCTTCCGTCAACAGCACATTTTCCAAAAATGCGGCCCAACGATCTAAAAGGGCGTGGTCGTAAATAATTGTCGGGCCCCCGAACCCCCCTTTTATTTACTTCGCTCGCACCTCGTTTCAGCCCCCCCAATATGAATTTCTTTCCGACGGGCCTGTATATGTTATATCAGAAGAGTCAACCGGAGTCTTACCATCTGACTTATTGGGTGGCACTTTTGTATGTACAATGAGCCTCAAAGAGACAAGAGACTATGCTCAAAGAAGGGAAAGGAATTGCTTATTTTTTCTTTCATATATTTTCTATTTCTTCTTTTTATTTATCCGCTCAAGTATCCAAAAATACTGGAATTCAAAGAGTAGAATAACTGAAGCTCGTCTTATCCTATTCTTTGGATTGTTGTACTGTATTTGTCAAACGGGGACCACACGGCCACACAGGGGGCACACAAAGGTAAGGTGGATCCCAAGCTCAGGCGGGTGGACCAATGGAAACGCAGGAGAGATATAAACGGTTATTTTTCAGAAATCCTCACAGCAAAATTTTTCTTAAGAGCCTGAAAGGATTACTTTTTCAACAAAGCATTCAAAGAAGAAAAAACAAAACGACAAGAACGCTTGCAAAATAGAGTCGTAATTGAATGTTGAGGATTGATCACCATGGTATCAGATCATCCCAGGTTTAAAGCAGCTGTTGTGGTTGTTGGGCTCAGGTACAGTTTTGCTTCTTTTCAAGATGGCTACTACCGATTGGGAATTTGTGTATGATGGCGTCGTTGGATTTCTTACTTCACCAATGTGGCAGATTCCTGTTATCGGTTTCATCGAAAAGAATTGTATAGGTATCAATCATAGTTTGTATTTTTAATTGGATTATTTATATAAAAGTCCAAACAAATGCTTCCTGAACAAGCAAAAATACAATGCTCTCTCCTCGATTCTGAGAGAGCTCCTCCTTAAGAATTCCTCTTCATACAAATTTTCTAGTATTTCTGTAGTTATGTTTAGTTTTATATTTGTATTGCAATTTATGAACGGTAGTTTATGTTTAATGTTGATTACAGTAATTCTTTGAAAATTTGTTGGAATTCAAAATGAAATGAACTGAACATCCAGTTTCATTTTGCAGATTGTAAATGGTACCTCAGGGCACTTTTCGACGATTTCCGGTGTACAAGAAGAAATTTATTTTGTTTGCTATTGTCTACTTTGAATAGTCTAATGAAAATCTTCGGTGTGCAAGTGCCATACTCTGCACACCACCTATGGATCATAATAATAAAAAATTTCACTATAACTTTTCATCAGAGTTTTGGATCTGTTTTGATAATCATAGCAACCTCCCTTAAGCAGAACAATTGTAAAAAATCCCCTTTATTGCAAAATTTAGACTGATAGGAATTTTCTCTGTTAAAATCAAAGGCAAACCTCTGGGTTGCTCATTGCCGAAGACACTGGACCCTGTTTTTCTATGTATGTATTAGGCCAAGATGAGGTAGCATTTCCACATCAATTATGACTAGTATTCGCACTGAGGCTTCATGGAAGAGGTGGTGAAATAATGTCTGGAAAAACAACTGTAACCAACAGCTGACCCAGACTGGAAAGTTTGCCTTGCGCGGCCGCTTCCTCTGCCGCACACTTTAAATTTCAGTCGTGGTTCCAGCTGCTAAATTTTCATAAAACAACAAAAGGAAACAGTAGAACGATTGTTTAGTGGCACAAATACAGCTGCATAAGAAATTTGGATGGAGGAGAGATCCCCCGCGCATTCTGCAAACTTTCCCATCTGGCAGCTGACCATGTAATCAGAAGTAGATCATCAGTTCTTAGTTCAAGTTTGCAGACAACGGTACATTTTGACAAAAATCCCTTTTGTTTTCAAGAAAAATCCATTGAAAATCTGCAAAAATCCTTTTTTCTGAAAATAATCGGTGCGTTTCTTCAAATGAGTGAAATTCCCCCTGATGAAGTTCTTTTAGGGAACCAGGCACACTTTGCTCTGCAGGGGCATTTCACTTATTCGGAAGAGAGTGAGATTTTTTCAGAGTAAAAGGATTTGCACAGATTTTTGATAGATTTTTTGAGCACAAAGAGACCTTTGCCTAAAGCCTATGTGACCTGTTAGGAGTGAAATGCCACTCAGCACTCTGGAAGTCATCATGACAGAAATGTTCCGGTGTTGGCGACTTCCGCTTTCTGATTTTAAATTCTATGTTCATGCTGTATTGATTTTTCTGTTTTTACTGGAGCAGGTTTTGTAAAACAGCATAGTTGGGATTTCCCAGGCAGGCATTCACAGGCAAAGGTGTAAGGGAGAATTATTTGTTTTGAATTCAGGAGGGCTCTAATGTTTGTTTCTCTTTCTGGGTTGAGGTTGACTTGGGCCCAAATTTGTAAATTTTAGCGGAAAGTAAACATAGAGGCTGGCCTCATTGATTGCATGAGCTTTTTCTCTGCCAAGGCGCCATAATAGTTCAAATTTGGAGGGGGTCAGAACAAGCTGCCCAAAATCCATGGTTCCTACAGTACCTACGGCAAATATTCAGTTACTGCTTTTATTTAGATACAGGATACTTGTACCCACATAGGAAAATTAAGCAAAAGGTATGCCAGTGTCTACAATTCTTATTACTATAATTTAATATTTACTGATTTTATATTGGTCAAATTCTACATTTCAAATTAATCAATCCAAGGGAGTTCATGACCTATGATCAGTTCAGTTTCAGAGTGCTGCTCATTTCTAATGCCAACATTTGCCTAATTTCTACTTGCATGCATTTACTGTAGTTCCTGAAACTATGTAATGTATTGATCTCAAGGTCATGTGTTTTTATTTTTCTAATTGCCATCTTTACAGTACCCCAGAAAAATTGTGCAGCCTTTTACCCAGTCCAGTCTGCAGTGTGTGACCAGGGGCGGGCAAGTACTGTAAAATATTTGACCCCATGTTTGTCCGAAGGAACTGGAAAAAAGTAACCGGTTCTTTTATGACACAGCATGACTTTCTTGCCCAAAACAACCAGTTTTTGGGACAAAGGTCAAAATTTAAAATCAATCATCTTTGTCCTTTAATTTCTCACAAAATCAAGTTTCCTCGCCTCCTATTTGGTCAAAATCCTAAAGCTTGCCGGTAAGCTGGTTCCACCTTTGTCCGCCAAGTTTAAGCTCAAAAGACCAGTATTTCAAATTTCCACATAAGCAGTTCTACCTTTGTTCGGCAAAATTTTCAAAAAAAGGCCTGAAATTCCATTTTTTGCACTAAAGTGGCTCTACCTTTGTCCGTCAAATGAAGATAAAAAGACCGGTTTTGGGACAAACCAGGAGAAATATCAACAACATTTTTAGAACCAAGGAACCACCTCGGAATTGCCACTTGAAGACTACCACTTTTGGGACACTGCTGCTATCTAAATATAATTACGACGGTATTGATGCCTGCAGGATAAACACTGGATTCACTGCGAATGATGTGGGATTGGGATTTTGGTGAACAAGTAAAACCGGTTTTAGGACACTTGTGCCTTCATGGCTGTGGGTACCACTTTCTTTCAAAAAACGGTAGTTGGCCGAAACTATCGGTTTTTGGGACAAACATCGCCAGTGATTAAATTGTCCATCAAATCGAAAAAAAATAACAACGTAAATGTGTCATCAAAAAAGACCAGTTTTTGGGACAAAGATGGTGAAAAAGTTTTTCGTGAACTACCAGTTTTTGGACAAAGGTAGGACCATCGTCCTCAGTGTGACATGCCCACCCTTGGTGTGACCCCAAGGACAACAATATGTAGGTCTATGGATAGTAAGAAACTAAAGAAAATGGATTATGCACACTCAACATGCTGTTGAAAACTGCCACATGCTGCAGTCTGGCAATAAGGTATTATCATGCTGCCAACCCTCATTCATTGAGAAGTGTCAAATTGTCTACATTCATTAAATGTGTGTACAGTATATCATGTTATTCTTTCAGTTTTTGACCCCAGCGAAGAAAATTGTTTACCATGGGGGGATATTCACAAAGAATACAAGAAACTGGTAAGGGGCCCTTTCATTTTACAGCATTACATACATGCGTAGCAATATTTGCACATAGAATCAATGATCTAGTGATCTGTTGTTTTGTGTAGAATATGTTTGAAGCAACAACACACAATGATATTTTAAAACTGCTCATAAAAAGATGAAAGTAATAAAACATCTTCTTTGTTAAGTTTATTATATTAACTGACATTCTCTCATTATTCCTTGTCATGTTTGCTAAATACAATTTCTCTAACAAATGTTAGTGATTACAATATTTCACTTGCAAGAATTATTTTCTTTTTTATATTTTGATATGTTTGGCTCTCCAGGCAGTATGTTTTTTGGTGGTGGTTTCTTTATAATTTTTTTGTTTGTCAGTAATCATTGCTACAAAGATTCTGTGCTGCAAATATTTATAGAAAGATACAGCATATTCATAAAAGCATTTGATCTTTTACTGAAAACTCTGCAAATTTAGGAGAAAAAGCAAAGATATGGCAAACTGTTTTCAAAAAACATCAACGACCCTGTGCTGCCCATGATCCTTTCTGGTCTGACAAGGAATTTCATACTGTATGAAAAAGATCATGGCCTAGCAATCGCAAGGCTGTGCATTGTCGTTTCAACCTTCAAATGAGCGTTATGAAGTCATCGCTATCAAGTCAAACAAAAGACATTCCCAAAAGCAATTGAAGGATTGAGGAAGCTTTTCTCCTGAGAGCTATTCATTTCCCCATGTTCTGTGGTTGAAATGCATTGTTAACAGTAACTGGGATGTTTTGCTGGTTTGTGCTCATGCAAAGGATGATGGGGAGCACACGATCTTTAATCTGTGATTGTATAGAATGATCCTCCTGAATTTTTGCTAATAAACCGCTCTTGACTCTTTGTTATCACACAATAGTGATAAAGTCATTAGCAGTGGAGTCCAAAGACTTCTTAAAGACCCATTGTCAACCGGCATGCTTTGGGCGGACCAGCAATACCACAATACAATTCTTGACTGTCAAAAACAAACAAACTCTTTAAAACGAATGACTGAAGAGCCTCCCGTGCAAAAGAAATACAAAGCCTTTGCCGTAATAAACCCAGCACAAACACCAGCCCCCATTATACTATCTCATCTTTATCGCGCTTCTCTTTATCTTCCGTTGAATTTTAAGGAAGTTCTATAATAAAGATAATGATGATAATGATAATAATAATAATAATAATAATAATAATAATAATAATAATATTATTATTATTATTATTATTATTATTATAATAATAATAATAATAATAAATTATAATAATAATAATAATAAATAATAATAATAATAATAATAATAATAATAATAATAATAATAATAATTCCAAATCCCCATTTCGGGGCAGTTACGTCCATTCGTATACTTAACTTTATTACAAGTTACGATATGGTACGTGACACTGGATTAGACTCAAAGCTATACAAAGCTAAACTATATTTGAAGCTATACAATCTTTGCGCAACATTTGAAAGCAATTCGTCGCAGCAATTGGCTTTAGATCATATTACGGAAAGGCTTTTATAAGGGCTTTTGTTTGCGTTTGATTGATCATGGCAACTGATCTCAAAGGCTTTGTGATACTTGCATGCACTGGGCTTCGTCAGTCAATAGTTTGAAAGAGTTTGTTTTCAGTTGACAGTCAAGAATTGCATTGTGGTATTGTTTGTCCACCCAAAGCATGCCGGTTGACAATGGGTCTTTAATCCTTGCATTTCCCTGAGGAATTTCTTTGGCCTAAGTTCATGATTGAAAATAAGTTGATATTGGTCGTAAGTGCGCTATTTATGCAGACTCAATAACTTTAAGCGATTGAGTATGCTAACTCAGTTATATGAAAACTGTAATGTTTTATTTCAAGGTTGAGGTTCTGCTGTCAAGTTACTTAAAAGATGTTGGGATTAGTGAAGAACAATTTGTAGAAGCATGTAGTGCTCCATCAATCCAAAACCGACACCAAATGCAGGTGAATGCAAAAATGAATATTTTTGCTCTTGACAGCATCCCTTGTTTTATCCATTTAGTCAATGTTCAATCTCACTTTAGTAGTGTTTCTTTTGTAAACACGGGAAACTGAATATTCTTTGCAAACTTTGATGCTAGAAAAGCAATCATGTGCACATAAAAGTCATCGACAGGCCAATTGTTAGCCAGCGTGCAGACTTTACTTGCCACTGTGAATGAGAGCCAAAAGTCTGCGTGCAGGCTTGCCAATTGTACATTCAGCCTTGTGTATTTTGAAGACTTAATTTGCCAGCAACAATAGTAATTCCATTTTGAATTTAAACATGCGATATCTGTTGAAGGAACGGATGAAATATGTCAGTCTCAATTCCATTTTTCAAAAGGGGTCTGCGCCAGCATTGCCAGCAAGGTTGCTTATTGTGATCACACAATCATGAAACGTCAATGCTGTGATAGCAAAACCACCTGCTAAATAACTGATTTGCATGATTGCAACATCCGAATGCTTCAATTGGAGATGACATTTACTTTCGGTGATATTTGGCTAGAAACTCACCAATTTAGGATACGAGCAAGCGAGAGAAAGCATGAAGCGAACAGAAAGTGAACAAACATTGGATAAAAAACCAAATGCAATTCAGGATTCTGGCCAAAAATCAAATCATCAATCAATCAATCATTCCAAACTTGAGCCGCTTCTTGGTACCCCGGGTGGATCACAAAATTTTGCAGTAATACATGTTAAAAAACAGCGAATAAGAACTTAATTCAAATCTTCATTGTAATTTGTGGAAATTTGCAACCATTACATTGAAAATTGGAATCTCGTGGAGAGTTCATCTCATCTTGGCATGTTTCCTCCTGGGGTTTTCCGTCATTTTTCTTTTGATGTTTTAGGTGGTATTTGAACAGATCTGGGCAGCAGAAGATTACGAGATATTCAAACGCATGATGGTACAACGTAATATTGAATTAGAGTTGCAAGCACTTCATCTTATACAACATCAACAACAACCAGCAGACAAACCAAGCCAACAACAGAGAGTGACGCCTGCTGCATCAAAACCGTCAAAACCTGCTTTAGATGATGATGCTATTTTGGCTGAAGTTCTGAAAAGATCGAAAGCAGAATTCGAATTAATAAATGCTGCGAAATCCCAAGAGAGTGGAGCGAAAACAATCGAGAAACATTGGGCGGAATCACATGACGATAATGTAAAAATGTGAGAATTTTGTCAGTGTTTTTATCCATTGAGTTAACATATTTTGAGAAAGTAAGGTGTCTTTCGAAAGAGGAAGAGAAGCGTAATATCCATAAGCAGCATTTTCGAAATTTAAACTTACAGAAAGGGGTTAAAATCAAGCCTCAAAAAAGGCGACTCTTGGCCCACGCAGCTGTCAAGGTTTAAAAATGCATGGCTGAAAAGCTCTTCTTTAGCTGTATCCAAATCTGTGCTCCGTTTATTTGTCAACCCTATAGGCTTTTGTGTACATACGAAGAAATAGCCAAGGGTTAGCAGATTTTGGAAAATCTGGTTTTCTCAATATCGGGGGAAGCACTAAGTCGCTACAACAACAAATAACAGGGCCTTTATCACAAAGGACTGTATCGAGCATGAAAGATTGTCTCAAGAGAGGGCACTTTTTCTTCCTAAATGTTGTTGATTTCTTTCAAAGAATGTTTTGTTTAGATTCTAAAAAATTACATTTGGTACGCTTACAGTTTTTGAAAGAACCTTTGCAGTAGCGCAGTGTTTCTCTTTTGCGAATCTAGCCATTTGAGAGATTACAATCGATACATTTCCTGTGCATTTTCAAGAAATAATTTTATCTAAGATGCTTGACCGAACAACTTAAAATTCAAATAGAATATTTTTTTCAAAAAAGCATCAATGATCAAGTGAAAATGACTTTCGAAACTCCCTTAAGATAACCTTCCGTGCTCGATACATTTGTGCTGTGATGAATTCAGAGTTATTCGTTGCAGTAGCGACTTGTTGCTTCCCCCGATTGTGGGGAAACTAACTTTTCAAAAATCTGCTAACCCTTGGTCACTTTTTCGCATATGGACAAAAATGTACTTAGTTAACAAATATAAACGGAGCGCAGATTTGGATACAGCTAAGATAGAGCTTTTCAGCCATATATTTTTTAACCTCGACGGATGCGTGGGCTAAGAGTTGCTTTTTTGAGGCTTGATTTCAACTCCCTTCTGTAAGTTTAAATTTAAAAAATGCTACTTAAGGATATTACGCTTCTCTTCCTCTTTCAATAGAGACCTTTACTTTTACTATCAAGAAAATAGAGCCGAAATGGCATCGAAAAACATTTTAACTCTACATAGTAATTGGTCGTACTTTCACTAACAATGATTTCTTACATGTGGATGGATACGTAAAGGACGATAAGGAGCCTTGTATGAGGTCAGTTATGAAGCTGGACTATGTAAAGACATGTTCTGTGGAAGAACTCCTTCAAACGAGGGCAAATTTTGCAATACAATAGCATCAGTTGCTTTGGTTCACAGCTCAATTCAAAGCAATTAGCGAATGCAGACAACAGAAATTCTGTCAACCAGCAATTCAAAACAACTAAAAAGAAAAAGGGTAAATCTAAAGCTCTGTCTCGCGGATTTGTTTATTTGATTCAGGAGCTGAGGAGTAACTGTCTACATTTGAGCAACAAATATGCAACTATTGCAATGCTCTCTGCTCGGCTTCTGAATATCGTAAGCAAAATCCGCCAGACTAAACTTTAGATTTACGCTTCTTCCTTCATCTTAAGCACATAACTTCTTTTAGAAACCTCCCTTCGTCCGCACCAAGTGAGAGTTCGCCGTACTGGTTTCAGAGCAACTTTGCGGCTATGTTTGTTTTGAATTACTGGTAGAGAGAATTTCATTGGTCTGCATTTGCTAATTGCTTTGAATTGAGGTGTGAACCAAAGCAACTGATGCTATTGTATTACAAAATCTGCCCCTGTGATATGTTGGCAATTCATCTCATTTATTGTGTCATATTCGCTGTTGGTCTGCTAAAATCAGTGTTGATCTATATGTCACGCGAAATCCGCAATAGCGCAAAATTGCCAATGCAAAACTCGGTAATTGTTTTATTCGCGGACATTATCATGTCTCATGTGACATCTAATTTTAGTTCATTTTCTATTTGCATCATCATGAAGATGCTATTGGATCGGACAAGTGTCATCGATAAAGTAGATAATCATTTTATATTCGCTTTACTTATGAATGACAGTTGTATCTTCATTTTTGTAGACTGACGGAGAAAGCGGAAGAAAAGCGAGAAGAAATGAAACGAGTTGTTGCAGATCGAATCAATGTGGGAAAAATTGAAAGGGAAGTACCGACAAAAGAAATTACAAGTGAAGTGGAAAGAATAGAAGAGAAACAAACGAGGAAGGAAGAGTCAATTAAGAATGAAAGTCCGAATGTCGTTCAAGGTAAAAAGCAAACAACAACAACAACAATACCAACGTTATCTCCCGTAAAAAGCAAGCCAAGCTCTGATATTGCTAAACCAAAATCCGCTGCGGAGGCTGCATCAAGTTGGCTGCACAGCGCCAAAGCCGAAGCTATGAAAAGCTCAAATAACCCACAGGCTCTTTTGGTAAGTTCGGTCTTTACTTTTCATGTTTGACAAACTTTCATCAAGAGATGGGATGACTTTTTCGTTTGTTTTGAAAATAAACAACCTGTTACAAGTATCAACTCAGTTTTATGTTATAGATTCTTATTTTGAAGCATTTGACAGACGGTACCTTGTAACGTTCAATTTATCAGGGATTCTAAAACCCGTGTTACATAAATCTAGGAACCATTGACATTAAGATAGTTTTCTGTCTTGCGATAAAGATTCTCAAATCCAAAACCCATGTTTCAAAGTAGCATTGCAGCTTTTCTCAACGTATACTAGAAAACAGTCTTTTCGCTTATCGTAATTCCAAACAAAATGTTTCGTGGCAGTACCTCGCAAGGATTTCAATGGTCTCGTTATTGTTACTGTGAATAATCGAAGAGTGGAAAAGTTAGGGTTCTTCCTTGATCAGAAATGAGTTACAGGAGAACTGGGGAATTGGTTGTTTATCATCAAAATCATCAGATGAATAGCAGGTAAATGATATATTGTTAAAATTGAATATTGGTATCAGAATTTTATGAAATGCTTTAAATGATCTAACCTAAGTGGAAAATGGTGCGTAAATAATCTTGCGATTCTATTTTTTGCTCATATTTCATATTTCATATTTTCATATTTAATTCTTTTAAGGAGGGTTGCCCTTTAACTAGTTGATTTTCAAGGGCCCTCCGATAAAAACATTAATTACAATATATAACATAAAAGGGAAAAAAGCTATTAATCAAATTAAACTATAAAACCTTATTTACAATATCTAAAACTTATATACAATAATGTTCAAAATTTACAATAAGAGTGAAAGGAAGCATCTGTTTCTAAATAGTTTTTTGAAACTATACAGAGAGGTTGCCTGCTTTGACTCGGCTGAAAGGCTATTCCATAGCTTAGCACCTCTATAAGAGAAACATTTCTGGCCGTTTGTTGACCTTTTCATCGGTAACCTCAAGTCGGTTCCCGTATTACGAAGACTATATGATGAGTAGAGCGATTTTCGGGTGAACAGGTCACACAGATATTGTGGAGCCAGCTCGTTCAGCTCCCTTGTTTCCTTTTGCTCTCTTGTAAAAATCGCAAATAACATTCGTTGAGAAAGCGAAAGAGCAGAAAACAACACACGATAAAGAGAGGAAAGATGAAAAATTTTTTGATAGAACAATTTTTTTGAATAAATTCTCTTTTAATATGATGTTACATGGGCTTCCTGTGACAACATTGAATGAGACAAACATTGTAATCGATGCTTAAACTCGATAGGATTCATCTGGAAAAGAGGATTTGAAGCGGAGAGAGGAATACTTGAAACAACAACGTGATAAATTACTGCAATTAAAAGATAAAGAACGTGAAAGGCAATTAGATACATATGCAAAATCCCAACCAAAAAGACCCGTATCTGCAAGGGTGGCACGACAGGCCGTTGTTGGAGAATCACAAATCAAAGAAAAAGACGAACCAGATTCAGTTGCAGATCCGAAGAAATTAGCAATGCGTAAAGCTTTAGCTGATAGACTGAAAAAGGAAGTCATTTATAAATGATTCATACAAACTATTTGATTAGAACGCTGGTTGGGGACGGACCATGGAGTGAAATTTCGCTGAATTTGATTTTATTTTATGTTAAGGGTTATAACCATCACAGCGGTATTGTATTCAGTCTTTAAAGTCACAAATAATGATATTTTTTCAATTAATTCAACAGATTCTATAAATACAGGTTTTTTGTCTGATTTGATAAATATTTGGTTGCTGATATCTATAACTTGTGAGCTGCATATCGACTGGCCGTTCAAAATCATCGTAATAGCCCGATGAGTGACTATTTAGGATCTGAAAAATATGCAATTTCTACCGATACATCAGTTTTTTAAGAATTTTTGTTGATAGTTTATGCTTTTGATTTTGGAACTTCAAACATTTTTTCAAGCATTTTTCCCTATCAATGCATTATTAAAAGAATATTTCATTTAGATAGTCGTGTTATTTATTTAATTTTTGCAACTATAAATATTGGCATGAAACAATTTGACAATGTTTTCATTAATCTGCATTCTCCTCTACAACCATTTTCTTTGCGGTCTTCAAAAATTCCACACATGTAAACATCATGCTTGGATTTCAAGAATCAAAATTACATTGTAAATTCCAAAGCTTAGCAAATCTTACGAAGTTAAAAAATATATCTTTTCTTTAGACAATCATCGAGTGAGTAACTAATAAAACACAAAGTTGATTGGAGCATAATGAAGAAAACATAAGAACCATCAAAACTGTGCCGGGTGAGTCAGAAAAAAACGTGGGGCGTTTGTCGGACTGTGGCATCGCATTGAGCCACTCGATTATCGTCAACTAAATTTTTCCATGCAGCCAAATCGGTCTCTTCATGCATTTATTACAAAACAGATCGCCTTCGTAAGACCTTGTATGGGAGTCTTGCAAACTGGTGAAATCTTTGACCAAGGCCCTTCAGCATTTAGCTTTTCCAGAGTTGCAGGTACACTTGGTATTGTCAGAGGATACTGAAAAAGTTAAGCCTTGCTCACACTAGGTCAGTTAGGTCGTTAAGGTCGTGCAGAAAGACCCAGAAGACAAAGACTCAGAGTCTTTTGTCGTGTGGGTCTTTCTTCACGACTCTAACGACTCAAGGATCTACTATGAACCAGGCTTTAGGAAAAATGCTGTCTGCAAGAAGTCCCGTTACAATTTACAGGGCGTTCATCTGTTTGAAAGAACCTCTTCGCAACTTCGTAAGACAAAGCAGTACGCATAATTGATGCCTTTCAAACATATTCTCCACGCAGGGAAAGTTATGATAAGATATCCCAGGTGAGAAAATACTATCTCCTAACTCTCTCGTTCTCCCTTGATAATACCACGTGCACCTGTAACTTTTGCGATGGTCAAATGCGGAAGGGGCTTGGCAAAAGATTTCATCAGTTTGCAAGACTCCCATACAAGGTCTTACGAAGAAAATCTTTTTTAACAAATTTATCAAATGACTGATTTCGATGGGGAAAGGTTTATGATCTAAGTTAGACTCTTGGCAGCACGCAAAAATTTAATGCACGACAATCTGGTGGCTCAATGCGATGTCACAGTCCGCCTAACGCCCCACGTTTTCTGATTCACCCGGTAGAATATTTGCAAATAATATATACATATTCACCCCACAATTTTATTTTTAAACTTTTTTTAAATTTCTAAACTGCATATTCCACTTTCTGAAATGCGTATTTCATTCTCTGCGCGTTCTTTGCTGACGAAAAAATGTCATTTAAAGATATTTACAGCCAACACGACCATTGTGATGTTCACAGATGGCCAGCAAAATCTACAAGTTTTTGTTTTGAGAAAATTTTACCGTGCATCGTCTCCAAGAAATTATTTGGGCCGAAATCCTGCAACGTTATCGATGAAATGGGCCAATATGGACAACTGTTCTTCGAGTTTTCCGTGAACTTCATCAACCCTGAAATCAAATAAAATATTCAAAGCAAAATTGGGCATATTCCATCGTGAAAGAAGATTCAAATCAAAGATCAAACAGAAGGGAGCGCAAAACAAATGGCAGCAATATGTCAAGGCAGTTCTGACTTAATTCGGCAAATATATGATATCTTTAATGTGGCTATATCAAATGAGCCAAATGTGTCAGTTTTTGAGGTAAAAAGATATTACCATGGAAATTTAAAAATAGTTTCGACTTCCAGCCTTATTGTAGAAAGGAAATAACAACTTTGTTAGCAATTATGAAGAATAAAAAATTACATTTCTTCTCTTTTGGAAGCGACATCTTGAATCTGTTTCAAATCGTCAATAAACGGCAGATCTCTCTTGCAGTACTCCTAAGGAAATACATAAAGCATTTCATTACTCGTCAACATTGGAAAATGATACCGTATATTTCATTGCTACCATGCACCAACATTGATAAAAGGTAGATGCAGTAAGTTAATCCCAATGCTAGCAAATATATCATTGAACTGTAGACGTGTTCAAATCCATTCTAACATTACCTGACTTCAACTGGCCACACCGTCAAGAAAGTGAAGGATCTTCTCGAGCAAGCTCCTTCAAGAAATCTTTCAAACAGCCATAAAATCTGGATAGAATCTGCATTCAGAAGAAAAGGGGAAATAAACAACTTACTTTGTCTAATTCAACGTCTTCATGCCACTTTCGGTCGAGCCAATCTAGAAAGAGATACTGTGCTATAGAATATTGATCAGAATTTGATCGAATCTAACGAGAGGTGTGAAAAAACTGTACCGCGCTAGTAAAAGATACGAACAAAGTCTCAAAAAATAAATTGTTCTGAAAATCAAAGCTATGATATCGGCAAACTGTCATTTGTCGTAGCGGGAATGTTTAATTAGATACAAAGGTTTGCCTGGGTCACATCGGTTTCACCTTACCAGAGAAGTGGAAATCTTATCGAGACAGTTAGTTCAAAAACCCTTAAAAACAGTTCGAAACGGTGATAAAATCTCCTCAGTTTTCTTCCCTCACAGCAATGAAAATTACCAGTTTCAGCATATATTATTCTATCGAGAGGATGGAATGCCTCGAATAAATTTGCTACGCTAATGGGAGTTAATTTTACATCCTCCCAAGCGGATAAAACTGACTAAATCTACTGGCTAGATAAAACGCGTTCAAGTGATTGCGATATGATATTTCAAAGCAATATTATCACGAAATTTGATCGCCAGGTTAGGCTAATTTTCACGTATCTTTCGAGGGAACCTTTTGAAGAACATCCCAAGTAAATCAGAACGGAGACATTGATTTTAACGAGGTAAAATTCTAAAGTCAACAACTGAACATATATCATTTCTTTGATATGGAGGTAAAATATGGAAATTTGCAAGAAATTGTTGTCTTCAGCGTGTGACTAGCATTTCAAAGTGAATATAAAGCGCTACGATAGATTTCACTTTCACATGTTAGTCGCACTCTGAAGAGAACATAAGTTTGAAAGGCTTTAGTCGCACTCTGAAGATAACATAAGTTTGAAAGGCTTTAGTCGCACTCTGAAGATAACATAAGTTTGAAAGGCTTTAGTCGCACTTTGAAGAGAACATAAGTTTGAAAGGCTTTAGTCGCACTTTGAAGAGAACATAAGTTTGAAAGGCTTTAGTCGCACTTTGAAGATAACATAAGTTTGAAAGGCTTTAGTCGCACTTTGAAGAGAACATAAGTTTGAAAGGCTTTAGTCGCACTCTGAAGATAACATAAGTTTGAAAGGCTTTAGTCGCACTTTGAAGAGAACATAAGTTTGAAAGGCTTTAGTCGCACTTTGAAGAGAACATAAGTTTGAAAGGCTTTAGTCGCACTTTGAAGAGAACATAAGTTTGAAAGGCTTTAGTCGCACTCTGAAGATAACATAAGTTTGAAAGGCTTTAGTCGCACTTTGAAGAGAACATAAGTTTGAAAGGCTTTAGTCGCACTTTGAAGAGAACATAAGTTTGAAAGGCTTTAGTCGCACTTTGAAGAGAACATAAGTTTGAAAGGCTTTAGTCGCACTCTGAAGATAACATAAGTTTGAAAGGCTTTAGTCGCACTTTGAAGAGAACATAAGTTTGAAAGGCTTTAGTCGCACTTTGAAGAGAACATAAGTTTGAAAGGCTTTAGTCGCACTTTGAAGAGAACATAAGTTTGAAAGGCTTTAGTCGCACTTTGAAGAGAACATAAGTTTGAAAGGCTTTAGTCGCACTTTGAAGAGAACATAAGTTTGAAAGGCTTTAGTCGCACTTTGAAGAGAACATAAGTTTGAAAGGCTTTAGTCGCACTTTGAAGAGAACATAAGTTTGAAAGGCTTTAGTCGCACTTTGAAGAGAACATAAGTTTGAAAGGCTTTAGTTTGCTGATTTTAAGTCTCGTTTCTTTGCCGGTCAAGCTTATGTGAACAGCTTCAGTTTCAGTCTTCATTTTAAAATTCTCAACATACAAGTTTCAACATAAACTACATTAAATACAAGAATACATATATCAAACAAAAAAAAAACGATACAAACACCTAAAATTAATCTAAGGGAGAGAACATATGAAACCTCTATGTGGGGAATTCCTTAAAGGAGGAGCTCTCTCAGTAGATAAACTAAACGAGGAGAGAGCACCCCTTATGTTAAAAAATCCATATTTCAGTATATCAAACGATTCCAAAAGTTGCGTTACGTGCAAGAGACCCAGAGTGATCGCAGTGACCCCAGGCCCACGGAGCCCTCTCCAGGCAAAAAACCCATCCACAGCTTACGCCAAGGAAGGGTTCTATACCCAGAGCAGGCCCCAAAAGCAGGAGGCCACCAAAACCACTCAAAGGTCAGTATGCTTTAGAGAATTGTGAGATTTACAGTCTTGACTGAAAAGTGCAACCAGAATTCTGAAATCAAATACAAATATTTAGTATTTTGTTGAGAAGAAATGGACTTTCAATTGCTGGCGAAAGCGTAACTTTGAGGGGCATTGCTTGATGATGATAAGAAGTTCATTCCAGGATTTCGCACCTGTGTATCTGACAGATCTCATTCCATATTGCAACGTATTTCTACGATTTAAGAAAATGCCACCCATACGTGCCTGCCTGGTATCATATTGATGAACAGAAGACAACAAAGTAAAATAATCATGAAAATATGAGGGAGAAGTTTTGTTAACACATTCATACACAAAAGAAAGGAGCTTTAAATAAAATAAATCATATAACTTAAGAATTTTCAACTCTGAAAAGATTGGGGTAGAAGGAGCAGAAAAATTATTGAAAGTAATAGCTCTAACAACTTTCTTTTGTAAGATATAGATAGGCTTAGTGTGGATGTCATAGGTTAGACCTCACACAACAATCCCATACTGAACAAATGAGCCAAATAAGGAATGGTACAGGCAGACTAAAACACTAGAAAGGAGAAGATGCCTAATTTTGAAGAACACACCGGATGTTCTTGCTAGCTTTTTAGAGAGTTCATTCAAGTGATATTTCCAGGTGAGGTTTTCATCCAGCAGAAGACCAAGAAATTTAACATATTTAACCTGCTTGACATGCTTCTTTCCAATTTTAATGTTAACAGTTTCATGCAACAAATTCTTTAGAGAATGAAAGATTATAAAGTTAGTTTTTTCTACATTTAGGGCAAGTTTGTTAGCATCAAGCCACTTTTTTACAAGTTTAAGTTCCTTGTTAACTACCTTTTGTAATTTATATAAACAGTCTGATTCATAGTAGATGTTAGTATCATCAGCAAAAAGATAAAAAGTTAGTTTAGTTGATGAGTTAGGAAGATCATTGATATATATGAGGAATAGAAGTGGGCCAAGGACAGATCCCTGTGGTACTCCACAAGTAATATTGAGGCAGTTAGAGTTGTGGCCATTGACAGATACATATTGGCTTCTATTGCAAAGGTAGGAACTGAACCATGCCAAAGCTGTACCACGAATACCATAATGTTCAAGCTTGCTGAGGAGGATTTTGTGATTGACTGTATCAAATGCTTTTTGTAAGTCAATGAAAATGCCACAGCCAAACTTCTTGTTATCCAAGGTATTCTTAATTGATTCAGTTAAACTAATCAAAGCATGATCTATCGAGTGAGAAGCACGAAAACCAAACTGGAGATTATACAAAACTTCATGTAGCTCTAAGAAATTATATAAGCGCTTATACATTAATTTTTCTATGATTTTACTGAAAACAGACAAAAGAGATATGGGCCTATAGTTTGAAGAAGTCACAGCTTATGTGAACAGCTTATGTGAACGGCTTATGTGAACAGCTTATGTGAACAGCTTATGTGAAATTTTTGTTGCTTTCAATTCAGGGAGCTGTATACTTTCATACGACATGGTCCTTCCTTCCTAACTCACTGCCAAATATACAAGTTGGATAAATTCTGGTGCCAAGAGGATATATCCAGTTACCCAAACAAATCTTTAGTTAACTCTCAATGGCCAAATAAAATGAATTTTGGTTTTTTTCTTACGATCATTGCTTTGGTTGCAGAGATACTGCTAAGAAGACGTGATTCTTTGCTAATTGATACTTATATAAAAGTCAAAGTTACTATCGATCTCAATAGCTAAGTAGCATAGCAAATCGAGTATTTCAAAAATTGCCAGAAATGTAGCAATGTTAAAGTGAGCTTCAAAACTCCTACATTGCATTTTTTCTCAGGATCGATAAAATGGCAGGGTAATCTATGATCATTTTGAAGAGATAAAATGCATAACCATAGCATAAAGAAACATAACACAATAATATGATAACCTTTATGTTTATGAATATCATGCTCAACATTTATTCTACCAGCTTGAAGATCTTCTCTTCTTTTTGCCATGATATCAATGTCATTTTTCATTTCCTCGATAGCCTTCAAAATGAAAAAACATTTCACAAGCCGAATAAGATTACGTAAGATGGTATGAAATTTTACACAAGTAGTTCTGTTTCATCATAATTTCTTTTACTGGCTTGTATCAAGATTACGATCCCAAATAAGAACGAAATCAAATGATAAAGAAGTAAGTCATTGCATTTAACACCCAAAAACCGAGCAAAGAAATTAGCAAAGAAAGCAATAGACAAAATTGGCTAAGGTTTGTTTGCACTCATTTCAAGTCATGTGATCAATCTCTTGATAAAACATCCTTTGAATTCTCGAACGTATTTCTTGCCATGCAAATTGTACCATGGGCTGTTAAAGCGCAAGTGTAGTAGCGTTTTGGGGTTGAAGCTCTGACGGGCGCATGAGCTTTAACCCACTGCACGGGGGGACACATCAGTCCCCTCGGACAAAGCGTATCTCGTCTCCCCAACAATAATACCAAAATTTCCCAAGAGTAAGATCACATGACCTGAGATGGGTAAAACAAAGCTTAGCCGATTAGGTCTATTATTTTGCAACTAACCTTAGCCATCCTGTAACACAGAAACAAAATGAAAATGATCATTAAATAATAATGATGGAGTTTACGGGTAAAAAAGAATGGCCGGGTAAGTTCAATCATCATTTTACAATAACATCCCATCCCCTCATTTTGTTATCCAGTTCGTCTGGCATCTATGGTAAAGCAACCACAAGCGGTAAGTGCAAAAACAAAAACTGACAGAAAAGTAGTGAGAAGTTTGGGGACAGACAGAGTAAGAAGATAGATTCAATGATTTTTTTGATCACGTGAAATGTCAAATCAAAATATAAACCGAGTAAGACATGTTTAAGAGTCATGAATAGCATGAAATTTTCAACAATGAAATTCACAAACCTTTCATTTTCTTTGTTTACAAGATTAAATCTGTGACTTGCCAGAAATATTTCACGCTCTTTTTCTTTTACTTCCTCTGTTTGTTTTCGTAATATTTCTAAAAAATTCTTTCGATTTTCTGCCAGTTCGTTTCGGATCAGTACCTGAAAGAGATAAAATTTTGTATCCTTGATTCTGAATGGCAAGAGAGTTATTAATTTCATTATCATTACTTGATAGATAGTTTGTTGTATTGTAAAGATGATGAATGTATGAAAGGAAGAAAGGCACAGGAAAAGCTGGTACGCACAAAGGAGTCGGAACAATTAAAACACAAACCTTAGAAATCAAAAGCTGGACACGTTATAATAGATAAATGAATCCAAGAGCTACTATGAAAGGGAATTCAAGTCATCTCTCAGCTGAGCTGCTAACAAAACAAACGATGTTTTAATACCTGAGGATTTTGCATCTTTGAAATCTTAGTGCCTGAAGCAATGATTGATGTTTCAATATGTCCTTTCTTATTCTTTAAATCTAAAATGAGAACACGAGTGATATACTGAATATGATTAAAAAACTGAGCGACAGGCGTGTGCACTAATTTTCTAAATTGAATTCAATTGCATGCAGATATACGAGCTGCCATCACAACCCTTTTATAACTATACTATCGAAGATTTACAAGTTCGCAAGTTCTTCAATAAATGATGGAGGGAGTTTGCTGCTACATTTATACCACGGGAACCACAACAACAACAACAACAACAACCACACATCACCGCTCAATTAGGACCCGTGCATAGAGAGATTGCAACAGCTAATTTTGTGAATTTTGAAAGCGTTGCAAAAACTGCAAACGAAAGCATTCTCCAAGAATCAGTTAAGACACAAGCAATGACATCTGAAGATCTTGAGACAAAAACCCTCTGAAATCTTTCAATTTTAAAATTAATTTGTCTTCGACAGCATAGATGATGTCCGCTTCCTCCATTTTGTTGCAATATGACTGCAAAAGTGTACCAAAACACAAACAGTTTTCTTCAACAAGGCCTTGAGACGGAATCACAAAACTCTTGAGAATAGCCTTGATCTTGTTAAAGGTGGCGTGAAGCGAAAATTTTCATTGTTCCAAATGAATAGCACTGTTGAGTGACATAAGGTTCCGTTTAATTTTTTTGATATCTCATTTCGTTTTGAAGTCATCCACAAACTTCAGATAGCGACTGATGAAATCATTTTGTTTACAAATTATTACGATAATATATGAAAATGTAGCTGTATCTTATCTTTGGAAGGTAACACATGCAAAGAGCTTTGCAGCTGAGCTACAAAAATTAAATATGAGTTGTCTCGTGAATTTGTATGATGCTTAGAAAGATGCATGATGTCTAATTGAAACAAGTTTTTTGATTCAATTTATCATTGCAAGCATAGTCATCTTTGAATACTTCTTCATTTTGTGTTTGTGTCGGCTGTTTGAAGGTTATTGAGTCCTAATGATGGAAAAAGTAAATTTGGTTCACTAATGTTTGCAGCGAAAACAACGAATCAGATCACGTATTCCCCGTTAATGAACAAGCTTAGACCAGAATGAAACAAAACGCTATGAAAAACTATCCAAATGCAAAATGTCAATCTCCGATCAAGGACCATATATTGCAAATGAATCTGATTCGAACAAAATCAACTAATTAATTCTTAGCAGGTTTGGCTAAATTGTCGATAATTGCGTTTAACAGCAAGCACTACCTTTTATATCAAGTTTCCAGAAAGTTTTTGCGTTTCGCTAAAAATACAAAATTCATCATACCTACGATATATTTCTTCATTTCATCAAAATCAATTGTTTTCTGTTTAAAATTCTTCTCAAGCTCTTCAAATGCCGGCTGAAAGAAATTTGTCCAAATAAGCATATGAAGTCAGCGATAAAATTCTCATAAACCAATTAAACATTTACCAAGTAATAAATAACAATTGAGAATAATCATTCAACGTATGAAAACAACTCAAATTTCTATTACCATTCTAGTTTTTATGAGTTCCGATTTCTCTTCTATTTCATTTTCCAGAGATGTGATACTTTCCTGTCATAAAAAAACATCAACTCAGTTCCTACAAAAAATTCTTGAATGATGCTTTTGACTTATGTGAAAGCTTTATGATTTCATCATGCAATATTCTTCAAGAAGCTGGAAAAGATCATTTAAAATCAAATAAGGACTTCTTGCTTAAACATTGAAAAATGAAAGAGGGAAGTCTTATCAAGGACTCGTAAAATGAAATATTTTGACTATAACGTCATGTAGTCAGCATTCTAGCTATTGGAATTTCCTTTCTTCACTTAGGATTTCACTAAGATTTCACTTAAAGGGAATGTAAGCAGCATATAGAAGTGCCTCAAACCACTTGCAATCAAATTCTAGCCAATCACACATAAGTATTTCCTATTGACCTCAATAAGTTACTGGTGCGACACGTGTCACAGGCTATTGTCTTTACAAGGCTGTTTTCACCAAAAGTCTATATACGCTTTGATTCCCTTTAATTTCTCTGATTTCATAAAGAAATAAGATATAAATGCTAGGAAACACCTAATTTAATCAGTAACAAAACTATGAAAAGGTATTACCTCTAGGCTTTTAATAGCATCCTGATATGATTTGGACATGGCTTCGAATTTCCCTTTGGTTGCACTAAGATCTTTCTGCTTATTTTTAATATCAATTTCATCTTGCTTTAAACTCTTTTGCAGCATCAGTCCCTAAAATAATGTAGCATCCAGTAAATTCTTCCAAACAACATTTTGAATAATAGATTTGAAATATCAAGAAGATATTGTTAGTTCAAGAGAGAGACAGATTGATAAATTGATGGTTTAATACATAGATAAATCGATAACTTCAGGTTCTTCAGAAAACGTGCATAAAGCGGAAAGGAAAGAGCATTAGCAATAACATAATTGCAAAAGAACAATAAAGAAAAAAATAAATCTTACGTAGTCACTTAATCTATGATGCTCAGCTTTTCCATCAGTTATTTTCTTAGTAACACCAGCCATCAATTTTCCATATTCATTTTTGAAGTCGTTTATTTCCTTGGTTACCTCGTCTCTCTTGACTTGTAACAATTGCCTTAATAATAAAGTGAATAAGAATATCATTTATCGCAACATTGCATCATCTATTACAGAAAGCTAGAAGTTTGTTTAACATGACTGTAATCTACTTTTTCGACACAAATGTCTTTGTTCCTGTCTTGAAAACAATTTCTTCCCAATAAGCACCTCCAAAGTGGCAATAACAATGACAAGACAATAGCAATGGCCTTCAACGCTATTCCTACCATTATCATACCTGGGATTTAATCAAAATAAAACAATTCTGTTCTAATCGCAATTCCATTATATACTTGCAATTAAAGCCCTACTTCTCTAATATTCATACTATACCTGTTTAAATGGTGGGCTCTGTTCTGTTAAGTCTCATATTTTAACTTCCAATACGTACAATTCATCAAAAGTAACCAAGCAAACATCTAACTAACTAAACATCATGGATACAAGAAATTTTTCGAGCAAGTTAAAGATTAATTTCTGCTACATTTGATCCTGTTGTTTCTAGTGCTATACGGCTCTCAGAAAACGTTATGGTCTTGTGGAAGTCGCAATGACTCGATCAAAGTCATTATCATTAACATCATCATCATCATCATCATCATCATCATCATCATCATCATCATCATCATCATCATCATCATCATCATCATCATCATCATCATCATCATCATCATCATCATCATCATCATCATATCATCGTCATTACTTGGCTGTAAGTAAAACTGTTGCATCCTTATCACATTAACTAGTAAATGGCAGGCAGTGTAATTATCTTTGGAAATGCTCCTCTTCTGGTGTGAATGGGTGGTCGTTTCAAAATCGAGATACCTCAAAAGCAGTCTTTATCAATTTGCATTCATCAAGCTCTTAATATGATAATAAAAAGAAATAAAATAATCAACAATAGTAGAAAGACCTTTCTTTTCTTTCAGCAGCAAGCATCACTGAAAAGTCCGCTATCTGTTTATTCAAAAGTTCCACAGTTGCTCTGAAAAATGAAATGTAGATGAATAGAGTTTATATTCATTATTGATTAGCTCAGTACTTCTATTGTAGGGGTTTAACCAATTGATCAATCATTCCCCAGAGCACAACCATTGTTTTCCTTTGAGAAATTTCAACCGCTATTTTTACAATTAGTCTATGATACAATTGTCATCGTACCTCCTATCAAAGGGTAAATTTTTCATTGGCAATTACAATGCATGAAATTTTTTATCACACAGTGCAATATAATGTGTATCAATACGAAGCAAAAGAGATTGGATCTTGAGAAACGAACAGGGAAATGGTTATTCATTAGATAAATTCCTGAGCTGTTTCAACTGAGACATCTATTGATAGACAGATGTTCATCGTGAAATGCCGCAGGGTTCTTATGTAATTCCATGCTCTCTGTCGTATTGTTGCGTAATATTCTTCTGTTTGAATCATTTTATGAGCAAATGATAAAAATAAAGAAGAGTAAATGTATTGGTAAGCAAACAATTTCTGAGCACATGCATGCATTTTGAGTGAATAATACAAAAAAAGTGGATAAATGATTAAAAAGGGAAATATTTTAGAAACCAATAAAGCAGCGGAACTAATTGTCAATAAACGACTGATGTTAAGTTATCTAGAAGGACTGACCAATATTGCAGAAATATAAATTAGTTTTTATCTGTTTCACTTACTGATGATCTTGTAATAATTGATCAATAGTCCGTTCTAATTCTATATTTTCACTTGTCAAGCGCGAGCATTCAGCTGTATTAAACAACAGATCATCTTTCGCGCTCCTCAACCTACAGAGAAAATAAAAACGGAGGGTTATCACTGGCACAAAACTTCACTGAAGGAAGAACAAATTATGCCTAAATATCTTTTCGACGCTTGAGTTTATAAACAATCTCAGTTTTAAATTCCAGAAAGGAAGCTTGCTTATCCCTTCAAGAATGATTTAATGTCTCGTTACATAGTAACATAGAACAAGATTTGGATTTGACAAGGTGCAGCTATGAAGTAGTAAATCAGGAACAACGCAACGCGACAAGATCAATGATGAATATGGAAAAATTTTCAATGATCAATTTATAAGCTGTAATTATGTCTACTTCTGGACCAAGACAAATTACGAAGTCAGAATGTACCAAAACTTTAGATACATCACTTAACAGTTGTTGGAAATGGATGGAGGCGCATCTGATCGCAAGTATACAAGCGCATTTTGAAAGAAGAAAATGATGAAAGAAATTATTGCAATACACTGCTTTCTTCCAAAAACTAGTACGCATTATTAGACAACGCACCAGCCAAAAATTTGCACGCGTAGGCAAGTTTTGAAACTAAGGCGATATATTTTAAATGCCTGTAGAAATGCGAATTACTTTTTCAATCAGTTGCACAATAACAACGTAAATAAAAAGGGACATATAGATAGGTTAACAAAATAGAAAATTTTACTTCTGGTTGATTGATTTCGCTTCGTCTATTTCCTTCGTTCCACTTGCTCTTGCCGTTTCAAGTTCTGCAGAAGAATGGTGATTAAAAACAAGTTAAGATAAGTTCTACCAAACTCTACAGCCAATTCCAAAGAACCGAAAAATCGATAGAAAAACACTGAGACTAGTTTTGGGTTCATTTGCTACGTTGCAAGGTTTTTTAGCACTCTGTATGTATGTAGGTAGCTCATCTAACCTTTTCCGGAAAAGGATTAATAATTACAAGTTATATGGCAGGAGATTTGATACAGAAGAACGAAAACTCAGGGTAATCCTTAGGCATTTTCGGAGGTTTTCAAAAGGACTTTAGGTACCATGTTATCGATAGACTATGTGGAGACCGTTGAACCAAGAAAGGTTTATGGCAGTTTAAGTTGGATACTTTTTCAATTGAAACCTGACGCAAGGATTCGGTATCTGAGTATTAAGTTAGTTGACCTTTCACTTTCAAAAACTATTTCTTTTTTTCTTTGCTACTTAACACGCTTCCAATCTCTGCTATGTTAGGACGGGGGCAAACAAATTTCACTCTGGTGCACTTTCTTTATGCTTTTCTGATCACCATCTTTCTTTCCCTAATTTCTTTCATGCAGAATTTAGTCTAACAAGAATATAATTTAAAAGAAATGGTCTAGCCAACGGTACCGTTTTGAAAATGTGGGCCGCAAATTTCTACCCGAAGATTAGCGGGGAATTCTTCTCCCGTAGGTACCTTTGCTAAGTTGTTTTGTTTCCCTGTTAAAATTTAGATTAATACGCAATCCAAACAACACTGTAAGAACAGTTCTTCAAAGGAACACGATTCTAAACGAATGAAAGAAGTAAGATAACTCTGTGAGATCTCTTCTAAATTCTTTGTAGTAGGCTAAGGTTATGATCCATAGACAAATGAGACCAACATTATTCATCACACAAGTTTGATGCTAATTAAGTAGGGTTTTAATGTTATTGTAGCAATTACATCACAAGGCAACAGTACGAAGAAAAGAAGGAGAAAACCCTACTTTTTGTTAGTTCAGCTTTTTCTTCTGTCAATCTTTTAAAATCTTCAGCTGCTTTGACCATCTCAGATTCGATCTAAAAACATTATTCATCACTAATGACGGACAATAAAAACACAACTGTCATTATGCACAAAAAGTCTCGATATAAAATCCTCCTCAGTTTGGGCTGTTTGACGGGGCTTCTACGTATTAATAGCAAACAAATATTTACATCACAATACATAGACATTTTAAAAAAGACAAATAATTTACAAATGAATACATGTTACATAACAGGTCCTAAAAAACTTAAGTCAGCCTGAAATCAAAACAAATGAAACCATTGTCACACTTCTGAAACATTTTGCCGCTTCCTACCTTTATACACGTTTTATATCTGTGCAAGATGAGCCAAAAAAATGAGTTGGGAGAATTGGCTGCATAGAATAGTGTGATCAATGGAAATATGTGATTTTAACATTGCATGGCAAGTAAGTAGCTGGGCTAGGGTGTATCCCATGAAACTTTGTCGAAATTTGATGAAACGAAAAAATGAATGGGCTCCTTAGTAATCCTAAGATAATCCTGTCCCTGAGACTTTAAAAGAACTTAAATCTTGGAAGTTCGCTGATAATTCACTGAATTAGCAGCTATCAAATATTATGTTTGTGCGAAAGCTGAGGCGAAAGACCCAGGAATGACTTGTCATACAAAAAAAAACTCAAAAAAATCAAGATTAATGAAGGTTATCCAGCGTCACTTGTGTCACACCTCTAGTTGATATCATAGTGAAGCAAACAGAAATTCAAAAGTAATTTGATACGTGTGACTATTGTCAAATTAAAGATCCAAGTAGCAGACAAAACATTAAATGAAAACCCAATCAATGAGAGACTGATTAATTCTGAACTTGTTCAACGGATTTCCTTTAACTATCCATCACCTCGATTTAATACCAGAGGGAGTTGGGTTATCGGAAGTCGTCTAAATTCTAATTTTTCGACTTGTAAGGAAATTAAATAACTACGCAAATGATTTCAAGAACAATAAACGAAATAAAGCAAGGTACTGCAGAGGATAACAAAAATTATGTAACGTTTACCGCAGCTTTTGTTTCATTCAATTGGTTCAACGTGTCAATCAATATTTGAGAAGAACCAGCACCAGCTTCTAAAATCTTCATTCCCTCTTGCGTCAAAGTGGCAGTTTCCTTGATTTCTTTTTTCATTTGACGAGTAAGCAGGCCATATTTTGCTTCTAACTGTGCTCGCGATGCTTCAAGTTGTCGAATATTCTGTCATTAAAAAAGTAACTTATATTCTCAAATGACGTAATTTTGATCGCAATAGTAAAATTAGTTAATGTTTTGCCGTCTCTCAAATTTTTACAATTTTACTGAGTTAAAAAACTCTACATCTTCGCCATTGGTTTATCAAAATTGAATCTTTTTCTATGTTTTCTAACTTGTTTAAAAATCAGATAAAATCGGTTTTCGTTAATTTTCACTTTAACGCTTTTCATCACAAGATCCTTTCATTTCATATGAACTGCCTATGGACTACAAATGGACTACATATTGCGATTCACAACGATCATAAAGATATCCCTTACATCATAAGTCTTTGGTTCGTCGCAAAATATCTCACTACTTACCTTTTTCTCATTATCCAATTGGGATTCTTTCTCATTCAGTTCCAATTGAAGCGTTTTAATTTCCCTGAAATACATCAAACATAAATCTAATGGAATAAGAGTTTGTTCAGAGGTGTAACAGCGCAAAGTACATGAACGAAATGCAATAACAAGGAATAAACTTGATCAAATGATCAGTATCTAAATTACATTGACACTGCTGGCCTTGTCTGTTACCATAATTTTAGTTATCGATCTTCATAAAAAATATAAACAAATCAGAAAAGTAGTGCTGCATCTCGTCACTTCCTTCTTTATAGCTACGTGTAACAGCCATGTGATTTACAGCATGGTCTCCATGTGATTTCACCTCCAGAAATATATCAACATGCAGTAAATTTTCAGCAAGAACATATTTCTACAATTCAGTATTCTTTTCATGGTCATACTTCAACAGGTTTCGCTGATTAAAGGCTGATTTCCAGTTGCTGGAATTTTCCAAGTGGGCGCAAATTCTATTGTCTTGGAGACAAAATGTTGCAATGAAATTGAATAGATAGTTACGGCTGAGCAATCTTTCACTGTCTAAAATTCCGCCCACTCGGAAAATTCCGATGACTGGAAATTGGCTTCAACTGCATAATTAACGTTATCTTTATCACATGTCATTTCTAAGGAGTGACGGTATAAAATGGTATGGCAGTGACCCGATCACGAGTCTATTGATGAATAAATGCAAAAATAGGATCAGCTTTTTCACTGTTTTATCATGAGTCCTTGCTGAGGAAGGTTTACTGCAGCACGGGTGATAGGTATCAGTCTAACGGACAACAGAGGTGCTTGACAACATGGATCACAAAAACATAGCGCCACAATTAATCTTGATTCAACATACTTACTGAGACTTTACAAGATTAGAACTAGCTTGTTCTTCAACTTTCTTTCTGGTTTCAGACTAGATGTGAGAAAAATATCACATTGATGCTAACATAAGTTTGAAAGGCCTCAATGTGCTGCAAAATCTCTCTATTGTTTTGCTTCCGTTTTCTTCTAGTACCTTATTATCACAGAAGACGATTATCAATATTCTTTTTAGTCAGCATCTGTTATATCAAAGTGAAAATAATGAAATATCACTTAAAAAGATACCGTTAAAGCTCTACTAAGTCCCAGAGGGATCTTCAATTTTGAACATTCCAGAGGGGGCTTAGAAGAGGGAGGGGGGTTTAAATGGCAAGGATGTATATGATATGATAGCTTTATAGTTCTGTTACGCAGAATGTTTCAGATTCAACATACGGGTTCACGGTTAAAATACATAGATTCAATAAAGTTTTATCTTAAAGCCATGTCAAACTCAACATGAAAACCAGTTTAACGAAATGAATTAAAAACAAATTTGCAACTTTTGGAATTTGATATAAGTGGGGGGGGGACTTGATAGAGAGGGGGCTTATTTGAAATTTTTTCTAAGATGGTAGGGGCATATTAGAAAGAGGGGCTTAAAAGAGAGGAGGCTAAACAGAGCTCCTATGGTATCTGCTAAACTTGATTTTCCCCACTTTGCTAACCTCAAGAATTGGTAGGTAAGGGTATGTCCACATTACAGAATGAAGAATTTCCTTTCACAGCCATAACATCTATCATGCCACAATATTAATGATTTGATCAGAAAAGTATTCTGCATTGCAATCAAATCAAGATATTCATCATCTTTCAACTTACAACAGATTTTTTAAGTCTTTCTTTAGCTGCGTGCGCTTCTTCTTTATCTTCTATCATTTCTTTTCTAATATCTATCAACGCTTGTTGAATGTCTGCGATCTGACAAAATGAAAGAAAAAAAGGTTGATTCATAAAGCAACTGATGAAATGTCAATAAGATCTTTGATAAGTTAAAAGTTTGCTTACAATTTAAGTTAGTTAAGAGTACTCTGTTTGAAAGTAGAACATTCTTCAAATCGTTATTTCGTAAAACAGAGAATTGGTGATGAGCTTTTTCTTTTACTTTCATGCGAGAAATTCTTTAAAGCGGCTTATGATTGACAACCCACAAATATGACCACATGAATTGTGGAAGGTGTTATGGAAAAGAACCGACCTTAAGCTGGATTTTCCTTACAGAGAGAATGTAATTTCTCATTTTTCTGATACTTGTCATGATTTTGTGCGACCCTACCTTGACTATGGAGATTTCATCTACCGTATCCCATCGAAAGTATACGAATTCAGTCAAAACATCATTTCACCAAGATTAATGGAAAAATAAGAGTCTGTTCAGTATTCTGTTGCTCTAGCTGTAACAGGAACTTGGAGAGAACCGAGGCGCCGATGTGTTGGGGCGGCCTATTCATTGAACTGGATTAAGTCTTTGCAGCAGAAAATTAAAGGATAGAAACTATTGTATTTTGGAAGGAATCAAATTACTAGTAAGACGTTGTTACAACTTGCAGAAGCAATCATGGTGTTCTTCGTATCGACCCTCGTGCAGCCATAATGTCAGCCTGGCTTAGGCCATATTTACAGGTTGGCCTAATCTTACATCTTCTTTCGACGAAACTGCCTGTAGATCGGAGCATGGCTGCTTTATTGCAGATACGTCCACCTAAGATGTCGAGAAATCTATGTACTATCATCTCACCAAACAGGAAGAGTGAAGAACACAAAAAATGGCATTATCGTGGTAAAAGGGGTGGTAGGCGGAAACCAAAGCGTGTCAAGGAATTTATTAATGGAATAAACTCGTCCAATTTACTTTACCCCCCTCGTAAACCAATATCAAGGGACAGTGGCTGGAAGTTAAAACTTGCTACAATAAACACAAGATCAATTCGTAATAAAACTGGCATTTTCTTGGATCATATCATTGATAATAGTATTGATATTTGTACAATTACTGAAACTTGGTTGAAAGATAAAGATGAGGTTACCCGTGCTGAACTGAATATTGATGGATATGTTTTTAAGGATATTACAAGAGATCACAGACAAGGGGGTGGGGTTGGAATTTTTCATCGATCAAGTGTTTCTTCAACTTTGGTTAACTGTGGGGAAACTAGCTCCTTTGAGTATGCTACTTGGAAATTATTACTCCCAAAGTTTGCATGGATGTTCCATGTCATCTATAGACCGCCTTACAGTGAGGCTCATCCTGTGTCTGCAAGTGTATTCTTCAAAGAATTCTCTGATTTCCTTGAGTCAGCATGTTCTGATTCTTCCAATTTTATCATAACAGGTGATTTCAATTTTCATGTTAATGACAAGAAAGATCTAGACACTGCAAAGTTTTCTCAAATCCTGGATTCTTACAACTTAATTCAGTTAATCCAGATGCCCACTCATTTATCTGGTAATACACTTGATCTTCTAATTACATCTGCACCCAATAAAGACTTATTCAGTAATTTTCAAAGTGGTTTCTACATATCTGATCACTCCTTTGTTAGTTGTCACATGGGAGAAGAAAAACCTGGCCATGAAAAAAGGGAAATTCAATACAGAAAAATTAAATCCATTGATCATAGTGCAATGAAAAATGATTTGCAAGATTTGGTTAAAAGCTGTTTTGAAGAGGATAACCTTGATACATTGGTAGTGTCATATGAAAGTGGTCTTAAAGGTATTATGGACAAGCATGCCCCAGTTCAAACCAAGAATGTTACAGTTAGACCCCTTCTCTCATGGTATGACCCTAGTCTTAAGGTTCTGAAACGTAGTTTGCGCAAAGCGGAACAAAAGTGGCATAGAAAACAGTCTCAGGAGGATCTCAGGATGTTCAAAACATTGAGATCAAATTTCAACAATAAAGTAAAAGATTTGAAGTCTTCCTATGTAAGGTCCAAAATAGAGGAATGTGCACATAACACCAAACAGTTTTTCAAGGTTGTGAATCAAATTACAAACAATACTAAAATAAATCCATTGCCACCGGGTAATAGGTCAGAACTTGCAGAGAATTTCTCAATCTACTTTGGGACCAAAATTGAGAGGATAAGAAGTGAGTTAGATAAGTTTGGACAGTATGAGCCAATAGTGGTTTCAGTTGACAAGTTTGAAAAATTCCCAGAAATTAGTGAAGATCAAATCAGGAAGCTGATTATTGATGCAAATACAACTGACTGTGCAGTGGATCCTTTCCCCACCAAGTTAGTCAAAGAATATATTGATGTTTTACTGCCTCTCATCACAAAAATGGTGAATCTGTCCCTTGCAAATGGAACTTTCCCAAGTAATTGGAAAGAGGCAATACTGATACCTCTTCTGAAGAAATTATCTTTAGAGTTGATCAACAAAAACTACAGACCAGTCAGCAACTTACAATTTTTGTCTAAAGTTACTGAAAAAGCCGCACTGTCTGGTTTCATACCTCACTTAAAAGAGCATAATTTACTTCCTAGTTACCAATCAGCTTATAGAGAACATTATAGTACTGAAACTGCCCTTGTCAAAGTGCAAAATGACTTGCTCATTGCAGCGGATAACCACAAAGTGTCACTTTTTGCATCTATAGATCTGTCTGCAGCTTTTGATACTGTTGATCATTCAATCTTAATGAAAGTCCTTGAGTCAAACTTTGGAGTGACAGGTACAGCTTTGAAATGGTTTAATTCCTACTTAGAGTCTAGAAGTCAACGGGTTAAGATAGATAACGTTCCATCAGACAAATCGGAATTGAGATTCGGAGTACCACAAGGATCATGTGCTGGTCCCATCTTGTACTCAGTATATGCAAGTACCTTATCAAATGTCATTGACAATAATATTTCTGTGATGGGTTACGCAGATGATCATGCGCTGTATTCAACATCATCTACTGACAAAGAGTCAGTAGCACTCACACTTGCTAACATTGAATTATGTCTTGAAAAAGTCGGTGTATGGATGGTAGAAAATCGCCTGAAGATGAACCAAGAGAAAACAGAGTTTATTGCTTTTGGATCAAGTCATACCATAGAACAATTACAGGTTGAATCAATCAGAGTTGGAAATGATCCGGTTGAAATCTCCTCTCATGTCAAATATTTGGGTGTCTGGTTCGACAGCACTCTTACCATGAAAAAACACATATCAGAAAAGTGTCGGATAGCGTCTCTAAAATTATATAACATAAAGAAGATTCGCAAGTATCTGACCCATGATTCCCTCGTCAGGCTTGTAAATGCCTTGGTGTTATCACACTTGGATTATTGTAACGCACTGTTGATTGGCCTTCCGGATTCCACTCTAAGGCCACTGCAGAACGTCCAGAATTCTGCTGCCAGGGTCATCCTTGGCCTTTCAAAATTCGAGCATATATCTCCTGGATTAAAGAAATTGCATTGGTTGCCTATTAAATACAGAATTGTATTCAAAGTTTTGACCATGGTTTTTAAATCATTACACGACGAAGCACCAACTTATATTAGTGATTTACTCGAGCTGAAGAAATCAAACTATTCATTACGATCAGCAAATGGCATCAACCTGCAAGAACAACGCTCAAAATTAAAGTATTATGGAGACAGAGCCTTCTCAGTCTGTGCTCCTCGACTTTGGAACATGCTGCCTAACAATGTTAAAACATCTCCAAATTTGGATATTTTTAAGAAAAATTTGAAAACCTATTTCTTTAAAATTGCTTTTAGTTAAACAAATCTTCTCATGACTCATTTCATAAACATTCATTTTAGCCGTTTTTAAGATTTTAAAAAGCAGAGGACTTCTTATTACTTATCTAAATTTTAAACCCGTTATAAACTTTTGTCATTGTAAAGCGCCATAGATAGATAACTTGTTATTTGTATGCGCGCTCTAAAAATGTACATTTTATTATTATTATTATTATAACATCGTGGGATAAGCTGTATGCTCAGCTCGGCTGGGAGTCACTGAGTTCCCGAAGATGGAATAGGCGCCTTACCTTGTTCTATAAGACTCTAAAAAGCCTCACCCCCATGTATGCAAGGGAACCAATCCCACCAGTTCATCAGTCACAATACTCTCTTCGTAAGCAAGATGTGGTTGGGCGAATAGGAGCAAGAACAGAAAAATTCCAATACATTTTTTATCCTTATTGTATCTTGGAGTGGAACAAATTTGATCCTGAATCAGGCTAGCGCCGTCTGTTGTAGTCTTCAAGGCAAAGCTTCTGTCAATAATTGGTCCTCCTGCAAAATCTTTCTTTGGGATATATGACGCAATCGGCTTATAGTATCTCTCGCAAATAAGAATAGGTCTTATCAAATTGAATTTTCACAAAAAAATTGTAACACAATTTTAGGGATACTGTCAACCCAGTGTGTCCATCTAAGGATGGCATTGAGGATACGGAACACATTTTGTGGCTCTGTACTTCCTTTGATGTCCAACGACGAGATCTTCTCGCTGAAGTTTCGCAATTAGTACGACCGTTTGTTCAAATCAATAGTCTTTCAAATATTGAAATATTGTTCTGATAAATCTTTTATTGTACGGTGATAACGATCTATTGGATAACATGAACGAAAAAATACTCGAAATGACCCTACATTTTATTCAAAAACTGGTCGATCTGACTGATTGAGGTAGGTTACTGGTCGAAAATCACAAGAATCTCTTCTTGAAAATAATAAATTTTCTGTTGAGCTTACCTTGGAACATTAGTTTAAGGAGCATATCATTAAAGGATAAGATTTTAGAATTTCGACCAATGACCTGCCCTACGCTATTTTCACAAATTTTCCTTCGTAATAGTCACTAAATCCTTTTTGTCCTTTTTAGGACGTTTTACGTCTGCTTCGCAGTTGATGTCAGGCGTCATAGCTGACCTTCAATATCCAAACCTACTAGCACTGGCTAAGTGTTTTGCTCTTCTAAAAGTTTTTCGAATTTGTTAACTCGACATCCACTGCGAAACAGGTTTCTTTCTATACCAGTAGTTATCGGTAAATTGGTTTTATGTAGCTCTTTGTAATCGTATATTCAATGTTGGTTTAGTTCTATGTCCTTTATGGAATGGCATCGGGGTAGCCAGGATATTATGCTCCTCGAGGTATCGTCTTTGCAGTGTAATAAAGTGTGTTGTAAGTAGTGTCTTAGGTAATTCGTCTCAGGGAAAAATTTTTAAATTGAGTAAATAGCTGACTGTGACATTCCATGAAATATGAAAACATGAATATGCGATGATGAATAATGGGGAAAGAAGTTACCTTCTGATAAGTATCTCTGAGATGATCTCTTGAATCATTCAGCTTAATTTGCATGCTGCAAAACAAAGAAATCCTTTCATTATACCCCATGCATTAAAGTTACGATACTGAATTTCTCTCATCTCCCCATTTGAACTTAATTGAGACTAACAATAAAGGAATCATTGAATAATATAATAATAAGATAATGATTCTAATAATGAATAATTTATTTAAAGTTGGCGTACAACGCTAATAGCTGTGTAAAAGCTAATTAATGCCTACTATCTTTCATACATAAAAAAAGATGTTGCAATGTTCAGAAAGTATGTTAAAGAAAAAATGCTAAATAAAACCTAAACCCGAAATGAATGTCTTACACAATCTACAGTCACACTCTATTGTGCAGGTTCTTAATTCTTTTTAAAAAGCAGTCAGTGATTGGGACTCTCTACCACTGCGAGGTAATGTTTGCCACAGCTTTTGACCCAAATATCTCACAGTTTCTATGCCATAAGAAGTTGTCTTGGCATTAGGAATGCCAAGAGCACTCTTATTTCGCAAGTCATATTGTGCATCTCTTGCCTCAAAAATCTCACTCATGAAACTAGGATTCAGGCTCTTCTTGGTTTTGTATATTTCTATCATCAAGTACTATAGATTGCGTTGGTGAATGGATACTGCATTATCTAATTTCAGCAAAGTTTCGTAATCAGCGTGACTGTTTTTATACACAATTCTGAGTGCTCTTTCTTGGATTTTATTTACTTTTGCATTGAGACCCCTGTCATGGGACATCCAAATTAACGGACAGTAGCTAAACTGAAATTTTATGAAACTATTCATTAGCAGACGCAGTTTATCAGGATTCATGAAAGCAGATACCCTAGCTCGGGCATGCAGTTTTTGGCTGGCTCTTTTGCATAAATTAGAGACGTGACTTTTAAAATTCAAATTTTTATCTATTGTCACCCCTAGCAACTTTTCTTCAGAGCTTTCTTTAACAATAGCCTCACCGACTGCGATCTTAATATCATCTTGGCTTGTCCCAAAAGTTAGAAGATGGCACTTCCCTTCATTCAATTTCATAAAGTTTTCAGGAAATCATTTTGATAAAACAAGAGCATCAGTTTTTTGCCGTTCCAAAACTCTATGTGACTGACAGTCAGCTGCAAAGATGGTTGTATCATCGGCAAAGTTACATACTGCCGTATCCATTCCAAAAAAAGTAAATCATTGATGTAAATATTAAAAAGAAGAGTTCCAAGATCTGATCCTTGCGGTACACCTGCAAAGGTCTCTCGCCAAGTGCTGAATGAACCATTTACTTTGATGACTCTCTGTTTCCTACCAGTCAGATAACTATCAATCATCAGCTAAGCATCGTTGCAAAATCCATAAGCATTTAGTTTCGCAATTAGCAGCTAATGGTCTATGCAATCAAACGCTTTTGAAAGACCCATTAGCAAAGCTCCAACGACTCCTTTTTGTCCAGGGAACTCTTACAGGTATCCATTAATCTCAATAGCGCATGCTGTGTGTTGAAACCTTTCCGAGAACCACACAAGTAGGGGACCAAAAATGTATCTGCATAGCCAGTCATCTGGGCATATAGAAGTCGTTCAAAGACCCTTGATAATGAGGACAAAACTGTGATAGGACAATAGTTTCGCTTTTTGTGGCTTCATTATTTTTAAATAGCGAGGCTATGTCTCCCAATTTGAGATCTTCGGGAAACGTTTCTGGAGTAATGAATTGTTAAAAGTTTCCATTAAAAATGGTGCAAAAATGTCTCCATTTTGTTTTAGAATTGAAAGGAAGAAAGAAAGGAAGAAAGAAAGGAAAGCTATTTCGAAATATGATACAGTGAATCAAATATTTGACCAATAGTATAATGTTCATCATTCATCAAACATCACTGTACTTGTACGTAGAGCTAGCAAGGAAATAGCGATAAAAAAAGGAGACAAACGACATACAATAGAACAGAAATGACAATTAATAGGTAATCATTGTTCAGAGATACTTGTTACATATAAGAAGAAAAACATAAAACATGTAGAACTAACTTTGCTCTGTCTGTTAAAGTTTGATTCAGTAACGCAACCATCTTGTCATCATGTATCTTAAGGCGATGCTTTTCTGGTCTGTAACATAAATGATCAATAAAGGTAGATTATCTGCCAAAGTTTCGTTAGAATTATAGCAATGCAACAACGGCTCAACTGATTTGCGCCGCGGAGCAGCATGCAAATCTTTAAAAAGCACTGAAAGGAAACCTTGGGTATAGCGCGGATGGCTGAACATTGATAAGACTAAAAAACAATAGAAAAACAATAGTGAAAATAAGATATGCTGGCTTATGTTCAAATGTACGTATGGTAGCGCAAGACAAACACTAACGATGCAAAATGCACGGTCTCATATGCGTATATGCGTGCGCACATTTGCAACGTTCAGAACAAACATTTGCTTTGTTTTGTGACAAGTCTGCTTGCATTTCAGTTGATGAAGCAAACTTCAAGGATCATTTAACTCGAGAGGACTTACTACCGTTGTGGAAGCACCCAAGGGCAGAAAGCCAAGCGATGTAGGAGCGAACGAATTTGAGTCATAGTTAATGCTGAAATTTCAACTGTTAAGTTTGATAAATTAACAAGGCAATTTCTGCTACGTTTTGGAAGGACGGCAGCATCTCCACAAAGTTGCTGTGTCCGTTCAAGGAACTGGTGAAGGAAATGTTGATTTCGGACCGTGCAAAAGTTGAAATGTTTCTTTTGGCCTACACCCACCTTCGTGCGCTCCTACAGTAAGCAACTGCAAGATCATGGCCCGGTCGCTCTTCTCCAAAAAATTGAGGAAAATCGTTCTGCTATTTGTCAACCGACAGGACCATTGTTCGACAATGTCAGTTGAATTGGTACTGAAATCAACTGACGCAGCTTAAAAGGCGGACTGGGAATGATGATAGCACACCCGGATAAGGGATTTCATGTCCAAAGCATTTAGTTCAAACTTCAAATGTAAGCAGACATTAAGGTCGCAAATCTTACGATAGTAAAATCTCTTGCTAATGTATAAGGCTCAACACGAGTTACTCTCAATGGATGATTCAAAAAATCTCATTACATGGAAGCAACGAAGGTAACAAACTAAACGTGTATCAAGATCCAATTTCAAAGCTGCTGTCGACGAATTGGCTGTGGAATTCATATGCTTCAGCTCGAAAAAGCTAACACTAGATAAGCAATCAAAAGCGTCATAAAGTCTAGATTGATTAGGAAAGTCAACATAATAATTTAGTAATATGATGAAATCACATCTTCCAAACTAGCAGAAATATAATAAACGTTGTAATTCTAAGAATTACAGACTAAAACTGATTTCAATGATGATCATTCTGGAAACTGAAAATTTATGAAAACTGCTAATATGCTGTGTAGCTACGATTAACTTGGAGAACAATATGCTTCCTAAAACATCCAGTGGTCTACACCTTACACATGATGGAGTCTGAATAGTAATATAAGGAGCTCGAGATGAAAATTTTTGGAAAGTCCTTTCTGGAGGTCTTTAAATTCGAAAAATTGGGGAAAATATTTGGATCAAAGTTTGCCCACTGCCGTTTAAGTTGTTTAAATAGGAGAAATGGTAGTATTTTCTGTAGATGTTCAAATTTGCACATTAGTGTCATTAGTGTGGCATCCGGTACAATTACAGGTACGGGAACTTTTCAATTATTTTTCAAATACTAAAACATTTGTTTATACCCATCGGGTAGACGAATCCCATAATTATTTTGCTCATTTCAAATTTATTAGTATGACTACATACTGATGATATTCTTCCATATTGTATGATATTGTAGAGATGATATTCTTCCATAGCCGTTTATTCAAAGGTGGGTGCCTATTGGAAAGTGGGGCTTGATCGAAAGTATGGAATTGATCGTGGTTGACGCTTATTCGAAGGTCGGAGTTTCATCGAGGATTTATAGTAACGTTTGTAAAACATGTGCAACTTACTCCAGTCCACAACTTTCCACTGTCAGTAATTTGTGCTTTTGTTCCAAAGCGTCACTTTCTGTCAATAGTGCATTTATGTTGTCCTGTAATTGAGGTGATTAGGGTAAAAGCTATAAATAACAAATCTACGAATCTGACAATGTAATCACAATGATACTAATCTATGAAAACGTCAACATGATAACATCAAATACATTCAGTATTTAATACACTTTGATCGTTGCTTCTTTAAGAAGTATTTAAACAGGGGTGGCACCAGAAATCTTCAGAAGGGCTGGAGCTTCTGATGAGAGGCTAAAAGTCATTTTGCCAAATTCCGTCCCACAAGAACCCAAAATTTCCTCCGATGAGGGGGCTAGATGCTTTCCGATGGGGGGGGGGCCCTAGTCCCCTCTATCCTTCCCCTGGTACCACCAATGTATTTAAATCTACTCTCTTCAAACCTTGAGCTTATTAATTTCTGCTTCGTTAGATTGCCTCGCTGCATTAACAGCATCTGCAAAGAAAATACACGAATTTTAGTACTGTATATGTCTATATCATGAAGGAGGTCAACCAATGGGGCTCTGTCGCAATATTTTTGTGCTTGATGTGTATACGAATATCATTCCACTCATCCATATGATAAATCCGTACCACTTTAATCAATGGAGAATATTTTCACTACCAAAACTGTGTGATATTTAAACGTACATGTGAATTATGTTCAAGGCGAGAAAAAATTAATATGTTTGCATGTCCGTTGTTTGCCAACCATTCGCCAGATTCGGGAGGTGGGGGGGGAGGGGTAGCATGCCTATCAGAACTTAGTGGATCAAAATCATCTATACCGTTCTCTATTTGCAAGTGATTTTATGAAAACTATTTCCAATCAAAACCGTTCTCAACTTCTGGATCTAGTTTTCTGCATGCATATATGGGGCTATCACTTTACAATCATCTTTCTTTATTAGCCATCTTTCAAATTGTTTTAAGTAAAGGTATTATGAATTGTTAGAAGATTTGATTGAGAATCCTATCAGGTCTGTTTCCAGGAAATCTAAGCTTGGAAGATTTTATAAAATTGCTCCTCACAAATGGAGGACAACCGATTCAAAGCTACTAAATTTTGTCATCGAAGATGAAATGTAACTTGGAAAATAATGTGAACCTGAAAATAATCTGACGAATAGGTGGCACAAGAAAGGACTTCAAACTTTTTTTCAACTTTTTTCACTGACCTGGTATAGTGTAATGTAGTTTCTTAGCTGAGAATGCCAGGAGATACTATCGAAAATTACCGACAATGATACCTTTAATTTTGTAATTAGGACAGTGGCCTTATGATTCCGAAGGCGGCAGTTAACAGCCCGACAAATTGCGGTAGTAAAACTTTTTGAGGGTTTGTCGTTCATGAGAACTGACGAAGAATGTACAATCTTTCAAACAATGTACGATTCAATTACACTGAGTAGAACGCAGCCGTAGAGAATACTCTTATAGTTTTAAAAGCACCGCCAAGCACAACGATCTCACGAATAGTCG
Source organism: Aurelia sp. 4 Dawson et al 2005 (assembly GCA_964019985.1). Lineage (NCBI taxonomy): Eukaryota > Metazoa > Cnidaria > Scyphozoa > Semaeostomeae > Ulmaridae > Aurelia > Aurelia sp. 4 Dawson et al 2005. The sequence continues at coordinate 121,369 of OZ026494.1, read as the reverse complement.
AGCTTTAATACCTCTGTTTTTATGATGTTTGGTGTATCATGAATAGCGGGTAAACAAGTAAAAAAATATGAAAATATTAACATTCTAATATGTTGAGCTTTTTGCTCGGTCTAAATACGCTATAGAAACAACGAATACATTAGTACTTTTTAGATTTAGTAGACAGCAACGATGGGTCATACAATATGGCCTTATCCAAATGTCTTGATATGCTATATCATCCATTGTCATTAATAATTTTCACGAAGCATACCATTTTATTTATCATCAAATTTAATCAGACTGCCCTCCGCCTGGCGTTTCAATGACCTGGGATAGTAATGAGTCGTGTCTGCAGATTCCCAACAGGCCCCAACACTTTGAATAATAATCGGAAACTGGGTAAACCTCGAACATGATACAGTGTAATATTTGCACATTAAGACAACAAACATTCCAAACCTCTGACCTCTTATTTCCTGCTCTATCTTTTCAGCAAATGGTCCTAACTTATGTCTGTGAGCACTTGCTGTAATTGTCTGTGCTTCTAATGCTTCATGAAGCTGTAATCTTTCTAAGTCCTGGAGAAAAACAACACAGAGATAATTTATATTGGTGCATAATTTACAGTTGTCTTATGAGTTTCAGCAATAACACACAGTACAGTACTAGTTTTGCTTATTTCAAATTAGCTTCTCACTTATTCTGAATTACACCAAAGAATTATTAGATATCCCATGCTGCCCTATGGGCAGACACCCCTCACCCATTGTAAATACAAACTCTTTTAAGAAAACGGTAACCAAATTATGAATATCAAATGTCTGAATGGAAATTACATATCATTGGAAAAGCACAAATAGTACCTGGCAGTTCCATTATCTTTTTGTTCCATAAAACATAAATAACGTAGGCCACTAGAAAGTTTAATCTATGAAAAGATGAACCAACTGGGAGACACATACATCTTGGCTGCATTCACACAATACTGGGTACTAAAAAAATTAAAAGGGAAGTTTTCCCACTGTTCAGCTTCCTTCTTCTCTTTCTTGATCTGGCATCTAATGTGAAACCGACTTACTTTGGAATTAAATTTTTCTTGTTTGCTTCATGTAGATCATCTTTTTGTTCAGTTGTTCATCACTTCTGGGGCTCCAAAGGGATCTGTATTAGGTCCTCTTCTCTTATCACTTTACATAAATGACTTGCCTAATGTATCTAAGGGCTAAAATTCTTCCTTTTTGCTGATGGCACTAATATATGTTATAAGAGTGATAATCTAAATAAGTAAGTAAACATGGTAAATACTAAAGTCAGATTTATCAATGTGGCAATTAATGTCGAAAAACAAACTTCATGATTTTCCATTTAATAAAAAATAGAATGCATGAAAATCCAATTATTAAGATAGGAAAGAAGACCATTTAAAGAGCAAAATTTGTTAAATTTTTAGGACTACTATTAGATGAAAATCTTAGTTGGAAGTTCCATCTGAGAGAGTTGTCTAAGAAACTTGCTAGAACTTGTGGTGTTATGTCAAAGAACTTATTGTCTCCAGATGTGTTAATCTGCTCATATAATTCATTGTTCATGTCTTTTGCCCAGTATGGTACTATTGTGTGGGGTAATACTTCAACATCTTATACTGACTCTGTCAAGAAACTTCACAAGGAATTAGTCTGCATAATCTCTTCACACTCATTCTCATGCCCCAATCTGTAAGTCTTTAAAACTTCTCAGACTATCTGATGTTCACCTTAAACTTCCCACTTTTGTCGTTTTTAGAATATCACCAAGCTGCTTTCATGACTTTTTCTTATTGAATTTTCATCTGTTCATAAGTATGACACTAGACAGGCTAGTAAAGGCAAGATAAAATAATCTCTTACAGTATTTTATTGGTAATGGTGATTTGTCTCTCACTATTTTCCGCATTTTTGAAAAATTAGAAAATTCCGTCCATGTCATTAACTTTGGCATTGGGCAAATACAAAAAGTCAGACAGGTAAAAATTGGATAAAAAATTCCAAACTCTACAAGTTTTATGAGCTGTCCGTGTTTTTGCCTGTCCTCCTTTTCATATTGGATACCTGAGATCAATCAATTAGATGATGACACATAGTATGATTAAACTGCAAAAAATCTATTTACTGTACCAATTGATGGAGTGTGTTAATGACAGTGTCAATGATATCAGTTGTATCTTCAGCTCCTTTCCACTGCCTTTGCATAGTTTGAAACTGCTTTGCTATAACAGAGATGAGTGAAATACAAATCAAACAGAGTCAAATGGATAAACAAATCCTTTCATAAAATTGGAGCTAGATTCAAGATCTGGAATCAAGATTGAAGAACACTTAACTACTTTTACACCTGATGAAGAGTAATGCTTGAAACTTTGTGTAATATCATTTCTCAAGCACAAAGTCATGCAGTATTTTATAAAGAATTAATTGATTACAATATGCTAATGACGTACTACATGCAAAACCAACTTTTTTACCCTAATTCAAGGTCTGAAATCAGCTTATTGTAATTTGCATAAGCATGCGTAAGTTATGCATACATGAGTAAGTTACGATTTTTACAACACAATGCATAAGAAGATGCGTAAGATGATGCGTAAGATAGCTGTTACTGTATGTGTAAGATGATACGTAAGATGATGCGTGAGATGCTGCGTAAGATAGCCTTGATGCGTAAGATCATGCGTAGGATAGCTGTTATGCGTAAGATGATGCGTAAGATGATGCGTAAGATAGCCTTGATGCGTAAGATGATGCGTAAAAGCGATGTGTAAGATGATTTTTTTGCATAAGATGATGCGTAAGATAGCATTTATGTGTAAGATGATGCATAAGATGAAAATATCTTCATCCAAAGGAGAATATAGCAGATCGGAACAGCACAAGACATTCGAATGTCATCTTCTGGCACAAAACATTTATTGCCTGTCAAATTAAAAGACTTCTTTTTAGAATTGGGCCTATCAGGTTTCAGAGAACAGTTTCTACAGACGAACATAAAGTACCTTTTTATATTGAGTTTGCTCAGTTTCACGTCGTCTTTATGCAAGAAACATGAAACAAGTAGAGAAGGAATGAAATCTGGTGTTATTTTTAACTCTTGTTGCAGACATGTTTCTTAAAGGTAATGTGTCCAAGTACAGTAAGTACAGCTGCGTATACACATTGTCAAAATATGCTGACAAGACGCTGATGAAGAAAGCTCAAGCAGCATACTATGATTGGTAGAATTTAACTGATCACATGCAAACTCAAAGTCTAACTTCATAGCGAGGCTGCCTGCTGTGGTTCAGCTCTGGAAAAGCAACCACAAGTAAGTCATCACTTTGCTTGAATAAGAACTGGCTAACGCTAATTTTTTTTGCTTCAGTGATCACATGAAATTTCACATGAAATTGCCATGCCCCCCGCAAAGCTGCAGTACTTCCATGGACACATTACCTTTAACATAGAACTCAGTTCTAGAGTTCTTAAATTTTCGTCCATCCTACTAACCATGTTTGTTATTGATAAAGAACATGTAACTTGATATGTTTACCATTCATAAAGCTACAATGGATCTTATATTTGCTGTTGAATTTATCTCCTTTTCGTAGCACTTTGGCAGTTGTCCTTTCATTTTACAGATAGAAGTGGAGTAATTCTGCAAAACAAAGACTTGCAATTAATTACAGTAAATCCTTTAAATTACGTTTATTCATTAATCTATTTGCCAGAGAAAGATCTATTTGAAGTGAATGTTGAAAGTCTACTCTGTATCATATTATTGTTTACAGTATGTCTCTTACTCTTCGCTTCTATCTTGTCTTTGGTATTTGTTCCAAGGGCATTGAGTCAGGTTAAATAGCAATCCTCTACAAAGTTGCCCCCCCCCAGAGTTAGCCTTTTGAATTCAATATCGCTTTGCTCCTGAAGATATCAGATTCTCAAAATTTTAGATATAACATAGGCCTAAAATGTTTGCGAAAATGGGTGGAAGGCCTAAATTGGCGTTCGTTGTGCTTGACAGGCAATCAGGATTGCATTGTGAAGAGTGGTCAAAAGAAGATGACATTTGAATGTTTTGTGCTGTTCTGATCTACTATATTCTCCTTCGGATGACATTATTTTCATCTTACGCATCATCATCTTACGCATCATCTTACGAATAACAGCTACCTTACGCATCTTCTTACGCATTGTGTTGTAAAATGCATAACTTACGCATGGACAGTAGGCATGCTTCCACAAATTACAATAAGCCCTGAAATCAAGATTCAAGATGAAACACCTTTAGCTAGCTCAAACCTAAAAAAATTTGGAAAAAATTAAAATTTGTTGATCATGTTGCCGATCGACCGACCGACCCATATTTTTCGGTCAAAATGAGACAAACCAAACATTTTTGAGACAGTCGCCTAACTTCCTTGATCAGTGATATTGATGAATTGCTGGTTGACTAGCTAACACGAGCGATGTAGGAATTTCTTGTAACATTCTAATAGCTCAAAGGTCTGGCTTAATAGCCGGTTACTTGGTACATGCACTAGAAAATCAGAGAAAGTTACCAAGATCTTGCAAATGACTGACAGTCAGTGACACCATCGAAGTTATTTCAGTACCATCAACAAGATTGATTGTATTTTTGCCATTTTTTTGCACCATCATGGTGCTACTTGCCGATGGTGTTTTAGCTTCTTCATATTGTTGTATTGCTGGAATTATCTTCTCATCCAAATTGAAAGCTGCTTCTTTATTTGATTCCATAATAGTCTTACTTGGAGCAGTTTCCATTTCTCCTTGTTTACATCATCATCTTGTTTACATCAATTTGGCATCACTGGTCTCCATCATTGAGGTCTCCATAGAGTCAACCGTCCTCATGAAGCTGCCTCCTTTCCATGATGAGATTGCAAATAAAACAATCAAATAAAACTATTCTTTTAGGGCTGTGTGTTAGACTGATTACAATTACAAGCCGTAGTTTCGCTCCTCCGCCAAACTGATATATCTCGGTTTGGCAAGCAGTAGTCTCGTTTTGGAGACCGATATCTGGGACTCACTGTAATTAGTATAGCTGTGTGTGGGGCCGTTGGTTGTTCTCAATAGTTCTCAACAAGGTTGAAAGTTAAGAACAAGGATCACTCATTCTATAGTTTGGTTGGTAATAAAATAGTCAATGATATAATATCGTATAGAGCATAAGAATGAATTTCATCGTAGAGTTTGAAAATAGAGAATGATACCATTGATGCCAAGAAGACTGGGTGTTGCAGTGCTGTTCATGTTATACCATCACTGTTCTTGTACTGAAACTAACAACAAAGGAGATCCAGTCAAGAAAAATGTCTTACTTGTGTTTATTGAGAATATAGATTACCTTGCTAGATATGGAGAGACATCACATTTTGCCAACATAAATCACGTGTTTTCAGAGAGTACATTATTCACTGAGGCATATTCTGAAATGTACAGCACGTCAAGTGCATCAACATTACTCACAGGGAAACAAGCAATTGACACAGGCATCATAAAAGGCAAGATTTTACCATTTACTGAAATTCCGAGTTTGGCATCCACTGGTGGTTTAGAAAAGGAACATTTAACAGTTGCAGAATTAATTAAGGATAAAAGCAAATTGAACCATAAGACTGCATTTATTGGATATTGGAAACTAGGACATGGCAAAGATGGCATGTTTCTTCCACATAACAGGGGTTTTGATTATTGGACCGGAGTACCATTTCCTCATTCCAAAAGCTGCAAAGGCAAACAGAAAAGCAGCTATAAAATTGAAATGGGAAAACAACAAATGTATGTTGACCTAATACAGAGAACTTTACCATGGTGGATTGGTGTTCTGATTGTAATTCTTTCTGCATTTTATTTCAAAGTAATATCATGGAACAACTTCATCAATGCACTAATCTTTGCTCTCTTCTCAACCTGTATTCTTTATGCTGTGATCAAAGTTTACAAAATTCAAAGGAGTGTATCATGTGTTTTATATGAAATGAATGAAATCATTGAACAACCATACCATCCCGAAAATATGACGATGTTCTTCACAGCAAGTGTTTTATCATTCTTAACTACAGTTGCAGAGAATGAACAGCCTTTTTTTCTTTATATCAACTATCTTAAACTCAAAGAAGCACATTTTTCTTCAATGCACAGCAACAAGACAAAAACAGGAGATGAAATTCTTGACAGTCTTTATGAGCTTGATTGGAGCATAGGAAAGATAACAAAAACCTTATCCATTCTGAATCTGGAAAGAAATACAATGTTGATAATAACAGGCAATAAAGAATGCTTAAAGTCAAATGGACCTTTAACTGAAAAAGCTGCCTTTGAAAGGAACGCAGGAAAAGGATTTGAGAAAGTCTTTGGTAAGTTCCTCAATAAAGGGAATCAACATAAAAAAATATAGTCTGCTGTACTTGACAGCTTCAACGCGTCAGTTTTCATTGTGTACTTAAAAAACAATGGATTTGTGAGCATTTCTTTAGCCTATTAACAGTATAATGCCTGCATGCAAGATATAAATACAGTTACTGCTAGCATACCTACAGTATTCCCTTAATGATGAAATCTAGTATGTAGATTATGTAGTACGTATTGCTACTACTGCATTCATGACATCTTATCTATCTGACCAAATATGATCCTATATTGCAATATTGACACTCTGGCAACTGACATCTTCTCCTGCATTAAAATCAAAAATTTTGAGATGATCAAACTTTCAGACAAAATTTGTGCAAAAGTTTACTTGTCAAAAATCTGATGATGTCCAAAAGTTGTTTCTTCCAAAAGTTTTGAATTCATTGAAAATAGAAAAGCACAAAGAAAAAGTAACACATATGTAATTATAATCAATCATTGTTTTACCGGTAAGCTAAATTCCCTTAAAAGATTTTTCTATATTTAAAAGTTTGGTTCCTTGAAGCATTTCTTGAAAACACTTCATGCACTGTATGGCAGCACCTTTTAATTTGGTTTACAGCTGGTTGTACAAATTTTTCAAATCTAACAAAAAATTTATCCAGATCTTGTACTTGATCGTGCACGCCCTTAAAATTCGATATTTATGATAGAATCATAATCATTTTTAACCTATATCTTGTTATCTTGCTTGCATTGATGTTGTGTTTTTCCGAAACTTTTTTGTCCGAAAGTACGGAAAAAGCGGCCAAAAGTTTTTAGTCTGCTGGTATTTCTCCAGGATTTTTCCATCCAAAAGTTTTTTATGTTAACATAGAAAGTTGCCTAATCATCAATGGCATCAAAAACTTTCATTTCAGTACTTACAGTGATATTTCATATAAGGAACTTTTGTAATGAGATATGACGGTTATGAACATTTTTGTACGAAACGGAAAAGTACAAAGAAGTGCTTGGAACTCAAAGGGCAATGCCTCAGGCACTGTAATTGTATCTGAAGGAGATTGGAAGAGAAGCTGCTTGTTTGGTCTGCTTGAATGAATTTTTGATTTTGAAAGAGCGTTTAACCAGTTCTAAGTACTGTAACTAAGTATGTACAGAGCAGAACTTTGAAGTGGAGCTTGTAATGAGTGCACTTGTACAATAACTTTCTCTTCCTTACTGGTAATGAACCTTTCGATTACCTAATGAAGGTGAATATTGATACCTTATACCTTATAATAATTTATACCTTCAATACTTGCCAGAACAACTTGAAAAAAACTTAATTTTGCCGCTTTTTCGTCTAATTCATAGATGTAGGAACCGGGGGCACTGGGGGCACGTGCCCCCTCCCAAAATTTTGCAATAAACAAAGAAGTGCCCTTTTTATTTCTAGAAAGTGCCCCCTTTCTCTTAAGAAAAAGAGCCTAGAGTAACAGCAAAGATCGCTAAACGTCGCCTCCAACTTGCGGGTCACTGTGTGTGCCATCAAGATGAAATAGCCTCAAAATTTGTGCTCTGGGAACCCATGCATGGATATGTGAATAGAGGAAGGAAGCCAGTCAATTACATCGACCAATTGAAATGTGATACAGGACTCTCAAACACTAGCGAGATACGCGCAGTCATGCGAGACAGAGACGTCTGGAAGGGTTACGTCAAAGCTGCTCGTCCGGGAGGTCGACCAAAGTAAGTAAAGTAAGTAAGTGCCCCCTTTCTCTTAAGAAAAAGGTGCCCTCGAAGTGTCGTGCCCCTCCAAGTTTGAAATGCTTCCTTCGTCCCTGTTCTAATTAACCATCCAAAATACATCGCAGGACATTGTAAGGGGGTGGGGGAGAGAAGAGCAAAAAATAAAGAGATTTTTTCATGAGTTTTGGCAAGGATTGTACTTATATAATATAATGAATTGTATTTTATTTATGAGGGAACCAACCATAATAAATGAGACTGATGCATGCAGTAGCAAGATTGGCAATTCAAATCCAGATTTTCAGGTTGCATGTACAGGAGCTGGACCATTTCAAATTAGATGTTTGTCTCAAATTCCAATTCAATCAAAGATCATAGATATTCATTTATCTGAAATTGTTCATTTCAGCGATGGATGAAGTGGAGAAGTGTTTTCATGTGCCAGTCTACCTTCGAGAGGGCATGATGAAAAGAGAAAACAAGATAATAGAAAGCACTGTTTCGTTCCTGGATATTGCACCAACTATTTTGAAGTTTGTTACCAATGAAACACACGAAGAACATGAAGGATGTAACTTGCTTCACTTAATTTACATGACTGAAGATCATAGCCAAGAGTCACGTCAAAACGATTCCAACCACTGCGATGATATCACGAGGATCTTTCCACATTATTCTGATGTGACACATCCCATTGCAATAACAACAAGTCACAATCATCGAGTTGTATTTGATACAATTGAAAGTAAGCCTTTCTTACAATACAGTCTTGCATGTTTTCCCTTCATTCGGTAATGTTTATTTGATCCAATAGCTTTGAAGGGTTTCTCCAAAACTACAAAACTGTTTGAACTGCTTGAATATTGAAAAAAACATCGAAAAAAAAAACGATAATCTTGGAAATGCGTTGAAGATTCTTCCAGTTACAAGCGATAAAGATCAAATTTTGCTAAGACTGAACCTGCGAGACCGCTCAGTAACGTGAAGAAGTGAAATTGACATGATTCTTTCAATTTGGAGTTCCAGGGTTATACAGTAGTATCTTCATATACAAAAGCTTCATATACATGTAACAGTAAAGACACTTTGGGACATCACACTGATGAGGTACATAATAAAAATGGTCTATTCTCATGAGTTCAACCAAAAACCTTTTAGTTATTCTGGAAGTCAGTGCACGTTGAGAACGTTTTTTAATGAAACAATTTTTGTAAAAATACGGTAAATGTGCACACAGAGGCGGATCCACGCTTGGAGTTTGGGGAGGGCCGCTAAGAAGGAAGATGATGGGGGTCTGGGGGTGCAGCCCCTAGGAAAATTCTTCGCTTATCATAATTTTAGATCATTAAGCTTATCACTTAATCTTCATTTCTACCGACATACAAATTGGAATTTTTGTGCAAAACCTAATGGGCGAACGGTCGGGAAAGTAAGAGACCTTAAAAAAATGTTTATCATAAGCACCGTTTTCGGGAATGTGTATCGCGGAAATAAGCTCCATCACCATGGGAATGAAAATTTGGCATAAAAAATAAAGTTGTTCTCAAATCCACGATTCAAAAACATTTCAAAGTTACGTGAAAATCCCGTGAAATTTCCCATGGTAAGTCCCTCATTGGAGTAAGCAGTCAAAATTCTCTTCGCTTAATAAGTCACCTTCTAGAAGCTTCACTTGTATTGAAAAGTGTGTTCTCCCTCCAGTGATATTAAAGTGACTTATCAACATTTTATAAGTATCACAACAGAAGACACGAGTCTTTATCGTAAGTCTTTATAAGAACGAAATTTATCATAAAATAAACTTCGACAGGAAAGTTCACTGGAAGATCCTGAATCACCGATATTTTGACAAAGTCAATCAAACAAATGATTTTCAGTCTCGACCTCACGCAATGAAATTTCGTTTAGAATTCAGATTCGTATATTTTCAAACCTCTGGCTCAACAATAAATAGTTAGTTAGATGGGCTTGTCGTTAGCCGAATTATCGTGCAGCTGTGCTATGGTTATTTGTGGGTTGGTTTACGAAGTAAAGGTTTAAAACTTATTCTTTTATCTATAAAAGACAATGGTTTTTACGAGAACTCTTACACTGTGAGGGGGGCCATGGTCCCCCGGCCCCCACTAAATCTGCGCCTGTGTGCACAACATAAATAGAACTTTAACGCTCAGATGTAGTAAACATATTGCTCGATGCAGACTCTTCTGTATAATAGGTAAGAGGGTCTATTGTTGAAATTCGTCAAAGAATTCAAGAATACCAGACATCTAGTTTTATTGCTAACGGACCTATAGTAGTTAGGAATAAAAATGGACGACATAACTAAAGCAAACCCAAAATCAAGAAGTACATGAATGAATTAAAAATGAGATTGAGCACCAGGGGGCATTTGCTGAAATTATCTTTGATCTCTGCCACTCGGACAAGGAAAGGTCGTCTAATCTTAAAAATTTTTGATAGATCTTTTTGCTTACTTAGGAAGTGGCATTCAACAGAACCCTTTGATCTTCATGCATAAGGACGATGAAAACGAAGCAGAAAATCTATCTGTTTATTTGGAGGAGCTGTATCACAACATTTCAAAAAGGAGAGAACTCATACATTCGATGCGGAAAAACAAATGGTCTTCACAATTTGAAATGCCAATCTATCCCTGGCTTTTACCATGTGCAAATTTCCCAAGGTGCGAAGTTAAAAGCGGTATCTTAGAAGGTTCGTTATTCCTTGAGCTTCTTGAGTCATTGGACCAAACAGAGAAAGCGAATGAAGAGTGAAGCCTAATTCAATAAAAGCACTCCATGGTTGCTTCACCTTATCAAACAGTTTCCAGTTTAGTCAGTACTGGCAAATTGGCAATTCTTTGACTCTTTTCGGGAATAGGATGTATGGTTTTCGGTGTGAAGTTTTAGACATTAGGTCTACATTTAAAAACTTCGCGAAACACTTCAAATTCCACTTGAAATCAATCGACTATTGGTTTGTGCTTGTTGATATCAGCTGAAAAATAACTTCGTTGAGATACTATTGAAGGTGAGTGAGCTTGACAGATTTCACAGTGCCCTGGGTCACGCAAGTATCACGTGCTAGAATCATGCCGTACTTGGTCATGAGTGACAGCGGAATCATTGCTTTGATAACAAGTTGCGACAATTTATTTCGTGAAAGCTTAAGCCCTTTTAACGGGTCATCGCGACATCATACAAATCTCGTGCATGGAGACATGGTTAATTGCAGTTTTTAACGATGGTTCAAAGAAAAACTTACGTCGACGAATATGAATGCATTTTGTTCATGTGTAACAATAGGACAAGAAACTTTTGAAAATGAAGAGAACTTTATATCGTGAGTTTCTTAAACAGAGTATATGGCTTACTTTTCAACTTCAAATCTCACGATTCTGGAAGCGGTAATTCGATCAGAGCTTCATCGTATTCGATTTGATCGTATATAGTGAGCAGAGCAATTTGGTGAGAGCAATTTGGTGAGAGCAATTTGGTGAGAGTGATGACCGATTTCAAATCACCTAATACCGTACATGCTTAAATCACTTATCACAAAATTAATCCTAAATCCAAAGTGTCTGAAATATCAACCCTTTTTGATTGCAAAAGAAAACGATAAGAGATCGGGACTTTCAGAGTCGACAACCAAATGTTTTAATCATTAATCTAAAAAATGCGTTACTTGCATTCAAATCGTCCACTAAAGAATGGAAATACAAGCTCATGAAATCCCATTTTAGAGAGCAACGAAACGAGAGGTTTTGAGAAAGGCATAAAATAGTTATAATATCATGGCAGAAAAATGGGATGCTTAACGCCAGAGTGTACTCTGGTTTCTTTAGGGTAAGGGTTCACATGCTCCATTTTTGGGTTTAAAACTTGGGCAAAGTTAGTCATTCGGCCACCCATTTGTACAATCATTTCCTCTAATTTACAAAGTTATGAATAATTTATTTGGGTTGCGAGTATGAGAGAAATTAGAAAATATCAAGTTTTCTCGGACTCATCATTTTTTCTGGTTCGCAAAGTAGATGGCAAGCCATGGCCCTAAATGTTGTAAGAATGAAATAAACCCAAGTCACTTTTTTCAAAGTAAAAGTGTGTTTCTTTTTACAATGGCTTAATACATCTAATCCTTTACAATAGACTGTGAGAATTCCTCAAAAGAAAAGCAGTGCACTGAAGAACAATGAAACAAAATTACAATTAATCAAAGTTAACATTCCTTTGCAAAATGTCTTCATTGAACCATAGTTAGTAATGGCCCTTTTCAAAACCTTTGCTTTCAGGTGAGCTTTAAACTGCAGCTTGCAAGTTCATATCTTTGGTGTCTGGTTGATGTTTTTAATGTGCAAAGTACTGTATGATTGTGGATTTCAGCTTAAGATTCATAAAATGTAGTTTTAGTCATGGAATGTTATGAATACCTTGTTGTTTTTGTTCCCTTTCCATTTACAAAGGATTAGGTAGGTAGTTCATATCTTTTATTTTCAAGGGGTACCAAAATAAAGGATTCCAGGAACCTTATATTTGCTTTCATTTCGAGTTTGGGATGAAAAGTCTGGCAAAAATAAATGATGAGGTACAAATAAAAATTGGCAATGCATGGTTGGAATTTGCCATATAGCTTGCTTTGCAATTAGGTCTGTCATTTTTATTACTGGCAGCCACTTGTAACTGATCTGCTGCACAAATATATTACGGTATACCAGCACAATGAATTGAAACAATTTGCACATTGTTAATGTCTTTCACCTCTGTCTTGCTTTGAATTCATATGCTCTCTTCATAATAACTGAATTAAATTCTCCACACCGATATCACAACTTGGTACAGTTGGACGATGCCAACAATTATTCATCTTTACCTTTTTGATGTGTAGATACTAAATCCAAAATACTGCACAATACCACAGTGTGAGATGTGTTGCTATCAGTTATTTTTCCCTCTAGGCTTTTCTTCAATAGACTTTTCTTCGGTCTGTTTGTTCATTGTCCATATGATGCTTTGACCAACTCCACAGACTGATATAAGTGAATATCCTATTTTCTCCAATCGATCAAGGACTATTCTTGGAGGATGGCTGCATTGATACTGTTTACTGTCAAGCAATGGGAAGAAAAAGACTTCGAGTAAAATTGTTTTGATGCTTGAAAAATCTGATGTGTGAAAGATTCCATTCTGCACCCCCTTGCACATCATGTTTCCATTTGGTATCGTATTAGGATTAGGGTCTAGGAGTTTTCGACTAGCTGAAAGCAATTTTGTTTGATTTTTTCTGGTGAGATCTTTCCTAAAAGTGCTTTGAATACACTGTATTCAAACTCTTGCGACCTCATCATTAATGAGCCATTGTCACCAAGGTACCTGTGCAGGCATCTTCAAACTTCAGATTACCCAAAACTAAAATGTGGGATAACGAAAAATGTGGATCTGCACTGCAGTATATGATCGTTTCGCTAAATCTGTGTGTGGACTCAGTGACTAGATTTGACTTGATCAAACTGTGGGAGTCTGCCTTTACAATCCGTGCAACGCAATGAAGAGGAAGAAAACACAGTTGTTTGTATGAGTACTATGAGGCTCTAAGCTTGAAGTAAATACTCAACAAGAATTTCAAGGAAACTGTTGAATATGCTAAATCTGGATATTTACCTTTGCATGCAACTACAACATAACAGCCTTGAAGAAGTCCTGCATGGCAGGACAAAATATTGGTATATACATATTTGCTGTTGTTCTTAGTTGCATTGCAGTGCTCCTGCTCTCAAAGTCATTCACATATTATCACTGTATACAAGTTAGCATCCTCTGATCCGACGAGGGTGTTTGGAAAACTAAGACCCCGAAAACGAAGACCTAAGACCTAAGACCTCGAAAGCTAAGACCTCGAAAACGAAGACGTCGAAAGCTAAGACCTCGAAAACGAAGACCTCGAAAACGAAGACCTCGAAAGCTAAGACCTCGAAAACGAAGACCTCGAAAGCTAAGACCCCGAAAACGAAGACCTAAGACCTAAGACCTCGAAAGCTAAGACCTCGAAAACGAAGACGTGGAAGCTAAGACCTCGAAAACGAAGACCTCGAAAACGAAGACCTCGAAAGCTAAGACCTCGGAAGCTAAGACCTCGAAAACGAAGACCTCGAAAGCTAAGACCTCGAAAACGAAGACCTCGGAAGCTAAGACCTCGAAAACGAAGACCTCGAAAGCTAAGACCTCGAAAACGAAGACCTCGAAAGCTAAGACCTCGAAAACTAGAGTATCTCAGAGTTTTTGCCATCTTAATACTAATTTCTTATAGCAGCACGTGTAAGAGCGGACGTTTCCAAGAATGTCTTCCAAAATGAGCAACGTGAAAGGACAGCACAAACAGAAGCAGTGTGAACAGAAGATGAAATCGAAAACTAAATTTTTTCCAGAACAAGAATCACGAAAACGAAGACCTCGAAAGCTAAGACCTCGAAAACGAAGCCCTCGAAAACGAAGACCTCGAAAACTAGAGTATCTTAGAATTTTTGCCATCTTAACACTAATTTCTTATACCAGCACCTGTAAGAGCGGACGTTTCCATCCATGGGTGCCTTCCAAAATGTGCATATTCTCATTTTGGAAAACGCGCTGGTGCAGTTTTAACCAACTAAAACAGAGCAATGTGAACGGGCAGCATAAACAGAAGCAGTGTGAACAGAAGATGAAATCGAAAACTTTTCAAACTCGAACATACATCAAGATGAAATAAAAATTATATCTTTTAATGTCTCAATGCTGTGTTCATCTTGCAGGGAAGAACTTTATTGAAATAGCTAGTGATGGCTCGTAAAGAGTATCGGTGTATGTTCGGAATCGTTTTCAAGGTCTTCGTTTCAGAGGTCTTTGTTTTCGTGATTCTTGTTCTGGAGAAATTTAGTTTTCGATTTCATCTTCTGTTCACACTGCTTCTGTTTGTGATGCCCTTTCACATTGCTCATTTTGGAAGGCATCCTTGGAAACGTCCTCTCTTACACGTGCAGGTATCAGAAATTAGTATTAAGATGGCAAAAATTCTAAGAAACTCTAGTTTTCGAGGTCTTCGTTTTCGAGGTCTTCATTTTCGAGGCCTTAGGTCTTCGTTTTCGGGGTCTTAATTTTCCAAACACCCCGACGAGCAACATTGGCATTGTGTCCTTTTCTTTTTTTATTTATTTACCTTCATTTTCATTCCATTTCCAGTGATTGATAAAGGTTGCTCATCATTGCTTCCTCCCCCTTTCAGCAAGCAAGCTGTGTTGTGTTTTGCTTTGCTCCCTGCCGTATGCAAAGGATCATTGGTGACATTGGCTCTTTAATTTGCTGTGAATAGTAATCCACTGTGCAAGGAAGCCTTCACAAAACTACATTTATCATGAGATATGATAATCGAAAGTCAAATTACTTACAAAATGTTTCCAGGGGTTTGAACCAATTCACATTCTAAGTACTCCATAATTTCTGGGTTGGCCCATTCATCTCCACACATGGTTGGCCCATTTTCCTAAGGATCAAAATAAATAGCAATATACACCTTGTACAATGTGCATCAAGGGATCTTGAACAACTTTCAAAGGAGCATTCTGCAAAAATCAAATGCAAAGATTCAATATTATTATCCTGGTTGAGAAGCAGATTATGTCAGCCTTCGAAAATCGTTTTCCTTTTGCTATCACACTTCTCAAGCGTGAGATGTGGAGAAAAAGTTTGGACCAATTTCAGTTCAATACAGCATAGCGGACAAATCTTTTCTTTTGTCCAAAGCTCCCGTGGGGTTCTTCGCCACGCTCTGATCAGATCACATTTTCTCCTGAAATTGACCAATCAGGTGCCGTCGTTGTGTTTACTTTCGCGTTTTGCGGCCAAGTTTAGGCCATTTTTGACTGTTTTGACCACCATCCCAAAAAAAGCATTGCACACTCGGCTATGTCGATTTTCATCAAAATTTCAACGGGAGAAGATTCTCCATACCTCGGACCATAAGTGTTTTCGGTATCACAATGCGATCTCTAAAATTAGCCGATTCGTGGCATTTTGAAACACATTGCAGTCACTTTCGCGTAAAAAATCCTACAAAACTTACCAAAAGGCGAGCACAAACTGATAATTTAAGGTCTATAGACCTACCTCAACTGTTTTGAAGAGAAATATCCACTTCTCTACTGCAATCCACTCCCAGTTTCACGACCAAATCGCTCCAATTTGCTATGCGTCTTTTTCGATCAACAGTGCCCCAATCCTTCTCCCAACTCCTGCCATATTTGCAAGTCTGTAGGAATGGAAACCGGCAATGTCAACCAAAATTTCGGAAATTGGTGAATCACTTCTCGCATAAGAGCACAAGAAATGATACTGTCGTGTTACAGGAGAGCGGGTCCAATATGAAGCAGAAATGGAGTGGAGCTGTATTTGAACGGAAGAAATTTACATGTTGTTTTCATCACGAAAATTATTTAGCATTTTAGATACTATTTTTCAAAGCTCCTCAAAATCTATTTCACGTTTTGTGCTGGTATAATAAGAGATATCTTTTGTCCTCCAGTACGTTATAGGAAATCATCCCGTGGCAGTAGAGCAACAAAGCAGCATCAAAGAAAATATAGATATCATTTTTAGAGGTACACGTGTATTTTTGAGATACTAAAACTTTGATACAGCATTGAAAGCTTCTCAGGATTCTTCTTATTATTATCCGAGTAGAGAGAGAGAGAGAGAGAGAGAGTTTCGTAAGGGTTTCTCATAAGTTCCTTCAGATTTCGATTGACGGGAGGCCCCTCAGATTTCCATTGGTATTGGCGGGGGATCTTGTGGATCGGGATCACATAAGAAACTTGGAGGAAAAGACATAGGCAAAAGATGAAATGATTTGGTTCTGTAAACAAAGTTCCATAAGAAACTGCCTGTCAGAAACTCTGTCATAAGACTCCAAAGGTTGAGTATTGTCCAATCACTGGAGGTGCCTCGAAAACAGCTCACAGCAGGGCCATGAGGTGAACCCTTAAGAATCTTTCTTTACTCAGATAATAGCAAGGATTTTGAGAAACTTTCGATACGAGATCAAAGTTTTAGTATCTCAAAAAGATGCACGTGTACTTCCATGAGTTTAAAACATGTTACACTGATACCTATGTTTTTTGCCACGATGCTGCTTTTGCTGTTTCACTGTCCAGGGGTGATTTCCTAATACGTGCTGGAGGACTAAAGATACCTTCTATGATATCCACGCAAAATGTGAAATTGACTTGGAGGTGCTTTGAAAAAGGTCTTTAAAAAGTTAAATGGTTTTTCGTGATTAAAACAAAATGTACATTTCTTCCGCTTGCTGCTATTGAGAGGAAGATTAAACACAGTTTCATTTCATTTCTATTTCACGTACCTTCTACACTGAAAGACGTCACTGTCTTCTCTTGTGCTCTTATGCAAGAAGTATGGGCTGTGAAAATATAGCTATGCGACATGTTGGTTGATATTGTCGGCTTCCACTCCTTCAGACTTGCAAATATGGCAGGAGTTGGGAGAAGGGTTAGGACACTGTTTTTCGAAAAAGATGCATAGCAAATTGGAGCGATTTGGTCGTGAAACTGGGAGTGGATTGCAGTAGAGAAGTGGATATTTCTCTTCAAAACAGTTGAGGTAGGTCTATAGACCTTAAATTATCAGTTTGTGCTCGCCTTTTGGTAAGTTTTGTAGGATTTTTTACGCGAAAGTGACTGCAATGTGTTTCAAAATGCCACGAATCGGCTAATTTTAGAGATCGCATTGTGATACCGAAAACACTTATGGTCCGAGGTATGGTGAATCTTTTCCCGTTGAAATCTTGACGAAAATCGACATAGCCGAGTGTGCAATGCTTTTTTTGGGATGGTGGTCAAAACAGTCAAAAAAGGCCTAAACTTGGCCGCAAAACGCGGAAGTAAACACAACGACTGCACATGATTGGTCAGTTTTAGAAGAAAATGTGATCTGATCAGAGCGTGGCGAAGAACCCCACGGGAGCTTTGGACAAAAGAAAAGATTTGTCCGCTATGCTGTTCAATACCATATCATTTTACGCTCTGTTGTAGGTGAGCAAAGGTTGCGTGTTTTTGTTATTGTCTGTCGGTAGTCGTTGGTGAGTCTTGATGGGTTCAATGTGCGTCGCTGGTTGAATTGACTTTGAATGTCCTGCTGCGTTCATTCATTCATTCATTCATTCATTCATTCATTCATTCATTCATTCATTCATTCATTCATTCATTCATTCATTCATTCATTCATTCATTCATGTGTCCATGGCTGACTACGGGCTAGAAAATTGATCGGCTTTAATGATATTTCTTGTTTTCTGTCTCGGATTCAAATGTGAGGATATGGTTGAGTACTTGGTTTGTCATTTGTGGTCACTTTGGCCCAGTGGAGGCGCCAGCCGCCCAAAAGTGGGGGGACTGGAGGGAATGGGGGTCCGAGGCGGAGCCCCGGGAAAACTTTACGGGAACACGCCCTTTTCTTCTAGGTAACGCCCTTTTTCTCTTAGGTAACGCCCCTTTTTCTTCCATATAATACTCTTTAACGTACCATCCATTACAAACGTTATCAGAACGGTGTGGTCTGCATGATGTCTGCCACTTGACACCGAGCGTCAATTTTGAAGTTGGAAATTATGAAGTTTCCCGTCAAATTAAAGATCAGATGACCCGTAACACCACAGAAAACTGTCAAAAGGGACACTTTATCGTAAACCTAATACAAGGAGCTGTTCAAGTTAAAAATTTTTCAGGAACATTCTTGCAGCATTCTTATTAACGTTCAAAATCGAAGGCGTTTTTCTCCTAAATAGTTACAAGCTTGGTTTCCTCGGTTTGAGAGCAAATCGCTTTCGAAGGATTTGATTTGATTAAGTTAATTTCATATTTTTAAGGAGGGTAACCCTTCAGCAAATGCTTGTTTTCAAGGGGTCCTCCATTGGAGGTCGGGTCGGTGAATCTAAACAGCTGCAAACATAATCTGCTTCTGACCGTTTAGAAAATGTACCCCTCCCCCGAGATTTTCTCATCGAATTTGCACGAATCTCAGAGACCATCTTTGGGAAAAAGTGGGGGAACTAGTCCCCCCATCCCCCCGTGGCTCCGCCACTGCTTAGGCCTTGATCTAAGTTGGGGAAATATTGCGAATTATTGACAATGATATGCTTGACAGTGATTTGTTTTCAATGCAAACAACACAGTTCACCAGTATCTGGATTTTTTGTGAGGAAGGCACCTTTAAGAAAAGTAAACATATTTTTTGATAGGACTTTGGGGTATCTAGTAGTGGCCAAATTGATACTGGATGGTCAAACTGCTCACTTTTGGGTTGTATGTACATTCATACATACCGTGAAAGTTCTAAGACCCCAGGGCTTCTTAAATTTTAAACATTCCAGCAGGGGGCTTATTTGAGGAGGGGGTACTCCTGGAATCAAAAGAAGATATGTGAAAGCTTTTCCGTTCTTTTACTTCATATTTGCTGATACAAAATACTGTACAACTTTATGAGCCAAACATACATTAATTTGCAAAATTTGTGGATGTTTTATTTTCGCATATTTAATTTTATGACAAAAAAGTTTCGGACAATGTTGCTATAAATTTTGGACAATTTTGGACAAAATTTCGGACCTTTTCCAATGGGTGAAAAAAATTTAGGACACATACCATTTGCTAATCAGTAGGCAAATAACGGAATAGAAGTAATAGACACTCCATCCCATAAATTAAAAGCCTGGCAAGAAGCTCGGAAAGCTCACTAGATTTCCTAGAAATTTCCTAGGAATTCCTTAGGAAATTCTGAGCTTATAGGTATGGGATGTCTCAAAACGAAAACTAGGACAGTAATCAAATGTAAAGTACAAGCAAAATATGGAAAATCATGAATTGAAGTTGCGACAAAAAGACTAGCCCCTTATGTAGCAACAATAACATCAACAATAATAAGGATAAATGAAAGGAAGCCTTCCGGCGACTCACGGAAAGCTGTTTATTCTATTGCAGCAATGAGTTTAGATTGAGCCATTTGTTTGGATTCAGTGGCATCCAGTGTTCCATAATTGTGACTTTCTGCACTTTCCCCGCACAATTAAAGCTTGGGATATGCTATGACATTCAGTGGTAGACTCAACAACAATAAAATCTTTTAAAAATCCTTTTTAGTATAAGTAAATACTTACAATGAATTTCAAGAATCTAATAAAAGCCATGAAGATATTATAAACAGATAGGTATGGTTGCAGAGCAGTTCTACTGTGAGTGGAGCTTGTTCGATCTCCAATTTGATTGCATACATTTTTCATATGAGATAAATTTCATTTCATTTTTCATTTTTCATTTAATTTCATATTTTTGGATGCTTGCAAAATGCTATTGTCAGCCAAGGTATTGTCAAGATATCATAAAGAACTTTATGATATCTTGGTATTGTTCATCTGTTGCCTCATTTATCTGTTCTTTTCATAATTCTAGCAAATGAATTCCCTTTATTCTTCACTTCATTCTTTTTTTGATTTGCATTGACATGAACCTTCAGTGTTGAAACTGTGGATTTAGCTGTAGAATTAAAGTATTAATGTATGCAGGTAGAGAATTCTACAAAAGATTCAAAATCATTGTTCTATTCAGACCTTGGTGGTGCACTTTGTGGCAAATACATTATTTAATGATGGACATGCTTCAAATCCATTATTTCAACTTTACCTGACTGAAATCAGCCACTGCATTCTGAAATAATGAAGGATTTTCTCAGGAAAGCCGCTTCAAGAAGCCTTCAAAATTTGTCTGAAATCATGAGCAAATTTCCCTATCCTCTTGGGAGGATGAGTTTGCATGAAATAATATCAGGGACGTAGGAAGCATCTCAAACTTGGGGGGCACGACACTTTGAGGGCACTTTTTTCCTTACAAATGGGGCTATTTTCCAAAAAAGGCACTTCTTTGTTTACTGCAAAATCTTGAGAGTACATGCCCCCAGTGCCCCCCACCCTGCTTCCTACGTCTATGAATAAAGTTGCTGTGTTCCAAGGGATGACACATTTGTCATCCTAAAGGGGACACATGTACTATGCTAGTCATTGTAAAGCCCAAGATGTTGTGTGATTTGGGCCTGTTTTGAAAGGTTTCTTTGAGTGGTTTGCTTGGCAAATTCCTTGAAATTTAAGAACAGAAAATAGCCAATCTTAATCATGTAAATTTATAATCTATTTGAACATGCTCACTAGTGCCTATTGCCTTGATATCCAGGGAGTGCTGCTTTTAAAAAACAGGATTTTTCCTATTCAGCTGGTATTATATTTCCACCCTTTACAAAATGTTATGTGCAATCCTTCATTGAGATTTCTAGCATCAGAAAACCAAACATTCCTCACCAGAAATTTTGTGAGCAATATTAATCTCTAAAGCTCATGTAGTAGCCTTCTCATACATTGCAATAACAGCTCTTTTTGAGATAGTTATCCAAAGAATATTTTTCTTTTTCACTGTTTCATTTCTGTGACATCCTCGTCACTTTGGTAACTTGTAACTTGCTGTTCAATGTACATATAAACATATCAGTATAGCTACTAGTAACTTGTAGTTTATAAACACCAGCTTTTGGCTTTCATGTTATGGCAGAGCACAGCTCCCCGGGTCCATGCAATTCTTTCACAAAGAAAGTTAATAAACCTTTGTTTTCAGTGTTTCTCCTGTTTCAAATTTTGCCAATGTCTCTTCTATCTGCTATCATTCCTTTACAAAACATAACAAGTTGTATCTTTACACCGTGGAATGCTTTACACCATGACACGTTTGTAGAATGCCACTCTTTTGAAATATAATGGAGCTAGTATTCAGTCTGGAACTCTGGAATTCAAGTTCCTTGATTTCTTGTTATTGGCTTTGTAGATATCATTTACCATGGATAATAAATGCACCTATGAAGGGTCATTTTCTCCATTAAACTCTATTGTGCTATGAAAATTTTGAAATAGTTTGGCAAAATTGGTATCCACTGGTATCCTGTGTGTTTATCAATGAGCTCTTCACAACATCATCTGCAACCAAGACTGTAAATTCCAAAGAGGCTTAATTTTGTGTCTGAAACCACCATTCATCTCCATGCACAACAAACATTGACTCTCTGTAATCATGCCATGATACATTATTTTGCATGCAGTGCTCAAAAATATGAATACATAATTGAGTGGACAAATAATTAAAAATCAAGCAACTAAAGCGAAAGATTGTGCAAAACATTAAAAAAAGAAGGTAAATACCAAAGCTCGCAAGACAAAAATATATCAGGCGGGGCAGGGCCTACCCCTTTGAAGGCCGAAGCTACCTTTGAAGCAAAACCGGCTGTGATATGAACAAAATGGAGAGAAAATCAAAAATGCTGGGCTTGATTTGAAAAAGATATGTTAAAGCAAAAATAGAATGATTTTAAGCAGCTACGAATAAGTTTCTTGATAAATTTAGTGATCAGAGACGAGAGACGTACTACCTTCGTTCCTTCGCCGTTTTTTGTGCAATGTGAAGTCTTCCTTCAGTTTCAGTTTCAGTTTCCGTTTTCATTTAACAAATATACCTAAGTACATTTCAATACAATAACTAACATTACCTAAATCAAAATAAATAAGACAATAATACATACTACACAACAACAAGAACATGGACAACCACTAAATAAATTAACGTAATAGGAAAACATTACTTAACATTACGTACTTAGATATATTAGTCTAAGGAGGAGCTCTCTAGTAGATAAACTAATCGAGAGAGAGCCCCCCCCCCCATCTAAAAACTAAAAAAGAAAAACAAAAGTTTTTCACTAAAAAAAACGGAAGAAAAGAAAACCAGAATAGCTCCAAAGAATGATTTACTCTTTATTGAGTTAGGAATTAGAGGTCATAGCCATTAATGAGGAATTCTTTCAATTTTGACTTGAAGATATTAAGAGAAACTGACATTTTGATAAAAGTTGGAATACCATTCCAGAGTTTGGCACCAAGATATTTTATTGATCTAAGACCATACAGAAATGTATTTCTTATGGACTGAAAGATGTCAGCCCCAGCTGCCTGACGAGTTTCATGGCTATGAACAGTGTTACTGAACTGGAAATAGTTCTGAAAATGAGAAGGTGAGAGACCATTTAGAGATTTGTAGACAAATTTGAGAATTTCATGATTAATCATATCATTTAGTTTCAGAATTTTCAGGGAATGGAAGATTGGTGTCGAGGAAGAGAGGAGAGGCTGAAAAGAGACAGACCTTAGTACTTTCTTCTGCAATAAGAAAAGAGGTGCAAGATATGTATCATAGGAGAGTCCCCAAGTTGATGAACCATAACTTAGAAAAGAAGAGAATATGGAATAGTAGAGATTTTTCAGAATGTCAAGTGTAAGGTAGTGTCTGATCTTAAAGAAGATCCCAGTTGTCCTTGAAAGTTTCTTAGTTAGTTCAGTAATATGAAATTTCCAAGAGAGATGCTCATCCATCAGGACACCTAAAAATTTAACATACCTAGCTCTAGCAACTGGTTTTTTGCCAAATCTAATTTGGATATCATTAGGCAATTTCCTCCTAGATGAGTGAAATACAACAAAATTTGTTTTCTCAATGTTTAGAGCTAGCTTATTTATCTCCAGCCATGACTTTACTTTCAGCAGCTCTTTGTTTATTTTATCCTTAAGCTTTATTATGTTTTCAGATTCATAGTAGATATTGTATCATCAGCAAACAAGAAGAATGAGAGAACTTTGGATACATTAGGAAGGTCATTGATATAAATTAGAAAAAGCAACGGGCCAAGTACAGAACCTTGAGGGACACCACATGTAATGCCCCCTAGTTGAGAAGAATGATTGTTGACCGAAACATACTGCTGTCTACCTGTCAGGTAGGATTGAAACCAAAGGAGTGAGGTGCCTCTGATCCCATAGTGACTCAGTTTTTGTAGTAAGATGGTATGGTTAACAGTATCAAAGGCTTTTTGCAGGTCAATAAAGATTCCACAGCCCACTCTGTTTGAGTCAAGTGTATACTTTATTCTTTCACTTAAACTTATCAGTGCATGATCAGTAGAGTGTCCATTACGGAATCCAAATTGCATTTGAAACAGAATTTCATGAAAATCTAAGAAATTGTACAAGCGTTGATGCATAAGCTATTCAAAGATCTTACTGAAAATTGATAGTAATGATATGGGTCTATAATTTGAGTTCTTTGAAGCATCACCTTCCTGCATCGTATTGGCTAAGATTCCCAACGAGCGCACGGCGTTTTGAGCGTGTCATACCGGAGATTGAAGTTCAACTAGTTTCTGCTCTCAAGGTGCCCCAAGATCGGCCGCAGCGATCAGTTTCATCCCAAAAATTCATCGATTCTTCATGAATCTATTTAATTCGATAAAGTTTATCGCGCGGGCATTACGATAAAATTTTCCGCAGTACCCACGCGTGTTCAAACCGCTGCAGCGCTAACCTCTAAATTGTCATACATCTCGAGATCTCCAGACCCAGAGTAATCTTTGACCTCGTTTCCCTGTAAGGCTTCTTATTGGTTTAACCACTCCCTTCAGCCCATGACAAAGAAAGGAAAGGTGTAGACTTATTACATTTGTCCTTGTTTTCGCTCCATTTACCCCAACGATACCCCCACTATATCCATTCCGTCGCACTATAACAGTAAATAACAATTCAATTCAATGGAGCAAAACTTAGCCGAAAGTCATCAGTCTGGGAAAGGTGCACAGGAAAGTGCTCCCCATCCCATAGACAGAACTTCCGTTCGTCAAAAAAACAATAATACAAGTCAAATGTATAGACGTCTTTTTATCAGAACTTACAGGGTGTCTCAAAAAAATTGTTCAAGGTTTGATAAAAATTGAAAAATAGGGACAAAATGAACAGGCTCATGGAAAGATAAACCTGTTCCTAAGATTATGAAATAATTTTAGAGACTAAAATCGAGCAAATCGGTTGAGAATTCACTGCGTTACGAGCTCTTGAAGATCAAAAATATGCGATAGCTGAAACCAGAGACCCCCCAGATTACTGGTATTGCAAAAAGCTCAAAAACCCAACAGGCAACATTTCCCATTTGGGAAACAAAAATAGAACAAAGTCACCTTTGGTGAGTTTTTGTATTTTTTTATGCTGAATCTGAATATTTAAACAGATTTGAAATCTACCATACAATATGGTTTTTTGCGCTGATGCAGTTTTATATTTTGTTTCCCGGAAACCGTTTCCCAATCAGGGAACAGACTGCAACAGAAGTGCAACATATTGTTTCCCAGATGGGAAACGTTGCCCAATCGGGCAACATTTGCCATTTGGGAAAGAGTGCTGAACTGCTAATAGTAATGAAGTATTTTTTGTGATTTTTTGTTCAAGAGGTGAGTCAGTTAAACGTGGATGTTTGCCATTTTTTCGTAATGAATTCTTAAAATAATAAAGTGAAATGATACAAATAAATATTACAAAAAAATAGCTAAAATGATATTTTGCAAACTACTCATTTCTTGAATAAACATGTTGCGCATCAATGACAATTGCGTGCATGTGAAGACTCGAAGGAGGCAGGTCATGACAAGGTTCTTATGGACTCCCTATGGACGCTATTATTCTAGAATTCTTATGTGATCGGTGCCAGAAAGACCATGGTGCCAGGAGACACTTGGATGTTTATGCATGTTATGTTCGGTTCAACACGGCCTACTTCTTGATTTCATAACACTACTGCGGATATGCAGAGGATAGAATAAAATGGCGACGAGAAAAAGCGAATAATCAAGACTTGCAAGGAATATGGCTGCAAAACTTGACCTGGCACCACTACCAAGTTTCGATCCACACAGCGATCAGAGTAACCTTGCCGCACGATGGAAAACCTGGATTAAACGTTTTCATACATTCATCAAAGCAGGAAATATTTCAAACAAAACCCAGCAGAGAGCATTACTACTCTATCAAGCAGGCCCTGAAGTCCAGGACATCTTCGAAACACTTGCAGATACGGGAAGGGATGACGATTTGGATGCAGCAATCAAAAGTCTCACAGAATATTTCGCCCCAGCACAAAACACAGATTTCGAGATATTTCGTTTTCGTCAAGCAAAACAACAACCCCAAGAAACTTTGGAGAATTTTCACACTCGCTTGAGGAAACTGGCTCAAACATGCTCATTTCCCACAGACTCAGTGGATAACGAAATAAAACAGCAAATTATTCAAGGCTGCTCAAGTTCCTCATTGCGGAAGTACGCACTGAAAACAAAGGACGTCAAATTACAAGATATTTTGGTAAAGGGGAAAACAGATGAAATCAGTAAAGAACAGGCCAAAGAAATAGAAAAACAAACCACAGAGCCAACAGAAAAATTACAAGCTATGAAAATCGAAGACAAAAAGTACAAGCCGAGTCACAGAGGAACAACACATCAACAACGAAATTCTGCAAATAAACCCGAAAGGAAACTAGCGACTTGTTACAACTGCGGATTCGACTACCCTCATCGTGATAAACCCTGCCCAGCCCAAGGAAAAACATGCAGTTACTGCAAGAAACAAAACCATTTTACTCGCTGTTGCAAATCACGTCTGAAAAACCAACAAAACCGCGAGAAAGCATACTAGCTCAGATGACAGCTCAGAGGAATATGTTTATTGTATGGATAAAACCAATGCACACTCAAAGAAATTTGAGACTAAGCTCACAATCAATGGACAGGAAGTATTGTTTCTCATCCACACAGGAGCAAGTGTAAACATTCTGGATGAAAAATCGTTCGACAAAATTAATACCACAGGGAAACAAGTCGTGCTCAAGAAATCAAACACAAAAATATTTGCCTACGGATCAAAAGCACCACTTCAGCTGCTAGGAACTTTCGAAGAAACCGTCGAAACAAACAAAAAGATTGCTATTACACGATTCCATGTCGCAAAGAATGTGGAAGGAAATTTGCTCAGTTTTCAAACAGCTCAAGAGTTGCACCTCATCAAGATCAACATAAACAGCGTGCAAACAGAAACAGCAGCAGCGAAACAAACGAATTCAGCTAAGCCTACGATCGATTCTCTTGATTACGTCAGCCACTTGTTGGAACAGCACAAGAAAATTTTCAAAGGTGTTGGAAACTTAAAAGACTTCGAAGTCAAACTTCATACAAATCCTGAAGTCAAACCTGTTATCCAAGCGCAACGTCGTATACCTTTCCACATACGAAAGAAAGTTGAGACAGAATTAGAACGACTTGAGGAAGATGACATAATTGAGAGAGTAGAAGGAGCCACACAATGGGTAAGCCCATTAGTAATAACCCTAAAGAAGAACAGCGATGAGATAAGAATTTGCGTGGACATGCCTCTGCCAAACACGTCAATTTTACGCACAAGACACCCCATGCCAACAACGGATGAACTGATATCTGATTTGAATGGTGCGTGTCATTTTTCTATACTCGATTTAAAGCAGGGATACCATCAGCTGACACTGGCAGAAGAGTCGAGAAATTTGACAACATTCACAGCACACAAGGGACTCAGGAGATACAAACGACTTTGTTTTGGAGTAAACTCAGCAGCAGAAATTTTCCAGAACACCATTTCTCAGACGATTCAAGATATCAGCAATGCCAAAAACATGTCAGATGACGTCATAATTTGGGGAAAGAACCTTGAGCAGCACAACACTGCATTAACCAAAGTACTGCAACGATTTGAGGAGAAGGGAATCACTCTCAATGAAGGGAAATGCCGTTTCAACAAAACACGTCTTCAATTCTATGGCCTAGTCTTCAGCAAAGAAGGAGTTAGCCCTGACTCAAGCCTCGTACAAGATTTTGCCAATACAAAGCCACCAAAGAATGTTAGCAAAGTCCGAAGCCCACTAGGAATGTCTCAATATTGCGCAAAATTCATTCAAGATTATGCATCAATCACAGAGCTCCTGCGAAGGCTAACACAGAAAAATGCTCAATTTCAATGGGGAAAAAGTCAACAAGAAGCGTTTGAAAAACTGAAGGAAACTCTCTTATCGGATCCAGTGATGGCTTCTTTTGATATTGCCAAGCACACAACAGTCACCACTGATGCCAGTCCATACGGAATTAGTGCGATACTGTCCCCAACATCAACACCAGAAGCGACAGATCATAAAATTGTAGCATATGGATCAAGATCATTGACGCCTGTCGAACAGCGTTACTCTCAGACAGAACGTGAAGCGTTAGGACTAGTATGGGGAATTGAACGTCTTCATTTATTCTTATATGGAGCAGGAAATTTTGATGTGTTTACAGATCACAAAGCACTCGAAACGATTTTCAGAGAGATGGCAACTTCGAGAGATGGCAACTTCGACTCCAAAATTACAGCTTTACCGCTAAGTTCAAGAAAGGATCAGATAATCCGTCTGATTACATGTCACGTCACCCAGCTTCACATCGCCCAGAGCAAGGTACAATTGCAGAGGAATACGTAAGCTTTATCACCAAGAATGCAGTCCCAAAAGCCATGACATCACAAGAAATTGAAGAGGAGACGGAAAATGACAAAACCCCCCAAGCCGCAATTGACTTAATTCGCAGAAATGGATGGCATGAAGTAGATATGATCCAAGATCCTACCATTAACAAACCAGATCTCAAAATCCTGCGCAGCACCAAACAAGATCTCACCGTGAAAGGAAACATAATTCTAAAGGGCACAAGAATTGTCATACCGCAGAAACTACGCCACAAAGCTATATAACTTGCTCATAAGCCAGGACACTCAGGCACAACTAAGACAAAATCATTACTGCGTGAAAAAGTATGGTTCCCATATATCGATAAGATAGTGAAAGAATTCATCGAGAAATGCACTGCTTGTCAAGCAACAGGACAAGAAAACAGCAAGGAACCAATGCAGTCAACAGTTTTACCACCAGCCCCATGGCACACAGTCAAAGCAGATTTCTTTGGACCATTACCTTCCGAGAATACTTACTGTCAGTCATTGACACATACAGTCGATTTCCTGAAGTCGAAGTTGTTAAATCAACAGCAGCAGGAAGCATCATTCCAAAACTCAACCGTATCTTTGGAACACATGGAATTCCAGTCAAATTTATATGTGACAATGGTCCACCATTTAACGGAATCGAAATTGAAATGTACATGAAAACATGGGGAATCAAATTCAAACCAGGAACACCACTATGGCCTAGACAGAATGCAGAAGTAGAATCTTTCAATCGACCTCTCAAGAAACTACTTCAACGTCTCAGATTGAAGGAAACAATTGGAGAAAGGAACTACACTTATTTCTACTTAACTACAGGTCAACACCGCACTGCACAACTCAAGTTGCACCCGCCGAACTTTTGTTCAATCGTGTGATAAGAACGAAAATTCCAGTCGTAGGAATTACATCAAAACCATCAAACAAACACAAGCTTGTACAACGAAATGACAGAGAAAGCAAGGCAAAAGCGAAAGTCTATTATGATAAACGTCAACACACTAAACATTCCAACATCAGAGAAGGAGATCTCGTACTCGTCAAACAAGAAAGAAAGAACAAACTTACAAGTAAATTCGACCCAAGGCCATATCGCGTCATTGAGATCAGAGGAACCAAAGTAATCACTGAGAGATCAGACCATAAGATTACTCGAAACATCTCATTCTTCAAAAAGTTTTACAACTCCCTCGATTCAACAACTGATTCAGAAACTGATGATGATGATACAGTTCAAGCAGACAATGACATTCGAGATGAGACTCAACCTGAAGCCGATATAGTACGCCAACACCCAATGAGATTACGCACGATGCCTATGTACTATGGTCAAGTTATGACACATTGAAAGTCACTTTATTAATAAACTGCTGAAACATACAATCGATGTTAGTAAATTTTATTTCCGAAGAAGAGGAGAGATGTTATGGACTCCCTATGGACGCTATTATTCTTGTATTCTTATGTAATCGGTGCCAGGAGACACTTGGATCTTTATGCATGTTATGTTCGGTTCAACACGGCCTACTTCTTGATTTCATAACACTACTGCGGATATGCAATATAATAAAGGTTAAGAGAGAAGTCAGGGTCAGTGGGAACTGCGATCACTCACCAGTCTTATCTGGGTGCTAATCAGCAAATATGGCATCCTTCTTCTTCAGTGTTGTTGCTACCAAATGGACAGCGAATTGGCAGACAGAAATTGAGAGAGAAAGGGGCACTATCTGCATCTCCATCAACAACAGCAGCAACCATGGCCTCGATTTCGATCGAGACTTTTCTGACAACACAGCAACAACAACAACGACAGCAACAACAACAGAAAATCCGAAGGATTGGTTCATTCGCACACACAGAAGGGGAGCTGTGTTAAATTAATGTTGTTGATAAATTGGCATTGCTTAAATCATGGTTGTGTGATGGAAGGAACATCCATCTACTAGAGTCAAGCAGAGGTGATGATGGCATTATTAGGACAACAGGACAAACAAATTGAATTGATTGAAGTGGAGAGTAAAAGAACAGAACACGACGGATGATCATAAAAAGCAGCTACATTCCGAAAATAGAGTGAACAAGCAGCATTCTGAAAAATAGATTGCAACAGTAATGGATTCTTCTGACTGGAAAAGACATTTCGGATTTGGTATTGGTCTTGGCTTGGGTATTGTGATTGGGTTATTTGCTCATAAATTGTACAAGAGAGAGAAGAAGAAACGAAATCATGAATTTTCAAAAGCTGTGGAAAATTTAGCTTCAGAGGTTTCACAGTTGAAAGAGATATTGTCCTGTATAAGGAAGGCTTCATCCAAGATCACTTCAGAAAATATTGATACTAAGAGAACAGGAACAAGCAATGTTGAAAATGATTATGATGATGATGAAGACGATGATGATGTGTACTTCGATTTTTTACCAAATGTTGAGGAAATTCAAATCAATCAAGAAAAGCTAGAAGATGTTAGGTATTTATGCTGCAGTGCATTTTAAAGGTTTTATGTTGCTATTGATAAAAATTCGATCTAGCCTTGCTTATCAGTTGTCCTTCAACGCCACAAGAGGTGGTCATCAAATCCCTTTTTTCCTTACTATGCAAAGTTACACCTTAATGACTTCAAAGGGAAACCGCACTAATCTCCATGACCATCCTCTGCACAGAAGTCATAGAACTGAATATATTTCTGCCACTAAGTCTTGTATAGTGACATAATGCTTTAACATTTTCATTCAATACCAAACCAAAAATACTTGCCCCAGTAACATGCCAGACCAGTACTGGCATTTGCAAACAAAACAGAAGTACAGTCATCTTTATCAGGAATGTTAAGAACTGTCCATATTCCTGGATTAAGACTACATTCACAAAATGCTAGCATTGAAGAGCATTAAAGATTTATGGCAAGAAACAATCTTTTCTTATCAAATCTTAAGTACAAGGACTGCAATTCAAATGTGCCAATCAGAGTGGAAAAGACACAGCGTCATCAAATTTCCACTAAGAATGACAATCTTGTATGCCTTTTACTGTAAGAGTGATCAAACCATTTTGTACCTTCTGGCTCAACTTTTACTTCCTACCAGTGTAAACAACATTGTTTTTTGTCGTTTGTTATGTTACCTGAAAAATCCTCAAGTATTGTTTGTTTGTCAGTAAGAGCTTTCAATTTGTAAGCATTGTGAAATGGTTTTAACATTCTAATTCCTGCTTCTTCATCATGATAATCATGCCTGACAGGGGATCTCATAGGCTGACAGGGGACCTCATAATCATGCCTGACAGGGGACCTGATTTCATTACATCAGGTGATAAGGGTGAGATTTGATTTCAATGAATGAATTACATACAAAGTCTACAGATAATCAATTCATTCAAGCATAAGATCAAGGAAAATTTTTTCCAAAATATACAGTGACAGGAAAAAGACATACAGTATACAGTACTGTATGTGTTCTACTAAAACTGGGCACCTCTCTCCACATTCATGATTCAGCCTTATTGAATTATGCTGTATCTAAAAGTACGTAAAGTTCAATGTTTATATTTTTGTAACCACCTCTACAGTAAAGGGACTATTATGCAAATAAGGTCAACTCGATCTTTTAATGGTATTCCTGCCACTTTAATTAGGGGTGTTTTTAACTTGTATTTATCAAAATTGCTATGTACGTTGTAAGGATCCTATTTATTCATTAACATTTCTTTTTTTGACTATGGTAATTTTTGTTCTTTTTTTTAAGTGGCAAATTTTTACTTTCTTGCTAAATTACTTACCGTATACTTACTTAAGTGACATGTACAATGAAAAAATTAACAATAGTAAACCCTATTACTACCTGGGGGGGCACAAAGTGCCCGCGGCGCAGATTATTTTATGCAGTGCTGTCAGTTCAAGACTTTTCCTCAAATCTAATATACTAATTAAAAATCTAAAAATTTTTCAAAATGGTAGACACTGATCACGTGACCAGCATCTTTTCAACACGTGGTCAGCCGTAAAAGAAAAGAAGGGACTCTAATTTTTCCAGAATGATCACAGATCATGGACAACACTACCATTCAATAGATCTTGATGAGAGCTTTCAGATGATATATACTTTTATTCATTTTCGATGACGTCAGGAATTTTAGACTTAATGACGTCATCAATGTTTATGACGTCATACACATAATAACAAATGTATTAGAAAAATTTTGATGGCCAAAAGGATTCTCTTAATTATTTCACATCGTTTTGAAGCATTTCAGAGTGTTTAAATTGACAATTAGGGGTTTAAATTCAACAATGAAAAACTGGTGTATATAAATAATGAATATACAATATATACAATGAACTTAAATAGATATTATACTATGGATTTTTACTTATTAATGCTTTGAGATACATTTTAGTCAATTTAAAAAAGGAATAGGCAAATAAAAACTTAAATATTGTCAATTTTGCCAACAGCAAGCAAATACTTGAATTTTCCTCAATTATGACGTCATTGTGACGTCATGGATGTAATGAAGAATTAAAAAAGTAGTCTATTGTGTAGATTTTGTTACTGTACACCATTTTACCAAGTTTCGTTCTCATATCTGCAATATTGGCGACTTTACGGAGGGGGGGCACTTTGTGCCCCCCCCGGTACTACAAGGGTCCAAAAAGCCCGGTATTAATAGGGTTAATGCATCGTTTGTCCACAGAATCTAGTTTTACTCCTGGGAGAAAGATTCTGAGTTCCAAATTTTGGTGACCATTGAAATTGAATGTTCTGTAAGATGCTTCCTGCACATTTACAGTAGATCTGAAACGGTATCCACTGGCTGAAGGGTACTTACAGTGTTTACTTCTGATGCACTCGTTGCAAAGTTTAATGAACATAAGGTGCCATATCATGAGTAAGCAAGTGCTTGGTTTCATTCTCTTGTGGATTTTAAGTTTTTACATGACAGTGTTTTTTGTTTCAGAGATGTGTTTAGTGATGATATTGGAAGCCATCTGAAACAGTCTGAAAACTTAAGAGCAGGGACTGATAAAGAAAAAGAGGAAAGTCATAAGCTGTTACTTGAACTTTTTAAGCAGGTACAGTAGCTGCATACTGTAATTATTACAATGATAAAGACAGCGTTTGCATCAATTTGTAAGAATTCTAAAGGATTGTTAGAAGTTGTTTTCAAATACAAATAGGAATTCTTGGTACAGTATGTATGAAGAACTGTAAGAAATTTAGAACCAGAATTCTCAGGCAAAAATGTTTTGCTAGGGTATTTATTACATGTGTTCTGTTCTTTTCTGTTCTGTCCTGTTTTGTTCTGTTCTGTTGTTTCTGTTCTGTTCTGTATTGTTCTGTTCTGTTCTGTTCTGCTGTTTTCAGGCCCTGAAATGAGAGGCGCTCGATTGAGCCCAAGCGCCTCCACACTCGCCTCGAAAATTCTACTGGCTTGATTGTTCAAGCGCCTTGCAGATCAAAAGTGTTTCTTTTAATGGTCCATAATTACAATTTGTGAATGTATTGGAGATAAAATATTCAGCCCAAATCTTCCTTTTTATTGCTGTAAAACTACAATAAATTATCTTTCCTTCTCTTCATTGACTTGTAAAATTTTCATTCACTTCCAAAGTAGTGTTCACCACATTGTCTACGCCATTAACGAGCTCCCTCGCTGCTACGCTGAACAATTTTTTCAGTGCACATGTTGAAGCAAAAAAGCTGCAAGCTCTGCCGGTCTGCCGGTGCTGACTAAATGGCAGAATCATCACTGTTCAACTCGTAGGAAAGGGCATAGTGGGACTGGCCAGAAGTTAAGGTTATCATCGAAGAGCAGCAGATTAAGAAAATTTGCTGCAAACTTTGAAGGTGGCATTCCAAGACAGTTCCATCTTATTCGCCATGCAGCCCTGTTCCAACGGCAATTCTGGCCTTCATTTATTTTGAATTTTTACAATGAATGATGCGATTTAACTGAAAATTTTCAGACAAAACAGTAATTTTAGCTCGTTTTTCCAGAACTTTCCATTTGGTTTCCCTGGTTTCCCACAAAGATAAAAATAATATAGGAGCTTGATCAAGCTCCTAAATGAATTGAGGAGTTTGATCAACCAAGTACCTAACGTTTGCTCATTTCAAGGCCTGGCTGTTTTCTGTTCTGTTCAGTTGTTTTCTGTTCTGTTGTTTTCTGTTCAGTTCTTTTCTGTTCTGTTCAGTTGTTTTCTGTTCTGTTCAGTTGTTTTCTGTTCTGCTCAGTTGTTTTCTGTTCTGTTCAGTTGTTTTCTGTTCTGTTCTGTTGTTTTCTGTTCTGTTCTGTTGCTTTCTGTTCTGTTCTGTTGTTTTCTGTTCTGTTCTGTTCTGTTCTGTTCTGTTCTGTTCTGTTCTGTTCTGTTCTGTTCTGTTCTGTTCTGTTCTGTTCTGTTCTGTTGTTTTCTCTTCTGTTCAGTTGTTTTCTGTTCTGTTCATTTGTTTTCTGTTCTGTTGTGCTGTTTTCTGTTCTGGTCTGTTGTTTTCTGTTCAGTTTTTTTCTGTTCTGTCCTGTTTTTGTTCTGTTCAGTTGTTTCTGTTCTGTTCTGTTCTGTTCTGTTCTGTTCTGTTCTGTTCTGTTCTGTTCTGTTCTGTTGTTTTCTGTTCCATTCTGTTGCTTTCTGTTCTGTTCTGTTGTTTTCTGCTCTGTTCTGTTCTGTTCTGTTCTGTTGTTTTCTGTTCCGTTCTGTTGCTTTCTGTTCTGTTCTGTTGTTTTCTGCTCTGTTCTGTTCTGTTCTGTTGTTTTCTGTTCCGTTCTGTTGCTTTCTGCTCTGTTCTGTTGTTTTCTGCTCTGTTCTGTTCTGTTCTGTCTGTATGCTGCAGTAATGACCACTCAGTGATATTTTGTGAATGAGCAGAGATTCTGTTGTTTGAAGATGAGAAGAAAGTTACAGCTTAGCAACCCTTTATTTTGTAAAACTTAGCGCATTCACAAAATCCTGCTGAGTGGAAATGAGCCTTTAAATTTGCAGGTGCAATTGAAGGAAAAATGGTATTTATATTCAGATATTACTCTTTAGTCTGTGATTGCAAAAGAAGACCCCATTCAGACAAATTTAGTAGAAACTACATCAAGCACTCAGAAAATGCAAATGATGGTTTAAGCTTATTGAGCAGTGATTGAATCAAAGTTTCCATTGTTTGACCATCTTGCTATTGAATTAAGCTTCTTCAAGTAACAACTTGAAACACTGAATCGCAAAAAGGAAAAGAATGATTTGTCATATGTACAGTATTATCTTTCCATCCTTAACACAAAACCAATTGCACATTCTTAGAATAACGAAAACTGTGAAATATTATGGAGGTTGTCCAGAGCTCATTATGACATGGGAATGCTTGCTGGAAAAAATGGAAATCAAGATGAAAAAGAGCACTTCTTTAAAGAAGGTCTGTACACAGGGTATTTTTAAAGGTTTTTTCACTGGTGGGGAAAACTGCCAGCAGGCCTTTTTACAGTATGAAGTTGCAAAGAAACATTCCCTTGTTCTCATACAACCCAATTCAATGATAGCTTCAATCTTAGGCATAATCTCAGGCATTTATGATATAGTTCTCAAGAAAAAGTTTCTTTTTGTAACTGTGATCAGTGATTTTCTGAGAATTCATTTGAACTAACATCAATTTTCATGTGCACAAATGAATGAAAAAGGGCCCCATTTTAACTAAGGCCACTGGGGCAAAAGTGCAGATTTTGCCTTCACTGCAGGCCAAGCAGGTGCCCACTGGAATAAATGTCCTAACAGTCAGTTGTAAATGAAAGATTGTAAATGAATGCAAAATGAATGAACTGAAATGTTTCTCAGAATCTATTATTGCAAAGATATAACATTTAGATGAGAGATTGTGTTGAAGGCCAAGAAATTGCCTCTTGCCTCGAAGAGGCAATGATTTATATAGGTGTGACTGGTTTTGGATTTGATGACAAGATAGTATATTTACAGTCCTTGTTTCTAAACTATTAGAATTTTTAATGGTATCAATTGCTAACAACTCTCTCTGGTATGTTATGTAATTGGATAACACTGATACAGTTCTATAGTTCTTTTGAAAAGATTTGATTTATGATTCAATATAATTTTCTTTCAGCGATGAAATCTGGTAAAAAGGCAATAGAATTAGATGATAACAATGCTTTTTCTCATAAATGGTCAGTTTATTTGCAATCTGATTTTATTTTTGAATTTCTTTGAAGATTCCATGACTGAGTTGTTATGAAATTTTTTGATCTTGATCCTGGTTCTAGACATATTTTGTAAATGTTGGATCAGATTCATTTGTCAGGAAATGCTGGATACATAGCAGTATCTAAAATATCTGATACAATTGTTAATGTAATAACTTCATTTCTACTGGTGCACGAGGAAGCACTTCACATTGCTTATTTGCTTTGTCGTTTTGCGCTGGTTTCTTTGCTTCATTCTGTTTTCTTCTGAAATCTTAAGCCCGTTCTACACCAGGCGGAATCTTTTAGCAAAAGTGGAATTTTCCGTCAAAACGGATGTGCAGGAAAAGTTTGAAAATGCATTTTAGCGGCATGTTTCCATGGTGAAACAGTAGAACCTTTTAAACTTTTCTTTAGCGAAAAATTCCGCTTCATTCATGTTTTCACGGTAGTTTGGTAGTTCGATTTTTGGCTTTTCCTCTTTCAATATGCACTGTGTTCAGCAATGTCGTTGTGACATTGTTGCGAAATCTTGTTTCCGCGCGGAAAATTGCACCTGGTGTAAAATAAGCTTTACCCTACCTAAACCGCATCTATATTCAATTTTATTCATTTCGATTGACCAAGGTATGGCATAGCGATTGGAAGCTACTGTGAGTTTGTTGGTTCACAAGAGAAAATTAAATTAGGATACCAATATAAAGTAAGTGATCTCTGAGTTGAGTTTAGTCTCGTCTAAAATGTGCAGAGAGAAGATGGTGCACATGCACAGTATGTGATGTACAGGGTGTCTCAACAAATGTTCACAAAATTTTTCAAAAAAATTGTTGATTAGATAGTAAAAAATGACGATATGCTGAGTGGACACTTGGTCGAGTTACCCTTTTCCTGAGATTTTAAATTAACTTTCGATGGAAGAATCTTGCCATTCCGCTAAGAATTCATAGCGTTACAAGCCTTTGAAGTTAAAGTTTGTGCCAAAGCTGAAACCAGAGGCCTCCAAATGGTATTTTTGGTAAATCCCATAGACCATCGTTTCTGTTGTTTCTTAATTTTTTTCATGGCGAACCAAATGGGATCTGAACGGCTTTTCGATAATCTAACTATCAAGCATATGGATGCTTTGCGGAAACAGATTCAGTCTCTCGTTGATTCTGTTTTGAGCCAGTGTTTTTGGACATATGCAATGCTAAGCAAATTTTGACAAAGATCATAAGGATTAAATTACTTTGGACGTCCTATTTGGTTTGCTCTGATATCAGCAAGAGGTATAACATTAGACGAGCTTCTTTTTGTCTAATGTATTTATAACTTGTATTTATCAATTGGCTGTTAAACGCAGCTTTATTATGAATTTTAGTAGAAGTACCACGACGAGCATTTTGAGGGTAATTTCAGAAAAGAACCAAACAAATCAATGTAGAGTTGACATTTCAATTACCAATGAGACAGGTCCATGTTATGAATAAATGATTCCATTTGATTCGACTAAGCCATGGTTTTTACGGACATTTCGAGACAGCTTGTCTCATCCTCAGCTGAAAAAAATTAACATGCGAGATTTGATTAATGTGCGAAAAAACATTAACGTGTATTTATCAAATTTGCTATGTAAATTGTATTTTGAATATGTTGTTTACTTTATTAACCACTGTAAAATTATAAATGTGTTGCAAATTTTTACTTTCTTACTCATCAGATTGTTGATACAACTGGAGGCCGCAATACTAGCAATATGATACATATTATTTAGACGTTTAACGTTTTGCCAAACTTTCTCTGAAGCCAGTAGGCTCACTTTTCACATACGTTTGCTTATCCTATTGCCCTTGTACCTGCTGTGCAATTGAGCTAATTAATCTTGTCCACTGTAATCCAATTCTTAGTTCTAAATTCCGTCATTTGTTGCCGCCGTATTGTTTGTCCCACGACAAGAATGATCTTTGGATCAGATCTTACTTGTGTAAAGTCTCTCATTTTTTGTTATCATTGAGCTAATTTGTGTCATTTTCAACTCGAATTCCTTTCAAAACTACTTAATCCGCTTGTACTGTAAAGGCTTCGAGATCAATGAGCACCCTTTTTTCAGGAACACATCGAAAAAGCAATCCAATTGAACCCGAGTGACCCTTCGGCATACAGCCTTCTGGGAAGATGGTGCTATGAGGTAGCTTATTTCCTTATCAAATACATTGATTCGCTTAGAAGTAATCGAACAATGATTCAAATCCAATTTCGTTCAGGATATTACGAAATGACAGGACGAGCGTGATGCCTAATGTAATGGATGGTAAGCCCTTATATGAACAAACATGAACAACAAAATTATGCATACATACGATCAGCCTACCGTCAGAACTAAAATCTGCGAAAAACATCAACAGTTTCAAACACAAGATCAAAGACCAATTCTTTAAAAATCTCCAAAGTCTTAATGATAGACCCTATATATATTATTGGAAATAAAAAAAGAACAAATAACAATGTTCATTCCTCGTTGAAGTCAAAGACTTTTATTTTCGAGTCCAGTTAACATGCTATTTTCCATGAAATCTTTTTATTTCTTTTCTCGAAAACTTTTGTTTCTTTTCCTTTGAATAGCACTCCTGGAGGGACCATTATGGAAACAAGGTCGCATTGATCTTTTAATACTATGCCTGCCATCTTTTATCATGGGGTTATTTAAGTTAGATTATTAAGTTAGATATGTAGTTTTCCCTTGTAATTATTTTATATCTATAGATATTCTAATTAGATTTCTTTTCTTTTATAAGTAGCTATATTTAGTTTTTGGATGGCAAAATTATGCTTACATGGATAACAAACCCACTGTTTTTGACCCATTTAGCAAATACTTAAATCTTTCCATTTATGTATTGCACCATGATTATACCATGATTATAACGTTACACTTAGAAATGAGGATTCTGTGATACTGAATCTGCTAGTTATTCATATCTTACTTGAATTTAACTTTAAAATAGTAAGTATGAGTAAATTATTTTTCAAGGTTTCAATGCTACCATGGTATTTAAGAAAAGCCGCAGCAGCCATTTTTGGTGAGCCTCCGTCATCGTCCATTGATGAAGCACTTTCTTATGCAATGAAGGTAACTAAATCAAATTTGTAACCTTTGTAACAGGTGGGCTAAGTACAAAGTGAATTAGACGAAATCAGTGAAAGTCAGTGTTTTATGAACTATCTCTGTCTCTGCAAATTGGTTACCATGGGTTAAAATTCAATTTCATTTACTGTTTTACAGTGTAACCTGCAACTAAAAATAAAAATAACCCTGAATAACCTAGTATAAATTTTTTATTGCGAAGTATATAAATTCATCAAAAACTTCAATTGAAAAGAAAAATGAAATTGTAAAGCCAACCTTGCTGGAATCTAATCGATTATGAGCTTTTGAGCTTGGCATTAAATGACTGGATGGAAGGGACTAATTTGATATCAAAAATAGAGTTTGTTTCATGCATCAGCTCCGCAGAGTGCAGATGACCTTTGATCATGAGCTGTTCTCATTCGAGGTATCATTGTTTGGAAGGATGCGAACTTCGAAACTCCAGCGAGAAGATCTCGTCTTTGAAAGTGAAATGAAAGGCACAAGCCATCATTAGTTGGGCATATTGGGTTCGCTGTATCCCTAAAATTAGGCATTTGCTAATCCACGGCACCACTGCACTACGGCACTACGGGGTAGGGCGCTACGGCACTAAGCATTTCATTAACATTTTACAGAATTCCGTTTGAATATCTTCAAGCGAATGCCTTTTTTAATTATTTGATTTGACCTACAACCACCCATTACAGTGGGAAGAGGTAGTGCAAAAGGCTAGGGTTTCACCTTTGAGGTGCACGACTGCAGTAGCAGCAACAGCAGTAGCAGCAACGGCATACTTTCATGCAACGCAACCCAAGCGATCTGAAGCAAATCCAACAGAACTCACGTACCATTATTTTGATAAACATAAACAACTACATAAACCGACACACTTGTATCATGAAGGAAAAGCTGACATCGATCTGTGACAGGAAAGTTTGCCCCTGCTGATTAAAGGTACTCAATGCACTTCACATGGTGTTTCCTTGAAACCTTAAGTTTCATGCAGCTCAGTAAAAACTGAGGATTTCTACCTTCCTCAGTTTCAACGTTTTATGCCTGCAATCTTGTAATGAATTGTTCTTGTGAGTTTCGGAATTCTCACACTCCATGATTGAAGTTAAGTTTTAAGATCTTCTAACTACATATAGGAATTAACTGAAACTTTTATGCAAGAATTGCAGTTTCACAAGGTACTTAAACGGAATTGTATTAACATAGTAATAATTCTCATTGCCGTAGTGCCGTAGTGCCGTAGTGCCGTAGTGCCGTAGTGCCGTAGTGCCGTGGATTAGCAAATGCCCTAAGATTATGCTTAAATTTGTGTAAATTCAATGTACTGAGACGAACCTCATTTGTATAACCAATATCAACTTCTTCTCAATCATGAAGCAAAAGTTGTCATTTGATCCCTATTAAGAAGTCTTTGGTCCCCACTGCTAATGACTTTACCGCTAGTGTGCGATAACAAAGGGCAATGCCCCGAATCCAACTGCCCAAATCAATCACGCGATCGTGTGATCAAATTCGCAAAAGTGGAAACCCACCTTAAGGCCGGTGTACTATGCGTAACGGTCCACTTGCTGTAGTTTTGGTTGGTGAACATACGCACTTGGCAAGCGCGCTGGTCGCCTTCTAAATTTACTGCAGTGGAGGTCGGCCTTTAAGTTGGCCAAAAAAGAATCAGTCTCACAGGCCTATTGTCATATATCTTTGAGATTTCTTGAGTAAACAATATCATTATCTGCATCATCATCATCATTCCCATGGCCTCGCTTCCACATCTTTTTCTTCCCCGCGTAGTTGTTCCCACCCAGATCGGTATGCAATGTGAAAAATGTGTTTGCAAATCGTAATGGTAATAATTCATTTGCAATTATTTGTTTTTAATATTTTGTTCGTTGTCTTTTAGGCAGAGGAGCTAAAAGCGAACTTCTGGATTGAAAATTCCCTCTTAATTGCCAAGGTGATTTAACCAAAAGTTTGTCAAAATAAAACAGCAAGTTGTTAGTGATGACAGTCTAAGAAAACAGAAAATAACAAAGTAAACAATGAACCTTTAATATATGTTTACCAGAACAGCAAGTTGTTAGTGATGACAGTCTAGGACAACAGAAAATAACAAAGTAAACAATGAACCTTTAATAAATGTTTACCAGAACAGCAAGTTGTTAGTGATGACAGTCTAGGAAAGCAGAAAATAACAAAGTAAACAATGAACCTTTAATAAATGTTTACCAGAACAGCAAGTTGTTAGTGATGACAGTCTAGGAAAACAGAAAATAACAAAGTAAACAATGAACCTTTAATAAATGTTTACCAGAACAGCAAGTTGTTAGTGATGACAGTCTAGGAAAACAGAAAATAACAAAGTAAACAATGAACCTTTAATAAATGTTTACCAGAACAGCAAGTTGTTACTGATGACAGTCTAGGAAAACAGAAAATAACAAAATAAACAATGAACCTTTTTTACCAGAACAGCAAGTTGTTAGTGATGACAGTCTAGGACAACAGAAAATAACAAGGTAAACAATGAACCTTTAATATATGTTTACCAGAACAGCAAGTTGTTAGTGATGACAGTCTAGGAAAACAGAAAATAACAAAGTAAACAATGAACCTTTAATAAATGTTTACCAGAACAGCAAGTTGTTAGTGATGACAGTCTAGGAAAACAGAAAATAACAAAGTAAACAATGAACCTTTAATAAATGTTTACCAGAACAGCAAGTTGTTAGTGATGACAGTCTAGGAAAGCAGAAAATAACAAAGTAAACAATGAACCTTTAATAAAGGTTTACCAGAACAGCAAGTTGTTAGTGATGACAGTCTAGGAAAACAGAAAATAACAAAGTAAACAATGAACCTTTAATAAATGTTTACCAGAACAGCAAGTTGTTAGTGATGACAGTCTAGGAAAACAGAAAATAACAAAGTAAACAATGAACCTTTAATAAATGTTTACCAGAACAGCAAGTTGTTAGTGATGACAGTCTAGGAAAACAGAAAATAACAAAATAAACAATGAACCTTTAATAAATGTTTACCAGAACAGCAAGTTGTTAGTGATGACAGTCTAGGACAACAGAAAATAACAAGGTAAACAATGAACCTTTAATAAATGTTTACCAGAACAGCAAGTTGTTAGTGATGACAGTCTAGGAAAACAGAAAATAACAAAGTAAACAATGAACCTTTAATAAATGTTTACCAGAACAGCAAGTTGTTAGTGATGACAGTCTAGGAAAACAGAAAATAACAAAGTAAACAATGAACCTTTAATAAATGTTTACCAGAACAGCAAGTTGTTAGTGATGACAGTCTAGGAAAACAGAAAATAACAAAGTAAACAATGAACCTTTAATAAATGTTTACCAGAACAGCAAGTTGTTAGTAATGACAGTCTAGGAAAGCAGAAAATAACAAAGTAAACAATGAACCTTTAATAAATGTTTACCAGAACAGCAAGTTGTTAGTGATGACAGTCTAGGAAAACAGAAAATAACAAAGTAAACAATAAACCTTTAATAAATGTTTACCAGAACAGCAAGTTGTTAGTGATGACAGTCTAGGACAACAGAAAATAACAAAGTAAACAATGAACCTTTAATAAATGTTTACCAGAACAGCAATTTGTTAGTGATGACAGTCTAGGACAACAGAAAATAACAAGGTAAACAATGAACCTTTAATAAATGTTTACCAGAACAGCAAGTTGTTAGTGATGACAGTCTAGGAAAACAGAAAATAACAAAGTAAACAATGAACCTTTAATAAATGTTTACCAGAACAGCAAGTTGTTAGTGATGACAGTCTAGGACAACAGAAAATAACAAGGTAAACAATGAACCTTTAATATATGTTTACCAGAACAGCAAGTTGTTAGTGATGACAGTCTAGGAAAACAGAAAATAACAAAGTAAACAATGAACCTTTAATAAATGTTTACCAGAACAGCAAGTTGTTAGTGATGACAGTCTAGGAAAACAGAAAATAACAAAATAAACAATGAACCTTTAATAAATGTTTACCAGAACAGCAAGTTGTTAGTGATGACAGTCTAGGAAAGCAGAAAATAACAAAGTAAACAATGAACCTTTAATAAATGTTTACCAGAACAGCAAGTTGTTAGTGATGACAGTCTAGGAAAACAGAAAATAACAAAGTAAACAATGAACCTTTAATAAATGTTTACCAGAACAGCAAGTTGTTAGTGATGACAGTCTAGGAAAACAGAAA
The DNA here is from genome assembly GCA_964019985.1 of Aurelia sp. 4 Dawson et al 2005. Classification (NCBI taxonomy): domain Eukaryota; kingdom Metazoa; phylum Cnidaria; class Scyphozoa; order Semaeostomeae; family Ulmaridae; genus Aurelia; species Aurelia sp. 4 Dawson et al 2005. The sequence continues at coordinate 77,247 of OZ026494.1, read as the reverse complement.
ATAACAAAATAAACAATGAACCTTTAATAAATGTTTACCAGAACAGCAAGTTGTTAGTGATGACAGTCTAGGAAAGCAGAAAATAACAAAGTAAACAATGAACCTTTAATAAATGTTTACCAGAACAGCAAGTTGTTAGTGATGACAGTCTAGGAAAACAGAAAATAACAAAGTAAACAATGAACCTTTAATAAATGTTTACCAGAACAGCAAGTTGTTAGTGATGACAGTCTAGGAAAACAGAAAATTACAAAGTAAACAATGAACCTTTAATAAATGTTTACCAGAACAGCAAGTTGTTAGTGATGACAGTCTAGGAAAACAGAAAATAACAAAGTAAACAATGAACCTTTAATAAATGTTTACCAGAACAGCAATTTGTTAGTGATGACAGTCTAGGAAAGCAGAAAATAACAAAGTAAACAATGAACCTTTAATAAATGTTTACCAGAACAGCAAGTTGTTAGTGATGACAGTCTAAGAAAACAGAAAATAACAAAGTAAACAATGAACCTTTAATAAATGTTTACCAGAACAGCAAGTTGTTAGTGATGAAAGTCTAGGACAACAGAAAATAACAAAGTAAACAATGAACCTTTAATAAATGTTTACCAGAACAGCAATTTGTTAGTGATGACAGTCTAGGAAAACAGAAAATAACAAAGTAAACAATGAACATTTAATAAATGTTTACCAGAACTGCAAGTTGTTAGTGATGACAGTCTAAGAAAACAGAAAATAACAAAGTAAACAATGAACCTTTAATAAATATTTACCAGAACAGCAAGTTTTTAGTGATGACAGTCTAGGAAAACAGAAAATAACAAAGTAAACAATGAACCTTTAATAAATGTTTACCAGAACAGCAAGTTGTTAGTGATGACAGTCTAGGAAAGCAGAAAATAACAAAGTAAACAATGAACCTTTAATAAATGTTTACCAGAACAGCAATTTGTTAGTGATGACAGTCTAGGAAAACAGAAAATAACAAAGTAAACAATGAACATTTAATAAATGTTTACCAGAACAGCAATTTGTTAGTGATGACAGTTGAGGAAAGCAGAAAATAACAAAGTAAACAATGAACCTTTAATAAAGGTTTACCAGAACAGCAATTTGTTAGTGATGACAATCTAGGAAAACAGAAAATAACAAAGTAAACAATGAACCTTTAATAAATGTTTAACAGAACAGCAAGTTGTTAGTGATGACAGTCTAGGAAAACGGAAAATAACAAAGTAAACAATGAACCTTTAATAAATATTTACCAGGGCGATACCAGAACAAATTTTCACGATGGCATATCGTAAGGCCAAGACTGCGAGATCCTTCTAGAAAGAATATATATGCATGATGCTGATAAGAAGAGGATAAAATTTTCTGACAGTGCACATCATATATTTTTTTTCTTGTTTTATATAATTCCCGTAACAATTGGAGGGGGGATTTGACTTAATTCTTCAGTCTAAAGATATACGCAACTAATTTTATGTCACTTTCTTTCATAATTTTTGCCGACGTTTGGGATCTGGGGGCAAGCCCCTGTGGCGCCACCACTGCATTGATTGGGCAGCTTTTGTTGTGGCATATCCTTTTTGACACTTGTTTATCTCCACCAAAATAGTGAACTCCATGTAGCTCCACAAGCAAAGGCAATTCGCCTTTTAATCGCATGGTAGATTCAAACAACTACAAAAATTTCTCTCCATCGCACCGATGCCATCATGATAAGAAATGCAATGATTGTTGCATGACATTTAAAGTAAAACTCTGGGAATGTTGCTGCTGACATATGACTTATGACTTATGACTCAGACATCTTATCAAAATTGATGTATTTTGACTTAGAATCTAACTGCACAGATACGCTGTTGATTTTTGGTTACTTTTTTGTTTATGTAGTGAGTTTGAATTACGTAGCATCCATGCTAGAGCTATTCTATCTAGTTTGTGTAAAATCACTCAGCAGCGTTATCGACTTTTTTTGTAGTGTTATTATCAAAAGAGTGATTATATCAATACCAGAAAATGGCTCAACAAAGCAAAGGAGTTTCCAATTACCAATGAAGACGTATGTTTTTATGTTTCTGTTATTCGTATTAATTGTATTTTCAACGAGTTACTGGTCACTGCTTCAAATGTACTAAATTGATCTCAGCTACGTAACAACTGAAAAATCACAGTTTGCTCATCGTTGATTTGATTAGAATCAAAAGGTATGGTTGATGCAAGAAGGGATTAACTTGAATTTTTATAGTTTTTCCCGTCTTCTTCATCATTTTGCTGAAAATGTCATGTTACAAAGTAAGTCCGAATATGCCTCTTGTTAGTAAAAATGTAATTGCAAACTGTTTATCATGTTGATCTAACATGACTCCTAAAGCAATGGCAATGATACATCTTATTATCTTCCAGGATTCAATTGCACAGAAAGAAATTGATCAACTCCTGTCAAAAGTGTTGTGAAATTAGTAAACATAGTGATTTAATAGCAACGCAGTCACTGTACATATATATATATATGAAGCAAACTCAGTGAGTAGAAAATGTTATATATCATATCATAACGCTGTGAAGTACAACTAATGACTATTGATCATTTCAAAATTGATCGATTTTCTAATTTCTACTTTGTTTGAAAATTTGCTCTTTACTATGTCACCTAAACTTCTTGTAATATGTAATCTTACTTATTACAAGACTTAGTCTAATTAAGAGGCTGCTTCCTGCTACCAGAGGGAGATTGCCTGTCTACCGGGGGGAGACAGATGGTGTCTACCAGAGGGAAACAGATGGTGTCTACCAGAGGGAGACAAAGGGAGTCTACCAGAGGAAGACAGAGGGTGTCTACCGGAGGTAAACAGGGTGTCTACCAGAGGGAAACAGAGTGTCAACCAGAGAGAGACAGGCTGTATACCAGAGGGATACAGGTTGGTAACCAGAGGGAGACAGGAAATCTACAAGAGGGAGACAGGTTGTCTACAAAAGTGAGACAGGCTGTCTACCAGAGGGAGACAAAGTGTGTCTACCGGAGGGAGACAAAGGGTGTCTACCAGAGGGAGAGAAAGGTTGTCTCCCAGAGGGAGACAGAGGTTGCCTCCAAGAGGGAGATAGGGGTTGTCTCCTGGAGGGAGTCAAAGGATGTCTCCCAGAGGGAGATAGAGGTTGTCTCCCAGAGGGAGACAAAGGGTGTCTCCCAGAGGGAGACAGAGGTAGTCTCCCGGAGGGAGCTATGTTGTCTCCCAGAGGGAGACAGAGGTTGTCTCTCAGAAGGAGACAAGGGTTGTCTCTCAGAGGGAGACAAAGGGTGTCTCCCAGAGAAAGACAGAGGTTGTCTCCCGGAGGGAGATAGAGGTTGTCTCTTGGAGGGACAGAAAGGGTGTCTCCTGGAGGGAGACAATGGGGTCTACCAGAGGGAGGCAGAGGTTGTCTTCCAGAGGGAGACAGAGGTTGTCTCCCGGAGGGAGACAGGTTTTCTCCCAGAGAGAGACAGAGGTTGCCTCCCAGAGGGAGACAAAGTGTGTCTTCAAGTGGGAGACAGAATTTGTCTCCCAGGGGGAGACAGATGTTGTCTCCCAGAGGGAGACAAAGGGTGTCTATCAGCGGGAGACAGGTTGTCTCCATGGGAGACAAGGGGTGTCTTCCGGAGGGAGACATGGTGTCTCTCAGAGGGAGACAGAGGTTGTCTCCCGGAGGGAGTTAAAGGGTGCCTACCAGCGGGAGACAGGTTGTCTCCGAGAGGGAGACAGAGTGTGTCTCTCAGAGGGATACAGAGGTTGTCTCCCAAAGGGAGACAAAGGGCGTCTCTCAGAGGGAGACAAAGGTTGTCTCCCAGAGGGAGACAAAGGTTGTCTCCCAGAGGGAGACAAAGGTTGTCCGCCGGAGAGAGACAAAGGTTGTCTCCCGGAGGGAGACAAATGTTGTCTCCAGGAGGGAGACAGAGGTTGCCTCCCGGAGGGAGACAAAGGTTGTCTCCCGGAGGGAGACAGAGGTTGTCTCCCAGAGTGAGACAAAAGTTGTCTCCCAGAGGGAGACAAAGGTTGTCTCCCGGAGGGAGAAAAATCTTGTCTCCCGGAGGGAGACAGAGGCTTTCTCCCGGAGAGAGATAGTTTGTGTCCCAGAGGGAGACAAAGTTTGTCTCTCAGAGGGAGACAGGTTGTCTCCCAGAGGGAGACAATTGTTGTCTCCCGGAAAGAGACAGGTTGCCTCCCGGAGGGAGAAAAAGGTTGTCTCCCGGAGGCAGACAAATGTTGTTTCCCGGAGGGAAACAAATGTTGTCTCGCAGAGGGAGGCAAATGTTGCCTCCCGGACGGAGACAAAGGTTGTCTCCTGGAGGGAGACAAAGGTTGTCTCCCGGAGGGAGAAAGAAGTTCTGTCCCGGAGGGAGACAAAGGTTGTCTCCCGGAGGGAGACAAATGTTGTCTCCCAGAGGTAGACCGAGGTTGTCTCCCGGAGGGAGACAAAGGTTGTCTCCCGGAGGGAGAAGACTGTGTCTCCCTGAGAAAGACAGAGGTTGTCTCCCGGAGGGAGAAAAATGTTGTCTCCCGGAGGTAGAACGAGGTTGTCTCCCGGACGGAGACAAATGTTGTTTCTATAGATAGACCGAGCTTGTCTCCTGGAGGGAGACAGAAGTTGTCTCCCAGAAGAAGACAAAGGTTGCTTTCCAGAGGGAGACAAAGGTTGTCTCCCAGAGGGAGACAGAGGCTGTCTCCTGGAAGGAGAAAGTTAGTCACCAAGAGGGGGACAAAGGTTGTCTCCCAGAGGGAGACAAAGGTTGTCTGCCAGAGGGAGACAAAGGTTGTCTCCCGGACGGAGACAAAGGTTGTCTCCAGGAAGGAGACAAATGTTGTCTCCAGGAAGGAGACAAATGTTGTCTCCCGGAGGGAAAAAGAGGTTGTGTCCTGGAGGGAGACAAAGGTTGTCTCCCTGAGGGAGACTAAGGTTGTCTCCCTGAGGGAGACAGAGAATATCTCCTGGAAGGAGAAAGTTAGTCACCAAGAGGGGGACAAAGGTTGTCTCCCAGAGGGAGACAAAGGTTGTCTGCCAGAGGGAGACAAAGGTTGTCTCCCGGACGGAGACAAAGGTTGTCTCCAGGAAGGAGACAAATGTTGTCTCCAGGAAGGAGACAAATGTTGTCTCCCGGAGGGAAAAAGAGGTTGTGTCCTGGAGGGAGACAAAGGTTGTCTCCCTGAGGGAGACTAAGGTTGTCTCCCTGAGGGAGACAGAGAATATCTCCTGGAAGGAGATAGTTTGTCTCCCAGATTGAGACAAAGGTTGTCTCCCGGAGGGAGACAAATGTTGTCTACCGGAGGGAGACAGCGGTTGTTTCCCGGAGGGAGACAAAGGTTGTCTCCCAGAGGGAGACAAATGTTGTCTCCCGGAGATAGACCGAGGATGTCTCCCAGAGGGAGACAGAGGTTGTCTCCCGGAGGTAGGCCGAGGTTGTCTCCCCGAGGGAGACAAAAGTATTCTCCTGGAGGGAGACAAAGGTTGTCTCCCGGAGGGAGACAGAGGTTGTCTCCATGAGGGAGACAGAGGTTGTCTCCCAGAGGGAGACAAAGGTTGTCTCCCGGAGGGAGATAAATGGTGTCTCCCAGAGGGAGACAGAAGTTGTCTCCCGGAAGGAGACAAAGGTTGTCTCCCAAAGGGAGACAAAGGTTGTCTCCCAGAGGGAGACAGAGGTTGTCTCCCGGAGGGAGACAGAGGTTGTCTCCCGGAGGGAGACAAAGGTAGTCTCCCATAGGGAGAAAAAGAAGGTTGTCTCCAGAAGGTTTTCTCCCGGAGGGAGAAAAAGGTTGTCTCCCAGAGGGAGACAGAGGTTTTCTCCCGGAGGGAGACAAAGGTTGTCTCCCGGAGGGAGACAGAGATTGTCTCACGGAGGTAGAAAAAGGTTGTCTTCCGGAGGGAGACAGAAGTTGTCTCCTAGAAGGAGACAAAGGTAGTCTCCCGGAGGGAGGTAAAGGTTGTCTCCCAGAGGGAGACAAAGGTTGTCTCCCGGAGGTAGACAAAGGTTGTCTCCTGGAGGGAGATAGAGGTTATCTCCCAGAGGGAGAAATATGTTGTCTCCCGGAGTGAGACCGAGGTTGTCTCCCGGAGGGAGACCAATAATGTCTCCCTCCAGGAGACAGTGGCTGTCTCCTGGAGGGAGATATTTGTCTCCCAATGGGAGACAAAGTTTGTCTCCTGGAGTGAGACAAAGGCTGTCTTTAAGAGGGAGAGGAAGGTTGCCTTCCGGAGGGAGACAACCTCTATCTCCCTCCGTGAGACAACCTCTGTCTCCCTCCAGGAGACAGCCTTTGTCTCCCTCAGGGTTACAACCTCTATCTCCCTCCGGAAGACAACATTTGTCTCCCTCCGGGAGACAACCTTTTCCTACCTCCGGAAAACAACCTCTGTCTCCCTCCAGGAAACAGCATTTGTCTCAATCCGGGAGAAAACCTTTTTCTCCCTCCGGGAGACAACCTCTCTCTCCCTCCAGGAGACAACATTTGTCTCCCTCCAGGAGACAGCCTTTGTCTCCCTCCGGGAGACAACCTCTGTCTCCCTCTGGGAGACAACATATGCCTTCCTCCGGGAATCCCAACCTTTTTCTCCCTGCAGGTGACAAGCTTTGTCTCCCTCCGGGTTACAACCTCTGTCTCCCTCCGGGAGACAACTTTTGTCTCCTTCCCAGGGACAACCTTTGTCTCCCTCCGGGAGACAACCTTTTTCTCCCTCTGGGAGACAACCTTTGTCTCATTCCGGGAGACAACCTTTGTCTCCCTCCAGGAGACAACCTTTGTCTCCCTCCGGGAGACAACCTCTGTCTCCCTGCCGGAGAAAACCTTATTCTCCCTCCGGAAACAACCTCTGTCTCCCTCCGGAAACCCCAACCTTTTTCTCCCTCTGGAAGACAACCTTTTTCTCCCTCTGGGAGACAACATTTGTCTCCCTCCGGGAGACAACTTTTGTCTCCCTCCCGGTGACAACATTTGTCTCCCTCCGGGTTACAACCTCTGTTTCCCTCCGGGAGACAACCTTTGTCTCCCTCCTGGAGACAACCTCTCTCTTCCTCCAGGAGACAACATTTGTCTCCCTCCGGGAGACAGCCTTTGTCTCCCTCCAGGAGACAATCTTTTTCTCCCTCTGGGTTACAACCTCTGCCTCCCTCCGGGAGACAACCTTTGTCTCCTTCCGGAGACAACCTTTGTCTCCTTCCGGGAGACAACCTTTGTCTCCCTCCGCGAGACAACCTTTTTCTCCATCTGGGAGACAACCTTTGTCTCACTCCGGGAGACAACCTTTGTCTCCCTCCAGGAGACAACCTTTGTCTCCCTCTGGGAGACAACCTCTGTCTCCCTCAGAAAACCCCAACCATTTTCTCCCTCCGGAAGACAACCTTTTGCTCCCTCTGGGAGACAACATTTGTCTCCCTCCGGGAGACAACCTTTGTCTCCCTCAAGGTGACAACATTTGTCTCCCTCCGGGTTACAACCTCTGTTTCCCTCTGGGAGACAACATTTGTCTCCCTCCGGGAGAAAACCTTTGTCTCCCTCAAGGTGACAACATTTGTCTCCTTCCGGGTTACAACCTCTGTTTCCCTCCGGGAGACAATCTTTGTCTCCCTCCTGGAGACAACCTCTCTCTCCCTCCAGGAGACAAGATTTGTCTCCCTCCGGGAGACAACCTTTGTCTTCCTCGGGGAACACCAACCTTTTTCTCCCTCCAGGTGACAACCTTTGTCTCCCTCCGGAATACAACCTCTGTCTCCCTCCGGGAGACAACCTTTGTCTCCTTCCGGGAGACAACCTTTGTCTCCCTTCGCAAGACAACCTTTTTCTCCCTCTGGGAGACAACCTTATTCTCCCTCCGGGAAACAACCTCTGTCTCCCTCCGGAAACCCCAACCTTTTTCTCCCTCCAGAAGACAACCTTTTTCTCCCTCTGGGAGACAACATTTGTCTCCCTCCGGGAGACAACCTTTGTCTCCCTCCGGGTTACAACCTCTGTTTCCCTCTGGGAGACAATCTTTGTCTCACTCCGGGAGACAACCTTTGTCTCCCTTCAGGAGACAACCTTTGTCTCCCTCCGGGAGACAACCTCTGTCTCCCTGCGGGAGAAAACCTTATTCTCCCTCCAGGAAACAACCTTTGTCTTCCTCCGGGAACCCCAACCTTTTTCTCCCTCCAGGTGACAACCTTTGACTCCCTCCGGGTTACAACCTTTGTCTCCTTCCTTGAGACAGCCTTGGTCTCCCTCCGGGAGACAACCTTTTACTCCCTCTGGGAGACAACCTTTGTCTCACTCCGGGAGACTACCTTTGTCTCCCTCCAGGAGACAACCTTTGTCTCCCTCCGGGAGACAACCTCTGTCTCCCTGCGGGAGACAACCTTATTCTCCCTCCGGGAAACAACTTCTGTCTCCCTCCAGAAACCCCAACCTTTTTTTCCCTCCGGGAAACAACCTTTTTCTCCCTCTGGGAGACAACCTTTGTCTCACTCCGGGAGACAACCTTTGTCTCCCTCCAGGAGACAACCTTTGTCTCCCTCCGGGAGACAACCTCTGTCTCCCTGCGGGAGACAACCTTTGTCTTCCTCCTGGAGACAACCTCTCTCTCCCTCCATGAGACAACCTTTGTCTTCCTCCGGGAACCCCAACCTTTTTCTCCCTCCAGGTGACAACCTTTGTCTCCCTACGGGTTACAACCTCTGTCTCCCTATGGGAGACAACCTTTGTCTCCTTCCGGGAGACAGCCTTTGTCTCCCTCCGCGAGACAACCTTTTTCTCCCTCTGGGAGACAACCTTTCTCTCACTCCGGGAGACAACCTTTGTCTCCCTCCAGGAGACAACCTTTGTCTCCCTCCGGGAGACAACCTCTGTCTCCCTGCGGGAGACAACCTTATTCTCCCTCCGGGAAACAACTTCTGTCTCCCTCCAAAAACCCCAACCTTTTTTTCCCTCCGGGAAACAACCTTTTTCTCCCTCTGGGAGACAACCTTTGTCTCCCTCCGGGAGACAACATTTTCCCCTGTGGGAGACAACCTTTGTCTCACTCCGGGAGACAACCTTTGTCCCCCTCCAGGAGACAACCTTTGTCTCCCTCCGGGAGACAACCTCTGTCTCCCTGCAGGAGACAACCTTATTCTCCCTCCGGGAAACAACTTCGGTCTCCCTCCAGAAACCACAACCTTTTTTTCCCTCCGGGAAACAACCTTTTTCTCCCTCTGGGAGACAACCTTTGTCTCCCTCCGGGAGACAACCTTTGTCACCTTCCGGGAGACAACCTTTGTGTCCCTCCGCGAGACAACCTTTTTCTCCCTCTGGGAGACAACCTTTCTCTCACTCCGGGAGACAACCTTTGTTTCCCTCCAGGAGACAACCTTTGTCTCCCTCCGGGAGACAACCTTTGTCTCCTTCCGGGAGACAACCTTTGTCTCCCTCCGGGAGACAACCTTTTTCTCCCTCTGGGAGGCAACCTTTGTCTCACTCCGGGAGAAAACCTTTGTCTCCCTCCAGGAGACAACCTCTGTCTTCCTCCTGGTGACAACCTCTCTCTCCCTCCAGGCGACAACATTTGTCTCCCTCCGGGAGACAGCCTTTGTTTTCCTGCGGCAGACAACCTTTTTCTCCCTCTGGGAGACAACCTTTGTCTCCCTCCGGGAGACAACTTCTGTCTCCCTCCAGGAGACAACTTTTGTCTCCCTCCAGGAGACAACCTCTGTCTCCCTCCGGGAGACAACCTTTTTCTCCCTTCGGGAGGCAACCTTTGTCTCCCTCCGGGAGACATCATCGGTCTCCTTCCTGGAGACAACCTTTGTCTCCCTCCGGGTTACAACCTCTAATTCCTTTCGGGAGATAACCTTTGTCTCCCTCCGTGAGACAACCTTTGTCTCCCTCCAGGAGACAGCCTCTTTCTCCCTCCGGGAGACAACCTTTTTCTCCCTCCGGGAGGCAACCTTTGTCTCCCTCCGGGAGAATACCTCTGTCTCCCTCCGGGAAACAACCTTTGTCACTATCCGGGAGACAACCTTTGTCTCCCTCCGCGAGACAACCTTTTTCTCCCTCTGGGAGATAACCTTTCTCTCACTCCGGGAGACAACCTTTGTCACTATCCGGGAGACAACCTTTGTCTCCCTCCGCGAGACAACCTTTTTCTCCCTCTGGGAGACAACCTTTCTCTCACTCCGGGAGACAACCTTTGTCTCCCTGCAGGAGACAACCTTTGTCTCCCTCCGGGAGACAACCTCTTTCTCCTGGTGGGAGACAACCTTTGTCTCACTCCGGGAGAGAACCTTTGTCTCCCTCCAGGAGACAACCTTTGTCTTCCTCCTGGAGACAACCTCTCTCTCCCTCCAGGCGACAACATTTGTCTCCCTCCGAGTTACAACCTTTGTCTTCCTCCGGGTTACAACCTCTCTCTCCCTCTAGGAGACAACCTTATTCTCCCTCCGGGCTACAACCTCTTTCTCCCTCCGGGAGACAACCTTTGGTTCCCTGCAGGAGACAACCTTTGTCTCCCTCCGGGAGACAACCTCTTTCTCCTGGTGGGAGACAACCTTATTCTCCCTCCGGGAAACAACCTCTGTCTCCCTCCAGAAACCCCAACCTTGTTTACCCTCCGGGAGACAACCTTTGTCTCCCTCCGGGAGACAACCTCTGTCTCCCTCTGGGAGACAACATATGTCTCCCTCCGGGAGAAAACCTTTGTCTTCCTCCGGGAACCCCAACCTTTTTCTCCCTCCAGGTGACAACCTTTGTCTCCCTCCGAGTTACAACATTTGTCTTCCTCCGGGTTACAACCTCTCTCTCCCTCTAGGAGACAACCTTATTCTCCCTCCGGGCTACAACCTCTTTCTCCCTCCGGGAGACAACCTTTGGTTCCCTCCGGGAGACAACCTTTCTCTTCCTCCAGGAGACAACATTTGTCTCCCTCCAAGAGACAGCCTTTGTCTCCCTCTGGGAGACAACATTTGTCTCCTTCCGGGAGACAACCTTTTTCTCCCTCCAGGAGACAACCTTTGTTTTCTTCCGGGTGACAACCTTTGTCTTCCTCCGGGTTACAACCTCTGTCTCCCTCGGGAGACATCCTCTGTCTCCCTCTGGGAGACAACATATGTCTCCCTCCGGGTTACAACCTCTCTCTCCCTCGGGAGACATCCTTTGTCTCCCTCCGGTAGACAACCTCTCTCTCCCTCCAGAAGAAAACCTTATTCTCCCTCTGGGAGACAACCTCTGTCTCTCTCCGGGAACCCCAACCTTTTTCTCCCTCTGGATGACAACCTTTGTCTCCCTCCGGGTTACAACCTCTGTCCCCTCCGGGAAACAACCTTTGTCTCCTTCCAGAAACCCCAACCTTGTTTACCCTCTGCAAGACAACCTTTTTCTCCCTCTGGGAGACAACCTTTGTCTCACTCCGGGAGACAACCTTTGTCTCTCTCCAGGAGACAACCTTTGGTTCCCTCCGGGAGACAACCTTTTTCTCCCTCTGGGAGACAACCTTTCTCTCACTCCGGGAGACAACCTTTGTCTCCTTCCAGGAGACAACCTTTGTCTCCCTCCGGGAGACAACCTTTGTTTTCCTCCGGGTGACAACCTTTGTCTTCCTCCGGGTTACAACCTCTCTCTCCCTCTAGGAGACAACCTTATTCTCCCTCCGGGAGACAACCTCTGTCTCCCTCCGGGAACCCCAACCTTTTTCTCCCTCTGGATGACAACCTTTGTCTCCCTCCGGGTTACAACCTCTGTCCCCTCCGGGAAACAACCTTTGTCTCCCTCCGGGAGCCAACCCTTGTCTCCCTCCAGGAGACAACCTTTGTCTTCCTCCAAGAACCCCAACCTTTTTCTCCCTCCGGGTGACAACCTTTGTCTCCAACCGGGTTACAATCTCTGTCTCCCTCCGGGAGACAACCTTTGTCTCCTTCCGGCAGACAACCTTTGACTCCCTCCGCGAAACAACTTTTTTCTCCCTCTGGAAGACAACCTTTCTCTCACTCCGGGAGACAACCTTTGTCTCCCTCCGGGAGACAACCTCGGTCTCCCTCCTAGAGACAACCTTTGTCTCCCTCCGGGCTACAACCTCTTTCTCCCTCCGGGAGACAACCTTTGGTTCCCTCCGGGAGACAACCTTTCTCTTCCTCCAGGAGACAACATTTGTCTCCCTCCAAGAGACAGCCTTTGTCTCCCTCTGGGAGACAACATTTGTCTCCTTCCGGGAGACAACCTTTTTCTCCCTCCAGGAGACAACCTTTGTTTTCCTCCGGGTGACAACCTTTGTCTTCCTCCGGGTTACAACCTCTGTCTCCCTCGGGAGACATCCTTTGTCTCCCTCCGGTAGACAACCTCTCTCTCCCTCCAGAAGAAAACCTTATTCTCCCTCTGGGAGACAACCTCTGTCTCCCTCCGGGAACCCCAACCTTTTTCTCCCTCTGGATGACAACCTTTGTCTCCCTCCGGGTTACAACCTCTGTCCCCTCCGGGAAACAACCTTTGTCTCCTTCCAGAAACCCCAACCTTGTTTACCCTCTGGGAGACAACATTTTTCTCCCTCTGGGAGACAACCTTTGTCTCACTCCGTTAGTCAACCTTTGTCTCTCTCCAGGAGACAACCTTTGTCTCCCTCCGGGAGACAACCTTTTTCTCCCTCTGGGAGACAACCTTTCTCTCACTCCGGGAGACAACCTTTGTCTCCCTCCAGGAGACAACCTTTGTCTCCCTCCGGGAGACAACCTTTGCTTTTCCTCCGGGTGACAACCTTTGTCTTCCTCCGGGTTACAACCTCTCTCTCCCTCTAGGAGACAACCTTATTCTCCCTCCGGGAGACAACCTCTGTCTCCCTCCGGGAACCCCAACCTTTTTCTCCCTCTGGATGACAACCTTTGTCTCCCTCCGGGTTACAACCTCTGTCCCCTCCGGGAAACAACCTCTGTTTCCCTCTGGGAGACAACATATGTCTCCCTCAGGGAGAAAACCTTTGTCTTCCTCCGGGAACCCCAACCTTTTTCTCCCTCCAGGTGACAACCTTTGTCTCCCTCCGGGTTACAACCTTTGTCTTCCTCCGGGAGACAAATTTTGTGTCCTTCCGGGAGACAACCTTTTTCTCCCTCTGGGAGACAACCTTTGTCTCACTCCGGGAGACAACCTTTGTCTCCCTCCAGGAGACAACCTTTGTCTCCCTCCGGGAGACAACCTCTGTCTCCATGCGGGAGACAACCTTATTCTCCCTCTGGGAAACAACCTCTGTCTCCATCCAGAAACCCCAACCATCTTTTCCCTCCGGGAGACAACCTTTTTCTCCCTCTGGGAGACAACCTTTGTCTCCCTCCGGGTGACAACCTTTTTCTCCCTCTGGGTTACAACCTCTGTCTCCCTCCGGGAGACAACCTTTGTCTTCCTCCTGGAGACAACCTCGGTCTCCCTCTGGGAGACAACCTCAGTCTCCTTCCTGGAGACAACCTCTGTCTCCTTCCGGGAGACAACCATTGTTTCCCTCCGAGAGACAACATCGGTCTCCCTCCGGAAGACAACATTTGTCTCCCTCCGGGAGACAACCTTTTTCTCGTTCTGGGAGACAACCTTTGTCTCCCTCCGGGAGACAACCTCTGTCTCCGTCCGGGAGACAACCTTTTTTTCCCTCTTGGAGACAACCTTTGTCTCCCTCCGGGAGACAACCTTTGTCCTTCTACGGGCGAAAACCTTATTCTCCCTCCTGGAGACAATCTCTGTCTCCCTCCATGAGATAACATTTGTCTGCCTCCGGGAGACAACCTTTTTCTCCCTCCAGGAGACAATTTTTGTCTCCCTCCGGGAGACAACTATTGTCTCCCTCCGGGAAACGACCTCTGTCTCCCTTCGGGAGACAACCTCTGTCTCCCTCCGGTAGACAACGTTTGTCTCCCTCCGGGAGACAACCTTTGTCTTCCTCCTGGAGACAACCTTTGTCTCCCTGCAGGAGACAACCTCTGTCTCCCTCCGGGAGACAACCTTTTTCTCCCTCCGGGAGGCAACCTTTGTCTCCCCCTGGGAGACAACCACGGTCTCCCTCCGGGAGACAACCTCGGTCTCGCTCCTGGAGACAACCTTTGTCTCCCTCCGGGCTACAACCTCTGTCTCCCTCCGGGAGACAACCTTTGGTTCCCTCCGGGAGACAACCTCTCTCTTCCTCCAGGAGACAACATTTGTCTCCCTCCAAGAGACAGCCTTTGTCTTCCTCTGGGAGACAACATTTGTCTCCTTCCGGGAGACAACCTTTTTCTCCCTCCAGGAGACAACCTTTGTTTTCCTCCGGGTGACAACCTTTGTCTTCCTCCGGGTTAAAACCTCTGTCTCCCTCGGGAGACAACCTTTGTCTCCCTCCGGTAGACAACCTCTCTCTCCCTCCAGGAGAAAACCTTATTCTCCCTCCGGGAACCCCAACCTTTTTCTCCCTCTGGATGACAACCTTTGTCTCCCTCCGGGTTACAACCTCTGTCCCCTCCGGGAAACAACCTTTGTCTCCCTCCGGCAGGCAACCTTTTTCTCCCTCCGGGAGACAACCTTTGTCTTCCTCCGAGAACCCAAACCTTTTTCTCCCTCCGGATGACAACATTTGTCTCCCTCCGGGTTACAATCTCTGTCTCCCTCCGGGAGACAACGTTTGTCTCCTTCCGGGAGACAACCTTTGTCTCCCTCCGCGAGACAACCTTTTTCTCCCTCTGGGAGACAACCTTTCTCTCACTCCGGGAGACAACCTTTGTCTCCCTCCAGGAGACAACCTTTGCCTCCCTCCGGGAGACAACCTCTGTCTCCCTGCGAGAGACAACCTTATTCTCCCTCCGGGAAACAACCTCTGTCTCCCTCCAGAAACCCCAACCTTGTTTACCCTCCTGGAGACAACCTTTGTCTCCCTGCGGGAGACAACCTCTGTCTCCCTCCGGAAGACAACGTTTGTCTCCCTCCGGGAGACAACGTTTGTCTCCCTCCGGGAGAAAACAATTGTCTCCCTCCGGGAGAAAACATTTGTCTCCTTCCGGGAGACAACCTTTTTCTCCCTCCAGGAGACAACCTTTGTTTTCCTCCGGGTGACAACCTTTGTTTTCCTCCGGGTTACAACCTCTGTCTCCCTCGGGAGACAACCTTTGTCTCCTTCCGGTAGACAACCTCTCTCTCCCTCTAGGAGAGAATCTTATTCTCCCTCCGGGAGACAACCTCTGTCTCCCTCCGGGAACCCCAACCTTTTTCTCCCTCTGGATGACAACATTTGTCTCCCTCCGTGTTACAACCTCTGTCCCCTCCGGGAAACAACCTTTGTCTCCCTCCGGGAGCCAACCTTTGTCTCCCTCCGGGAGACAACCTTTGTCTTCCTCCGATAACCCCAACCTTTTTCTCCCTCCGGGTGACAACCTTTGTCTCCCTCCGGGTTACAATCTCTGTCTCCCTCTGGGAGACAACCTTTGTCTCCTTCCGGGAGACAACCTTTGTCTCCCTCCGCGAGACAACCTTTTTCTCCCTCTGGGAGACAACCTTTCTCTCACTCCGGGAGACAACCTTTGTCTCCCTCCAGGAGACAACCTTTGTTTCCCTCCGGGAGACAACCTCTGTCTCCCTGCGGAAGACAACCTTATTCTCCCTCCGGGAAACAACCTCTGTCTCCCTCCAGAAACCCCAACCTTGTTCACCCTCCTGGAGACAACCTTTGTCTCCCTGCAGGAGACAACCTCTGTCTCCCTCCGGTAGACAACGTTTGTCTCCCTCCGGGAGACAACGTTTGTCTCCCTCCGGGAGAAAACATTTGTCTCCTTCCGGGAGACAACCTTTTTCTCCCTCCAGGAGACAACCTTTGTTTTCCTCCTGGTGACAACCTTTGTCTTCCTCCGGGTTACAACCTCTCTCTCCCTCTAGGAGACAACCTTATTCTCCCTCCGGGAGACAACCTCTGTCTCCCTCCGGGAACCCCAACCTTTTTCTCCCTCTGGATGACAACCTTTGTCTCCCTCCGGGTTACAACCTCTGTCCCCTCCGGGAAACAACCTTTGTCTCCCTCCGGGAGCCAACCTTTGTCTCCCTCCGGGAGCCAACCTTTGTCTCCCTCCGGGAGACAACCTTTGTCTTCCTCCAAGAACCCCAACCTTTTTCTCCCTCCGGGTGACAACCTTTGTCTCCAACCGGGTTACAATCTCTGTCTCCCTCCGGGAGACAACCTTTGTCTCCTTCCGGCAGACAACCTTTGTCTCCCTCCGCGAAACAACTTTTTTCTCCCTCTGGAAGACAACCTTTCTCTCACTCCGGGAGACAACCTTTGTCTCCCTTCAGGAGACAACCTTTGTCTCCCTCCGGGAGACAACCTCTGTCTCCCTGCGGGAGACAACCTTATTCTCCCTCCGGGAAACAACCTCTGTCTCCCTCCAGAAACCCCAACCAGGTTTACCCTCCGGGAGACAACCTTTGTCTCCCTCCGGGAGACAATCTCTGTCTCCCTCTGGGAGACAACATATGTCTCCCTCCGGGAGAAAACCTTTGTCTTCCTCCGGGAACCCCAACCTTTTTCTCCCTCCAGGTGACAACCTTTGTCTCCCTCCGAGTTACAACCTTTGTCTTCCTCCGGGTTACAACCTCTCTCTCCCTCTAGGAGACAACCTTATTCTCCCTCCGGGCTACAACCTCTTTCTCCCTCCGGGAGACAACCTTTGGTTCCCTCCGGGAGACAACCTTTCTCTTCCTCCAGGAGACAACATTTGTCTCCCTCCAAGAGACAGCCTTTGTCTCCCTCTGGGAGACAACATTTGTCTCCTTCCGGAAGACAACCTTTTTCTCCCTCCAGGAGACAACCTTTGTTTTCCTACGGGTGACAACCTCTGTCTCCCTCGGGAGACATCCTCTGTCTCCCTCTGGGAGACAACATATGTCTCCCTCCGGGTTACAACCTCTCTCTCCCTCGGGAGACATCCTTTGTCTCCCTCCGGTAGACAACCTCTCTCTCCCTCCAGAAGAAAACCTTATTCTCCCTCTGGGAGACAACCTCTGTCTCCCTCCGGGAACCCCAACCTTTTTCTCCCTCTGGATGACAACCTTTGTCTCCCTCCGGGTTACAACCTCTGTCCCCTCCGGGAAACAACCTTTGTCTCCTTCCAGAAACCCCAACCTTGTTTACCCTCTGGGAGACAACCTTTTTCTCCCTCTGGGAGACAACCTTTGTCTCACTCCGGGAGACAACATTTGTCTCTCTCCAGAAGACAACCTTTGTCTCCCTCCGGGAGACAACCTTTTTCTCCCTCTGGGAGACAACCTTTCTCTCACTCCGGGAGACAACCTTTGTCTCCCTCCAGGAGACAACCTTTGTCTCCCTCCGGGAGACAACCTTTGTTTTCCTCCGGGTGACAACCTTTGTCTTCCTCCGGGTTACAACCTCTCTCTCCCTCTAGTAGACAACCTTATTCTCCCTCCGGGAGACAACCTCTGTCTCCCTCCGGGAACCCCAACCTTTTTCTCCCTCTGGATGACAACCTTTGTCTCCCTCCGGGTTACAACCTCTCTCCCCTCCGGGAAACCACCTTTGTCTCCCTCCGGGAGCCAACCTTTGTCTCCCTCCGGGAGACAACCTTTGTCTTCCTCCAAGAACCCTAACCTTTTTCTCCCTCCGGGTGACAACCTTTGTCTCCAACCGGGTTACAATCTCTGTCTCCCTCCGGGAGACAACCTTTGTCTCCTTCCGGCAGACAACCTTTGACTCCCTCCGCGAAACAACTTTTTTCTCCCTCTGGAAGACAACCTTTCTCTCACTCCGGGAGACAACCTTTGTCTCCCTTCAGGAGACAACCTTTGTCTCCCTCCGGGAGACAACCTCTGTCTCCCTGCGGGAGACAACCTTATTCTCCCTCCGGGAAACAACCTCTGTCTCCCTCCAGAAACCCCAACCTTGTTTACCCTCCGGGAGACAACATTTGTCTCCCTCTGGGAGACAACCTCTGTCTCCCTCTGGGAGACAACATATGTCTCCCTCCGGGAAAAAACCTTTGTCTTCCTCCGGGAACCCCAACCTTTTTCTCCCTCCAGGTGACAACCTTTGTCTCCCTCCGAGTTACAACCTTTGTCTTCCTCCGGGAGACAAATTTTGTCTCCTTCCAGGAGACAACCTTTGTCTTCCTCCGGGAGACAACCTTTTTCTCCCTCTGGGAGACAACCTTTGTCTCACTCCGGGAGACAACCTTTGTTTCCCTCCAGGAGACCACCTTTGTCTCCCTCCGGGAGACAACCACGGTCTCCCTCCGGGAGACAACCTCGGTCTCCCTCCTAGAGACAACCTTTGTCTCCCTCCGGGCTACAACCTCTTTCTCCCTCCGGGAGACAACCTTTGGTTCCCTCCGGGAGAACAACCTTTCTCTTCCTCCAGGAGACAACATTTGTCTCCCTCCAAGAGACAGCCTTTGTCTCCCTCTGGGAGACAACATTTGTCTCCTTCCGGGAGACAACCTTTTTCTCCCTCCAGGAGACAACCTTTGTTTTCCTCCGGGTGACAACCTTTGTCTTCCTCCGGGTTACAACCTCTGTCTCCCTCGGGAGACATCCTTTGTCTCCCTCCGGTAGACAACCTCTCTCTCCCTCCAGGAGAAAACCTTATTCTCCCTCTGGGAGACAACCTCTGTCTCCCTCCGGGAACCCCAACCTTTTTTTCCCTCTGGATGACAACCTTTGTCTCCCTCCGGGTTACAACCTCTGTCCCCTCCGGGAAACAACCTTTGTCTCCTTCCAGAAACCCCAACCTTGTTTACCCTCCGGCAGACAACCTTTTTCTCCCTCTGGGAGACAACCTTTGTCTCACTCCGGGAGACAACCTTTGTCTCTCTCCAGGAGACAACCTTTGTCTCCCTCCGGGAGACAACCTTTTTCTCCCTCTGGGAGACAACCTTTCTCTCACTCCGGGAGACAACCTTTGTCTCCCTCCAGGAGACAACCTTTGTCTCCCTCCGGGAGACAACCTCTGTCTCCCTGCGGGAGACAACCTTATTCTCCCTCCGAGAAACAACCTCTGTCTCCCTCCAGAAACCCCAACCTTGTTTACCCTCCGGGAGACAACCTTTTTCTCCCTCTGGGAGACAACCTTTGTCTCACTCCGGGAGACAACCTTTTTCTTCCTCTGGGAGACAACCTTTCTCTCACTCCGGGAGACAACCTCTGTCTCCCTGCGGGAGACAACCTTATTCTCCCTCCGAGAAACAACCTCTGTCTCCCTCCAGAAACCCCAACCTTGTTTACCCTCCGGGAGACAACCTTTTTCTCCCTCTGGGAGACAACCTTTGTCTCACTCCGGGAGACAACCTTTGTCTCCCTCCAGGAGACAACCTTTGTCTCCCTCCGGGAGACAACCACGGTCTCCCTCCGGGAGACAACCTCGGTCTCCCTCCTAGAGACAACCTTTGTCTCCCTCCGGGCTACAACCTCTTTCTCCCTCCGGGAGACAACCTTTGGTTCCCTCCGGGAGACAACCTTTCTCTTCCTCCAGGAGACAACATTTGTCTCCCTCCAAGAGACAGCCTTTGTCTCCCTCTGGGAGACAACATTTGTCTCCTTCCGGGAGACAACCTTTTTCTCCCTCCAGGAGACAACCTTTGTTTTCCTCCGGGTGACAACCTTTGTCTTCCTCCGGGTTACAACCTCTGTCTCCCTCGGGAGACACCCTTTGTCTCCCTCCGGTAGTCAACCTCTCTCTCCCTCCAGGAGAAAACCTTATTCTCCCTCTGGGAGACAACCTCTGTCTCCCTCCGGGAACCCCAACCTTTTTCTCCCTCTGGATGACAACCTTTGTCTCCCTCCTGGTTACAACCTCTGTCCCCTCCGGGAAACAACCTTTGTCTCCCTCCGGGAGCCAACCTTTGTCTCCCTCCGGGAGACAACCTTTTTCTTCCTCCGATAACCCCAACCTTTTTCTCTCTCCGGGTGACAACCTTTGTCTCCCTCCGGGTTACAATCTCTGTCTCCCTCCGGGAGACAACCTTTGTCTCCTTCCGGCAGACAACCTTTGTCTCCCTCCGCGAAACAACTTTTTTCTCCCTCTGGAAGACAACCTTTCTCTCACTCCGGGAGACAACCTTTGTCTCCCTTCAGGAGACAACCTTTGTCTCCCTCCGGGAGACAACCTCTGTCTCCCTGCGGGAGACAACCTTATTCTCCCTCCGGGAAACAACCTCTGTCTCCCTCCAGAAACCCCAACCTTGTTTACCTTCCGGGAGACAACCTTTGTCTCCCTCCGGGAGACAATCTCTGTCTCCCTCTGGGAGACAACATATGTCTCCCTCCGGGAGAAAACCTTTGTCTTCCTCCGGGAACCCCAACCTTTTTCTCCCTCCAGGTGACAACCTTTGTCTCCCTCCGAGTTACAACCTTTGTCTTCCTCCGGGTTACAACCTCTCTCTCCCTCTAGGAGAGAACCTTATTCTCCCTCCGGGCTACAACCTCTTTCTCCCTCCGGGAGACAACCTTTGGTTCCCTCCGGGAGACAACCTTTCTCTTCCTCCAGGAGACAACATTTGTCTCCCTCCAAGAGACAGCCTTTATCTCCCTCTGGGAGACAACATTTGTCTCCTTCCGGGAGACAACCTTTTTCTCCCTCCAGGAGAAAACCTTTGTTTTCCTACGGGTGACAACCTTTGTCTTCCTCCGGGTTACAACCTCTGTCTCCCTCGGGAGACATCCTCTGTCTCCCTCTGGGAGACAACATATGTCTCCCTCCGGGTTACAACCTCTCTCTCCCTCGGGAGACATCCTTTGTCTCCCTCCGGTAGACAACCTCTCTCTTCCTCCAGAAGAAAACCTTATTCTCCCTCTGGGAGACAACCTCTGTCTCCCTCCGGGAACCGCAACCTTTTTCTCCCTCTGGATGACAACCTTTGTCTCCCTCCGGGTTACAACCTCTGTCCCCTCCGGGAAACAACCTTTGTCTCCTTCCAGAAACCCCAACCTTGTTTACCCTCTGGGAGACAACCTTTTTCTCCCTCTGGGAGACAACCTTTGTCTCACTCCGGGAGACAACCTTTGTCTCTCTCCAGGAGACAACCTTTGTCTCCCTCCGGGAGACAACCTTTTTCTCCCTCTGGGAGACAACCTTTCTCTCACTCCGGGAGACAACCTTTGTCTCCCTCCAGGAGACAACCTTTGTCTCCCTCTGGGAGACAACCTTTGTTTTCCTCCGGGTGACAACCTTTGTCTTCCTCCGGGTTACAACCTCTCTCTCCCTCTAGGAGACAATCTTATTCTCCCTCCGGGAGACAACCTCTGTCTCCCTCCGGGAACCCCAACATTTTTCTCCCTCTGGATGACAACCTTTGTCTCCCTCCGGGTTACAACCTCTGTCCCCTCCGGGAAACAACCTTTGTCTCCCTCCGGGAGCCAACCTTTGTCTCCCTCCGGGAGACAACCTTTGTCTTCCTCCAAGAACCCCAACCTTTTTCTCCCTCCGGGTGAATACCTTTGTCTCCAACCGGATTACAATCTCTGTTTCCCTCCGGGAGACAACCTTTGTCTCCTTCCGGCAGACAACCTTTGACTCCCTCCGCGAAACAACTTTTTTCTCCCTCTGGAAGACAACCTTTCTCTCACTCCGGGAGACAGCCTTTGTCTCCCTCCGGGAGACAACCTCGGTCTCCCTCCTAGAGACAACCTTTGTCTCCCTCCGGGCTACAACCTCTTTCTCCCTCCGGGAGACAACCTTTGGTTCCCTCCGGGAGACAACCTTTCTCTTCCTCCAGGAGACAACATTTGTCTCCCTCCAAGAGACAGCCTTTGTCTCCCTCTGGGAGACAACATTTGTCTCCTTCCGGGAGAAAACCTTTTTCTCCCTCCAGGAGACAACCTTTGTTTTCCTCCGGGTGACAACCTTTGTCTTCCTCCGGGTTACAACCTCTGTCTCCCTCGGGAGACATCCTTTGTCTCCCTCCGGTAGACAACCTCTCTCTCCCTCCAGAAGAAAACCTTATTCTCCCTCTGGGAGACAACCTCTGTCTCCCTCCGGGAACCCCAACCTTTTTCTCCCTCTGGATGACAACCTTTGTCTCCCTCCGGGTTACAACCTCTGTCCCCTCCGGGAAACAACCTTTGTCTCCTTCCAGAAACCCCAACCTTGTTTACCCTCTGGGAGACAACATTTTTCTCCCTCTGGGAGACAACCTTTCTCTCACTCCGGGAGACAACCTTTGTCTCCCTCCAGGAGACAACCTTTGTCTCCCTCCGGGAGACAACCTTTGTTTTCCTCCGGGTGACAACCTTTGTCTTCCTCCGGGTTACAACCTCTCTCTCCCTCTAGGAGACAACCTTATTCTCCCTCCGGGAGACAACCTCTGTCTCCCTCCGGGAACCCCAACCTTTTTCTCCCTCTGGATGACAACCTTTGTCTCCCTCCGGGCTACAACCTCTGTCCCCTCCGGGAAACAACCTTTGTCTCCCTCCGGGAGCCAACCTTTGTCTCCCTCCGGGAGACAACCTTTGTCTTCCTCCAAGAACCCCAACCTTTTTCTCCCTCCGGGTGACAACCTTTGTCTCCAACCGGGTTACAATCTCTGTCTCCCTCCGGGAGACAACCTTTGTCTCCTTCCGGCAGACAACCTTTGACTCCCTCCGCGAAACAACTTTTTTCTTCCTCTGGAAGACAACCTTTCTCTCACTCCGGGAGACAACCTTTGTCTCCCTTCAGGAGACAACCTTTGTCTCCCTCCGGGAGACAACCTCTGTCTCCCTGCGGGAGACAACCTTATTCTCCCTCCGGGAAACAACCTCTGTCTCCCTCCAGAAACCCCAACCTTGTTTACCCTCCGGGAGACATCCTTTGTCTCCCTCCGGTAGTCAACCTCTCTCTCCCTCCAGGAGAAAACCTTATTCTCCCTCTGGGAGACAACCTCTGTCTCCCTCCGGGAACCCCAACCTTTTTCTCCCTCTGGATGACAACCTTTGTCTCCCTCCTGGTTACAACCTCTGTCCCCTCCGGGAAACAACCTTTGTCTCCTTCCAGAAACCCCAACCTTGTTTACCCTCCGGGAGACAACCTTTTTCTCCCTCTGGGAGACAACCTTTGTCTCACTCCGGGAGACAAACTTTGTCTCTCTCCAGGAGACAACCTTTGTCTCCCTCCGGGAGACAACCTTTTTCTCCCTCTGGGAGACAACCTTTCTCTCACTCCGGGAGACAACCTTTGTCTCCCTCCAGGAGACAACATTTGTCTCCCTCCGGGAGACAACCTCTGTCTCCCTGCGGGAGACAACCTTATTCTCCCTCCGAGAAACAACCTCTGTCTCCCGCCAGAAACCCCAACCTTGCTTACCCTCCGGGAGACAACCTTTTTCTCCCTCTGGGAGACAACCTTTGTCTCACTCCGGGAGACAACCTTTGTCTCTCTCCAGGAGACAACCTTTGTCTCCCTCCGGGAGACAACCTCTGTCTCCCTGCGGGAGACAACCTTATTCTCCCTCCGGGTAACAACCTCTGTCTCCCTCCAGAAACCCCAACCTTCTTTTCCCTCCGGGAGACAACCTTTTTCTCCCTCTGGGAGACAACTTTTGTCTCCCTCCGTGTGACAACCTTTGTCTCCCTCCGGGTTACAACCTCTGTCTCCCTCCGGGAGACAACCTTTGTCTTCCTCCTGGAGACAACCTCTCTCTCCCCCTAAGAGACAACATTTGTCTCCCTCCGGGAGACAGCCTTTGTCTCCCTCCAGGAGACAACCTTTTTCTCCCTCCGGGAGACAACTTCTGTGTCCCTCCAGGAGACAACCTTTGTCTCCCTCCAGGAGACAACCTCGGTCTCCCTCCGGGAGACAACCTCGGTCTCCTTTCCTGGAGACAACCTTTGTCTCCATCCGGGTTACAACCTCTGTCTCCCCCCGGGAGATAACCTTTGTCTCCCTCCGGTAGACAACCTCTCCCTTCCTCCAGGAGACAACATTTGTCTCCCTCCAGGAGACAGCCTTTGTCTCCCTCTGGGAGACAACATTTGTCTCTCTCCGGGAGACAACCTCGGTCTCCCTCCGGGAGACAACCTCGGTCTCCCTCCTGGAGACAACCTTTGTCTCCCTCTGGGTTACAATCTCTGTCTCCCCCCGGGAGATAACCTTTGTCTTCCTCCGGTAGACAACCTCTCTCTTCCTCCAGGAGACAACATTTGTCTCCCTCCAGGAGACAGCCTTTGTCTCCCTCTGGGAGACAACATTTGTCTCCTTCCGGGAGACAACCTTTGTCTTCCTCCAGGAGACAACCTTTGTCTTCCTCCGGGTGACAACCTTTGTCTTCCTCCGGGTTACGACCTCTGTCTCCCTCGGGAGACAACCTTTGTCTCCCTCCGGGAGACAACCTCTCTCTCCCTCCAGGAGACAACCTTATTCTCCCTCCGGGAGACAACATCTGTCTCCCTCCGGGAACCCCAACCATTTTCTCCCTCTGGGTGACAACCTTTGTCTCCCTCCGGGTTACAACCTATGTCCCCTCCTGGAGACAACCTTTGTCTCCCTCCGGGAGCCAACCTTTGTCTCCCTCCGGGAGACAACCTTTGTTTCCCTCCGGGAGACAACCCTTTTCTCCCTCCGGGAGACAACCTCGGTCTCCCTCCGGGAGACAACCTCTGTCTCCATTTGATAGACAACGTTTGTCTCCCTCCGGGAGACAACCTTTGTTTCACTCCGGGAGACAACCTCTGTCTCCCTCCGGGAGACAACTTTATACTCCTTCCGGGAGACAATTTTTGTCTCCCTCCGGGAGACAACCATTGTCTCCCTCCGGGAGACAACCTTTGTTTCCCTCCGAGAGACAACATCGGTCTCCCTCCGGGAGACAACGTTTGGCTCCCTCCGGAAGACAACGTTTGTCTCCCTCCGGGAGACAACGTTTGTCTCCCTCCGGGAGACAACGTTTGTCTCCCTCCGGGAGACAACCTCTGTCTCCCTCTGGGAGACAACATTTGTCTCCCTCCGAGAGACAACCTTTTTCTCGTTCTGGGAGACAACCTCCGTCTCCCTCCGGGAGACAACCTTTTTTTCCCTCTGGGAGACAACCTTTGTCTCCCTCCGGGAGACAACCTTTGTTTCCCTCCGAGAGACAACATCGGTCTCCCTCCGGGAGACAACGTTTGGCTCCCTCCGGAAGACAACGTTTGTCTCCCTCCGGGAGACAACGTTTGTCTCCCTCCGGGAGACAACGTTTGTCTCCCTCCGGGAGACAACCTCTGTCTCCCTCTGGGAGACAACATTTGTCTCCCTCCGAGAGACAACCTTTTTCTCGTTCTGGGAGACAACCTCCGTCTCCCTCCGGGAGACAACCTTTTTTTCCCTCTGGGAGACAACCTTTGTCTCCCTCCGGGAGACAACCTCTGTCTGTCTACGGGAGAAAACCTTATTCTCCCTCCTGGAGACAATCTCTGTCTCCCTCCATAAGATAACATTTGTCTCCCTCCGGGAGACAACCTTTTTCTTCCTCCAGGAGACAATTTTTGTCTCCCTCCGGGAGACAACTATTGTCTCCCTCCGGGAAACGACCTTGTCTCCCTTCGGGAGACAACCTCTGTCTCCCTCCGGTAGACAACGTTTGTCTCCCTCCGGGAGACAACATTTGTCTCCCTCCGGGAGACAACCTTTGTCTCCCTCCGTGAGACATCCTTTTTCTCCCTTCGGGAGACAACATTTATCTCCCTCCGGGAGACAACCTCGGTCACCCTCCGGGAGACAACCTCTGTTTCCTTTTGATAGACAACGTTTGTCTCCCTCCGGGAGACAATCTTTGTCTCCCTCCGGGAGACAACCCTTTTCTCCCTCCGGGAGACAACTTCGGTCTCCCTCCGGGAGACAACCTCTGTCTCCCTTTGATAGACAACGTTTGTCTCCCGGAGGGAAACAACCTTTTGTTTCCCTCCGGGAGACAACCTCTGTCTCCCTGCGGGAGACATCATTTGTCTCCCTCCGGGAGACAACCTTTGTCTCCTTCCGGGAGACAACCTTTGTCTCCCTCCCCGAGACAACCTTTTTCTCCCTCTGGGAGACAACCTTTGTCTCACTCCGAGAGACAACCTTTGTCTCCCTCTAGGAGACAACCTTTGTCTCCCTCCGGGAGATAACCTCTGTCTTCCTGCGGGAGACAACCTTATTCTCCCTCCGGGAAACAACCTCTGTCTCCCTCCAGAAACCCCAACCTTGTTTACCCTCCGGGAGACAACCCTTGTCTCCCTCCGGGAGAAAACCTCTGTCTCCCTCTGGGAGATAATAATAATAATAATAATAAAGAATTTATTTAAAGTTTGGTACAAACATAGTATACTCTAAGAATAGAGCAACTAACTCAAACCAACTATTTACAAAAATACAATATTTACAGTTTCAGCTAATTACAGATATTACAATTACAATCATCTCCATTCCATGATTTGATCTTAAGTTTGAACGAGGCTATAGATTGACTGGACTTTATCTCATCAGATATAGCGTTCCACAGAATACTGCCTCTGAAGACAATTGAATTTAAGCCGTTTAAAACAGTTCTTGCTTTTGGTAACTGTAATAGATCTTTTGCTCTGAGGTCATAAGTCACTTCCTTTCTTATAAACAGATCCTGCATGAATGCTGGACTTTGGCAATTTAAAGACTTATAGACCTCAGTCATCAGCTTATGGAGGTTTTTTGTATGGACTGTCTGCTCATTGTTTCTTTGTAGAAGCTCTTCGAACGAGGCTTCAAAATCATTAAACAGTATACGTAAAGCACGTTTGTGAATTCTATTTATCTCCTTGTTTGCGGTTTTCCCACAAAACATCCAAATTAACGGACAATAGCTTAGGCTTGACATTATAAAAGCATTGTATAGCAGCCTTGCTTTCTTGAAGTCAAGTAGTTTTGCCACCCTTGAAAATGCCGTTACTTTTCTACTTGTTTTGGTACACAAAGATTTGACATGATCCGTAAATTTCAATTCAGAGTCAATAGTAATGCCAAGAAGTTTCACATTGTCTTTTGGAACTAAAACCAGATCATCAATTTCAATACAGATATTTGCACTTTTTGGTAGCCCAAGGAACATCACTTGAAATTTTTCAGGATTTGCTACCATCTGATTCCAGTCAAACCATTTGAGAACATTTTCAATATCAACTTCTAAACATGTGGCTACATCTCCTATGTTTGCTCCAGAGGCATACAATGTATTGTCATCAGCAAAATTGCATATTCCTGATTTCTCAATGCATAACAGAAGATCATTTATATATATGTTAAACAGTAGAGGCCCAAGAATTGAGCCCTGTGGTACACCTGATGAGATGTAGTGCCAATCACTGAAGGTGGAGCCAATTTTGACGCGTTGTTTTCTATATGAGAGGTAACTATGCAATAAATTCAGGCTACCAGTCCCAAAGCCATAGGCTGCAAGTTTTGCTATCAAAAGGTCGTGGGGCAAGCAGTCGTAAGCTTTCGAGAGATCCATAAGTACAATGCCCATGATTCCTTTACCGTCCAGGCATTTGCGACATGCTTCAACTAACTTAATCAAGGCATGCTGAGTACTATATTTCTCTCGAAAACCACACAATAGATCCGAAAGCTTATTTTTCACGAATGAGAGCATTTGAGTGTACATTAGTCTCTCATATATTTTAGAAAGACATGATAGCACACTTAATGGTCGAAAATTTTTCTTTGTAGTAGAATCCCCGGTTTTGAAGCAAGGTGATAGGTCAGCTAACTTAAGATTAGATGGAAATGTGCTATTTTTGATCCCGTTGTTTATAAGGTGCGTAATTTCTTTGTAGCAATGGTTAGCAGCTAGCTTAAGCATATCAACACCATATGTCTCCCTCCGGGAGACAACCTTTGTCTTCCTCCGGGAACCCCAACCTTTTTCTCCCTCCAGGTGACAACCTTTGTCTCCCTACGGGTTACAACCTCTGTCTCCCTATGGGAGACAACCTTTGTCTCCTTCCGGGAGACAGCCTTTGTCTCCCTCCGCGAGACAACCTTTTTCTCCCTCTGGGAGACAACCTTTCTCTCACTCCGGGAGACAACCTTTGTCTCCCTCCAGGAGACAACCTTTGTCTCCCTCCGGGAGACAACCTCTGTCTCCCTGCGGGAGACAACCTTTTTTTCCTTCTTGGAGACAACCTTTGTCTCCCTCCGGGAGACAACCTTTGTCCTTCTACGGGCGAAAACCTTATTCTCCCTCCTGGAGACAATCTCTGTCTCCCTCCATGAGATAACATTTGTCTGCCTCCGGGAGACAACCTTTTTCTCCCTCCAGGAGACAATTTTTGTCTCCCTCCGGGAGACAACTATTGTCTCCCTCCGGGAAACGACCTCTGTCTCCCTTCGGGAGACAACCTCTGTCTCCCTCCGGTAGACAACGTTTGTCTCCCTCCGGGAGACAACCTTTGTCTTCCTCCTGGAGACAACCTTTGTCTCCCTGCAGGAGACAACCTCTGTCTCCCTCCGGGAGACAACCTTTTTCTCCCTCCGGGAGGCAACCTTTGTCTCCCTCTGGGAGACAACCACGGTCTCCCTCCGGGAGACAACCTCGGTCTCGCTCCTGGAGACAACCTTTGTCTCCCTCCGGGCTACAACCTCTGTCTCCCTCCGGGAGACAACCTTTGGTTCCCTCCGGGAGACAACCTCTCTCTTCCTCCAGGAGACAACATTTGTCTCCCTCCAAGAGACAGCCTTTGTCTCCCTCTGGGAGACAACATTTGTCTCCTTCCGGGAGACAACCTTTTTCTCCCTCCAGGAGACAACCTTTGTTTTCCTCCGGGTGACAACCTTTGTCTTCCTCCGGGTTACAACCTCTGTCTCCCTCGGGAGACAACCTTTGTCTCCCTCCGGTAGACAACCTCTCTCTCCCTCCAGGAGAAAACCTTATTCTCCCTCCGGGAACCCCAACCTTTTTCTCCCTCTGGATGACAACCTTTGTCTCCCTCCGGGTTACAACCTCTGTCCCCTCCGGGAAACAACCTTTGTCTCCCTCCGGGAGGCAACCTTTGTCTCCCTCCGGGAGACAACCTTTGTCTTCCTCCGAGAACCCCAACCTTTTTCTCCCTCCGGATGACAACCTTTGTCTCCCTCCGCGAGACAACCTTTTTCTCCCTCTGGGAGACAACATTTCTCTCACTCCAGGAGACAACCTTTGTCTCCCTTCAGGAGACAACCTTTGTCTCCCTCCGGGAGACAACCTCTGTCTCCCTGCGGGAGACAACATTATTCTCCCTCCGGGAAACAACCTCTGTCTTTCTCCAGAAACCCCAACCTTGTTTACCCTCCGGGAGACAACCTTTGTCTCCCTCCGGGAGACAACCTCTGTCTCCCTCTGGGAGACAACATATGTCTCCCTCCCGGGAGAAAACCTTTGTCTTCCTCCGGGAACCCCAACCTTTTTCTCCCTCCAGGTGAAAACCTTTGTCTCCCTCCGAGTTACAACCTTTGTCTTCCTCCGGGAGACAAATTTTGTCTCCTTCAAGGAGACAACCTTTGTCTTCCTCCGGGAGACAACCTTTTTCTCCCTCTGGGAGACAACCTTTGTCTCACTCCGGGAGACAACCTTTGTCTCCCTCCAGGAGACAACCTTTGTCTCCCTCCGGGAGACAACCACGGTCTCCCTCCGGGAGACAACCTCGGTCTCCCTCCTAGAGACAACCTTTGTCTCCCTCCGGGCTACAACCTCTTTCTCCCTCCGGGAGACAACCTTTGGTTCCCTCCGGGAGACAACCTTTCTCTTCCTCCAGGAGACAACATTTGTCTCCCTCCAAGAGACAGCCTTTGCCTCCCTCTGGGAGACAACATTTGTCTCCTTCCGGGAGACAACCTTTTTCTCCCTCCAGGAGACAACCTTTGTTTTCCTCCGGGTGACAACCTTTGTCTTCCTCCGGGTTACAACCTCTGTCTCCCTCGGGAGACATCCTTTGTCTCCCTCCGGTAGACAACCTCTCTCTCCCTCCAGAAGAAAACCTTATTCTCCCTCTGGGAGACAACCTCTGTCTCCCTCCGGGAACCCCAACCTTTTTCTCCCTCTGGATGACAACCTTTGTCTCCCTCCTGGTTACAACCTCTGTCCCCTCCGCGAAACAACCTTTGTCTCCTTCCAGAAACCCCAACCTTGTTTACCCTCCGGGAGACAACCTTTTTCTCCCTCTGGGAGACAACCTTTGTCTCACTCCGGGAGACAACCTTTTTCTCCCTCTGGGAGACAACCTTCCTCTCACTCCGGGAGACAACCTTTGTCTCCCTCCAGGAGACAACCTTTGTCTCCCTCCGGGAGACAACCTTTGTTTTCCTCCGGGTGACAACCTTTGTCTTCCTCCGGGTTACAACCTTTCTCTCCCTCTACGAGACAACCTTATTCTCCCTCCGGGAGACAACCTCTGTCTCCCTCCGGGAACCCAAACCTTTTTCTCCCTCTGGACGACAACCTTTGTCTCCCTCCGGGTTACAACCTCTGTCCCCTCCGGGAAACAACCTTTGTCTCCCTCCGGGAGCCAACCTTTGTCTTCCTCCGGGAGACAACCTTTGTCTTCCTCCAAGAACCCCAACCTTTTTCTCCCTCCGGGTGACAACCTTTGTCTCCAACCGGGTTACAATCTCTGTCTCCCTCCGGGAGACAACCTTTGTCTCCTTCCGGCAGACAACCTTTGACTCTCTCCGCGAAACAACTTTTTTCTCCCTCTGGAAGACAACCTTTCTCTCACTCCGGGAGACAACCTTTGTCTCCCTTCAGGAGACAACCTTTGTCTCCCTTCAGGAGACAACCTTTGTCTCCCTCCGGGAGACAACCTCTGTCTCCCTGCGGGAGACAACCTTATTCTCCCTCCGGGAAACAACCTCTGTCTCCCTCCAGAAACCCCAACCTTGTTTACCCTCCGGGAGACAACCTTTGTCTCCCTCCGGGAGACAACCTCTTTCTCCCTCTGGGAGACAACATATGTCTCCCTCCGGGAGAAAACCTTTGTCTTCCTCCGGGAACCCCAACCTTTTTCTCCCTCCAGGTGACAACCTTTGTCTCCCTCCGAGTTACAACCTTTGTCTTCCTCCGGGAGACAAATTTTGTCTCCTTCCAGGAGACAACCTTTGTCTTCCTCCGGGAGACAACCTTTTTCTCCCTCTGGGAGACAACCTTTGTCTCACTTCGGGAGACAACCTTTGTCTCCCTCCAGGAGACAACCTTTGTCTCCCTCCGGGAGACAACCACGGTCTCCCTCCGGGAGACAACCTCGGTCTCCCTCCTAGAGACAACCTTTGTCTCCCTCCGGGCTACAACCTCTTTCTCCCTCCGGGAGACAACCTTTGGTTCCCTCCGGGAGACAACCTTTCTCTTCCTCCAGGAGACAACATTTGTCTCCCTCCAAGAGACAGCCTTTGTCTCCCTCTGGGAGACAACATTTGTCTCCTTCCGGGAGACAACCTTTTTCTCCCTCCAGGAGACAACCTTTGTTTTCCTCCGGTTGACAACCTTTGTCTTCCTCCGGGTTACAACCTCTGTCTCCCTCGGGAGACATCCTTTGTCTCCCTCCGGTAGACAACCTCTCTCTCCCTCCAGGAGAAAACCTTATTCTCCCTCTGGGAGACAACCTCTGTCTCCCTCCGGGAACCCCAACCTTTTTCTCCCTCTGGATGACAACCTTTGTCTCCCTCCGGGTTACAACCTCTGTCCCCTCCGGGAAACAACCTTTGTCTCCTTCCAGAAACCCCAACCTTGTTTACCCTCCGGGAGACAACCTTTTTCTCCCTCTGGGAGACAACCTTTGTCTCACTCCGGGAGACAACCTTTGTCTCTCTCCAGGAGACAACCTTTGTCTCCCTCCGGGAGACAACCTTTTTCTCACTCCGGGAGACAACCTTTGTCTCCCTCCAGGAGACAACCTTTGTCTCCCTCCGGGAGACAACCTCTGTCTCTCTGCGGGAGACAACCTTATTCTCCCTCCGAGAAACAACCTCTGTCTCCCTCCAGAAACCCCAACCTTGTTTACCCTCCGGGAGTCAACCTTTTTCTCCCTCTTGGACACAACCTTTGTCTCACTCAGGGAGACAACCTTTGTCTCTCTCCAGGAGACAACCTTTGTCTCCCTCCGGGAGACAACCTCTGTCTCCCTGCGGGAGACAACCTTATTCTCCCTCCGGGAAACAACCTCTGTCTCCCTCCAGAAACCCCAACCTTCTTTTCCCTCCGGGAGACAACCTTTTTCTCCCTCTGGGAGACAACTTTTGTCTCCCTCCGGGTGACAACCTTTGTCTCCCTCCGTTTTACAACCTCTGTCTCCCTCCGGGAGACAACCTTTGTCTTCCTCCTGGAGACAACCTCTCTCTCCCCCTAGGAGACAACATTTGTCTCCCTCCGGGAGACAGCCTTTGTCTCCCTCCAGGAGACAACCTTTTTCTCCCTCCGGGAGACAACCTCGGTCTCTTTTCCTGGAGACAACCTTTGTCTCCATCCGGGTTACAACCTCTGTCTCCCCCCGGGAGATAACCTTTGTCTCCCTCCGGTAGACAACCTCTCCCTTCCTCCAGGAGACAACATTTGTCTCCCTCCAGGAGACAGCCTTTGTCTCCCTCTGGGAGACAACATTTGTCTCTCTCCGGGAGACAACCTCGGTCTCCCTCCGGGAGACAACCTCGGTCTCCCTCCGGGAGACAACCTCGGTCTCCCTCCGGGAGACAACCTCGGTCTCCCTCCTGGAGACAACCTTTGTCTCCCTCTGGGTTACAATCTCTGTCTCCCCCCGGGAGATAACCTTTGTCTTCCTCCGGTAGACAACCTCTCTCTTCCTCCAGGAGACAACATTTGTCTCCCTCCAGGAGACAGCCTTTGTCTCCCTCTGGGAGACAACATTTGTCTCCTTCCGGGAGACAACCTTTGTTGTGTTAATGTAATTTAATTACTTCCTACTTCTTTAATTGTGTCAACAAATGTTACCACCAACGATACGAAATTCACAATCCCTTTGCCAGTTTAAAACAAAGATACAAAGATGGAACGGAGAAAATTGTCCATGCAAATTATGCCATGTATTTATTCCGAACTTGGGCTTTTTATAATACATATTTTTAGACATTGATTATTTTTTATTAACAATTTTTTTTATCGTTGGCAACAAAATAACTGATAGCTAAAATATTTAGCTAATTAATTCCAACGCTAAAAATATATATTACAAAGTGTGGATAAAAGATACAGAGTTGTTAAAACTATTTACAATTCGTCAAAGCATGCAATAAAACAAATCTTTAAAAACATCATAAGAAGCCCAAGTTCGGAATGAAAGTGCGACACAGCCTGCATGGACAATTTTCTCCCTTCCAATTTTTTATATTTGCTTTAAATTGAGCAAGGGATCCCGAGTTTCGTATTGTTTGCGGTAGCATTTGCCATAGTTGTGGACCTTTAAATCTGATGCTTTCTGTGCCATTACCCACCGATCTCACCCTTGGTTGAACAAATTCGACATTGTTTCGCAAATTGTAATGACTTTCATTTTCACAGAAAATTTCCTGCATGAAAGAAGGATTCAGGTCATTTCTGGTTTTGTACATCTCAGTCATAAGTAATTGAAGGTTCTTTGTATGAATAGTAACAGCACAGTCCTTCTCTAATAGTTCACTATAAGTAGATTCGGCATCCTTATAAATTATTCTCAAAGCCCTTTCCTGTATTTTGTTAATTTTCTTATTGAGCTGCCTGCTGTGAAACATCCAGATTAAAGGACAGTATTGAAATTGACTGGTAATAAATGCCCTCATGAGAGCTCTCAATTTTCTCTGATCCATGTATGGTGATATGCGAGCAAGTGCGTAAAGTTTATTGCCAGCCTTCTGGCACAGTTTGGAAACATGGTTTTCGAAGGAAAGTTTACTATCAATTTGAACTCCCAGTAGTTTTATCAATTTGAACTCCCAGTGATTTTATACTGTACAAATTTTGATGACTTGTAAATATTTTATCCACTATTTTTCTTATGTAATATTTGTATTTTGTATTTCTAACGTTGGAATTAATTAGCTTATTGCTTTTAGCTATATTTTTACTGTAATCCAACGATAAAGAAATTGATAATAATAA
Organism: Aurelia sp. 4 Dawson et al 2005; assembly: GCA_964019985.1. Classification (NCBI taxonomy): domain Eukaryota; kingdom Metazoa; phylum Cnidaria; class Scyphozoa; order Semaeostomeae; family Ulmaridae; genus Aurelia; species Aurelia sp. 4 Dawson et al 2005. The sequence goes on along the minus strand of OZ026494.1, from coordinate 43,247 downwards.
TAATAATAATAATAATAATAATAATAATAATAATAATAATAATAATAATAATAATAATAATAATAATAATAATAATAATAATAATAATAATAATAATAATAATAATAATAATAATAATAATAATAATAATAAAAATAATAATAATAATAATAATAATAATAATAATGATAATAGTAATAATAATAATAATGAAAGATGTAAGTTGCTATGGGACTTCACAATACAAACTGATAAGGTGCTGGAACATCGGAGGCCTGATATTGTTATCATAGATAAGGAGAAAAAAGAATGCATTCTTATCGACCTTGCAGTACCAGGAGCTCAAAACATCACAGCCAAAGAGCAAGAAAAGATCGCGAAATACCAAGACCTGCGTATAGAGATTGAAAAGCTATGGAATGTCAAAGCAGTTGTAGTACCGATAGTGGTTGGTGCACTGGGAACAGTATCCAAAGAGCTGGAGAAACATCTTAAACGAATAGACATTCCTCTCGTTGTCCCATGCTTGCAGAAGGCTGCATTGCTAGGTACAGCCTTCATCTTGAGAAGAGTGCTTGGCATCTCAGGGTTCGGGTAGAACTCCGATATCAAGTGTGACATTCCCATCATGCGATGGTGCTTCTTAAAAAAAAAAAAAAAAAAAAAAATAATAATAATAATAATAATAATAATAATAATAATAATAATAATAATAATAATAATAGGAAATACTGTATCAAACTTCAGGCCAATAACCTGTTTGCCACTGATGTGGAAGCTGTTAACAGGGATCATTGCAGAGGAAACATACCAGCATCTACAAAGTAAAGGGCTATTTCATGAGGAGCAGAAAGGCTGCAAGAAGGAGAGAAGAGGTACTAAAGACCAACTCATGATAGATAAAATGGTGCTGAAAAATTGCAGAAGGAGAATGACTAATCTATGCCTTTCTTGGATAGATTACAAGACGGCGTATGATATGGTGCCCCACTCATGGCTGATGGAGTGTACTACGATGCTTGGAATAGCACTGAATGTGAGGGAGATGTTGAGTAACTCAATGAAAAGTTGGAAAGTTGAACTGACATCAGGAGGACAAACACTAGGGGAAGTTAACATCAGGAGAGGGATTTTCCAGGGAGATAGCCTATCTCCAATTTTGTTTGTGATAGCCCTCATACCATTATCAGAAATTCTTCGAAAAGTAAAGATTGGATATAGCTTAGGAAAGGACAGAGGAAAATTTAACCACCTCCTCTTTATGGATGATTTAAAACTTTACGGAAGAAATGTCAATGAGATAGATTCACTGATTCAAACTGTAAGAATATTCAGCCAAGATATTGGTATGGAATTCGGAATACAGAAATGCGCCATGTTGAAGATTGTTAGAGGAAAAATGGAAGAATGCGAAGGAATATCCTTGCCAAATGGAGAAAAGGTAAGATCATTGGAGAAAGGACAGGATTACAGGTACCTAGGTGTGCTACAGTGCGACACGATAAAGCACAATGAAATGAAAGGGTTACTGAGGAACGAATATTTTAGAAGAGTAAGAAAAATGCTAAAGTCAAGTTTGAACTCTGGAAACGTTATTCAGGCAATAAACTCGAGAGCAGTGTCAGTCATCAGGTATGGGGCGGGGATAGTTGATTGGACAAAGAACGAATTACAGGAAATGGATAGAAAAACCAGGAAACTGTTGACCATTTATCGGAGTATGCACCCCCAGGGTGACGTAGATAGGCTGTATATGAAAAGAGTCGCAGGAGGCAGAGGACTACAGAGTGTCGAGGAGACAGTTGAGTTGGAAGAAGCGAGTTTGGCCTTTTATTTGGAGACCAAAGAAGAAGAACTGCTGAGAGAGGTCTCACGAGAACAAATTTTGGAATTCAATGGAAGTCCTCAGGATAAGAAGAAAGCAATGTTAAAGGACAGACAAATGAAATACGAAAATAAAAATCTACATGGAGCATTTGAAAGAAAAACGAAAGAAATAAAGGACAGTGTGGAGAGTTGGACTTGGTTAAAGAAAGGATACTTAAAAAAGGAGACAGAAGGGATGATAATGGCGGCCCAGGATCAGGCAATCAGGACAAGATGGGTGCAGAAGAATATCGATAAGATGGATATCACTGAAACGTGTAGGATGTGCGGAGACAAAGAAGAAACCATCAGCCATATAGTATCTGAATGTAAACAGTTAGCCCAGAAAGAATATAAACTTAGTAGACATGATAAGGTTGCTGCCATACTACATTGGGACATTTGTAAGAAAAATGGATTCGAATGTGGTGATAAAAGTTATGAACACGTCGTTGATAGCGAGAAAAAAGTTTTGGAGAATGAAGATGTTAAGGTTTTGTGGGATTTTCCAATTCAAACCGACAAGAAATTGGATCATAACAGGCCAGATATCACAATGATTGACAAGAGAAAGAAAGTATGTTGGCTAATTGATGTCGCTTGTCCATTTGACACAAGAATAGACAAGAAAGAACATGAAAAAATAGAAGCGTATACAGAGCTGAAATATGAAGTCCTGAAAGTATGGCGGGCGGAAGTGCAGAAAGTCTTCATAGTCCCAATCATCATTGGAGCACTAGGATCAGTCAAAAAAAAGCTTGGAAAGAACTTAGAAATGATCAATTTTGTCAAGGGAGTGGAGCCATTGCAGAAAGCTTGTCTACTGGGAACAGCTAGAATTATCAGAAAAGTGTTGGACTTTGGTGACTAAAGAGACAAATGACTTGCTATCTAAAGCTGCGGGAGGTGGCTTGATAGTAAGATGAACCCAGTTGAATTGTACGAACTGTGAAATTGCAAATAATAATAATAATAATAATAATAATAATAATAATAATAATAATAATAATAATAATAATAATAATAATAATAATAATAATAATAATAATAATAATAATAATAATAATAATAATAATAATAATAATAATAATAATAATAATAATAATAATAATAATAATAATAATAATAATAATAATAATAATAATAATAATAATAATAAGCTCTCCCCGAGGCCATGAAGTACCGGGTTGGCGTCCGGCGGGGGCTAGTCTGTCTCATGGGTGGGGGGGACTCTTCAGCCTTGGTTGGCAACCCCCCTAGTGATGGTGTCACGTTAAAATAAAAACACCCGAGGGAAGGAAAACCCGGATAAAACCATCCTCATTTTGAGTGTAAATGCCTAATGATAATTCATCAAACAACAACGTGAATGGTACTGGAATCAACAATGATGAAGGTGCCTCGTTCGGCAGGTGTCCTGTGGACGAGCAGCGCAGGCCCGGTCGTCATCAAGCAACTGCCAGACAGAAATGGAGTAAGACTATCAATAGACTGGTAATGTATTGTAAATTGAAAAGTGAGCCTAACAGAAGAGGATATCGAAAGAGAATGATGGAAATATGGAGAGACAAAGGGGTGTTCGACATCAGCGAACAGAGATTGATGGATCAGGCACGAGCGATTGTAGTTAATCAATGGTTAACAGATGTAGAGCTTGAAGAAATTAGAAGGGAAATCGAAAGAGAAAATACTTACGTAACAGTGGATATGAATGACCAGGAAGAAAGGACACAGCTTCAAGGGGAACAAGAAACACGAGCAGAAGCACAAAGTGACAGAGAAGATAGGACGGGGAACGACAATGATAGTATTGAGGGATTTGATCTTCGGGAAGATGTTATGTTGAGCGAGGAAGGGACGGAACAGCTGACTACCATACGGACTTTTTATGTGGAAAAGAAGCAACCACCAAAGGTAACATTCAAAACGGTGAATAAGAAGAACATACAAAGAGAAATAAAAAAGCTGGAAAATCTTATTAAAAAGGTCATTACACCCACCATAACCGAAACAAACAGATTTATCATTGCGTTGATATGGTATGTAGCCTATAAAATGGGCCTGAAAGAAAGAGAGCAAAGACCAAAGAAAGATCCTTGGTGGAAGAGACGCATTAACAACGATATCAAACAATTGAGGACAGCTGTTAGTAAACTTGAGAGGAGACAGAATAATGAAATGCACAGCAACAGAAGAATGGAATATATCAATAACAAGTACAGGGTTAAAGAAAAAGGCGTTAGTGTAGTGATAGAGGAATTGAAGCAAAGGGTAGTGGCGAAAGCTGCAAAGATTAAGAGGTATGAAGCCAGAAATGAACAACAGCGTCAAAACAGATTATTTGAAGTAGATCAAGGGCGGTTATATCAGGAATTAGATAGAAAAGTTAGAAATGAAAGTCTGATCCCAGATGCAGATGAAGCAAGAAGATTCTGGGGTTCAATATGGGAAAATCCAGTTGAGCACAACACCCAGGCTGAGTGGCTAAAGGACATCAAAGAGGAGATGACAGGATTAAACCATCAACAAGAAGACATAGAAATTGAAGAAGGAAAGGTGAAGGAACAGCTAAAGAAAATTCCAAACTGGAAGGCCCCAGGGCCTGATGGAGTGCAGGGCTTCTGGATCAAGAACTTGAATGGACTCCACAACCGAATCGCAGAGCAACTCAATGAAATAATGAGAACTGGTGTTGTACCGACATGGATGACAACAGGTAAGACACTTTTGTGTGTGAAAGACACTAGCAAAGGTAATGCTGCAGACAATTATAGACCGATATCATGTTTACCACTTATGTGGAAAGTTTTGACGGGAATTGTTGCAGATCAGATTTACACATACATGGAAGAGAGAGAGTTATTCCCAGATGAGCAAAAGGGGTGTAAGAAGAAGGCAAGGGGCACAAAAGATCAGCTACTTATCGATAAGACCATTATAAAGAGTTGTAAAAGAAGACATACGAATCTCTCCATTGCTTGGATTGACTATCGTAAAGCTTACGATATGGTGCCACATTCGTGGATAATAGAATGTCTTAACATGATTGGAGTTGCAGACAACCTCAAGGAGCTAATTAGAAGAAGCATGCCTAGGTGGAAAACGATATTAACAGCAGGGAAACAAGAATTAGGTGAAGTAAGCATTCAGAGAGGAATCTTCCAGGGTGACTGCCTTTCCCCGCTACTCTTTGTGATTTGTCTTTTGCCAATGTCGATGATACTCCGAAAGTGTAAGGCTGGATATCAACTTGAAAGGGGAAAAACGAAAATAAATCACCTCCTTTTCATGGACGATTTGAAGTTGTTTGCAAAGGATGAAAATGAGATCGATTCACTGGTAAGAACGGTGAATGTTTTTAGTGAGGACATAGGTATGATGTTTGGAGTCCAGAAGTGCGGAGTGGTCGTAATGAAAAGAGGAAAAGTTGTCAACAGCGATGGTATACAGCTACCAAACGGTGAATCAATTAAAAGTGTCGACGAAGAAGGATATAAGTATCTTGGCATACTAGAGATAGATGAGATTATGAATCAAACTATGAAAGAGCTTGTACAAAAAGAATACCTACGAAGGTTGAAAAAGATTCTTAAATCAAGACTGAATGGAAAGAATATAATCATTGCAATAAATACGTGGGCTGTGTCATTGCTGAGGTACGGTGCAGGGTTGATAAATTGGACCAAGAACGAACTGCAAGAACTTGATAGAAAAACAAGAAAGAAACTGACCATGTATGGAGCGTTCCACCCTAAAAGCAATGTGAACAGACTGTATTTAACAAGGCAGGAAGGAGGGAGGGGCTTGATTGGAGCTGAAGAGACTGTACGAAGTGAGGAGAACAGTCTTGGATGGTATGTGATGAACAACGCCCACGAAATAATGAGATCAATTGAAAAGGAAGGAATACTGAGATCAAATGAAATCAAAGATCCCAAAGTATGGAAACGGCAGAATAAAGAACAGCATAAGAACGGGTGGATGGATAAACCGCTGCATGGGCAAACAGCTGCTGCTACAAAAGATTTAATGGATAAGGATAAGAACTGGAATTGGTTGAAACATGCAGGATTAAAGAAAGAAACAGAGAGCACTATATTTGCAGCGCAAGAGCAAGCAGTGGGAACGAATTCTGTAAAGAACATCATTTACAAAGAAAATGTATCAAAAGAATGTAGACTATGTGGAAAAGCAGATGAAACGATAGCGCACATAGTATCTGAATGTCAACAGCTAGCGCAAGTACAATATAAAGGCTGGAGACATGACAAAGTAGCTCAAATTGTCCACTGGAAGTTATGTCAAAAACTAGGTTTAGATTATGGAGATAGATGGTACAACCATAAAGTAGAGAATGTTATTGTGACAGAAGACATTAGGTTATTGTGGGATTTTCCCATACAGACAGATCATCGACTGGAGCATAACCGACCAGACATTGTTTTTGAAAATAAAAAGGATCGATCGTGTTTGCTGATTGACATATCCTGTCCCTTCGATACCAGGATCGAAAGAAAAGAAAAGGAAAAAATTGAGGTCTATCAAGACTTGAAGAGAGAGATTAAGAGGCTCTGGAATGTAAGAGAAGTTAAGATTGTACCAATAATCATTGGAGCTCTGGGTACGATTGGAAAGAACTTTGAAAACTGGTTGAAGAAGATTGAAATAGAATGCAGCACAGAACTTTTACAGAAAGCTTGCCTGTTAGGAACTGCAAAGATAGTAAGAAAAGTACTGGATACCTAAAGCCAAGGGATTTGGCCTGCTATCCAGAAGTCAACCGGCAGTCAACATCACCGCCGAGTGAACAATGAATAATAATAATAATAATAATAATAATGATAATAATGATAATAATAATAATAATAATAATAATAATAATAATAATAATAATAATAATAATAATAATAATAATAATAATAATAATAATAATAATAATAATAATAATAATAATAATAATAATAATAATAATATATAAACTAAAACCTCAATCCAAATTAACAGAAAATAAAAGATAAAAACAAACTGTTAAAATTGTACGTTTCGATTAAAAATCTTCATCAGCCTAACTTTGCAAACAAGCAACCGAGCATTTATAACCTAAGATAAACAACCTAAATTAAGATACAATAAAGAAGAGCCAAACAATTAAATCTACACCAAGCCTGACAAGAACGCCCAACTTCCATAGAAATAAAAGCCCAAACGGGAATTTAAAATGAAAGTTTAGAAAATAAATAATCGCAGTGGGTAAACCAATAACCTACCGAACCCCTGAGAGACCCAAAACCTCACCCTTCCAAGCCTGACTTACATTGAAATAAAAGCCTAAACGGGAATTAAAAGTAAATGGTTCTAATAACTGACCAAACCCCCACGAGACCCAAAAATAATAATAATAATAATAATAATAATAATAATAATAATAATAATAATAATAATAATAATAATAATAATAATAATAATAATAATAATAATAATAATAATAATAATAATAATAATAATAATAATAATAATAATAATAATCCCTCCGGGAGACAACATCGGTCTCCCTCTGGGAGACAATTTTTGTCTCCCTCCGGGAGACAACCTTTGTCTCCCTCCGGGAGACAACCTTTGTCTCCCTCCGGGAGACAACCTTTGTCTCCCTCCGAGAAACAACCTCGGTCTCCCTCCGGGAGGCAACCTGTCTCTTTCCGGGAGACAAGCTTTGTCTCCCTCCGGGAGACAATCTTTGTCTCCCTCCGGGAGACAACCTCGGTATCCCTATGTAGTGAAATTACGAATACTCTTGTGGACGGATTTGTAGAACGAATAACGAATAACCAAACACCTCGATCAAAACTCTAAAACATGCCAAATCTCCATCTTAAATCAACAAGAACGACAGCAATAAAAAACACGAGGATTAAAGTCCCGGATAAAGTCAAAACGAGGTTTCCAGCCTCTCTCAGTTCAGCACACTCCCCGGGTTGATTCCCTAAACTATTGGAATCAAAACAACGAGTAATAAAGGTTAAATACGAAATATAATGAAATTATGATACGATGTGAGGTCCAGTCCAGTTTCTACTTCAAAATCTTCTAGTTTTCAGTAAAAATACGTATTTCTTGCAAAGCAACCGGTCGAGTAATCTTAGGCTCGAAAGGTTCGGCGTGTGGGTTTAGTGCAGTGTCCTCTTCTACGTGATCTTCGCGCTCATTCGATGAAATTTCGGTAGGTATAAGGAGTTCAAGCGGCCTCCTCAAAACAATAGATGTCTTGGCATCCTCGGACAATACACGAATTTCTGCGGCACGAACGACACCATCTTTGCCGCGCAACAACTTTACAACTTTCGCGAGCTTCCAAAAAGATCTCGCAGTCCCGTCCCTTTTAATAAACACGATATCTCCGACAGTAATATCACTGCACTGACCCAACACGTTTCTTGATCTTTCACGAAGACTAGTAAGATATTCTTCCCTCCAGCGTTTTGAAAACTGTGCAAGTAGGTTACGATGATGTTTCGCTCTTCTAGTTAGAGAACGATTGGTACTCACAATGTCATAATGCTCATCATTTGGCAATGATGAAATTCTTCTTCCATAAATCAAATGTGAAGGACAAAGAGGGTAAGATATTCCCTCCTTATCGTCATAAACATAAGTAAGTGGGCGTGCATTTACTACACCCTCGACCTCAGTCAGTAAAGTACTTAGCTCATCAAAGGTAAGTGACGATCTTCCAACGACTCTCTTCAACGCATCTTTAGTAATCTTTATCAGGCGTTCCCAAAAGCCTCCGGCCCAACTCATTCTCTCAACGATAAAGCCCCAAACAACACCTAATGACGCTAAATGATTCTTCACAGGCTCTGCACGTGCTATAGTCTTCAGGATTTTCGCCGATCGTTTAAAGTTCTTTGCATTATCCGACATCATTTTACGAGGTAAACCTCTACGACTGACAAAACGACGAAATGCTCGAAGAAAAGTCTCAGCTGAACAGCTATCGATTAGTTCTAAATGTACTGCTCGCGTGGCAGCACAAGTAAACAGGCATATGTAAGCTTTGTCCGTAGTTTGTGAAGTCGCTGTCTTGTTCAGAACAAAGAATGGACCGGCGAGGTCCACACCCGTATTGACAAAAGGTGGTGCATCTTCTACTCTCTCGCTCGGTAAACAGGGTTCTGGTGGCCTGACAAATGGCTTCCTTGCATGCTTTACACATACAATGCAGGGACGAATAACACGCTTTACGACTTCTCTCCCCCTCGGGATCCAATAACGTTCTCTCACTGCTGTCAGGGTTGCCCTGACTCCACTATGAAACACATAATAATGAGCTTCCTTCACAATCAGATCAGACAAATGATGTCTTGTTGGCAGCAATGCGGGATGACAAGTGACTTCTGGCAAATGTGACTTTTCAATACGTCCGCGACATCGTAGAACTCCCTTTTCATCAATGAATAATCCAAATTGAGTAAGATAAGGTAAATTCCTGTCCGATGTTTTCTCCCTTAATGACTTTAATTCTCCTGGGAATGACTCTGCTTGCACCGACAATATCCAAATATGACGTGCAGTTTGAATTTCTTCTGCTTCTAATGCTCCGCAATAACTCTTTTCCACAAGATGGATCTTGTGCTTCAGGTTTCGAACAAACCTTAACACGTATGCTGTTACACGACATAACCTTGTAATGCTACTAAACGAATTGCAGTTAATTACGTTTCCAACTGAGCAACGGTCAACAATGTCACAGCTCACAAAAGTATGAGTTGTGTCCCTTGGATCTTTTCTCAACTCTTTCAGGGCCTCAGCATCACTCAACACAGGCACTAGAACACCCTTTGACGGCCAGTCCCTTTCATTCAATTCCAAGAAAGAAGGCCCTTTCCACCAAAGTTTCAAATTCACGAGTTGGTATCCCGATACTCCCCGGGATGGCAAATCTGCCGGATTCTCTGCCCCTGGAACATGATTCCACACACTCACAGGTAGAATACGACGAATTTCATCAACACGATTTGAGACATACTGTCCCCAGTATTTCACATTTTGAATCCAGCACAATACAGTCATCGAATCAGTCCAGCAGTAAACATTGTCAATCACAATCCCCTTTAATCCCTCTAAAACCGTGACCATCAACCTTGCAAGCAACACTGCCCCCAACAGCTCCAAACGTGGGATAGTCTGTGTTTTGAGGGGTGCAACTCTAGACCTTGAACACAATAACACAGTATCTACTTTGTCCTCATAACAAATTCTCATGTATATAGCGCAACCATACGCTTTCCCACTCGCATCACAAAACCCATGCAGCTCAATCTTTGCCCCAGACTCCCTTGTAAAATAACATCTAGGAATTTTCACTTGCTTTGACATAAACTCCAATTCAGCAATCAGTTCAAGCCATTTTGATTTCAATTCACCCACAAGCTCTTCATCCCAACCCTGGTTGTCAACACAAAGCATCTGAAACAACATTTTCAACTTAATCACATAGCATGAAAGTAGCCCCAAAGGATCAAAAATTCTTGCTGCCAAACTCAAGATAGACCTTTTGGTCACAGGCAAAGAATTTGCATGCCTGATCAACTCACGGAAATCATAGACTAACATGTCATTTTTGGTGTCCCAATTCACTCCCAATATTTTCACCAAATCATCTTCCTTTGTTGCAAACACATTTTTACCCAACGTTGCCTTTGCAAATGACAAATCATCTTCACAAAACGCTGAATTGTTACCTTCAGGTTTTAAATCTCCCATTTCACCTTCACCTTCAAGCATAGAAATAAACTCACATACCTCAACTGAATTGGAAGTCCACTTTCTCAGATTAAAACCACCATTTTGCATAATCCTTTTGGCCTCCATGTAAAGCTCTTTAGCTTCCGCAACTGTTTCTGCTCCTGTAGCCCAATCATCAATGTACAAATCTTCTTTAAGCTTCTTTATGGTTGCATTTTCTTGCTCCTGAAGAGATAAATGATGCATAATGGTAGCCCCTAAAATCGCTGGGCTCGGTTTCAAACCAAAAACTAACCTCTGGAATCTCAGCTTCAGCAACTCTGGATTGTCCTTTCTGACATCATCAAACCATAACAACCTCAATGCATCTCTATCTTTCTCATTTATGCCAATTTGTAAAAAGGCCTTTTCAATGTCGGCAATGATTCCAATACGATTTGAGCGAAAGCGTAACAAAATTTCAAATAATGATGGGATCAAGTTTGGTCCTTGCTCTAAACAATTATTTATTGAAACTGGATTGTCTTTTGTGTGCGCTGAGCCATCATATACAACCCTGACCTTGGTAGTAGATTTATCCTCACGAACAACTGGATGATGTGGCAAAACATGAACTGTGCCTCCTTTGTTTTCCGCATCCATCTCAGGGACTGGCTCAAGCACCCCTGTCTTTAACTGCTCTTTCATTATTTCATCATACTTTTCCATTAGCTCTGGATTACGCTTAAGACGCTCATGTAGACGCAATACTCTATCCTCACACAACTTCTCATGATCTGGCAACTGCTCCTTTTCAGCAGTCCATGGCAAATCAACTGAATACCTTGTTCCATCATGCTGAATACTTCTCAGGAAACCTTTGTTGTCATAAATCTCAGGCTCAGCAGATTCAGCCTTTACTCCAATTGACTCTGTTTCCCAAAAACAAGCAAGCTGAGCCTTTAAATCATTTCTTTCTTCTTGCAAATAAGCATCTCCATCATTGAAAATCAAGTTCGTAATGGCAAAGGAATCATGACTGCTTTTCTTCTTGTCCGTGGTGCCTTCACATACCCCTGAAAGCAGCCACCCCAACTTGCTTTCAACAGCCACAAGACCTCTGTCCCTGATCACTTTCCCCCCTGTCACTATTCCCCAATACTCATCTGATCCCACTAAGATCTCAATGGGTTTGCTAATGTTCTCTGGCGTATCTGCAAGATCTAATGACTTCAACTTTGCAAATTGATCTATTTTTACAGGCAATGGCAGCTTTGAACATATAGTTGGAAAGGAAAAGGCAGAAATAACAGCTTCTCCACCTCCCCCTTCCCTCTGCAATGAAATCTTGACCACATCGCACTTCTGCTTACGAAACGATTTATCACCAAATGTGGTAACATTTAACGTTTGTGTTCTAATAGGCTGTAAACCAAGCCTTTTCTTTAACGATTCTGCTACATATGACCTCTGACTGCCACTGTCAAATAAAACTCTGACTGGAATACCTTTACCATCTGCTCCCCGGGCTAGCACAGTTGCAGTTTGCAAAATTACGCTTGTTGATGTTCCGGTTGCTGTATTTGCAGTAGTAATTTCCGGATTTGTTTGAGTAACCCTTGCATTCTCAGAAGCCACAGCCCCCTGCACAGCACTACTTGATTCTCTTTCTGCACTTGACATGCAGATTGAATGATGATGACGACGATGACACTTTCTGCAATTAATGGTGCGTCTACACTCATTTGCACGATGGTTACCCTTGAGGCAAAGGAAACATTTCTGTTCACGAATAAGAATTTGCCTTCTTTCATTGACATCTTTGACAGCTTGGCACGCAGCAGAAAAATGATCCTTCTTACAAAAAGCACACAATATTTTCCCACCTTCACTTTGAGTCATAAATGATGTTGTGCTTGTGCTTCTTGGAAATACTGGCATAGGCCCCTTTCGTTCAACTTCACCTGCCTTGGTTGCAACTGCTGACTCTCTGGCTTCTACTTCCTGTTTGAAAATCTTTAGAACCTTATCAATGTCCCATATAGCACCCGTGCAACCTCTTGCAATTAATAAATGAATCTCATCTGGCACTTTACTCATAATCACAGGTATAAGTAATGCTCCATACATCTCTGAATAAATCCCTAATGATTGCAGCCCCCTAACGTTAATGTTCAATTTATCTAAGATAGCACGCAGCTGTTTCACTTCCTTTATTGAGGTGCATGGAGGAATTTTCAACAATGCATGCATGTGTGCTGCTACGATTTCTTGAGGTTTTCCAAACCTTTCATGTAATGTTTCAACTGCTTCCTGATAATTCAGTGCTGTAACTGGAAGACCCTGTATTGATCTTTCTGCATCTCCCTCCAAATATTGCAATAAATATCTAAATTTATCAACTTCTGCAATGTCCTCCCTTGAATGAATTGCAGCCTTAAATGCATCCCAAAATGGTCTCCATAATTTAATATCCCCTTTGAATGATTTGATTTGCAACTCTGGCAACTTAACAACATTCTGTATACCCCCTGACGATGTATGACTTGGCACTGGACTATCCCCCCTGCCAACAGTATTCAATGAAACTTGCTCCAGTTTTCTGGCAATTTTATTCTTGGATGCGATGATCTTTGTGCTTATTTCTGTGGAAGCATCAATCTCCATGTTAATTTGATCCAAAGGAACCTTATTCAAAATGTTCCCGTCCATCACGTCTAAAATCTTCATTTTATTTTCCAACGAACTCAAAATAACTTGCAAACGATCGTTACGACTGTCATCTATTCCTCCTTGGTCCAAAATGTCATCTGACTCTTTTATCAATCGTGTAACCACAGCACGATTTCCCCCTCGGATGGTCTTCAGCCTGTCTAGGCCTTCGTCAGCCTCAGCTTGGCCCTCAGCTTGTTGATTTGGCATCACGAATTTCCTTACGATTTTCTTTACGACTCCTGCTAACAAATCAATCCTCAAGCCCCACGTTGGGCGCCATGTAGTGAAATTACGAATACTCTTGTGGACGGATTTGTAGAACGAATAACGAATAACCAAACACCTCGATCAAAACTCTAAAACATGCCAAATCTCCATCTTAAATCAACAAGAACGACAGCAATAAAAAACACGAGGATTAAAGTCCCGGATAAAGTCAAAACGAGGTTTCCAGCCTCTCTCAGTTCAGCACACCCTAAGGGGGACAACCTCTGTCTCCCTTCGGGAGACAACATTTGTCTCCTTCCGGGAGACAACCTGTGTCTCCCTCCGGGAGACAACCTCGGTCTCCCAAGGGAGACAACCTCTGTCTCCCTCCGGGAGACAACATTTGTCTCCCTCCGGGAGACAACCTCGGTCTCCCTCCAGGAGACAACATTTGTCTCCCTCCGGGAGACAACCTTTGTCTCCCTCCGGGAGACAACCTTTGCCTTGACTTACAGTCGCAACGAAACGTTTAATCACTAGATGTGGGAAATCATCACAGAATCTTGAATGCTTACAACATCTACTTCAGACACTTATTAAACTGAAACAAAGTTTATTGGCAACTATATAATAAATGTAACAATCAAAAAGAACATTTACATCATTTGAAACATCTATTCCATCGACGTGAGACTTCAACAGAGACTTGCATGCAGAAAACGTCTAGTCACTAAATTTGAGAAATCATCACAGAACCTGGGATTCTTATAACATCTACTTCACACACTTGTTAGACTAAAGCAAAAGTGTATTGACAACTATATAAAAAATGTGATCATTGAAGAGAACATTTTAATCGATTTAAACATGTAGACCATTGACGTGAGACTTCAACAGAGACTTGCAGTTGGAAAAAGCGTTGATATACTAGATGTGAGAAATCATCACAGAATCTGGGATGCTTGAAAACATCTACTTCGCACACTAGTTGAGCTGAAGTAAAAGTGTATTGGAATATCTACAAAAAATTTTACAAAAGAAGTGACCGTTTAAACCATTTCAAACATCTAGTCCACGGATGTGAGACTTCAACAGAGCCTTGCTGTCGCAACAAAACGTCTAGTCACCAGATGTGAGAAAACATCACAGAATCACGAATGCTTAAAAAGATCTACTTCACACACTCGTTAAACTGAAGTAAAAGTTTATTGGGAAATATATAAAAATGTGACCACTGAAGGGACCATTTAAATCATTTCAAACATCTATTCCATCGACGTGAGACTTCAACAGAGCTTTGCATCAGCAAAAAAGTTTCTAGTCACTAGATGTGAGAAATCATCACAGAATCTGGGATGCTTGAAAACGTCCACTTCACACACTTGATAGACTGTAGAAAAAGTATATTGAGCATCCCAGATAAACCAAAATAAATGTTGATGCTGATAAGCCAAATTATGTTTGCAAGCTACACAAGAGTATTTATGGGCTCAAACAATCCGCTCGTTGTTGGAATTCTACTCTCGATCAGCATTTGAAATCGAGTGGTTATCGTAAGAGCAATGCCGATGGCTGTATTTACATCAAGCTAATCAAGAGACCAGATGGACATATCAGTTTTGTTATACTTGCTGTTTATGTTAATGATATATTCCAGTATCGAATGATATTTCTATGCTCAATGCAGAGAAGGAATCATTGTGTCGCAGATTTGAGATGGTTGATAAAGGAGAGACACATCATGTTCTTGGAATGTCAATCGAGCGAGATAGCAAAGACTTTGTTTATAAGTCAACCAAAGTATGTTGAAAATGTTTGTTTGTTTTGTTTTCAATTTGTTTTGAGTGGGCTTGTCAGGATTTCTAGCTACTGAAAGCTAATTTAGGCCCACTGTGCATGCCGCATCCAGGCACGGGACCCCTAGTTTAACGTCCCTTCCGAAGGACGGCGAGATGAGGTGTGGGGTCAGGCCTCAGTGGCCACCCATCCGAAATCTGACCTCAATCGACCAAGCTTAGCTTCAGTCACCTGGCGAAGACTGTATAAGCCACTCGGCCACTCATCCCCCAAAATATGCTGCAACGTTTTGGGATGGAAGATTGCAAGCATGTCTCAACTCCTATGGAACCGGGTAAATATTTTCAAAAGGTATCAGATGATGAAGAGTCCTTTGATACCCAGACGTATCAACAAGCAATGGGATGTCTAACGTATGCATCAACTGCTACAAGACCTGATATTGCAGCAGCAGTTGGAACTTTATCTCATTACATGTCAAATCCAAGCAAAGATCATTGGATGTTAAGGGAATCGGATGTGGATGTCACTGGTGTTAAGCGAATATTACGATGCTTGAAAGGAACAATGAATTATGGACTTGAGAGATTCTCTGATTGTGAGAATGATGAAATTGTTGGTTTTGCTGCCAGTGGTGGATTTAGGGGGGTGCAGTTGAGGGTGCGAATATTACGATGCTTGAAAGGAACAATGAATTATGGACTTGAGAGATTCTCTGATTGTGAGAATGAAAAAATTGTTGGTTTTGCTGCCAGTGGTGGATTTAGGGGGGGGGGGGGTGCAGTTGAGGGTGCGAATATTACGATGCTTGAAAGGAACAATGAATTATGGACTTGAGAGATTCTCTGATTGTGAGAATGATAATATTGTTGGTTTTGCTGCCAGTGGTGGATTTAGGGGGATGCAGTTGAGGGTGCGAATATTACGATGCTTGAAAGGAACAATGAATTATGGACTTGAGAGATTCTCTGATTGTGAGAATGATAAAATTGTTGGTTTTGCTGCCAGTGGTGGATTTAGGGGGGTGCAGTTGCCCCCAACTGCACCCCTTCATGATGAAAACTACTAAGCTTGGCGCCCCATTTTCGGCAAGAAGGGTGCCCCTTATCCTGACCCAAATGCACCCTTTTTTCGTGTTTCATTCTGGATGTGGGAAACATATAAATTAAGCCGTTAGTCCATTGAATAACCAGATAATTTTTCCTGATTAAGTAGGGCCAAAAAATTTCTGCGCGCTGGCGCCCACTCTGCGCCTCCTTCAACTTCTGGCTGGATCCACCCCTGTTTGCTGATGCACATTGGGCAGGTGATGTCGATTCACGCTGTTCAACATCTGGTTATGTTTTTCAAATTGGGAGCTCTACTGCAAGTTGGTGCAGTAGAAAACAAGCTACTGTAGGGAAATCTACTACTGAAGCTGAATATGTGTCGTTGAGTCTTGCAACACAAGAAGCTTTTTGGCTACGTCGATTGATAAATGATCTTGGAAACAGAATGATTTCACCTACTTTAATTTATGAGGATAATCAAGGAGCGACACAACTTTCAAGAAATCCTAGGTTTGATAACAGAACAAAACATATTGATGTTTCTTATCATTTTGTTCGTGAAAGAGTGACATCGAAAGAAATCTTGTGTTGATTATTGTCCTTCTCAAGACATGGTGGCAGATATAATGACGAAGGGACTGGCAAAATTTACTTTTGTGAAATTTAGAAACTCATTAGGAGTTCACCGAATTGTTTAGTTCAATGTAGTACCATGTTTTGGACTTCAGATATTCTTGATATAATCAGCAAGTGGGAGTGTTAGAAACATGATGATTGTATCAAAGATTATCGTAACTTTTGTGTTATCCCCCGTACGAAGAGACAATGGAAACTTTTTAATGACCTTTGATTGGACGATTGAACGCTGTTGTTGTTGTATGCAGCACGAGGTGTTTACCAGAAAAGTCTTCCTGTTTGTGTTGCTCGTTTTTTCGTCGCTTCGTTGAATAGTTTAAAAGATGTGAAACAGTTTAGTTTTAAACTGTTTTAGAAGCCAAAAGTCTGCTGAATCTTTAACATAAAGAGCTCTACCCACCAACCATGATTGCAAAGAAAGAAGAGTTTGGCTTTCAGATGTTTACACAGGATGATTTTGCGCAGTTCCTCCTGAGCATTTTGCCTCCAGAAGATCAAACCAACTGCGGGGAGAATGCAAGTGAAAACTTCAGCACAACGCTTTCATCGATCAAAATAAAAGTTTGGCCCTGGCACCTCAAATTTTGCGAAGCCAGAGGCAAAAGGTATGGAAACTTGGTTGATTTTTATTCTTTATTATTCACTACCATTCAGAATTTTGCACCGCTTGCGGCAGCTTGCTGCATGTATCTTTTGAACTGGAAGGCAAACTCAATGCCTTATGATAATTTGCGAAGTTTTTAAAAACTTTGCAAAGTTTTTTCAATCCATCTTATGCAGAGCTAAGAACTGTCCAATGCACGGTGAAACGGCTGAATATGGGAAATTGAGTGAAATTAGAAACTTTCGGAAAACTTCGCGAATTAGCGATTGGCCCCCCTGATTGATAATTTGCGAAGTTTTGTTTCAACGGCCCAGAATTGGTTACGAGCGAGGGGGAACATTATGTCTCCTTAAAACATTGCAAGACCTGTATAATCACAACCAAAAACAGCCTTTTAAATCGTTTTCCTTGTGTTTATGAAGAAACTTGCAATAACCGTGTGACCATGTGCTTAGGCTCGAAAATGTGAAATGCTTGAAAACAACAGGCAAACATGTGCGCGTTGGTGTATTCTTAGTTAAATTTTCTTGCTTTGGTACTATGTCTATAATAAAACACAGCAAGATCAAGTATCAGGCACAGTTGATGGAATTTTAGAAAAACTTCGCAAATTATCAATTGGCCCCCCTAATTGATAATTTGCGAAGTTTTTTTTTAAACGGCCAAGAATTGGTCAGCAGCCAAGGTAGGGCATTGTAGATCCCTAGAACATTGTAGAATACGTCTAATCTTCATCAAAACCAACCTTCTAAACAACTTTTGCCGGTGTTTACAAGGAGACTTACAATCTCCACATGCTTTAGGCCTAAACTATGAAATTATTGAAAACAAGGAGCAAACGTGTGAAAATTACCAATTTTTGCCAACTTTTGCCAATGTTTACGAGGAGCCTTGCAATCACCACATGCTTTAGGCCTAAAATATGAAATTGTCGAAAACAAAGAGCAAATGTGTGAAAATTACTTTATTTGGCCCTAAAGGAGCTTGCCTTGATACTGTCTTGATGATGAGACACAGCAAGATCAAGTATCTAGCACATTTAACGGCTTTTTAAAAAACTTTGCAAATTATCAATTAGGGGGACCAATTCATAAACATTGGCAAAAGTTGCTGAAAATGTTGGATTTGATGAAGATTAGACGCATTCTACAATGTTCTAGGGATCCACAATGCTCTACCTTGGCTGCTGACCAGTTCTTGGCCTTTTCAAAAAAACTTCGCAAATTATCAGTTAGGGGGGCCAATTGATAATTTGCGAAGTTTTTTTAAAAAGCTGTTAAATGTGCTAGATACGTGATCTTGCTGTGTCTAATCATCAAGACAGTATCAAGGCAAGCTGCTTTAGGGGCAAATAGGCATGTAAGTCCCCTGTGTCCACACAAATTTCAATTTAAATCCCCTTAAAGGGCTTTAAAGTTGATGCTTAGTGTTGGTTAAATTCTGGTGAGTTGTTTGCGCGCATGTTCTTCACTTTTGCTCTAAGAGAAATACTGGTAAGAGTCTTGAGTTGCAGCAATTAATTGTTCATTCAAAGATTTTTGACATGAATCAGTGTCAAGGGCCATTATGGCCTGAAAAATCTTTGAAAACTGATTACTTGTTATTGTTGTTATGGATTGAAACAATTAATAGCAAAAAGATTAGTCCTAAAACTTAGGATTATGCTTCATTGCACCCCATTTCACTTTCAAGATAATAAGGTGCCGCTCCCATAGACTTAGGAACCTAGGAACCGGAGGGCACTGGGGGCATGTGTCCCCCCAGGATTTTGAAATAAACAAAGAAGTGCCCTTTTTCATTTTTAGAAAATGCCCCCTTCTTCTTAAGGAAAACAAGGTTTATTAACTTTATTTGTGAAAGAATTGCATGGACCGGGGAGCTGTCCTCTGCAATAACATGAAAACCAAAACTGATGTTTACAAACTACAAGTTACTAGTAGCTATGCTGATATGTTTATATGTACATTGAACAGCAAGTTACAAGTTGCCAAAGTGACGAGGATGTCACAAAAATGCAACAGTAAAAAGAATGATATTCTTTGGATAACTATCTCAAAATGAGCTGTTACTGCAATGTATGAGAAGGCTACTATGTGAGCTGTAGAGATTAATATTGCTCACAACATTCTGATGAAAAATGCTTTGGTTTCTGATGCTAGAAATCTCCATGAAAGATTGCTTAAATATAACATTTTGCAAAGGGTGGAAATATAATACCAGCTGAATAGGAAAAATCCTGTTTTTTAAAAGCAGCACTCCCTGGATATCAAGGCAATAGGCACTAGTGAGCATGTTCAAATAGATTATAAATTTACATGATTAAGATTGGCTATTTTCTGTTCTTAAATTTCAAGGAATTTGCCAAGCAAGCCGCTTACAGAAACCTTTGAAAACAGGCCCAAATCACACCACATCTTTGGCTTTACAATGACTAGCATAGTACATGTGGCCCCTTTAGGATGACAAATGTGTCATCCCTTGAAACACAGCAACATTATTCATAGACGTAGGAAGCGGGGGGGGGGGGGCACTGGGGACATGTGCCCCCCAAGATTTTGCAGTAAACAAAGAAGTGCCCTTTATCAGAAAATGGCCCCGTTTTTAAGGAAAAAGTGCCCTCAAAGTGTCGTGCCCAGAGCTGCAAAAAATATTTTCCTTTCTGGGAACCTGGTAAATGCAGAAAAATTTTCTGCGAAGTCAAATTATGTTGTGCAAAATACAGACATCTCTACTGGCCACGATCTGCTGAAAAGGTCCAAAGGACATTCTGACTTCTGACCAAGCTAGAGTTTTTGGATGTATAAAATCATAAAATCTACAATTGGATAAAAAAAATGCTAGATAAGACCTCAAACTAAGAAATCTTCATGTAAATTATTTGGCATGTGGTAAAATATGTACAGTACTGTATTTTTATTGGAAAATTTTGTTTGACAACTTTACCAAAATTGTAGACTCAGTCATGAAGCATCTCAAAAATTCAAAATGCACAAGTAGGTTATCTGTTGATCTATTCAATCTTGCCAAAGTTAACTGAAATTGCTGCTCATCTTTTTATGAAGAAACAATTTTTGTGGCCATCCATTTTGAAATTTTTATGCTGTACTTAGGAATGAAAACAAATTTGTTGCAACTCAGATGTACAGAATTATGATTTGTACAGTCCAGTCCTGTGCACATTACTTCTGCAATAACCTATAAAGAATATTTTGATATTCTCCTGAGGTATGAAGACTGTGAGCATTTAAAACAAGAGTTATTCTAGATAATATAAAACTTCTTTGGCAGAGACCACGATTTATACTGAGATGTTTAGGGAAGAGGTGTGTTGAGTAATATTATGGCAGGAGCAAAAGAATTTCCAGCAATAACATTTTCTGCATGTAAGGTTTAGAAAATAAGCCATTGCAGGGTGCACACTGTAATGTAAGGGTTCTTTAAAGTCCTTGGACAACTGTAGAAAGTGCAAAATCTCTACATATATGAGACATCCCCTTTCATTGCTAGTTAGGTACTCATTTTGCATTGCAAATATTCAGTTACAGTACAGACCCTGCATACAATGACATTGTTTTCTCCTCCAGGAATTCTTAAGGATTCTTGCAAAATCTAGAATTTCTGAAGAATTCCTGGTTGAAAATTTTGGTCCTCCAAGTACTTTTCAAGAATTTTCATCATGGATTCATCCTTGGCAGAAAATTTTTCAGGAAATGTTTGCTTACATAAGGAGAAAGTGATTGTTCTCACAACATCTTAAAAAAGAGAAAAATCGTTTGAATTTTCTATACTATGGATCACATGTCCCAGTAGAAATGCAAGGTTACAGGCCTTGCACACATCAGCATGGCAAGAATTCTTAAGAAGTCTTCAGAATTCTTAAGAAGAATTTTCACAGACAGTTGTATAATTCTTGAGAATTCTCAAGAATTCTTGAGACTTCTTGAGAATTCTTGCCATGCTGATGTGTACAAAGCCTGTAAATTTGTATTTTTTACTGTAAATGTGATCTATATTGTAGAAAAATAAAATAAGTTTTCTTTTTTAAAAAATTGTACAAATACAATCATTTTCTCCATATATGAGCAAACTTTTCCTGAAAAATTTTCTGCCAAGGCTAAAAACTTTCTGGGAACCTAGTACCCAGGTTCCGATACTTTTTGCAGCTCTGGCCATGCCCCCAAGTTTGAGATGCTTCCTACGTGCCTAATATTTTTTCATGCAAATTCATTCTCCCAAGAGGAGCGGGAAATTTGCTCATGATTTTAGGCAAATTTTGAAGGTTTCTTGAAGGGCCTTTGTTGAGAAAATCCACCATGATTTCAGAATGAAGTGGCTGATTTCAGTCAGGGAAAATTGAAATAATGGATTTGAAGCATGTTCTGAGGGGCAAATCACTGCTTAAAATCTCGTACGCTCTCAAAAGTAATCACACATTAATCACAATTTAATCACAATAATCACACAAGAATCACATTAATCCCACAAAAATGACACTAACCATGACAAATCACCAGTCATATTAATCACAAATTTTGAATGTTGTTTATTTGTCTACTTTATAAGAAAAAGATTCGATTGCCCCTGTCCCCATTTCCCAAATTTATGTGAATACATTGCCAGCTTTGCAAACACAAGCTCGAAAACATGAACAGCATAACAATCGCAATACTCCGAATTCCCTGCGATGGAGCAAAACGGGAAACTTCGTTCTTGTGTTACAAACAACTCATGAAATTAGCATGATAGTCAATGACTTGATTTATCAAACAGCTTACCGTCATATTTCATCCTTTTGTTTATCAATCTACTCTATCTTGCCCTATTCATGCGAGTATTTTTAGTACAGGAGCTTATTTTAGAACATTTTGGAATGTGTGATTTATTCTGAAATAATCACAAATAAATCACTTAAATCACCAAAAGAAATCAACTTAATCACAAAATAATCACTTGTGATTATTAATCTCGTACGCCATTCTCAGGAGTGATTTGCCCCTCGGCATGTCCATCATTAAATAGTATTTGCCACAAAGTGCACCACCAAGGTCTGAATAGAACAATAATTTTGAATCTTTTGTATAATTCTCTACCTGTATACATTAATACTTCTAATTCTACAGCTAAAATCTACAATTTCAACACTGAAGGTTCATGTTAACGCAAATAAAAAAAGAATGAAATGAAGAATGAAGGGAATTCATTTACTAGAATCATGAAAAGAACAACTAAATAAGGCAACGGATGAACAATACCTTGGCTGAAAATAGCAGTTTTGCAGACAACAAAAATGTTATATTTTTCTATATCTCATATGAAAATGTATGCAGTCAAATTGGATATCAAACAAGCTCATCACACAGTAAAACTGCTCTGCAACCATACCTATCTGTTTATAATCTCTTCATGGCTTTTTTTAGATTCTTGAAATAGACGATTACGCTAAAGATGGTGGCAAGGAACTTTTTACCAAGATGCATCCTTAACGATTCTATGTTCCTTGGTAAAACGTTCCTCGCCGCCATCTTTAGCATAATCGTCTATTAGGATTTTTAAAAGGTTTGATGGTTGTTGAGTCTATCACTGAATGTCATAACATATTTCAAGCTTTAATTGTTTGGGGAAAGTGCAGAAAGTCATAATCATGGAATTGTGGATGCCACTGTATCCAATCTATCGTATGAAAAGTGCATACAAATAGCTCGATGTAGACTCTTTGCAGCAATAGAATAAACAGCTTTCCATGAGTCGCCGGAAGGCTACCTTTTATTTGTCATTGGAAATATTAAACCTTATTATCCATACCAGATTCTCTACTACTGAATGGTAAAGCAAAGTGATGGTTTCAAAGTGGTGGAAAAAAATGGAATTTATCTGTCCAAACAAATACTTCTGCCATATTTAATTCCTTTTTGAAAATGAGTTCTCATTTTCATTTTATCAAAGATTTATGCACAACATTCGTTTTGAGTGTGAAAAACTAACAAATTAATTCAGGCCCGTCGGAACGAAATTCATATTAGGGGGCTGAAACAAAGTGACAGCGAAGCAAGCAAAACAGGGGTGCGGGGCTTGCCCTGGAAAAATCTTTCATGACCACACCCATTAGATCTTTGGAAAAGCCACATTTTTGGAATATTTGCTATAAACGGAAGAAAAGGATCCTGACTAATGAGAAGCTTTCCATGAAAATTTTGAAATTTTTGACTTGTATGACATCACAAGACATCGCATTTTTGATGGATTCTGGTAGCTTCCACAAATACATACAAGTTTGAATCTTCATTCATGTGACCTTGGCTTTTGCAGCCCTTTTCACTTACAAAATCAACAAACTTTGGAAAAATTATTGGGGGGCTGAATCCCCTCTTAGCTCCCCAGCCCCTCGCTTCTGACGGGCCTGATTATTAATAACCTATTAGCAATATGTGTTAGGAAAAAAGAAAGAAAGCGAATCTTAATCACTGCTGTTCCAAAGGGCCGTGTTTTTGGTCATGCACTTCAAAGGTTCAAAGGATTCTCTCTGAGACCTCTTCTAAATCGAGCCATTGATTTTTTTCAACAGAGAAGTAGAAAATTTGCTTAGCATATTCTAACCTAACTTTGGGAATTTACAGATCTTCATGATTTCTGGTTCTATACTTTGAAATCTTGAACCGTTCAGAGAACTTATGCCGAATATTTTCGGGAGAGAGTTAATGCAAGTTTCTTTGTCATACCTTCTTGGTCAAAGGAGATGAAAGACTTAAAAGTGATCCATTTACAAGTCCATCCATCCTCGTACTTGGCATTCACTATTAGCTTCTTTGCCCTAGTCTGCAATCGATGCAGTTTCAATATTTGATCTTGGAATGAGTACTCCAAACATTCAGTAATTTCATACTCCGTGTTTGAATGTGATTTCATCATTCTCATCAAACTTTATCATTTTTTGAAAGTTAAACAAGCTCGACATCAATTCCACTTCATTGATGATTTTACGATGTTAATTTGTCCTTTACTTGATCATCTTTGATGTTAGTATTCTGACGACAAAGCGACAGTTATGACATGAATGGCAGTTTTGGTTGTGCGTTTGTTTATGTTACGACTGATGACTGTTTACGCAGTGAACTATTTCTATGTTTTGTGATCTTTACACACAGTACCAGAAGGACCCTTTGTGCTACTGCAATACTTTGAGTTGCTCGCTTCAGGAACGCTGTTTACACATTCAAATTTTGGACCATTTTCATAAATCATCATGTTCAGTTCTACTCTTTCCTCTGAAAAAGAGTCTCCGTATTTCATAAATTGAGACACTGGATACAATGACTGCTTCAACCGATATTCTCGCAGCAGCTGCAGCTACACATGTTCTTTGAATGATCATTTCTACATTACCATAACGTTTTAAAGCAATATTCAGGAATGTCTTTATCAGTGCGAATTCTCTAAGGCGAATTGTCAGCTCACTGTCAAGAACATGCTATGTATGCAATTCGCAACTTAATCCATAAAGATAATGATTCCTGTCATTCCTGTCAATTGCGGTTAGCAATTGCAGACAAAAGAAATTCTCTCAAGCAGAAATTCAAAATAAACGAATTCGCAAAGTTGCCCTGAAACCAGTATGGCAAACTCTCGTTTGGCGTGGGCGAAGGGAGGTTTTGAATAGAAAATATGTGCTTATAACGAAAGAACAGGGGTAAATCTAAAGTTCTATCTCGCGGATTGTGCTTATTTGATTCAGGAGCTGAGGAGTGACTGCGTACATCTGAGCAATAAGTATGCAAAAATTTGAGTGCCCTCTGCTCTGTTTCTGAATCAAATAAAAAAAATCCTTGAGAAAGAACTGTAGATCTACCCTTCTTTTTTCATTAGAGAATCGTAAGTGGAAACAAGAATTGTATCGTTTCTTGCTGAGCTATCGTACAACACCACATGCCATCACAAGGGTACCACCAGCACAGTTATTGTTGAAGTTCTCGGCTTTTTTGCGCATGAATCTCTTTGTGGACGGACGTATTTTCGGCTGCTGCTGAAAGCGAGTTGCTGCAAGTGTTTTCGTAGGTTCATAAAAGTGTAACGGAATAATGAAGATGTTTCCCTGACTTTAACTGCTGTATGCTTTTTACGTCATATGTTGTTTTCGAGATGTTTTTTGTCTCCAAAGAACTCCCAATACACCTAAATCTTCCCCTTTTGTTTTTTATCCCGGTGGGAGATCCACTCTGATTATGTCATTGAACATTCCTTCTACTCTGGCAAAATGAGTGTTTCTAAACAACCACTTTGTATCAATATTAAACGTAGTCTGCACTCCCTCGGGATTATGTCATAAATGCAGCTTTGAAGTTCATACCATGATCAGTTTTCCAGTATTTGGTCAACCTGTCAACTAATGAGATATTTTTCGGCTGTCCTTGAGCGTGGGGTGTGGAGTGGTGGTAAGGGTGCTGAAATGCTCGTCTTTTCATCATCTTGGTCCATCGTTCCGTGGCCCGCGTTTGAGGATGGCCGATAGTTTCTATGAAGCAGTGTTCCCACTGGTAGCATAAGAAATGCTTATTCCAATGCCCTTAGGAGTCACTGAGTGCCCAAAATGGTTTGGAAACTTTGCGTTATTACTTTTGTCGTTGTTATCTGTAATTTTCCTTTTTTCCCAGTTGCGTCAATGTTATTCTAATTTTGCTTTCAGTTTTCGGTATTATCGTTTCGTAATTCGTGCTAGCGGTGGTTTCGTTGAGGTATATTGTCCCTTAGGACTAGCGGGAAGATTTCATCATTTTGATGCCGGTTGACATAGATCGATGGCGAGCAACAATAGGGTGTTTTCGTATCTCTCTCCAAAACTCCTCCCTCCTGAGAAAAACTTTTCAGCCATTTTCGATTCTTTTTCAAGTCATTTAGCTGTACTGGTTTTGTTGTTGTTTTATTACAATCTCGATAGTTGTTCTACCCCTCACATTAATGCAACAATTCTGTGGAAAGATGATATTGGAAATAATGAAGGAAAACATTTTGAGTTGTTAATGTCCGATCTAGGCCTTCACCAGTGTGTGAATTTAGTGGCAATACCATATCATCAAATTTGATGGAAAAGTTAGAGTCTGTTCAGTATTGTGCAGCTCTAGCCGTTACAAGGCATGGAGGGGAACTTCGCGGGAAAAGCTTTACGCTGAGCTTGGTTGGGAGTCACTAACTTCCCGTAGATGGAGCAGACGCCTAACAGTATTTTATAAAATGATAAATAGCATGTCCCCTGCATATACAACAGATCCGATCCCGCAACTTCAACAGTCACAATATTCTCTTCGTAAACAGGATGTTATTGGGCGAATTAGGGCAAGGGCAGAGAGATTTCGGTCTAGCTTCTATCCCAGTTGTCTGTCTGATTGGAATGATCTATGTGCAGAGATTAGACTTGCACCAATCATTGTGATTTTTAAGAAAAAGCTACTGTCCAAAATCCGCCCCCCTGCTAAATCGTCTTTGGGATTCATGACCCCATTGGACTATCCTATCTTACTCAACTTAGGGTTGGTCTAAGCAAGTTGAACTTTCACAAGTTCAAACACAATTTTAGGGATACCATCAATCCAATGTGCCCTACCAACGACGTTATTGAGAATACGGAACACTTTTTGTTGCCTTGCCCTTCCTTTGAGATTCAACGCCGAAATCTTCTCGCGCGAGTTTTTGCGTTACTGCGACCACTTGGATATGTTAAGATAACAAACGAGGCCTTAATGCATCTTTTATTATATGGTGACAAGGACCTCTCCAGTGATCTTAACAAAAATATTCTAGAATTGACTCTAGAATTCATCCATGAAACTGGTCGATTCGATTAGGACTGCATCATAGCTTGTTAAACCTAGCACAACCACCTAGTACGTCATCGTAAAGTATCTTGTCTGTAAAGTTCTGTTTCGTTGATGTAGATTTATTTCTTTTTTTGTAGTATTTATGTTTATTCTTATGTAATGGGTGGGTCGGGGAGGGGTGCTGCTTGCTCGGGAATTCGTGGTGCAGGGTCACATGCCCGATTTGTCCCATATTTTCTATATTCCTAACTGAGGCCTGGGCATAACTTGATTTAAGCCTCTTTGATGCATCGTCAATTCGTGATAAATTGTGCGAATCGGTTGGTGGCTCTTGTGTGCTGCCTTTGCGGGCGGGTGGTGCATCTTTCCTGATTCACCCCGTAGTTTTTATTTCTTTCTACTGGGTGTCTCAAAAAAAGTACCCCCTTTTGACTGGAAATAGGAACGAAGTGATAAGATATCATTACTCTCTGAGTCGTTAGCTAAATTTATCAATCTTCAACTTAGATTCACATACCTTGCATTTAAGAATCGTCCACCAAACACCAGAGATACAAGCATGCAAAGACAAAATTTACAATGCACCCAAAACCAGAGGTTTTGTAAAAGGGTCTAGCCATGATTTGTATTATGGATCTTTTCCAAAGCACCTGTAAACTTTAACTTTCAGTTTTTGCTTTCGAAAAGAATAAAAATTATTCGTGTAAATCTCCCTGATGAAACAAATATAACAAAAATGTGTTAAGAATGATGAAGTCATGCAACTTCTCCCAAATGAGCATGCATGTGTTCCTTTTCTTCTTCTTTGACACTTGGAGTAGAATGCAATGCACGGATTGATTCCTCAAAGGAATAACTATTTGTAATTCAATTGAAGCATTTCAAGGTATAATTCTTTTCAATGGAAGAAGCTAAAGGTCAAAGTCGAAATTCCTGTGCAACATGCCTGTGATAGCAAATTATGGCTAGACCCTTTTACAAAACCTCTGGTTTTGGGTGCACTGTAAATTTTGTCTTTGCAAGCTTGTATCTCTGGTGTTTTGTGGACGATTCTTAAATACAAGGTATGTGAATCTAAGTTGAAGATTGATAAATTTAGCTGTCCACTCGGAGAGTAATGATATCTTATGATTTCGTTCCTATTTCCAGTCAAAAGGGGGTACTTTTTTGAGACACCCGGTATGTTAATGGCTGCGGGGTTGTCATAGTCTATTGCTCCCCGTGGTATAATCGCCCTTGTAGTGTTTGGTAGAGTAATTAGTAGGTAGTGTAAGAGGTAATTTGTCTTGTAAATTTTTAATGGAATATAAAAAAAAGGAATTATTGTTCAACAGAATACTTACAGGAAGACTACCGCTGTTACCAATAAAAAGTTGCCCAGTTGACAGACACGATGAAGCAAGAGTTAACGATGAGAAATTGAGGAAAAAGTTGAAAGATTATGCAGACGCGAAACAAAAAGTTAAGGAAAGTGAAATAAAAGTTAGTGATATCGTTATCTGCAAGCAAAATAAGCTGCACAAATTCTCAACAAAATTTGAAGCCAATCCTCGCACAGTAGTAACTGTTCAAGGTTCGAAAATTGTCGCTAAAAGAGGAAGACACTATATGAATAGAAACTCCTCGTTCTTCAAGAAAATATCACCGAAGGCGGATAGCCATCCAGATGATGATGATAATGATGATTACATTCCGCGAAATGATGATGTGAACGATAGAAAACAATGAGAAGATCAACAAGAGCTCGTGTGCAAACAAGACTTTTTAGAGATCCTGTAGACTCGTCATTAATACACTGACTGGACAGTTTTTTAAATTTCTTTTAAAGACAAGAGTGATGTTATGTTTTAACTGCAAAGGAGCACAAACCAAAAAGAGACGCTAATGACTGAGAATAGATATTCATTATGATTTGTAATGCTGTATGGGTGTGGAATTTGGTTCTGTTCGAAAACAAGTAGTTTTCAATCAGCGTGTAACCTGCATAGGTCCCAAAATACAGCAGTTATTATGAGTGAATTTTATGAAATGAAGTGCAAGAAGTTTTTAAAATTTTGAGGGGGTATTTGGGAAGATTAAAGAGTTTTCCCAGCATTCTGCACTATTTTTGCATGATTTTGCAAATTTGTGCTAAGTCTGACAACTGGTGTGTGTTTGTCTTTGCAGGGAGTTGCTGATCAAGTAGCAAGTAGGGACAGGATGGAGAAGCACTTGTAAGGAGGTGAGTTGTTTTTGTTGTTGTTGTGACTTTATTTTACATCGATTTTTATTCTCTTCACGTTTTTCTAGTCAGCTATATACATATATACATGTAAACTAACCAAAATCGATGGACATAATTAATAACAAAGAAATTAAGCTAATAATTATTTTCAAGGCTGCAGTATTTACAATCACAGACAGGCATTGCAGTTGCACTTGGGACCATTCCATTGAGTTATTAAGCTTTTCAATACATTGAGAAATAGGTATTATCAATATTGGGATGCACACATTGGCCAGGAGGGAGAGAGTTTAAATATATAGGGTGGAGAGCTCTTGGATGAGGGAAAAATGCAGTGACAATGGTGATGAAGAATCATAGGTGCAGAACTTGGGAAGGTGTAGGGCTGAATGAGAGTGCCATAATTTGCAACAAGTAGACACTGTAGGAAAGGGGAAAATTGTTTGGACACTAAGAACGGATTTGGTGGAGATTAGCCCACAGTGCCGAGAACAGGGAATTGTTTGGGATTTTGGGCAATTGCGAGCCGGAAAGTTGTCTGAGTGTTCCAGTTCGGCTAGGGCAAAGGTTGATTTCCACTCAGATATTTAGGAGAGACATTAGGCAATGAAGTGGGAGAAGTTTTGGAAATTTGAAGGAAGTATTTGGGAAGATAAATAGTTTTCCAGGCATTCTGCACTGTTTTTGCATGATTTCACAAATTTGTGCTGTCTGACAACTGGTGTGTGTTTGTCTTTGCAGGGAGTTGCTGATCAAGTAGCAAGTAGGGACAGGATGGAGAAGCACTTGTAAAGAGGTGAGAAATTAGTATTATTATTATTTGGATGCACACATTGGCTGGGAGGGAGAAAGTTTAGATATATACAGGATGTCCCAGAAACATTGTGCCCCGTTTGCCTCAAGATTGCCACAGAACAGCAAAGGCTTCTCTATGACGTTGCTCTTCAGATCTTCAATTAAAGTTAACCACCATCCCCATGAAAATCCATTGAAAACTGATGGAGCTATGATGTTCAATTCACCTGATGACTGAACCCAGCAGTCATCCACTTTATCTTACTATTTTGCAACGATAAACAGCTTCATGGATGAACTGAAATTGCAGCCTCTAATGTCTTAGCTCTCATGAAAATTCCAATAATCATAAGAGTTCAACTATTTGTACCCTTCATGAAAATTCCAATAATCATAAGAGTTCAACTATTTGTACCCCACAGTCTTTGTTGGAATACAACAATGAAGATAAGAATCCCCAAAGTAGTAAAGATCAAAGGCCTTGACAAAAATATATTTCTGTTGTTGTTTAGCTGTTTATCGTTGCAAAAAAGCAAAACAAAATTATATACCAATGGCTGGTTTCGGTCATCTGGTAAATTTGGTCTTCTGAACATCATAGCTTCATCATTTCTGAACGGATTTTTACCAGGATAGTTGCAAACTTTGATTGAACATCTAGAGAGCAACATCATGTAAAATCATGGCAAGGACATTTTGCCACTTTGTTGTAATCTTTAGGTTCTGGCAAACGGGAAAAAATGTTCTGGGACACCCTGCACAGTGGGCACGCATGGGGACATTTCGCAAAAAATGATTTTTTGAAACCACATTATCCATTATGATATCGTGCAAGCCCAATGAGTGTATCATTGAATAGAAAAGACAAAATGCATATATCCTTTTCCAATCAAGAGATATTGCAAT
The DNA here is from genome assembly GCA_964019985.1 of Aurelia sp. 4 Dawson et al 2005. NCBI lineage: Eukaryota > Metazoa > Cnidaria > Scyphozoa > Semaeostomeae > Ulmaridae > Aurelia > Aurelia sp. 4 Dawson et al 2005. The sequence goes on along the minus strand of OZ026494.1, from coordinate 11,939 downwards.
TTGAATTTTCTGAAATATAGAAATTCTTTCTTTTTGATGTAATTCTTCTTTTTTTGGATGTTTGGTCATAAAGCTTAAGAAAATCACTTTAAAACTTAATTTTTGGTGTTCAATTTAATATTCAGTCTTTGTAATATGAAAATGGGCCGCGTGCAGCATTTCACACGTCTTGGTTAGTTTTGGCATGCCATGGCGTGCGATACGAAAGCGGTTATTTTTGCATATGATAACAAATATTGTTTCTCATTCTTGTTTTCAAGAAATATGAGTTGGTGCTGTCAAGATAACCTATCGTATTGTAAACTAATGGAAATTAAGAAAATTGATCGAGAACATTGATTGAGAATCCTTAAAAAGAGGCCTAATCTTTTGAGTAAGGTCTGCAAACCGATGACTTGTGTTGATATTCTTGTTCTTGCACAAATATGCTAATTCATAGACCCTACAGTCGGTGTCCTCGTACATAAACTCGATGAACTTCAATGGTACAAAGTTGCAAAAATATTTTTTCATTGTGTTTGCAATTTCTATCGCACTCCATTTTCAGGTTGGGGAAAAATCAAAACAGTTAGGCCATCCAATTTCCTGTTTTCTCGTTTTATGAAGTGTGAGGTCAATTGAAGCCAAATAAAGGTTGGACGGAAGTTATTAAGGTGGGTTACTCGAAAAAACAATTTTTTTCATCAAATTTGCGATAAAATGTTTTGATCTAAAAAGCTTCAACAATCATTGAAGAAAGTTATGAAAAAGTCCTTGTGACGATTTAGTCTCTAGTAAACGAGAACAGAGCCTAAAAGTGGAGGCAGGTTTGGAATTTATGGCTTTGTAACAGATTTGAGAAGGAGATGAGAGTTGAGAGTCCACGCTGTTGAAATAAAACCAAGCTTTTTGAAATTAGCAGAAGATAATGGAAACTTATAGTGGCCTTACTCCAGAGATGCTCCCTATAAAGGTTTTGTGCCAGTCAAATTAACATGAGTATCATTGATCGTTCTCCGTTGTCGCTCCCTGATCTTTCACGACCGTACTTCAACAAGGAAAATCAATGAAGAAGAAAGATAGATGAACGGCTATGAAGAAACTTCTATCGCAAATACAGCACTTCGTAAATCTTTTTAAAACCAAAATCATTCTCCACATCTTTGAGTTCTTTAAAGGTTTTTTGTTGAATAAATTTACTAAGATAAATGAATAAATATTTAAAGTTTTGTTCAGAATCCTTACATCTTGCTCTTTTCGCCAATGAGCTGACCTTTACAACGAATGGTTTCCTATTGTGAAGAACTTGAAACGCTATTCAGCAGCAAAATTGGAGGAACATCAAGGGATAAATAAAGTAGCATCTTACTTCCAATTCTGCTGCGCAAGTTATGTTTCTTCAAAATTTTTTTGATTGAAATTTTTACGAAATTTGGAAAATTTCCGATTTACCCGTGCGACATTTTGCACGCCTTGGACAATTTAGGCGTGTGTAGAGGCGTGCGTGTGCGATCGCATGCCTCATATTACGGAGACTGAATATTATGATTGTTCGCTCCCATTTAACCCTATCAAGCCTAGGGGGCTGAATCAGCCCCCCCTACCGGTTTTTTGTCTGATTTTTACCAAGTGCTCTTACAGTGCTAAAACTTTCTGACTTTTAGTTTTTATCTTTGTCACGATCAAAACATAATTAAAAAAAATTTCATTCCAGGGGGTAAACGCGATCAGTTTTTGAAAGATATATGTGTAAAATTTTGAATAATTCCTAATAAAATCTACTTCTAATGTGATAAAATTATGAAAAGAGGGGAATACATACTAATTTTGATGCTCTATCCAACACATTAAGTATTTTTTAATTTGAGCGTATGTATGGTTTTGTGGATTTTGGCACTACACATGCGCGCATTCTTTGCATTCCTGTTTGATGACATCATCACTTTTTATTAATTCTTTTTCACAGAGCAAATACTATTTAGACATAGAATGCAATGAAATTTGACTGATGTCCTTAATGCTTTTTGTTTTCTCACAATCAACAATTGAAAATTTTTAGCACCCTATTGACTTTGAAAATTGAGCATTGTGACATCATGGGAAGGTCACGTGACATATCTAAAAATAGATTTCATTTTCGGGTTCACCATATGATGTTCTATACATATGCAAACTTACAAGACTCTAGGTTGTCTAGAACAGAAATAAATTAGGGGGGCTGAATCAGCCTCTCAAATGAATTTGAGAGAGCATCAAATACCCTAGGCCTGATAGGGTTAAAACGGGATTTCGGTCAGAATGTTTCTGTTTTGATATTTATGGATAAGGAATTTCTAATACCCTGGGCATTTTACTGACTCAACTGGTATATGTTTTTGATCACCTGAAATGTTGCCATATCTCTGACAATGTATGTGATATTAAAATTTGATTGATGCAGTCGATTGAGTAGATTGTTTTTGCATTTGAATCGATAAATTTTATGACAATGAACAGAATCTTCCACTAGATTTGACGCAGTTGCATTAGTCAATGGTATATGTTTATTATCATATGAACTGCCACCATATTTCTGATACTATAGTCAGGGCGCTATGGGGTCGATTTGTGGTGCACACTGGAAATTTTTGCGGGTGATTTAATTTTTGGTTTGAAACATACCTTATACCTTCCTGATCATGATTCTGGTGGTTGGACGCCTTCGAATTACTTCAGTGGCGCCTCCAATCAAAGTTTAGTCTTTGCAGCTTTAGGCCCGCCTTCTTCAGAGGCCGCCATATTGTTTTCAATGTCAGACTTCTCGAGCAGATTGTGGTAAAGTCTAAATGTTCCTTGATTCTTGGAATGATTTGAAAATAACTTCCTTTTACTGATAATATTCAACTTGAAAGGGAAAATAACTGTTTCGATGTATTTTGCAGGGGTTTAATCACGAATAGGGGCAGGGGGCAACAATAAGTTCTTCGGAAAGATGACACTTAACATCTGACATTACTTCCGCATGTGCAGGAGTGTTGATCAGAGCATTATCGACAAACGACACGGTAGGGCTGTATTGAAAGCAAAACAAAAAATAACGAGTGCAAATACTGTCCACATCCACCACACGAAGGTCGGATTACCAAAAAGAGTTAAGAATTTTGAGAAGAATCTACGTTTCATTTGTGTAAGAAATCAAGATCGACTTACTGTTTGGTGGAGTAATGTGTACATTGGGTGAATTAAGAGCCAGTACGGTAAACGGCAAAAAATGGACAGAATCTTGTTTTGATAATGCTAAATTAATGAAAACTCTTAAAAGAGATGCATGTATAAAAACTATAAGATTTTAAGAAAATTCTGTAACCCAGTCAGATTACCAGTGAAAAAATTATTTCAGAGGGACTTGTCGTATTACAGTCAAGCCCAAAATTATTCATACTCATGCTAAGCCAGACGTTTTGCAAATCGTTTCTTTGTGGACCAACTTTCAAAGATATTTTTTTATTCCTTGAATGACTCGTATAGTGATTTTTCGGCCTTCTGTTTGTCACATTCTCACACACAGTAGTGTACCACATATAAGAAACGATGTTTTCAATTTGAGGTCTGACTTGTTTCTTATAAAATGAAATATACAGTTCAAATCAGGGTAAAGTTTCTTAAGTTTCTTATTGGAAAAATCATTCACTATCAATGAACTACAAAGACCAAGATAAAATGGTGCTCAACATTTTATCTTGCTGAGACACAAGCTCCAATGTCATTTAAACTACACTTTTTTGATTTGTATTTGTAAATTTTAACTGCCAAAACGAGGTACAATTATTTCAGGAAAGTGCTTTTTGCTTCACTTGCACATGTTTCTTAAGTTGATGTTTCTCTTAAATGCGGGACAATACTGTAACTTCAGTTACAGCAAGATGGGTTCACCAATAGATTGATTAAAAAATTCTCCCACTTCGTCATGGACATGGGAAATAAAGAATTTCAGCGGATACTGTCGATTTATGTTATCAACATAAAATTCTGCAAATCCAAGATTGAAACATTTAAAAGAATTTGGCTAACTTCAGATGTCACCAAAATTTGGTTGGAGACATGCCACCCAAGTTTCAAATGCATACCAAAACATTTATCAATTTTTCCAAAAAAATGTATACTCTAACTTTATCAAATGTCAAAAGTTGCCTACTTATCTGTTCGGTATTTCAAAATCATGAAGATGGTTTGTTCTCTTCCAAAAACAATGAAAATCGACAAAATTTCTCATACCAAGTTGAAAAACGATACTTCTATTGATGACACATTTCTAGTACTAAAATGTAATGTGCATAGACCCCCTCCCAAGATTAATACTTGGGTATTTTTGTTTAAATTTGAAAGCATCTGTTATCTTGGCAGATTTGGGTCTTCTATCAATTATCAAGCTTGTACATGATATCAAATCCATACAGTAACTGCAGACTGACTGTTTTAAATTTATGCACTAAGATGTGAAAAAGTGATGAGCCGGAATTTCCTCCAGTTTCTCGAAGTTCTTTTCTTAGAACCAAACTTTTGAAAAAAATGAATGTATGAAACAATTTTACAGAAAGAAGTTCTACCATGTTGACTGAAATTACCGCCAGTGTTGCCCTTTTCATAGAGTTTGGAGTGGTAAAAAAGTAACATTGGCTGATCGTCAATCATAGAGTCTTTGACTCTCCAGGTTTGTTCTGCTGTTTTCATAAGAATTCCTTTGAAGAAGATCTTCTACCGAGTGTCCCAGAAAAAAGGTAACAGATTTGATCATGGCTAGCGCTATGGATTTAAATTGAATTGATCGGAAATAATCTTTAAACTATTCCTCGATAGACAACTTGAAGATAGACACCTTGTTTGCTGATATTGGAGCATTGAAAGAAGAAATTTTTATCATGAAAGTCAAGATTTGCCTCCACCCCTAAACCAGAGCTTTTGGGTTTTCGCCTAAGTTGTTGACGCACTTGTTGTGGAATCTCCTGAATCAGAGCGAAGTACAAGCAAGAAGCCTTGTGCTCTGGAAAAATTCTTGATGGAAATCCAAATCGAACTTGAAATCAAATTCATGAATTTTTTTCCCAAAGAGACATCTCCTTTCATTCAAAAAACCTTTGAATTACACCTGTCGAATAAAAGTTATTCATCAGCGAAATAATTTCCTTGGATGTGAAAAAATCTTCCTTGTAGGAATAAACTGCATTTTTGTTATCATTGGAATTATTACGAAACAAGCAATTGCGTATACCCAAAGGATAGAAATTAACAAGGATAAGATCCTTGAAAGTTCAATGTTCTTCAACTTCAATGTTCCACTCTCAATAAAGGCCTTTTGAAGGCTCTGATACTGATCAAAACATGTGCACATGCGGAAGTAATATAAGATGTTAAGTCTCATATTCCTTGAGAATGTACCGGTAGCCTTCACCCCTATTCATGGTTAAACCCCTATAAAACACACTGAAACAGTTATTTTCCTTCTCAAATTGAATATTTTGAGTAAAAGGAAGTTACTTTCAAATTATTCAAAGAATCAAGGCACATTTAGACTTCATCACAATCTGCTTGAGAAGTCTGACATTGAAAACGATATGGCGGCCTCCAAAGAAGATGGGCCTAAAGCTGCAATGACTAGATTTTGACTGGAGGTGCCACTGAAGTAATTTGAAGGCGCCCAACCACCAGAATCATGATCAGGAAGGTATAAGGAATGTTTTCAACCAAAAATTAAATTGCCCGCAAAAATTTCCAGTGTGAATCCCCATAGCCCCCTGACTACTATAGGTAGCGGGTGTCCCAAAAAAAGGTAACATATTTGATCAAGGCTAGTGTCGAGAATTGAGCTCGAATCAATCAGAAATCATTTTTTAACTATTCCTTGATAGTTTACTTGAAGATAGATTCCTTGTTTGGTGATATTAGAACATTGAGAGAAGATATTTTTTGTCTTGAAAGCACATATTTGCCTCCATCTCGAAACCAGAGCTTTTAGGTTTTGGCCTAAACTACAAATGCGCTGTTTAGGGGAATCTTCTCAAGGACATACATAGCGTAGAAATTCTGAACAAGGACCAGTGTGCTTAGGTACACATTTGAATGGAAATGTAAAAATTAAAGACTGACAAACTTATAAATGAATATAATCACCAAGGAATATCTTTCTCCAGTCAAGATTAATTTACAGAATAGAAACAAGCACAAGTGAGCACTTTCAAGGACCTTTTCCTTGTTAAGTTTTATCCTTGGGTATACGTGATTGCTTGTTTAGTAATAATTCCAATAATAACAAAAATGCAGTTTATTCCAACAAGGAAGATTTTTTTCACACCCAAGGGTCTTATTTCGCTGATGAAGAACTTTTATTCGGCAGGTGTAATTCAAAGGTTTCTTGAATGAAAGGAGATGTCTCTTTGGGAAAAAAATTCGTGAATTTGATTTCAAGTTCGATTTGGATTTCCATCAAGAATTTTTCCAGAGCATGAGGCTTCTTGCTTGTACTTCGCTCTGATTGAGGAGATTCCACAACAAGTGCGTCAACAACTTAGGCCAAAACCCAAAAGCTCTGGCTTAGGGGTGGATGCAAATCTTGACTTTCATGATAAGAATTTCTTCTTTCAATGCTCCAATATCAGCAAGCAAGGTGTCTATCTTCAAGTTGTCTATCGAGGAATAGTTTAAAAATTATTTCCGATCGATTCAAGCTAAATCCTTAGCACTAGCCATGATCAAATCTTTTACCTTTTTTCTAGGACACCTGGTAGTATTAAACTTTCACTAATGCTATCACATCAGTAGAAGGATTTTGCATTTAAAATGGTTCATCTTTAAGGTAATTAATGTTTATCTGGAAAGTTAATGAAAAGTTATCTTCTAGCAACAGAAAACATTCAGTGTCTATCTGAGCATGCTCAGATAACATTAATGTAAAAATGCCCATCATCAGAGCATTTGACTGAAATAGAGAACATAAGTTAGTAGAGAGGTAACGGGGGTGGGGGGAAGGAGAATGTACAGAGGAAGGAGAAAATGGACCCTAGCCCAAACATCTAACCCTAGCCCAAACATCTAACCCTAGCCCAAACATCTAACCCTAGCCCAAACATCTAACCCTAGCCCAAACATCTAACCCTAGCCCGAACATCTAACCCTAGCCGGAACATCTAACCCTAGCCGGAACATCTAACCCTAGCCGAAACATCTAACCCTAGCCGAAACATCTAACCCTAGCCCAAACATCTAACCCTAGCCGAAACATCTAACCCTAGCCCAAACATCTAACCCTAGCCCAAACATCTAACCCTAGCCCAAACATCTAACCCTAGCCCAAACATCTAACCCTAGCCCAAACATCTAACCCTAGCCCAAACATCTAACCCTAGCCCAAACATCTAACCCTAGCCCAAACATCTAACCCTAGCCCAAACATCTAACCCTAGCCCAAACATCTAACCCTAGCCCAAACATCTAACCCTAGCCCAAACATCTAACCCTAGCCCAAACATCTAACCCTAGCCCAAACATCTAACCCTAGCCCAAACATCTAACCCTAGGGTTAGGGTTAGGGTTAGGGTTAGGGTTAGGGTTAGGGTTAGGGTTAGGGTTAGGGTTAGGGTTAGGGTTAGGGTTAGGGTTAGGGTTAGGGTTAGGGTTAGGGTTAGGGTTAGGGTTAGGGTTAGGGTTAGGGTTAGGGTTAGGGTTAGGGTTAGGGTTAGGGTTAGGGTTAGGGTTAGGGTTAGGGTTAGGGTTAGGGTTAGGGTTAGGGTTAGGGTTAGGGTTAGGGTTAGGGTTAGGGTTAGGGTTAGGGTTAGGGTTAGGGTTAGGGTTAGGGTTAGGGTTAGGGTTAGGGTTAGGGTTAGGGTTAGGGTTAGGGTTAGGGTTAGGGTTAGGGTTAGGGTTAGGGTTAGGGTTAGGGTTAGGGTTAGGGTTAGGGTTAGGGTTAGGGTTAGGGTTAGGGTTAGGGTTAGGGTTAGGGTTAGGGTTAGGGTTAGGGTTAGGGTTAGGGTTAGGGTTAGGGTTAGGGTTAGGGTTAGGGTTAGGGTTAGGGTTAGGGTTAGGGTTAGGGTTAGGGTTAGGGTTAGGGTTAGGGTTAGGGTTAGGGTTAGGGTTAGGGTTAGGGTTAGGGTTAGGGTTAGGGTTAGGGTTAGGGTTAGGGTTAGGGTTAGGGTTAGGGTTAGGGTTAGGGTTAGGGTTAGGGTTAGGGTTAGGGTTAGGGTTAGGGTTAGGGTTAGGGTTAGGGTTAGGGTTAGGGTTAGGGTTAGGGTTAGGGTTAGGGTTAGGGTTAGGGTTAGGGTTAGGGTTAGGGTTAGGGTTAGGGTTAGGGTTAGGGTTAGGGTTAGGGTTAGGGTTAGGGTTAGGGTTAGGGTTAGGGTTAGGGTTAGGGTTAGGGTTAGGGTTAGGGTTAGGGTTAGGGTTAGGGTTAGGGTTAGGGTTAGGGTTAGGGTTAGGGTTAGGGTTAGGGTTAGGGTTAGGGTTAGGGTTAGGGTTAGGGTTAGGGTTAGGGTTAGGGTTAGGGTTAGGGTTAGGGTTAGGGTTAGGGTTAGGGTTAGGGTTAGGGTTAGGGTTAGGGTTAGGGTTAGGGTTAGGGTTAGGGTTAGGGTTAGGGTTAGGGTTAGGGTTAGGGTTAGGGTTAGGGTTAGGGTTAGGGTTAGGGTTAGGGTTAGGGTTAGGGTTAGGGTTAGGGTTAGGGTTAGGGTTAGGGTTAGGGTTAGGGTTAGGGTTAGGGTTAGGGTTAGGGTTAGGGTTAGGGTTAGGGTTAGGGTTAGGGTTAGGGTTAGGGTTAGGGTTAGGGTTAGGGTTAGGGTTAGGGTTAGGGTTAGGGTTAGGGTTAGGGTTAGGGTTAGGGTTAGGGTTAGGGTTAGGGTTAGGGTTAGGGTTAGGGTTAGGGTTAGGGTTAGGGTTAGGGTTAGGGTTAGGGTTAGGGTTAGGGTTAGGGTTAGGGTTAGGGTTAGGGTTAGGGTTAGGGTTAGGGTTAGGGTTAGGGTTAGGGTTAGGGTTAGGGTTAGGTTAGGGTTAGGGTTAGGGTTAGGGTTAGGGTTAGGGTTAGGGTTAGGGTTAGGGTTAGGGTTAGGGTTAGGGTTAGGGTTAGGGTTAGGGTTAGGGTTAGGGTTAGGGTTAGGGTTAGGGTTAGGGTTAGGGTTAGGGTTAGGGTTAGGGTTAGGGTTAGGGTTAGGGTTAGGGTTAGGGTTAGGGTTAGGGTTAGGGTTAGGTTAGGGTTAGGTTAGGGTTAGGGTTAGGGTTAGGGTAGGGTTAGGGTTAGGGTTAGGGTTAGGGTTAGGGTTAGGGTTAGGGTTAGGGTTAGGGTTAGGGTTAGGGTTAGGGTTAGGGTTAGGGTTAGGGTTAGGGTTAGGTTAGGGTTAGGGTTAGGGTTAGGGTTAGGGTTAGGGTTAGGGTTAGGGTTAGGGTTAGGGTTAGGGTTAGGGTTAGGGTTAGGGTTAGGGTTAGGGTTAGGGTTAGGGTTAGG